>CM076582.1:1192018075-1192648026 GCA_034641835.2 Pinus albicaulis
GAGCTAAAACAAATGAACCGCTTCCAGCACATTCTAAAAAAGAGGAGACAGCACACAACATCAGCTGATTTATCCTATCTACGAGACCATCTGTCTCCATTTGTATTGTAACCTATTCATTAGTCACCCTAGATTATATCTCTTTTGTTATGAGATATTTTTAATAGTTTTTTTTGTATAAATAAGCCCTCGAAAGGAGTATTGAGGGTGGATTCTATTACTTTGCTGTAACATTGATCTTTTGGAATAAAAGTGCTTTGGAGAAACTTCTTTGTGGCTTGCTGGATGATGATTTGAAGCTCAAGACTTTTTGCAGGATTCATGTGTCAGACTATAGTTCAATAAGTCTTTTATATCATATGTTTCAAGTTTTATATCTATTTATAATATCACTGCGTTCCATTTCTGAATAATTGACATAAAAGAATAAATCAGAATTTACTTAAGTGTACTTTGATTTCAATTGTGATTATTCTAAATGTTTTCTTCTAAACTGGTTATAAGAAACTAATTCTTAATTGCTCTTGTTTCGTTGGTTTAAACATTTTGATTACCATAGTAAATAATTCTTAACTGCTCTTTATTTGTAATCATTCACTTTCTTTCTTTGAACATGTTGAAAGATTCTTAATTGCCTTTCATCCCTTCAAAAGCCATTCCTTTCACTTTAATTTATAAAATTGTTCTCTATTTGGCTATCTTGCCCTGCAAAGCCATCTTGTGTGTAGAATATTAATCCAGTAAAGCCATCCTTCCAACTCCATAGCCCAATGGCCTGAAAATATTCAACCTTGCCCTTAGTTGGCGGATTCCGCCATTTAAATTCAAACAAAACTCTTGGACTTATAACTAGCCTAATATTTTCTAAGAACAAAGCTAAATTTTGAAGAGAGAGCCCTCTCTGGATACAGATTGGCTAGATTCTGTATCTGAAGGTTGGTTTGTGGTTACCTCGGGTTTCTTTCCTTTTCTTACAACTTCAAGGAAGGCTTGAGTGATAACATAGTGGCGACTCCACTGGGGAACTGAATCATTTTAATTGTTACTATTGTTTGCTTATAAGCTACAGACAAAGTCTGAAGATCAGCCAGGTAGCCTTTGAGATGCTTTTGCTTTGCAATTTCATAGTAAATAAATGCTGCTTCAGTCTATCTCTGATTTAGCTTATAAACTGAGCCTTAGTTTCAAACATTCAATCAGACTCTCTAGTTTAATAAATCTTTGAGAAAATTTTAATCAAAAATCATTATTTCCTGAAGAATTTGTAGAAGTTGTACTTTCATTTCAATTAAAACCAAAAATCCAAAAACATAATTCATCTAGGAAAACTGGCTTAAGAAAGGATTCGTCATACTAGGTCAAATCCTGACCCTAATCCACCACCGATATTTGAAAATCCAAATCTGATTCCTAGGATTCTTAGAAGACAAGGAAGTCAAGAAAAATATGAAAGAGGAAGTCAAGAAAACTCTGAAAGAGGAAGTCAAGAAAGTTCTGGAAGTTCCAGACCTCTTTCTAGATCTGCATCTTGTCCTGTGAAGATTATATATATTGATGAAATACCTTTTGATGAGCGATTTGAAACATCCTTATTTGTGAATTTTTCTAAAACTGAATTATCTAGATTAGTTCTAGACCCATTGTTTTTAGAAGATTTACAATTGAGATTTGTTTCATATCATCTTGACAGACATTTAAAAAATTCCATTCAATCTGAACAGACCTTTGAAGAAACTTCAAACACTTCTATAATTACTGAAGCTTCCCCAAGTTCAGCTACCTTTCCTCAAGCTTCCCAAACCCAAACCACTCCTTCTACTCCTCCACTCACTCCTTCCAGACCACCACCACGTATTATTCCATTACACCTTCCAATGGCTAATAGATATGCTCCGTTAAAGTTGCCAGACAACCCTGTTGCCTTGCCCCAATATTATCAGAGTAAGATCACCCCTTTTGATGGATCCGTTACTTATAGTGCTCAACAACATACCAAAAGGATGACTGATTACTTTGAATTTTATGAAATTGACACTGATGATGTTCGAATGAGAATTTTTGTTCAGAGTCTTACCAGGGAAGTCAGAACATGGTTTAGGGCCCTTGCTCTAAACAGTATTGCTGATTTACCAGCTTTATATAGGGAATTCTTGAATAGATGGGAGAAGAAGAAAGACCCTCTTCAAATCCTATCAGAATTTGAAAAATTAAGAAGAAGACCTAATGAAACGGTGCAATATTACATCATTAGATTCAACGAAGCTTACAACGCTGTTCCTCAAAACCTTAGGCCCCCTCCGGATTCAGTACTGGTTAAATTTCCTGATGGTTTTGACTCTGACATAGCATATTCACTTAGGGAAAGAGCCCTTCAAACCCTAGAAGAGATGCAAGGCATAGTGGTTAGTGTTGAAGCTAACCTCATATAAAAACGAGCTAGGGCTAGAGCTGAAATAAGGATGCTTGTAAACGAAGAGCCTTCAGCTTTTGAAAGAAAGCTGGATGCAATCATTAAAGGTATGGAAATAATGGGAGACAGAGTAGAGACAATCAAAAGAAAGTCTTCTGGTGATGGTCAAAATGTTGTTAGAAACTCAAACTTCAGAAGAAATCAGAACCAAAATACTGGGAAAAATGTCCCTGACCAAAACATCAGGCCACCATTCCAGGAAAATTTTGTTGAAGGTTGAACTTCTGAAGAGCCTACAGAGGATGTTGAAATAAATAACGTGACAGAGAACAAAAATGAACCAGAAGTTTTCCTATCGCAAGATGATCAAGAAAATCATATTCTTGAAACATTTCAAACACATTCAGGAGAAATTTTTGATTTTAAAGAAGGCTATGACACAACTATTTATGAGGTTCATAAACAATACAATTTGAGAAGTAGATGGATTGATGTGCCAGAGAATAGTAAACAGAAAACTGTAAAACAAAACATCAAAGGAAAAAATAACACTCCTCCTGTACAAATTTTGTCTAGAACAAGTCCTAACCCCACAAATCCAATAATTGAAGATGTGTCTGACAGTCAACTGAACAATAAAAAAATTTCTAATACTTCTCCTCTTGCAGGAAATGTAGAAGAACCAGTAGAAGTTAATTCAGAAACACCTTCAACTCATAATCCCACCCATGAAAAAGAGAAAAACACTGAAGATCCAAAAAACAGAGAAAATCCAACTGTTCAAAATACCAGAGCTCAAACAGAAAAATCTTTCAATCTAGAAGCTGAAATAGGCAAACTTAAGATAGCTGTTCCCTTAGCAGAATTAGCTAAACACGATGTGTATAGAAGCCAAATCAGCAGATTCCTTAACATTAATGGAATGGATGATTCAGTGAATGTGTTTGATGATCAACCTAGACTACTTTTTGGTCCTGAAGTTAATGGAAAACCTGAAAGTGGAGGAAATCCTCCATTTTATGTGAGCTTGAATGTTCATGATAAAATCCTGCATAATGCCATGCTTGATTCTGGAGTGTCCCACAATTTAATGCCAAAAGCAGTAATGGAAAGATTAAACCTAGACATTACCAGACCATATAAAGATCTTTTTTCTTTCGATTCTAGTCAGGTAAGATGTTTAGGTTTGATTAAAGATTTGTGCATTACTTTGGTGCAATACCCTGCGAAATCTATTCTGATGGATGTAGTAGTTGCTGATAGTCCTCCTAAATATGGTATGTTATTGTCTAGATCCTGGGGTGCCAAACTCAGAGGATCTCTACAATTAGATATGTCATTTGCAACTATTTTAGTATTTGGTCAGCCTAAAAGATTGTACAGAGAGACCTTAATGAAATATCTAGTCAGTAGCCACGAGAAGCCTGAAAAATTCCCTGTATACTCAGTACATTTTGATATGGACTCTTTCATCCTGTATAATGCTAAATTGGACCTTCCTACTGAGCTAGAAGCACCAGAACCAGAAATTGAAACTAAATCTACTGTCCAAATTGAAGAAATTTCTGAGAACAAAGAAACACCAGACAATCAAGAAATACCAGAAAAAAATGAAAGACCAAAGCCTCCTGTTAAGAAACATGTTAAAACAATTGATGAATATTATGAACATGAAATTCTGTGGCATTTAGAATTTGATGGTTCGGTAAATAAATTAGGAGCAGGGGCTGGAATTTGGTTACATAATGTTGAAAATGATCATGCCGAAGGTCATGCTTATAGATTGAATTTTAGATACACTAACAACATGGCAGAGTACGAAGCCCTTTTGCTAGGGCTTAAACATGTCAAAAAGTTAGGAGCAATTAGAGTATCAATCATAGGAGACTCTGAGTTAATTATTCAACAAATCAACGGTGAATGTTCAACAAAAGACCCTAGATTGAAACAATACAGAGAAACAGTTGTGGAAATTCTCAACACTTTTCTACAAGCTCAACTTGCCAAAATTCCTAGAAAAAAAAATTTGCATGCTCACAGTATTGCAATGTTCGCTAGCACCTGTAAGTTACCTTTTGGACCTAATCATCAGTTCACAGCTGAGATTAGACATAGACCTGCTATACTGGACAATCTCATGAATTGGAAAGTGTTTGTAAATAATAGTCAGATCAATAATTTTTTGACTTTAGAAAATGAGTTCTCTAACAGTAGCATAGATGAAGACACAACAATCAATGAATCTGAAAAAATGGACAAACAAGAAACAGATATTTCTGAAGAGACTGCAATTCACATGCTTCACCCAACCACCTTCACTGAAAAAGATATACAAGATTTAAAACAAATGGAAATGGATGAGATCATAGAAGATGAATCTGAAATTATCAATCTAAAAGATAATCATTTACCTAAAGGATTAACTCCTTTAGAAGATATTTTTGACTCAAATGACATTCCCTTAAAACCCAAAATGGAACCTGTAAAAGCTGATATCGAAGAAGTCAATTTGGGAACTGAAGGAAATCCCAAGATGGTTAAACTATCTAAATCTCTACCAGAAGATCAAAAGGTTAAATATGTTGAACTTTTAAAAGAATTCCAGGATGTTTTTGCCTGGAGTTATGAAGATTTGAAATCATACGATACATCAATCATTCAACATATAATACCTTTGAAACCAGATCAGAAACCTTTCAAACAGAAACTTAGAAGGATCAATCCTGTTTTACTACCTTCCATTGAGAAAGAAATTAAAAGAATGTATGAAGTAGGAATTATAGCTCCTATTAGGTTCTCTGAATGGGTTTCTAATCTAGTACCAACAAGGAAAAAGACCGGAGAGATTAGACCGTGTGTCGATTTGAGAAATTTAAACAAAGTTTCTTTAAAAGATAACTATCCTTCGCCTAAAATGGACCATATCCTACAAAAGGTAGTAGGATCTTCAAGGATTTCTCTTCTGGATGGATTTTCAGGGTATAACCAGATTCTGGTTCATCCTGATGATCAAGACAAAACAACATTTACAAAACCATGGGGTACTTTTAAATATGTCAAGATGCCTTTTGGACTCAAAAACGCAGGGGCCACCTTCCAAAGAGCAATGGACATTGCCTTTGCCAAAGAAATTCATGATTTTCTGGTTATTTATCTAGATGATTTAACTATTTTTTCAAAGACAGATCAGCAACATTTAGATCATCTAAGACAAGTATTTATAAAATGCAGGAAGTTTGGTATTTCTTTAAATCCGAAAAAGTCATTGTTTGGTCTTGAAGAAGGAAAGCTCTTAGGTCACATTATTTCCAAAGATGGCATTAGAATTGATCCTGAAAGAATACAAGCAATTTTGCAGATACCTCATCCCAGAAACATTAAAGAACTTCAAGCTTTCATAGGAAAGATCAATTTCTTGAGAAGATTCATTTCTAGTTTAGCTGAATTACTTAGACTGCTTACTAACATGTTGAGAAAAGATTCAAGCATTGACTGGACTGTAGAAGCCAAGCAATCATTTGAAGAAATCAAAATGGCTTTAACCAGAACACCAGTTCTTACCAGTCCAAAATTTGATAGAGATTTCATTATTTTTTCATTTTCTTCTGAACATATAGTTGCAGCTGTTTTACTACAAAAGGATGATCAGGGATGTGAAAAACCAATAGCCTTTTTTAGTAAAGCACTTAGAGATGCATCATTGAAATATAATATCATGGAGAAACAGGCTTTTGCACTTGTGAAAGCAATTAAAGATTTCAGATTTTATATATTATATTCTCATGTGATAGCTTATGTACCTAATGCTGTCGTTAAAGACATCTTAACTCAAGATGGTATTGAAGGCAAAAGAGGTAAGTGGATAGCTACCACATTAGAATATGATATTGAAATTAAACCAACAAAACTCATAAAAGGTCAAGGTTTGGCTCAACTCATGGCTAAAACAAATTGCTAAGCCCTGGATATTAACGAGCTGGATGACGAACAGGAGATGGCGACTCCACAAATTAGTCAAGCCTTTTTAGACTCACCCTGGTACACTGATATCATTTATGTTTTATTAAACCTGCAAGCTCCCCCAGGGTTGTCCAGAACAAAACAAAGGTTTTTGAAAATGACATCTTTAAAATACTGTATTTTAGATAGTGCTCTTTTTTGGAAGAATCATGATGGAATTCTGTTAAATTGTTTAATGAAAGATGAAACTGACAAGGTTATTAATGAATTTCATGCAGGAGATTGTGGTGGACACCTCTACTGGAAATCAACTACAGATAAAATCTTAAGGGCTGGTTTTTACTGGCCAACCTTGTTTTCAGATGTTAAGAAATTTGTAAATTCTTGTCATAAGTGTCAGATCTTTGAAGGCAAGAGGAAATTACTTCCTTTACCATTAAAACCAATTTCCACCGAGAGCCCTTTCAACAACGAGGACTGGATTTTATTGGAGAAATCCATCCTCCTTATTCTGGGCAACACAGATGGATCCTTACTGCCACATATTACTTTACTAAATGGATTGAATCTATCCCATGCAGACAAGCCAATGATTCTGTAATTATAGGGTTCTTAGAAACCAATATACTTTCAAGATTTGGCTGTCCCGAAAAAATTATAACAGATAATGCTGCTGCGTTTAAGTCTAAGAAAATGATTAGTTTCTACAATAAATATCACATCACTTTAGGCCATTCAACCGCCTATTATCCTCAGGGTAATGGACTGGCAGAATCTTCCAATAAAAGCCTTATTAATATCATTAAAAAATTATTGGAAGAAAATAAAAGAATTGGCATAAGAAACTTACCAATGCATTGTGGGCAGACAGACTTACAACTAAGAAATCAATTGGGACCAGTCCATATGAATTAGTTTATGGTATTGAGTTAAGATTTCCATCATCCTTAGGAATTCCTGTTATGAAGTTACTTCAGGAGGCTCAAGTAGAACCAAATGATATTCAGAGAAGAATAAACCAAACAATTCACTTGCAGCAGACCAGAGAAGAAGTGTATCAACGATCCCAAGTCTTGCAGGAAAAGTTAAAGAAAATGTTTGACAAAAGGACTAAATCAGAATATTTTCAACTAGGAGACAAAGTTCTGAGATGGGATTCCATAAGGGAAGATAAAGGAAAACATGGGAAATTTGATTTCTTATGGAAAGGACCTTACCTCATTCATGCTCTACAGGGAAATAACACATACTTTTTGAAGAATTTGGATGATTCAGAAGCTGAGGAGGGACCAGTCAATGGTCGAATGCTAAAACACTACTTTGATCCTATTTACTAGGATGCTCTGACTTTTTAACATGTAAATAATATATCCTTTCTAATGCATCAGTTTTGATTGGATGGTGAATTGCTGAAGTTAAAGCCCTAAGTGAAGGCCCTAAGCTTCAGAAGTTTTACTATCATATATACAATAAAGCCACCAGAAAAAGAAGATTACATAGTTCAGTTGAAGACATTTTGAGGCATCTGACCTGCTGTTCTTGACTTTTCGCCAGGAAAAGCCATCCCCAAGTGGAGCCAGTGTTAGACTCCTATACCAATAGGTGTCATTTTTCATGATTGTCTTATTGAACTATGCAATATGTTCAAACCTTTTTCTTGTGAAAAGGTGTTCCATATTCTTAAAAAATAAAAAAAAAAATTAAAAAATGTAAAGAGGGTATACCCTAAAAGAAAAATCAAAGGGTAAAAAGAATAAAATGGTCAAAAAAATGAAAGAAATGAACCCCAAGCAAAAATAGACCAGGAAAGTGTGCAAGTCCAAATGCCACTACTATTTCATTTTTTGTAATAAACAAAATTGTGTGTAGTTTGTCAAAATTTTGCCACAATTTATGAAGAGTCAAACTGTTTAAACTTGACTTATTAATTTTTCAATTTCATGTTGTAGAATAGAGAATAAATATCTAGCCAAACAATTTAATCTTGGCAGATAAGTAGATAGGTAGAGTTAATAAAGGTGCTCAACAGTTTAATCTGAGCCCTTGGATGTAATAAGTGTAGAAATAGATAGATTTGCCATGTAAAAGAAAAAGAAGATTGATAAGGTTTTGCCAGTCTAAGTGCACCCTAATAAAGAAGAGAAAATGGTAGAGTAAGTAGGTAGGGTAGGTAGATGTTGTATGCTGGAATTACATGAGATGAATGATGGTTTTAGATGTGATAATCTTTTACTTTCATCACAAATTGCAAAGGAAGATGATACACTAGAAGCATGTCACAGAAAGCAAAGTCAAAATCATTAACTTCCCATCTCACTTTTTCCCTAAAGCTTTCATTAATTTCCCCAAAGTGCTAAGGAATTTGAGATTAAAGGGGCTCAAGGCATTTCCTTGACTTTTGGAGGGATTATACCCTCGGCCCAATAATTGAAAAGACCTCAGTACTAAAAATTATTCATCATCATACTCATTCACTTTTAATTCTTTCCTAAGTAAAATCCCATTTTACTTAGGAAAATCATGTAAATATTCCATAAAATCCCTCGAAATCACTTTTTATTCTAAGTCTAAGTGATGAAAGTATTATAATGCAAATTACTTTGAAGAATTCTCACTTTCTTGGTTATATTTAAGTGTTTTGAGTTTACCTTGTCCTTTGTCATATTAACTTTAATTTATATATTAAATCCTTATAAAAATACCTTATCCTATTATATTTAACTCCCTTTTATAATAATATCCCCAAAACCCTCTTACTATAAGTTTCTAGCCAAAGTATTTAAACCCACATGAGGAAATAAAAACCCGCATTATAAATCCCTTTGGCTAAAAACATATCCATATAAATATCCCCGCCCCTTATAGTAAATGAATCGTATTGATTTATTTCTATATAATAAAAAATACATAGAAAAAGGGTTTAAAAATATATTTTTATGTTTTAAACGAAAAAAAAACAATAAAACCCGAAATCTTTGACCCCGACCCTTCATAAAAACGGAATTAATTAATCACCCGGATTAGTTAATAACCTACCCTCCACCAATGAAAATACTCCCGAAAGGATTAATTAAGTTAACGGGCCCACGCATTAACTCCCACGACAGCTTCCCATCCGGATCACCGTTGGATCATGTGCCTGAAGATCTACAGCTCACAAGCATTCCGCTGCCTATCCTCCGTCCGAGACTTAACGTGCGAAATGGGAGCGGTTTCCAAACAGTGCACTGGCCACGTGTCGTGTGCTCAATGGAATCGCTGCCAATTCATAAAAAACCGCCTGCTCCCAAAAGCGGTGCGGAATATACCGCTTGTCACCCATTCCCCGTGACATGTCCATTGTACCCGATGACATCATCCTAAAAAATAATAAAAAATTCCTTTTGACTTTACGAATAAAACAAAACTTCGCGCATTTTTTTTTTTCATTGAAAGCAACTATGTCCTCTGTGCGAAGAAATTCAAAATCGACTGTCAAACTACTGTTCAACTGAATTCTGCTGAAAGCTACTATCAAACCAATGTTCCGACATCCATCTGCCGCCAGCTGGTACTTGTTAATCACAGTTTTTCCTCTAAAAACAGGTATTTACTCAATTTCGCCCTGAACTCTGAAAGAAATTGAGTTTTCCTTGTTTTTCCACTAAAACATAGTTAAAGTTGATTGCTACCTGATCCTAAAAACTGTAAATAATATTCCTGAACTTGCAATTGTACCCATTTCCCCCGTCGAAACCTATAAATCTGCTCAAATTTTCATAAAAACCCCCGAATTTCCGTTTCTTTGAATATACAAGAACCAAAAAATGGAAGTTCCTGTAGCCCTGAATGTAGCCCCATTGAATTCCCCCCTTAGAGATTTGGATTACTTATCATTAGTGGATAAATATTTTCAAATTAAAGACTTAGTTTTCAGTGAAAGCCCTCTTCGAATTCATTGTCACTGCAGAGACAATTATTTGAATGGTTTAGATATTATTGGGTTATGGGAGTCTGGTCTTCCTAGATACCTTTTTCCCTCAGTCCATATCTTTCCTGAAATTATCCATTATTTCCATGCTAATTATGATCCAAATCAAAGAGCAATATTATCTCCAAGCCAGAACATCCTTTTTCCCATTACTGCTCAATCCATCAATGATATGTTACATTTTTTGCCTGGTGAAGCCCTTACTCCTTTGTTAATGGGAGAGTTATTGGAGAAATCCACTAAATTATCCCAAGAGGAGTTAACTCGCATTTGCCAAACCTTCATGTGGCCAGAGCATCAGCCTACAGGCCCTCCCCCTTATGCTAATGTTTATTTCACTGAAGAAGGTCAAAATATTTTGAGTATGATATCATTTATAATGGGTTTTAATACCAGTGAGTATGTCGACCATTTAACCCTGGTATTATTATCTATGTTCACCCCTGGACAGCCTCCTGCTGTCAAGTACGACTTTGCATCTTTCATTGCAGATAAGATTCATAATCAATTGATGAGATTAGAGAATGAGAAAGTATTCAAGTATTCTACTGTCATTTACCATCTCATCCTCTATTACCAGCCAGAAAATTTCCCTTTCTATATTAAAAAATTTGATACCCAAGGGAATCCAAGATCTATTATCTTTTGGTCAGCCATTACTCATTGTTCCCCAGACTCTCCTTATTCTTATATTGAGTTCATTGATCTTTTCATACATCCTGCAACTACCTTGTTGACAGGAGTTGCCCCTCCAAGACTCAACAATGAAATTAAGAAAATCCTTCAGCTTTCAAAACATTATAATATAGGTGACTGGTACTTCTATCAGAATCATACTGAAATTAGAATTTAAAGATGTGAATTGAGCCCTTTCAAGTTACCCAGATATGTTCCAATGAGACTTTTTGCACTTGAGTATTTCAGAAAAATGAACAATTCAGATATAATTCACTTCTGTAATGCCAAGAAAAAGGCCCAACTCAGGATAAAGAGCCAATTAGGTCCATTTATCTGCAATTCTAGGGATGGAGGGGAAGAAGCTCAAAAGGTATTAGAGGAACGTTGCATATTACAGAAAAGTTTCCATTGGGTACCCTATGACCCATTCAACTTTATTTGTGACAAAAGAATGAAAAACAAATCATCAACCGACATGCATCGAAGAATCCCTAAGATTGAAAAGTATGCTAATACAGATGAATGGTTAGAAGGAACATTAATTGAACAGGATAGTGAAGAAGTCAATATGGACAATGTAACAAAAGACCTTGGAAAAATGCTTGACCTAGAATTTTTTGGGCAAGTGCAGGTACCAGACATTGGTCCTTCTTCAGCAGGGAGTTTTCAACAAAAATCACAGGAAAACATTCCATCAATTGCAGTTGAATCCAAAGGAAAAGAGAAAGAGCCTGAAATACATGTGATTGAAACATTCAAAATGACTAAACAACCTCAAACATCTAAGGCTCAAGGACAAGTACAGGTTCCTCCTCAAACTGATCCAGTAGAAATGCATCCAGTAGAAATGCCAAACTTGCAAACTCCACTGAATATTGAAAAAGGCAAGAAAAGAGAGACTTAAGGTCCTACTCCTCCCAAGGAATCTTCAAAAATAGCCTCAAGCTAAAAGGTAGAAAATGAATCCACTTCCAGAAGTTGAATCATATGAAGAAATCATTGATATTCCAGAAAGAGAAGATAGTCAGCAAACAAGTTCAGTTAGTGGTACATACTCTGATCTTCAAGCAAAGACAATGCATAGGTAGCTAAGTACAGAAATATCTTCTTTTAAACCTCCAAAGAAATATGCAGGAGACATAAAGAAGACTTTCATCGATATAAAATCGAGGAATGATCCATTGAGGATACAGGTGTATAATCAATATCTTAAAATGGCTCCAAAAAATCAAGAGAGATTAATGTCAGCTTTTGACATTCAACAGGGTAAAATGCTAATGAGCCATTTTAAACCCAAAGTGCAACAACCACAGACAACAGCTGATTATATCAGAACCAATTTTGAGGTCCTAGCAAAATATATTCATCCTTTGGACCAGATTGAATTACACAAGAAGACTGGAGAAATGATATATTCTACACTCACTCGCAAAGCTATGGCAGCTAATGAATTACAGGATTCTTTGAATAATACAAACACCCAGATGCAGATTGAGAAAGCTTCTTCCCAAGCAAAGGATAACAGGATAAAATCTTTGGAGGAAATAATTATCAGTTTGGGTCATAATCCCAAGGATGTCAAGAGCATTGAAGCATTGATTAAAAAGAAAGATGATGATATTGTTGCATTAAGGAAACAATTGAAACTACCAGCTTCAAGGGCACCCTCAAAATGAAGAAGTAATGAAGGAAAGTTCAGAAGAAGAGGTGATGGACTTAATTTTAAAATTGAATGAACGACTTGCTGAAACAGAAAAAGAACTTGAGCAAGCATTAAAAGATAAAGAGTCCATTATTCTAACAATGACAACACAAGCAGCCACAGGAACAGGTACACCAATTACAGGCCAACAAGCAGAGCTAACACAGGTGAACACTTCTGATAAGAGTTTTGATGAATTAATCAAAGCAATGAATGAATTAAAACTGCAGGTGACAAAACTCCAAAGCTTAAACTCTCATCTTTCCACTCTAGAAAATAAATATGATCAATCAAAAATAAGTATTGCTGAGAAGACAAGAGAAATCAAAAGACTAGAAAAATCAGTTAAAGCATTGGAAAAGGATCTTACAATGGAAAGACCTTTAAGTGAATTAAAAGAAATTCTTTGGTATAACATTATTCAATCAATAAAGAACGTTTGGTCTTCTATTCAAATAATATATGAACAACAGGATTTAGTCAGATTGGCTCTGGAAGAAATTGAGAAAGCAAGGGAAGAGTTAGGGAATATGCCAGAAGAAGCCAATAGACTTATCAATTTTTTGAATACTCAGAATAAACAGCAACTTACGGAATTTGGAATTCAGGACAGGATAGGAACCATCTTGGAAATCAAAAGAGTTTTTACCAAAAGGACTCTTATGCAAAATCTTGAAAGAAGGTGTTCAGACATGCAGCAAGAGATTTTTACCTTCAAAGAAAGATTTGATGATTTGTTAAATAAAGGTTTGCCCAGTCCTGTTAGTGCAGAAGATAGATTAATGGATTTGGAAAGTTTTGTAGCGAAAGTAAACAAACAGGTTGATGATCAAGCCAGTTCTTCAACCAGTACAGCAGAAGGAACATTGCCAACAGGGAAAAGTCTTTATGAAAAATTGGAGAGTTTATTTTATCTTGAACATGAAATAAAACATTTGTTTCCATATCAGCCTAATTTTTTCAAATACACTGAAGCTGATGAAACATTGAGAAAATTACAAAGGACTAGAGTGCCAGAAGTTAAATGGTGGGATGAGATGATGGAACTTTTATAAAATTTATCCTTGGGTGAAATTTTTGCCTATTTTACTGAGGTATATCTTGATAAAGGATAAATAGGTGAATAAAGGTCAAAGAGTATCAGTTCAACAATTAAAGTGTATCAATAAGAATAAAAGAGTATCAGACAAGCAAGGCAGTCAGAAAAGAATTACTCAAGAAGACAAAAAAGAGCTAAAACAAAGGAACTGCTTCCAACACATTCTAAAAAAGAGGAGACAACACACAACATCAGCTGATTTATCCTATCTACGAGACCATCTGTCTCCGTTTGTATTGTAACCTATTCATTAGTCACCCTAGATTATATCTCTTTTGTTATGAGATATTTTTAATAGTTTTTTGTATAAATAAGCCCTCGAAAGGAGTATTGAGGGTGGATTCTACTACTTTGCTGTAACATTGATCTTTTGGAATAAAAGTGCTTTGGAGAAACTTCTTTGTGGCTTGCTGGATGATGATTTGAAGCTCAAGACTTTTTGTAGGATTCATGTGTCAGACTATAGTTCAATAAGTCTTTTTTATCCTATGTTTTAAGTTTTATATCTGTTTATAATATCACTGTGTTCCATTTCTAAATAATTAACATAAAATAATAAATCAGAATTTACTTAAGTGTACTCTAATTTCAATTGTGATTATTCTAAATGTTTTCTTCTAAACTGGTTATAAGCAACGAATTTTTAATTGCTCTTGTTTCGCTGGTTTAAACATTTTGATTACCATAGTAAAGAATTCTTAACTGCTCTCTATTTGTAATCGTTCACTTTCTTTCTTTTAACATGGTGAAAGATTCTTAATTTCCTTTCATCCCTTCAAAAGCCATTCCTTTCACTTTAATTTCTAAAATTTTTCTCTGTTTGGCTATCTTTCCCTACAAAGCCATCTTGTGTGTAGAATATTAATCCAGTAAAGCCATCCTTCCAACTCCATAGCCCAATGGCCTGAAAATATTCAACCTTGCCCTTAGTTTGCAGATTCCACCATTTAAATTCAAACAAAACTCTTGGACTTATAACTAGCCTAATATTTTCTAAGAACAAAGCTAAATTTTAAAGAGAGAGCCCTCTCTGGATACAGGTTGGCTAGATTTTGTATCTGAAGGTTGGTTTGTGGCTACCTCGGGTTTCTTTCCTTTTCTTACAACTTCAAGGAAGGCCTGAGTGATAACACCCCCACCATTGCTGGCGAGTACCCCAATTATTTTTGGAAACAAGCTTGAAGGGGATAACATATGCTTGTCATGCAAGTTTTTCCTTCGGAAAAATTCATCCTAGTACTTTTTATGAGCCTTAGGAAGGATGAAGGAGGTTACGTCATAGTGAAGGTTTATGATGTCATTTAGCTTTTAACGAGTCTGAAAAAGGAAGAACTCGACATATTTTCACGCTTAGAGAGTTTGAAAAGAAGTGGAAAAATAACTCCAGCAAGTCCCTTTTCTTAAGTAGTCTCACAGATCCGAAAAGGTAGAAAACCTTGTTTGAGAGAACCTCTTAGTCGTGATAGACTAAGGTATACCTTTTTCATAAATAATCTATCCCAACCTGAAAAAGGAGTAAATGTATACTGGGTAGATATCGTTTCGCAACCATTTAACGAGTTCAAAACGACAAGAGTCTCGACAATCTTTTCAATTTTCAAGAGTCAGAAAAGAGCTAAAAGATTACTCCAGCGGTGACTTTTTCGTGTTTAAACCAAGTCTGAAAAAGTATAAAATACATCTAGTCACTTCATCCTCGTCACGTTGAGGACCTTTCGCTGCACAAGAGACACACGTAAAACCCATTTTTAGAAATAAAATAGTGCAATAATAAAAAAATATGCTTTAAAACCTAATTAGGGTTCTGAAAATTTATAAAATGCCAAAAATGGTAAAAAATAAATTACTTTTCACTTTTACCTCTTGTGAGAAATTTGTTACCCTTTTTCACTATGATTTTGTGGTGTTGACAACGGGAAATTCGGGAGGCCGATCATGAATCCGTCTGTTTCAGGTAAGAACTCACATCCTTCCATACATTTTTATTGCTTTTTAATTAATTGCAACCCCACTTTTGTAGATATATGGGGGATTTTATAAAATCTAGGGCGCAATGGTTGGCACGAGTATCGGGCACAGACTCTCACCAACCGGCCGAAAAATTGAACGGGGGCACGCCAATTGGAACGAATGTTTCCAAAACAGTTGTGCCAACCATTTTTAGCATGTAAATTCAAACAATCAAGCCCAAATTAACCATTCAAAATCATTGGATTTATCTAATGACAACCATATGGATGTTTTTGCAGGTGTGAAAGGACAAAATGGTGATTGAATGGAAAGAACGAGAACATAGTGAAGAAGATGAACTCGCCATGGAGAACGAAATATGTATGGAAGTTATTAGAGATTACAGGCTCAAGAAATTATTTATAGCACCATGTCTCAGAGCTCAACCGGAGCTGTTGCAGTTCTTGATTAGTGTCTGGGACATTGATCAGGAGAAATTCATTATTCACAATCAAGGAACTTGAGATTGAGGTCTCATATATTTACTTCATAACTGGATTGTCGCAGAGGGGGGCAGTACCAATCCTGACCAGTACTCGGCTCACAATGGAAAATATGAGTATGGTTATCAACAGGGTGTGTCGAGGAGCACGGAAAGGATCCAAAAGCGAGAAGGTGGATATCCAAACCATTCTTGATATGGCACTCAGAGTAGGGCTACACATCATCACGCGAGCTGCAGGAGTTCATGCTCCCCATGAGGCCACAAAACACTATTACTTCTTACAATGGATTTCATGGCACTGACACTCTACTATGCAAAGGCAATAATAATCAACATCAAATGCCAGTTGACAAAATGCAAGAATGGTAAGCTGAAGCAGTTTGGCTATGGGTCCATATTGGTACCTTTCATCTTAGAACGGTTACCAATCTTCCAATGTCAGGAGGTAATAGTTTTAACATTGCCAGCCCAAGAGCCACGGATGGTTTGTTGGGTAGCTTTGATACCAAGGTCAGGGGGTGGTCAATAGATGTCCTGGAGACCGAATTTCTTTGAGTGGATTTGCTGACAGCTAATTGTTGTGGAGGACTGGCCCTACTCTAGCATGGATTTCACCGGTGATGCATATCTCCTGCTCCCAGAAGGAGAGGATTGGGATGAAGTACTAGGTAAGACTCATTTTTATTTTGATGAGTATTATGATTTTTTATTATGCATGCTCTGACATTAATCCATGTAATTTCAGATGTTGGCCCAGAGATACCTGTAGGTATGTCCCCGATAGCGCGGAGGATTCCTCGCGACTTCGATTTGGCCCCTCATGGCGAAGGTGGCGAGGAGGAGGAAATCATACGCAACTTGGATGGAATCTCCCATGGGATCTTAGAATATGTGCAATTCTATGATGTTCCTCGTGCGTACCAGAGGCACACTACAAGGGTGTAAAACGTGTTCATCGCTTGTTGAGACGGCTTGTATGGGCAGTGACATGCTATCATGAGTGTTACACCGAATAGACACCTAGGTTTCATTTCCGCATATTTTTTTAGAGACATGATGTCTCAGGATGTAACCAAAACATACATATTTTTTTAACTTTATGATGCACATGGATGCAAACACTTGATATATATATATATATATACTCCTATTTTCTTGTATGGATCTTGTCATGTGATGATAATTTTTTACAAATTACGCAAATTTGTATCTAATACAATATTAGATACTGTATCAGTTAACGCATTCATTCGTCTAGGAATATTTTGATATGTAATGTAATCAAAATGTCTTTCCAGTAAACGAACATGCAAATAAAACCTTAATATGTGAGGGTTCCTAACAGAATAATGCCCATTAAGTTGAAGAACAACAAGTTGTAAGTCTAGGTTAACAATCAAAACATGAATGTTGAGAGAAATGGCCTCGGTTAATAGTTCAATAACAACACTATATTCAGCGACATTGTTTGTGGTCTTTCCTAGACAGATACCTTGAAGGTCTATCATCTTACTAGCAGGATCATAAATAAGCCAGGCTACTGAAGACAAGTTCCGGGTATTGCGGGAAGCACCATCTGTGAAATCAACATAAGGGGTAATGAACATCTGCACAATAAGCAACGATCCAATAAGCAGGAAAATGCTCCCAAAGCACACCAAGCCAAAAATGTACAACAATGAAAAGAACACCTATGTACAAAGAACATGCACGAATGACTCATGCATAGTACCTTTTAAGATATAACCCATTTTTAGGCTGATCTATAGGATGACCTTCATAATCAATAAGCTCATAAGCCCCTTTCTACAAAACGAACTTAACAATGTAGGGACCATGCCACATGGGTTGAAAATTTCCCGCCCCAAACTTATCATGAGCTTGGTCATATAGGAGGACGAGTTCTCCTTCTATGAAGGAATGAGGGGAAACCAACTGGTCAAAATGAGCTTTGACCCGCTTTTTCTGTGCTTCTATGAGTAGAGCAGCAAAGCGATGAGTTTCATGAAGCCTCTCTAAATAGAGAAGACACTCTTCTTCTGGCGAAGTATTCGACAACAATTCAGCAGCTAGTTTGAGAGAAGGAATTTCACATTTAATCGGAAGGGTAGCTTCCAGACCGTAGACAAGCTGAAATGGAGTGAATCCGGTCGCATCCATCACTAAGGTTCAGTAAGCCTAGAGAGATGAAAAAAACATGAGATGCCAATTTGACTTGTGCATCCGAATCGTACGTTGAATCATAGTGACGAGAACTTTGTTCACGCCTTCAACCTGGCCATTGTCTTGAGGGTAGTACGACATTGAGTTTTCGTGACACAGACCCAACTTGGAAGTCAAATATGCCTCCATGTAATGTTTAAAATGGGAACCATGATGGGTAATAATGGCTTGAGGGACACTAAACCTATAAATGACATGATCGAATAGAAACTGTGTTGCTGTCTTATCGTCAGCTGTATGTGTAGGCATTGCTTCAACCCATTTGGTGAAGTAGTCCACGACTACGATGATATAAGCATGCCCACCAGCCAAGTGAGGGTTGCACATCATAAAATCAATGGCCCACTTCGCAAAGGGACCAACGGTAATGACAGGGTGAAGATGGGAAGGCGGCGCGCGCATCTTGTGCTGATAGATTTGGAAATCATTCTACTTACGGATATAAACGATGTAGTCTTTAAATATGGTGGGCTAGAAATACCCAACACAAAGAATCTTCTATGCAGTATCATATAAAAACATGTGATCGCCATAGGTGCCACTGTGACAATCATTTAGGGCCTTTTCAACTTCCTCAAGAGTCAAACACCGACGGAGAATGGAATCAACTCCAATGCGGTAGAGAGTATCTCCTACTATGCGATAGGGTTGTGATTGATGACAGAGGTTTCCACAGGCATCCTTCGTCAACTTGGATCAGAAGGTGGAAGTCTAAAGATATACGATGATATCACCATACCAAGGATCGAGGGTGCTAATAAAAAAAAGTGTGTTGTCCAAAATGCGTTCCTCAGAACCAAATGGAGCGGAATCGGAAGGGAGAGAGAAAATCAAATCAGCGAAGACTAATGACTTCTTCGACTTGGCGGTAGTGAAATCCAGATAAAACTTTTGGAGGATGACAATCCACTTCGAGTACTTTCCCCCCAGCAATTGACGAGTCAATATGTAAGTCATAGGGTTGCAATAAGAAATCACTGTCACTGTGTGCAACAGGATATAGTGAGGAAAAAGTTGAACAAATTGAACAGTAACCAACTCTAACTTCTTGACGTGTAAATATCACGTCTCAGTATCGAGAAGGTTGCGAGACAAATGGTAAATGCATGCTCGTTACCATCATCATCGTCTTGTACCAAAACCATGGCAATCATGCTAAATGAAACGACCAAATAGAGGGAGTAATTGTGATGATAATGTGGAGGACACAATAGAGGAGCATTGACGAGTAATGTCTTTAATGAATTGAAGGAATTTTGGGCGATCTCATCCCAAATGAATGAGACGCCTTACTTTAGTAATCACATGAATCCTTTTGCCACTTCGGCATAGTCAGGTATAAAACGACGTAGAAATTTAGCTTTTCCCTGTAGACTTTGTAGCTGATCTAAGGAGGAAGGAGAGGGGAGATTAACAATAACTTCAACTTTGAGTGGATCAAGACAAATCTTGTCTTTGGAAACGATAAACCCTAAGAGTCTACCTGAGTCAACGCAGAAGACGCACTTATACGGATTGAGCCAAATGTTATAATGTCGACAGCGAAGAAAAATCTGACGGAGATGATCAAGATGGTCTTTACACTTAGCCGAATGAGCCAGAAGGTCATCTAGATAAGGCTGAATAATGCACTTGATATCATGGAAAGCATATGACATTGCTCGCTGAAACATAGCCCCAACATTTTTAAGACCGAAAGGGAGCTTTTTATAAGCTAAAGCACTGCAAGGATAGATAAAGGTGGTCTTATGTTGATCGGCCGGAAGAATGTTAATCTGGTTGTACCCATAAAACCCATCCATAAGGGTAAAAATATCACTCCCAGCACAATCATCAATGATATGATCAATAAACAAGGTGGGATAATTATCCTTCAGGCAAGCACGATTAATATCACGGTAATCAACATAGACATGGATGGTACCCTGTTTCTTATCTATAGGAACAATATTGGAAATCCATTCTGTCAAGGGAATCAGATAGATAAAACCAGCTTTAAGAAGTTTTTCAAGTTCTCCCTTAATAGCGACAACCTTTCTAAGGTGCACAAGACGAAGGCGCTGATGAACAAGCTTCGCACTAGGATAGGTAGGATCTCATGCACCACTATACTTGGAGCGATGCTGAGCATCTCTTCATAAGACCATGCGAAAACATCACGAACCTAGCGGAATATACTAGTATAGACTTGAATCTCATCGTGAGAAAAAGTCACCCCAATATCGATGTTCTAGACCACCCCTGATTTAATGGAGATGTCGATAGGCATCGTCTATGTAATGTTTCTCAAGTTACCTTCTGCAAAGACTTCGTGTGTCAAGATAGGCATTTGAATCGGAGGAGAAGGAACCAGAGAAGCGAACCTCTCAAGACACGTAGACATGGCCCCAAATCCAGGCATGAATGAGGAATGATGATGACTATCATCCCAAGGAGGATCCCTAAGAGACATGGTTTCCACGATGGCTTCATCGGAGGGAAATATCTCTCTCAAGGGATTGGGCGAATCCAAATTGCCGAGCCAAGGGATTGAGAGTAAGTGTCAAGAGACATGCCCAAAGGAGCATGATCAGGAGGCGGAGGATTCAAAGCCGAAATAAGTTCACAATAATCAATCTCGATCGGACTTAACGACATCGAATCTCCAAATGAATCAATCTGCTCGGGTGAAGGGATCATCCATAGATCAGAAGACCTTGAGATCATATTAACCTGAATAGTGTTGGGTGGAGGAAGAATACCCATGAGGGCAGGATATTTGAAGAGACCTATCCCTAAAATCTCGTAAGGCATACGAATTTGATCAACGTACGAAACATTTTTATCAAAAGATGAAGAAGTGAAGAAAGACAACTGATCGACAGTAACGATATTTCCTTCGTGCAGAAATCGAAAAACATGAAATAGAGTGGAAGAAACACATATCATGGCATGAGTCCAACTGCAACCGAGGAGAATATTGTAATTGAGCTTGGTGCCAACTACTTCAACCTCAACGTTGACTTTTTTCCCTTCTAGAGTGATCGGTAAACTAGTGAAAACACCATGAGGTTTAGATTCTCTTTTATCAAACGCTTCTAGAAAATTTGGAGATGAATTAATAGCTAGAGAACTGATGGCCTTCCAGCAAGCAGATGATGTGATGCACTTAGACACACCCTCGTCCACAACCGCTCGATGGATATTCAGGTTATTAGTCCCAACTTGAATAATGAGTGCAAGCTAGTAAGGGAGACGTGGGACGAAATTCTCCAAGTCGAAAGTGATAAGGCTCGAATCAACAGGATCAACCCCACCGATGGCAGATAGAAAAGCCTTCCATTGAGACAAACAACTCTGAAGTACTTCTAATGCAGACATAGCATATGGCACCTAAGCGAAATCCTCAACAATACTGTAAGGTTGAGCAGCACGAGCGTTAGGATTGTAAGAAGACTTACCGAGTACAACTTTGGAAGGTGGTCGTAAAATGGGCTCAGTAACGGGCCTTTCAATCTGAAGAGGGCTAGAAGCAGGCGAAGGAGGAAAACCATTAACGATCTCTTTCCCCGCTGCCTGACACGGTTCGGTATAATCTTTCGACTGGGTAGCAATAGAAATGGGTGCAGAACCATTCATCATGAAAAGCTGAGAGCCAAATGGGGTAGAGGACTGAGGTTTCTATACCAATTGAGTCTGCTATGATAAAATTGGTTCTTTGAGAACAGTTGGAGTTCCCTGGGTGCCTTTGAGAAATCAACTCACTTCGGCCCATCGAGGATAGTCCTTGGTGTAGTGCTCTTCGTCATAAATCAAGAAAGGATAATTCATTTTACATTGTGAACGATCATCAACACAAGATTTCTGAGAATCCTGTTTCCGGGTATCGGCTTTGGCCTTACCTTTACCCTTATTTTTACCCTTGGGAGTTTTATCTGCTAGATTGGGTTGAACGACATTCACTTTCATGGTTTTACCAAAATTCGGGGTTGGCTGAGAAACAATATCGTTGGAAGGAGTATATTTTTTCTTCCTAGGATTTGGAGGAGGAGACTTCTGAGAACTCTGAGACATGGAACCGATGGTATCGTCAACTAATGGCGTCACCAGTTCTTTGGAAGTTCCAGGTCTAGGAGCATCAGGAAAGAGTTCGTAAAATGTGCCAGACTGAGAGTACACAAGATCAAGGTATTGGGCATGATCAATGGCTTGTTCCTCAATGATGCATGCCTCCATAGAAATGTCCTTAGAAATCGGAGCAATGAAGGAGGTGGTGAACCAATCAGTTAGAAGCTGATCAGGAATCTCAAACTTGATCAAGTGACGATGATGCCTCCATTCATGAATATGATTTGAGATATGAGTAGCTCGATATTGCTTCAAGGATGTGAGGAGGTGTGTCCCGGTTTCATATTGAACCGGTAACTGAAAGTGCGTGAGAAACACCATGGATAAAGAGTTGAAACCTTGGAAGACACCACGAGATAACTTAATGTACCACTTGGCAGCAACACCAGTAAGAGTTTGTTGGAAAAGAGGGAGTCGGATAGAATTGTGAACCCAAGAGTTAGAGGAACACCAAAGATGGTAGGTCATAACATGCGCTTGGGGGTCTTCTCTGGACTTGCCCTCAAACTTAGGAAAATCACTAGGAATATTGGTTGGAACTAGAGGCCAATACGAGTTATGAAGGATCAGATCGTTCGTCAATTTTGACATATCAGGCAGTTCCAATGTAGTGAGAAAAGGAAATTGAGGATTAAAAGGAATTGCAGGTCGTGGATAAAGACCAGTATTAGCATTCCACTGAGCTTGAGAGATATTTTCCCCCCATATGTTTTTTCTCGGAGGATTCTGTCCATAGGGGTTATAAGCCTGATAGTTCTGCCCATACATGGGTTGAGGACCGAGATATTGATTTTGAGCATACCATTGAGGTCCTTGCTGAGCAACGTATGGATTTTGCTACGAAATGTAAGCATTTCCTTGAGGTGGATTATACACCATCTGGGATTGACCTTGAGGATAATAAATGTAACCTTGGGGCACACTATATACCGCCTGAAATTAACCTTGAGGAGGGTAAGTAGCGCCTTGAGGCTAAGCAGGTTGTCCCTACGGAGCATGTTGAACTGGCTGCTGAGGTTGGATAGGCTGTCCCTACGGGGCAGGTTGGCCTAGATGTTGAGGTTGGGAAGGCTGTCCTTGCAGGGCAGGTTGGCTTGAATATTGAGGGCCACCGGGTTTCCCTTGTGGAAGAAGTTTGCCTGATGGTTGGTGTTGTAGATCATCTGCATACCCTTTTAGTTTTATGTTAAAAATACAAAAAAAATCTGAAATTAAAAGAAAATAAAATGTGTTAAAGTATTATAGTTTTATACTTTGGCATGAAAAGGAAATGTTTTAGGTCTGATATATTGAAGTTTAATTGTTTCAAACTTTGTACAAGCAGGTTTATATCCGAAGATTAAACGTCGATTAATTCAAAAGGCAGAGAGAGCTGGTATTAAAATTATGAACGGGATGGCCCAACCCGTGGGCACTAATAGTGCGAGAGTTAATGGAGAGGGGTGCCCCCGTACTTGACTGGGTTGACCATGGAGGTGATGAAGATCAACGATAGATATCGACTGCGGGGGCACAAGCCAGAATTTTCAGCCGTACCTCGAGACCCCCCGCAATGACGTCATATGCTGAATGGAGAACAACTGTATTCCATGTCGAATCAATCCAACGATTAGGTAACATGTGGCGAATGCATTTAAACACCAAAACCGCACCACCTATTTAGAGGTGTTTTTCATTTTGTTTTCAAAATATTTTGTAGTTTGTCGCGTTTTGAACTATTGTTTCCACCTATCACCTTTCTTGTTTTGTCACCCTGCAAGAGTATTCCTTCAGCACCTTTTCTAGTCATGGCTAAAAGGTCTTCTTTATCTGGTTCCTCGAGTCACATTTCTCTCATGGATAATGAGAGAGACATTCAAGATATTGTGTCTTCTGTAATTCATCTTTAATTCTATCAATGAGTTGTATTGAACAATGATGATTCCCCTGTCTATTACGCCATGAAAAAATCTGGGGTCCTTTCTGCATGCATCCCGAAGACACATTTATTCCCAGAGTTTATTTATTGGTTGGTTTTAGCATTGTATCCCGGAAAATGTTTCGTAATGAATTCCCAAGGGGAAAATGTTCTGCAGGTGTCTACCCAATTAATCCGCCAAGCCTTCTATTTTCCTAAAGCCGAATCATCAGTTCAATTTTCAGAAGATTCACTGGTTACTTACTATGAAAACCTTGCAGGAGAAGAATTCAAGCAGTTTATGTTCCATTTAAAGCCTGATATGAAGCAGTTTCAGCCAGAATGCGGATAATTTTCTATGGGAGTCTTGAACGAAGAAACTCAACCTGTTTTAAGTAATATTGCTAAAATCTTGGGCAAAGAAGACAACGTTACAGTGGACAAGTTGGTCCTAGGAATGTTCGCCATGATGATGAAGCCAGGAATGGTCCTAGATATTCCATCCTTTTTGCAAGAAGAATTCAATTCATAGTTAAAGAGTCTTTCACTGACAGGTTCTTTTAAATTTCCCTCACTGATTGTCTACTTATTTTTATACCAAAATGTGGAAGAATTCATGCATTTACGTCTAAACATAATGGATGTAAACAAGCATAGACAGTCAGTTATATTCTGGACAGATATGATCAGAAGGGAGAAAAATGAAGAGGGGTTATTTGATTTTTCTAGTCAGTTATGCCCATTGCATATAAAATATTGAATGGAGTTCATCCCCCTTGTTTTTTACCCAAGGTCCAGGAGTTTCTACATCTAGGAACTAGTTGTAAATTTGGGGACTGGTTTGTATTTGAAGAATATTCAGAAATAAGGTTGTATGGAGCAAATGTTGAACCTTATAGGCTCCCAACATTTGTACCAATGAGACTTTTCGTCTTAGAATTTATCAGACAAATCCCGAATGTTGACCATGTGCACTTTGTCCCTATGAAAAAGAGTCATATGTATAAATTGCCTATGAGTGTTGGGCCTTTCATAGTTAATACGAGGCAGATGTTTGAAGAAGTAAACAAATTGTTGGAGGAAACACATATGCTAGTAGGAGAAAAATGGGCTTATGATCCCCATGGTATAATTTCACAGAGAAGAATTGAAAACGGATCTTAAGCTTTCATTCATGAAAGTAGACCTGAGCAGGAAAAGGTGGCAAATAGAGGTGAAATAAGTTCAGTAAATAAAAGCATTCAAACTCCTATTATAACTAAGAAAACAAACAAAAGAGGTAAAGAATATGTCATTGACTTGGATGATGAGGCACCAAGATCTGAGAAAAGGAAAAAATTCACCGAGGATCATTCTTCTAATTCACCTGGTTTTTCCTTGCATTTGGGTGAAGAGTAGAATGATCCCTCTTCCCCTGGAGGTCATGAATCCTCTCATGAACAAGTACCCTTAATCAAACAGGTGTTTTCTCAGATTGAAGAGAAAAATCAGAGAATGAAGTCAAGCATGGAGGCCCAAGCAGAACATCAGGTTACTACCAATTAGACAAGGCTGTTGACTGTAATGGATCTTGAGAAAGATCACTTTAGGATTTCTCTGTCACATCCCACAGGAATGTCAATTGGGTCCTCAAACAATTTTAATACTGTAAATGTGACTATGGATGTTAAAAATATTCCACTGATGGACAAAATGAATTTGCATATGCAGACCGGGCAATTGATTTTTAATGATCTCACAAAAACAAATGCAATGGAAGTTAAAGCTGAAAAAATGTTAGGGAAAGATATCAAACAATTAAAGCTAGAAAAGGCCAATTCAAGAGCCTTAACAGTCCAAAATGAAGAGTTGAAAAAGATTATTGTTAAGATTGGTGTAGACCCTAGTGAAAAGACTGTTGTGTATAAGTTCTTGCAAAGTGCTGAAGAAGAGATATCTACATTAAGGAAGAAATTAAAGTTACCTACTGGTGAACACTCAATGGCTGCAGAGATTGCAGAGGTAGAGAAAGAAAAAGTGAAGTTGTTGCAAAAAATTATGCAGAAGGATGGAGAACTTTCAAAAGTGAAACAGACTGCAAATTCTTTATAAAATCACATTGATAATCATAACTGTACTTTTGTTTTTCCCACAGGTGATACAGATCCTCAAGCACAAATTATTCAATTAAATATTGAGTTGCAGATGGCTGAAAGAGATCGAAATAAGGCTCAAACAAATTTGGAGATTGCTACAAAATTGATGAAGATCATGGAAAATGAAACAGATAAGTACATAATGGATTTCAAAAATGTTGAAGCTGAGATCAAGGATCTCAAATAAATAATGAAATGTAATGTGTCATTAATACAAGCTAAGGATCTCATTTGGACTGATATCATCTCAGAAATGAAGTCCAATTGGTGCTTCCTGATGATTATTGCACAAGAAAAGAGTCTTATTATGGAATGTGAAGAACCGATTATGTCTGATAAACAAAAAGGGGTTAACAGAGCAAATTGGGCTAGAAGATTTATTGATTATATCAATTCCAAATCAGATCAGGAATTAGAGGAGAATGATATGCAGGATAGAATATTGTATGTGTTGGGATCCTATGATTTAGTAGATTGGCATACTAAATGACAAGGCAACTTATAAACCAGTCTTTAGAGCTCTAGTATCTAGCCCTCCTAGTCTCAGAGAGGGATCTCTCAATTGTTTTGCAAAGATATGTCTTGTTTGCTTGTAAATGGTTGATTTTAGGCTAGTTATTAAGCATGATCTTGTTTGTTTGTTTGTTTGATGGGACTAGATAGGAAAGGGAAATCTCTAAGTCATTGGGCAATGGATTCTAGAAGAAGTTTGTAACAAGTTTGTAGATGAATTAGGGGTATCAAAGGGAAAATATAACTTGGCTATTAGATCAACAAAGTTTTTAGGTGAAATGAGATGAACATTAAGAGTTTAGAATGAAAAGTAGAACTAAGGGCAATTAAGAATCCTTAATTATATGTACTTCTCAACAAAGGGACTTAAAACATCATTTAAACATGAAGAAATATTTCATAGACAGGGCTAACCATGAATTCTACAAATCATATTTCAGCAAATAACAATTTCAAGACAAACTTTCAAAATGAAATCTAAGAGTTGAGGAACACTCTATTTCATCAAAGATTTCAATTTCAAGGATAGGAAAACATTAAAGATTCACAAACAACTACATTAATAGAAGAGGGAGCTCCTAAACATATGTGATTACAATTATAAAGACCTTCAAAACAATTATTTGAGAGAGTACAAAGGGTATGATCAAAATAGACCTCTTTGGCAGACTTTGGACAATGGTACTTTAAAGGGAGACTTCAAATTTTTTTTTCAAATGGCAGCAAGTAGCAAGGAGAACCATAAATCATTCTTGAGGCCACTGTATTGAATTATTTAGGAAATAAATAAACATAAGGTTTGAAACAACTATTGAAATACTTAATAAAACCTTCGGCAGATGAAAACATAAAGACAGTGAAGAGCAAACAGGCCTAAGGTGCTTCTAGGAGACATTTCTTAGCCTAAAAATTTTACTCTACTACAAGCAAGAGATGATGAAAATAGAATGGAAACTGGAAAAACATTAAACATTTTAGAATACTTCACCAACAACCAAGCTCAGGGATCCAATGATAGAGCTTTATCCATCCAAAAACAGGTCAAAACATCCACAGGTTCCAAAACATCAAATTATTTTCAATCTCAGCAGAGCTATGTATTAATTCAAAGAGTTATCAAATTCGCACCCTACAATGAGTTCTAGTGCAGTATATATACTCTAAATGAGGAGGTGTAAACATCTAGGGTTAAAAATGTTATTAATGACATAGTAAATGCACTCCTACCCTTAAAAACCATGCAAGGCATAAGGTAGGAATGTTTCTCAACTACTTCTATGTGTATTAAATCTGTCTTTACTTTTTGAGGATAAAATAGCTGAAAAGATTGACTTTAAGGCCTTTTCTGTCTTTTACAATAACTGTCTGACAATTTTTAAGATATATTTTTGTGTAATAATTGCCAATTTTCCCTTTGAGGCATAAAGTAAGTGAAAGGCGTCATTTAGATTTATCAAGTGAATAACCGCCCCTTTGATGTATCCGAGGTTGTCTTTAAGATTTCTTTGCCTTAATTTCATCATAAAACTGTGTTTTAAGGCCCTTTAGCCTTGATATGCTAATTAAACCTTTTTCAAATCTTTTGTCTGTCTCTTTATACCTTGATACTCTGTTTTGACTTTGATTTTGTGTTTTTGAGGCTGATCATGCCTTCTTCGGTCTTCAATTTGTCCTTTTGCTGACTGTATCCACCTTTAAACTGTGTTTTATCATTAAAATTGCAAGATTAAGCTTTTAATCCTTTAATATTTTTCCTTATCCCTTTTTACTGTGACTATTCGCTCGCTTTCCCTTTAATCCACTGTTTTAGCCTTTAACTCTGCTTTATTCAACATTTTCTTGGTTTTAGGCCTTCTTTAAATCATTTTTTGGGCTTTTCAGGCTTTCGATATCTTACTTGACTTTTAACCTTTTAAACTGTCTTTGTCCCCAAATGGTGTTTTGTCCTTTATGTCTAATTCCTGATACTCTTTTACTGTTCTTCATTAATCTTCATTAGTTTCGCTAACAGGCGCTGTCTTTATACATTGGAGGGTTTTACTGTGTAACCATTTGCTAATGAAACAATTGGTAAAAACACTGAAATCTAACCCTTTTGTCCCCTTTTTTCTTTTGTTTTGGGCCACGAGGATCTTCACCCTCGGCCTCGTCCCTTCATTGGACTGTGGGACGATTTAATACTATGAAAATGCCATTAAACCTGCAATAAGACACAAATCATTATAAAACCTTGCGTTATGTGGGTAAAACTGCTTTGAAGACTGGTGGACGGAGAAAGGAGCTTATGAAGAGGAGCGGAAGAGGTTTTGTGAAGAAAACCGACAAAAATCTAGTTTAAAAATGCATATGGCGCGAGTTTGCAGGATGGTGGTTTTGCGAAAACTGCGAATGGTTTTCACGTAACCCTCGGGCGGTAAGTGGTTTGCATTGAATCGAATGCGATCCAACCAGAATGTGCTTCGTGGCTCCCGCAAAATTGACGGTCTCGCACGAATTTGGGAGGTTAAACTCCAGACGCAAAAGTTACGTGATACGTGCTATCGACCATCAGATGAGAAGGGGCAGATCCGACGGTGGAGATCTGGCACGACGAAAAGTTGCATAGGCAGGAGCTTTGGTGGGGGACAGGTGTTAGGAGGGGATTGGTTAGTGGGAGGTGGGTCCGGAGGGAGGTTTGATGTCAGGATGATCGAGGACCGTCCAATTTTGATAAATCAACAGCGGAGATTCATTGTTAGGGTGAAAGGATGGAATTACGTCGGGAGGATAGGGGGAGAAAAAGAGGCATCGTGGCCATTGATCTTTGAAGATCGATGGTCACAATTGATAAGGGATTTGCCAAGTAGGGTGAGGAAACAAAAAAGGAAAAAGGATTTTGAAAGGGAGCGATGGTATAATAAGAATAAGGGAAGGGGATTAAGGGGGAGTGCTGGGCATGGTCCCATGGAGGAGAAGTGACCAGGGGCCAAGGATAGAAGGGCTAATCGCATCGGCGGGTAAAATTTCGCAAAGTAAATGCGGGTTTAAAGAATAAAAGCCGATGCGATGTGGTTTTGGGCGCTTGGTCATAGCAGTCAGGCATATGGAGGAAAGGGGCCAAAAGAGCTAAGCCCTCGGGGGCTTAAACTTTTATTTATAAAAATACTGTTTTTTTAGGCCCAAAAAATGGGTTTTTAGGCTAAATTGAAAGTTCCGATAGGTGAAAAGGGGTGTTTTAAACCAAAAAAAAGTGAGTTTAATGGTTTTAAAAGGGTTTTTCGAACCATATAAATGAGTTATGATGGTTTGGAGGGTTTTTCCAGAGGAAATGATGAGTTGATAGAGGGAAAAAGGGCTATTTTTCAGAGGGAAATGGGCTAAAAAACAGGGATAAAATAGCCTGAAATGAGCTTTCTTCTTGGAAACAATAGGATAACCTTTTAGGAGACATGGATAAAGATTTTTTGGTGAATTGATAGATTTAAAAAGATGAAGGCAGTGGGATTTCTAGAACTCATAATGTTTTTTTTTTTGCAATTTTGTTCTAGAAATCTGGTTTTGTCAAATTTAGTCATCTTTGGATAGAATAAAAATTATGGATGACTAACAATGGCTCCATTTGGGGAGGACAGGTCCTTTTAGGTGTCCAGAACCTCAGTTTATCTTTGAGTTTCAGCAGACTAGTGCCTCATCCATTGGGCAAGTTTCTTCCTTTCTTGCTGACCTTTCTCTGAAAAGGACAACTTTTATCAATCTACAACATGTAACTTCTTCAAAACAACATCTCTACCTACCCAATCTTACTTTTTCCTAGCATTTTTTCTTCCTTTTTGAGTGCATTTGAACTATCAAACTCTGTGACATTTTATTTTTGAAAACAGAAATAAACTATCTAAGCCTACCCTTGTGAGTCCAGATTAAGCAGTTGGACTCTTAGTTTTTCTACCTAACTATCTATCTGTCAAGATTAAGCTGTTTGACAAATTTTATTCTCTTTTTCTAGAAAAAAAAATTTAAACATAGTCAAATCAGGATTAGACTGTTTGATCTGCTATGGTTTCTATGGATGTATGTACAAGCTGCACATATACTTTATTTTCAGAAAAATAAAACAACATTGTGAAGGCTTAAGATCTGAAAATTAAAGACATCCTTCTTTTCTTTTCTCAGCTCTTGATTTTGATTTGTTGAGCTGTCTTCTTCTTATGATGGTTCAACTTTTCAGCATATTAGAACCAACCTTTCTCTCTCTCTTTGGCCTAAGTTTTTATCATGTTGGAGCCATCTTTTCCTTTGATTACTGGTTTAGATTTTGAGCATGTTTGAACCATTTTTCTTCTATCCTAATCTACTCTATTGATAAGCCAAGATTAAATTGTTTGGCAAATCTGATTCACTAACCTATTAGAAGTAAATTGAAAGTATGTTCAGCCATGTTTAAGCTAGATGATTGAACAATATATCATTTTTTAATCAGCAGTGGCATTTAGATTTGCTCACTTTCAAAAAATTCTCTTTTTTGGGTATGGGGTTGAACCTTTTTTGAATCTGCCCTCTTTTCCTTTTCTATTTTTTTGTGTTTTTCTTTTTTTCAAATTGAAAAAGCAATGTTATATACAGTAAAAAATAAAAGCCTTGAAATTTAGGACTCTTGACAGAAATAGTGCTTGAGCATCCTGCCATTGACAGGACCTCCAAATAAATCTTCCCCATTCAGCTCTTGCAGAAGGAATGCATTGTGACCCTTGATAGAATGAATAATGTAGGGCCCCTTCCACAGATTTTCAAATTTTCCATGTTTTCCCTTTTCTTCCCTTTTAGAATCCCACTTTAGAACTACATTTCCAACTTGGAAATCATTTTATTTATTCCTCTTGTCAAATAACTTCTTGATGCTTTCTTGGACTGTTTGTGTTCTTTTGTACACTTCCTCTCTGGACTGCTGTAAATGAATGGTCTAATTTATTCTTCTCTGCATATTATTTTCTTCAGTTTGTACTTCTTGAAGGAGTTTCATGACTAGAACTCCTAAAGAGGTTGGGAAGACTGCATCCATGCCATAAACTAGCTGATAGGGGGACATATTTATTGACTTTTTGGTGGTTAATCTATCAAACCGTAAATCATGAATAAGCTTACTATGCCATGATTTCTGATTATGTTCCAACAATTTTTTGATAATATTGACAAGGCTCTTGTTGGAGGATTCAACTAATCCATTCCCTTGAGGATAGTAGGCAGTGGAATGACCCAAGGTGATATGGTTTTTATGGCAGAAGTCAACCATTATTTTGGACTTGAAAGAAACAACATTGTTTGTGATAATTTTTCTAGGACAACCAAATCTAGATAGTATGTTGGTTTCAAGGAACTTGATAATGACAGAGGCAGTAGCATTCCTAGAGGGTATGGCTTCTATCCACTTGGTAAAATAATCAGTAGCAATGAGGATCCACTTATGCTGGGCTGAAGAAGATGGGTGAATTTCCCCAATGAAATCCAAGCCTCATTGTTGAAAAGAAGCATCAACACTGATGGGGTGTAAGGGTAAGGGTAGGAGTTTTCTTTTGCTATAAAAAATTTGACACTTATGGCAAGACATGACAAGTTTTTGAGTATATGGAAAAAGGGTGGGCCAATAGTAACCAGATCTGAGGATTTTATTTGCTATAGTTTTCTAGTACAGATGTCCACCACATTCTCCCTCATGCAGTTCATGAATAATTTTTCATGCATCAACCTCAAGTAGACATTTAAGAAATATTCCAACAACATTATTCCAGTATAGAACCCCATCTAATATGCAATATTTTAAGGCCTTCTGCTTCAAAAATATAGCTTTAATTTTAGACAGAGAAGGAGGGGTATTCAGATAAAGTAGCACATATATGATATCAACATACCAAGGTGAATTCAGAAAAGTTTATTCAATAAATGGAGCTATGAATTCTTCTATTTCTTCTAAGACATCAACCATATTCATATCTAGTGCTTGGAATTTTGATTCAGCCATGAGTTTTGCTAATCCCTGCCCTTTGATGAGTTTGGTAGGCTTGTTTTCTAAGTCATATTATAGAATAAAAAAAATCAATTTCCCCCTTTTACCATCAGGGTCTTGACTTAGAATATCCTTGACAATAGTATGTGGGACAAAACCAATGATGTGAGAATGTAAAATGTAGACTCTAAAGTCTTTCAATGATTTTACCAAGGCTAAGGCTTGTTTCTCCATGATGTTATACTTGAGTGGAGCATCTCTTAAGGCCCTACTAAAATAGGATATAGTTTGTTCATGCCCCATGTCATTCTTTTGCAGTAATACTGCAGCTATTGTATGTTCAGATGCAAAGGAAAAGATATAGAAATATTAGGTGAAATCAAGACTTATGAGAACTGGTGTTTGAGTGAGAGCTTGTTTCACTAGTTCGAATGATTGTTTAGCTTGTATAGTACATTTAACACCTACCTCTTTCTTAAGAATGTTTGTGATATTTATTAATAGCTCAGCAAGGTTGGGGATGAATCTCCTTAAAAAATTTATCTTCGCAATGAAAGATTGTAATTCTTTGAGGTTTCTAGGATGGCTGATTTTCAATATGCCATCAATCCTTTTAGGGTCTACTTTTATTCCCTCTTCAAAAATTATGTGGCCAAGAAGCTTTCCTTCTTGGAGACCAAAGAGTGTCTTCTTGGGATTCAAAGATAAGCCATATTTCCTACATTTCTCAAAAAATTTTCTTAAATGAATCAAATGCTCTTCATCATTTTTAGAGAAAACAGTAATGTCATCAAGGTAAATAATTATAAAATAGCCTATGTCTTCTAAAAATGCTATGTCCATGGCTCTTTGGAAGGTGGCTTAGTCCAAATGGAATTTTGAAATATACGAATGTACCCCAAGGTATAGTAAAAGCAGTTTTATGTTGGTCACTTGGGAGTACTAAAACCTGATTGTAACTTGAGAGCCCATCCAGCAATGAAATTATTTTAGATCCAACAACCCTTCGAAGTATATGATCCATTTTTGACAAGGGATAATTTTCTTTTAGGGAGGCTCTATTTATATTTTTGAAATCAATGCAGAGCCTAATTTCTCCAGTCTTTTTCCTAACAGATACTAAGTCGGAAACCCATTCTGAATACCTGATAGGAAATATGATCCCAACATCATACATTTTCTTAATCTCTTTCTCAACTAAAGGCAATAAAACATGGTTTATCCTTTTGAGTTTTTGTTTGAAAGGTTTCTTATTTTCCTTAAGGGGGATTTTGTGTTGAATGATGATGGTATCATATGATTTTATATCCTTGTATCACCATGCAAACACATCTTTAAATTCTTTGAAAAGTTCTATGTATTGCTGTTTGATATGAGCTAGGAGAGTGCTAGATAATTTTATCATCTTGGGTTCTGCTAGGCTGCCTATGTTATCTTCTTCTATGTTTGATTCTATAGGCTCTATCCTTGGTTCTTTGGCTACATCATCGAAATCAAAAAGTTGTTCTAACGGTGCAAGACCTCTTGGAATTGTATCATTTTTACATTGTAAAACTTCTAGGTCTTTTTGGTCTGCATTGTCAACTATTTCTGCTCTAAAAGGATGTTCAAAATGGTTTACATCAGTAGAAAAAGACAACTTTGTTTCAGGGATTTTTTCTTCATTAAAACAGTTTTCCTCATGGCTTGAAGAAGGTGTTGGTATGGCAAAGTCATTCTTTGATTGCAGAAAATCATCTATGTGTTTGTCTCCTTCAAATACTTGCCAATAATCTTCATTGTCAGGTATTTCAGGTCTTTTTTTTACCTTTATATCAAATTGTTCATTTTTCTGTGGTATTTGGAAATTACTAGCAGCAAAGGCAAGTTCATTTGCTAGATGCTTTTGAGCTCTTGGGATAAAAATGAGTTCATATTTTTCAAAGGTTTTTAGGAGATCAAGGGCAGCATTTATATACTCTCTGAGTTTTGGGTTTTTGGTTGAATATTCCCCTTTAATTTGTCTGATAATTAGCTCAGAATCCCCTTGGACTGATATTCTTTTGGCTCCTACATCTTTTAGTAAGTGTAGGCCAATAAGAAGGGCTTCATATTCAGCAATGTTATTTGTACATGGAAAATCCAGTTTATAGGAAAATCCTTTGTTTGTGTTCTGTATCCATACACCAGCCCCTGCACTTAATTTGCTACAAGAGCCATCAAATTTTATTTTCCAAGGTATTTCAATCTCATTTTCCTTTTCTTTCTACTATTCAAGGCTGTTAAAATCTGAACTGTTCTTTTCTTGAGTTGATGGCAGATTCAAATGTTCTGCTAGACTAAATTCTCCTTTGTTTTCATTTTCTTGTTGGTTGATTTCATCTTCATTATATAAGATAAAGGAATCCAAATTTGAATTGATGGAGTAGATAGGATAATTGTTTGGTCTATCTATGTTGCTCACCATGTATTTCATGTGGGATTCCCTATATAGTCTTCTAGTTTGGTTAAATACTGGGATGGTGGCATAAGGCATGTCCATTTGAAGGCTCCCCTGTAGTTTGGCTCCCCATGATCTAGATAGAATAATGCCATACTTAGGGGGAATGACAGCTACTACTATGTCCATTACTAGACTCTTAGTAGAAATTTGTGCCAAGTTGACACACAAATCTTTGATTAGGCCTAAGCATTTGACCCTCCTTGAATCAAAGGAGTATAGGTATTTGTATGGTTTAGTAATTTCTAAGCCTAAGCTTTCCATTACTACTTTGGGCATAAGATTGTGTGAAGCACCTGAGTCTAGCATGGCATTATGCAATATTTTGTCATGTATATTCAGCCTGACATAGAAGGGAGGGACATCTCCTTCTTGGTATTTTCCTTCAACTTCAGGACCAAACAATAACTCTAGTTTATCATCTGTCAAATTTAAAGTATCAGTGTCATTTCCTATATTCAAAGCTTTAAAAACTTGGTTTTTATATACATCCTGAGTTACTAGTTCAGCTAAGGGTATGGTGATTTTAATCTTGGCAATTTCCCCTTCAAGGCTGAAAGGAACTATTGTTCTTGACATATTTACATCTATTTTGTCATTTACAATTCTTTCAGCAATTTTGATTTGATGATTTTAATTTGGACTTCTATTTGGGACAGATTTGTTAGGGCCACTAGCAGAAGTACTAGGGCAGCTTTGTTCAACACTTTGTTGACTGTTTTTGTCTTTATTTATATCATTTTTCTTGGCCACAGTGTTGATGTTACTGGCTGTCTTTTTGGGCTGATTTTCTGAAGTTTTCTTAACAGTAGTACTGGTGTTTTTGTCATTAGAAATTTTTGGGCTCCCTTTGCTTCTAAGATTATATTGTTTGTGTACCTCCATGATTGCATTTTCAAACCCCAATCTGTAATCTCCAAAATCTTCATGATTGTTTTCAATTTGTTCTAAAGAGAAGAATCCTTGTTCTTCTTTAGTGAGAAAAACATCTGTCTCATTGTCAGATCCTATCAGATTCACATGATTTTCTTCCAACCTTTCAACTTCCCTTTCTTCTTCTTGATCAATATAGTTTTGTTGAAAGGGAGGCCTAATATGTTGGTCATTATCTCTTTGCCTATCTTGATTAGGGTCTCTTCTGAAATTTGTATTTCTATTTCTATTTTGGGGGTTATTTTGGTTTTCTCTAGGGGGCACTCTATCATTCAGATTTATCTTTTCAAGCATTCTCTCCATTACCTTCACTAAGTTATCAATTTTAGTATCTAATGATGAGGTTGATGCTATTGTATCATTCCTGTATGTAACTGTTTTCTCTGCTCTCAATCTAGCTCTTTTCTCAATTAGATTTGCTTCTACACTTAAGGCTCCCTTCTGCATACCTTCTAAAGTTGAGGGGTCTATTTCACTTAGCTGGTAGGCCATTTCAAGATCAAAACCCTATGAAAATTTATCCAAGGCTAAGCCTAATGGAGGTTTCATGTCTGGGGGAAGTGCATTACAAACAATATTGAATCTAGTGCAATATTCTTGGACACCTTCCCCACTGTTTCTTTTGAGATTGGTATATTCTGAAAGGATCTGGAGAGGGTTCTTCCTAATTTCCCATTTTTTTATGAATGTTTGATATAAAGAAGGGAGATCATTTATGCTCTGGGGATTTAAGCCCCTAAGCTATTTCTTGGCTTCTCCTCCTAAACTTTGAGCAAAAATTCTCATCTTAATGGTCTCTTCTTCTATTTCCATGTAATCAAAGGCATCATTCATTTTATCTACATGCTGCTGGGTAGTAGTAGGTTCATTTCCAGTGAAATGGGGAATTTTGGATTGGTAATAATTGGGTAAGGGAACCAGAGGTTGTGGTAACACAAGTGGAGCATACCATGTTGCCATGATAGGAAATAATGGGGGATTTACAAGAGGTGGATTTACAAGAGGGAAAATGGGCTGAAATGGAGTGTTTTAAACAGTGGATGTGTGGATAGGAGTAGAAGAAACGCTTGGGCCAGCAAACTGATGATGAGCAGATTTGTTATGGAAGGAGTTGAAATGATGAAGAAGATGAGAATCAGGTGGACTAGAAGGTGAAGCTTCTCTGCTAAAGCTCTATTGCAAATCTGTGGTTTCAAAGTCAGCTTGGTTTAAATCACTTTGAGACTTATTTCTGAATAGGTTCTTTGTGTAAGGTAAGTGAAAGTGAGGATATTTCAAGACTGTAAGTTTTTCAGGGACAGATCTTGTTCTTGGGATGGTCTTATCAGTAGTTGGCTTTCCAGATCTAGAATTCTACCACAAAATCCTTTCTAGATTTTCAACTATGGTAGGGGGATTAGGATCTAGATGGGATCTATGTAAAGCCAGATTTTAGTTTTTCAAAATTTAGAGAGGCTAAGGTTTTTAGGACTATTTTTCAAGATTTTTCCTCTCACAATGACCTCTATAATAGGGGACTAGGTTTCTAAGCCTCCTCAAGGCTGGTTAACACAATCCTAAGGAAATCTGGAGTACTAGTGAGGTAATAGGCCTACCGGGGCTAGTGGAGTCGCCAGGTGAAAAGTTTTAGCTTTTTTGAAGGTAAAATGTTTTATGGTTGTGAAATTTGAATTAATGATATATTATGTTAGGTCTCCGTAATTTATTAGCAAGATTGGTTAAAGAGTCCAATTATAAAAACAACATCGTTTCAACCAACTTTGGGATCCTAGGATCTAGCCCTCCTGAATCCGGAGAGGGATCTCTCCAATATGTACAAAGATGGATATTGTCTTTGAAAGCTTAAGGTAATGATATTAGGCTAGTTATGAAGGCCAAGGGTTTTGTTTTGTTTTGGATGGTTGAGCTTGATTACTGTTCGAGGTGAAAGTCCCGAATGCAAAGAGTTTCAAAGGTGAGAAGTTGCAAGAGGGAAGAACAGCTATGGCTAAAAGATAGATATAATGCTGGTTTTTAGTCCATTGGGCTATGGAGTCATAACAAGGCTTTAATTGAACAACAACATCAAGAGTGATCCAAGGGGCAAGTCATCTATACCACAAGATTATTGAGATTAGAGTGATGGGATGGGAACAATAAAGTGTTGGAGGGGTGGAAACTGATAATAATTTCTCAGAGGATTTATAGTCAGTCCAAACAAGAAAATCCTCTTAAGTAACTGTTTAAAACCAACCAAGGACAGGGCTAACCATAAACTTCTTGGGCAAGTTCTATTAAAGCAGCTTAATTGAAAAACAATCTAGTAATCCACATAATTACCTTCAGAAAGTATGAAAACACATAAGAGAAACAAAGTGTGACTTAAGATCAGATAAAGTACTTTTAAACCTAGTCTGCTTTCAGTCAACACCAAGGGAAACTTTCAAAATCTGCCTTTGGAGAAAAGAACCTAGGAATCAGGGCAAACCATATCTTCTCTAGTCTAACTTTAATAGCAAATAATGGAAATCACATTCAAGAACAATGTTTATGTAAACAGAAGGACGAGGGAACGCCAACATTCCTAACTGTTTAAACTGTATTAAATCATTCTTAAATAAACAAATTTGAAGAAAACATTAAGATAAAGATTTCTTAGCCAGAGAAGGTTACTGATATACAGTAGATCCTAACCCTGTTTAAACTGTTCTTTACAGAGGAATATGAACAATATGGCATACATTGAAGGAAAAAAATAACAAAGAGAGATGCACTTCACCAATGACATAGACCAGGATCCCAAGAAACAACTTTTATATTGATGTCAAACCGGTTACAGTCTTCAAGTCCAATGTTTCAGTTCAGCAATCATCTTCACTATTTAGCCTAACTAATCTATCACAAGCAGAGGTCCAAGGGCTAGTGAACACTATTTACAATTAGAAGTTTGGGCTCGAATGTATTTCAAAGCTCTGTAAGCAACTCAACCAACAATTTCTCATCTTCTACAGAAGTATTTATAGAAGAATGAGGAGGTGAGATCTGATAAAAGATCTGCTAAAGTAATTAATACAGATTCAATACTTCTTGGCCCTTTGAGGGGCTCGATGAAGAAGTTTACAGGTGGTTCTCTGTATTAACTATTTTACATCAACTATCAAGTCCACTGGAAATAATTTGTTGACCTTTGAGGTTTGGCGTGAGGTTGAAATAACTCTGTAGATATTTCTCGCATTAAGTTCCTTGCAGAAGTAACTTCTCGGCTGTGTTGAGGCAAAACATCTTCCTTTGCAATAACTTCGGCCCTGGTTTGAAAATTTTGAGGCAACAAGTGGCGTTTAGTCGCTGGGAGGAATCAATTTGCCTCCTTTTTGTAGCGGTGGAGGGTTTGTTGTCACTAAAACACTTTAGGTATTCTACAGACTGTGTTTTAGATTAGGGGATTAGGCTTTTGATAACAGTCTTAGCCGTAATCCCCATAAAACTGTCTTCAATTCTCTATGCTGGCACATTTCTGGTCTTCTACAGCTGGTACTCTTTGACTGTACCAGATTCTTGGTGCTTCGCTGTTACACAGGGCTGCGCAGGGTTATACAGCATCAATGCCTCATGAAACATTGATGAAAACGTGAATTTGACACCTACGAAATACAAACAAAGTTATGAAATCCTGCGTTTATAGGTTAAACTGCATTGGACGATGTGCGGAGGAAGCAGGGCTGTTGGATGGCATCATCCAACGATCGGGATTATTTGGAGAAATCATAGAATGGTGGAAAAAGATAAAATCTAAGCCGTCGATCGTGCAAGATCGACGGTTGGGAGAAGGCAGTGGAAAAAACCTTTGTAAACAATACAATATGATGTTTCTTTTTAATTTTACAAAGGAAAAAGGTGCATTTTATATGAGTGGCGAGGGGATCGTACGGTGGGCCTGGCGGGACTAATCACAAATCGCAAAAGTGGAAAACGCGATGGCGGATTATGCGACGGAGAGAAAATGCGATATTGCGATTATGTGATGGGCGGATTATGCGATGGAGAGAAAATGCGATATTGCGATTATGCAATGAATCGCAGTGCAAATATTTGCGATGTTCTTTGGAGGAAAACTGAAAATTGCGATCTGCGATCTGCGATGGATCGCAGCGCAAATATTTGTGATGCATCAGTTAAAAAATAATAATTTGGCAATTCTGTGATCTGCACTTTGCGATAAGTGCCAAAGGGTTAAAACTTGGTTCCAAGGTGCGGGCGTATGGAAGAAAAGGGGCTAAGGGCTTAAGCTTGAGGGGCTTAAGTTCTATACATAAAAACATGTATTTTCATGGTTTTTGAAGGGTTTCCTGAAGGAAATGAAGGTTTCGGTAAGGTTAAAAAGTGGGTTTCTAACCTTGTAAAAGGGATTTTAATGAAAAGGAAAGGGAGAAAAATGAAATTGTGGGTTTTTCATGGAAAATGGAAAATGGAAAATGAGGTTAGTGAGAAAGAAAAGGAAGGGGAACAAGGGGTTCTGCAGCAGTATTTAACTTGGGATCTTTGAAGGATTTCAGAGGCTTTTAGGATGTAAACAGTAATAAGGGATCTGGACAGAGGCATGAGGCCTTAGAGAGACTTCAAGAGACAACAATTTTTAATGGTAAAATTGTTTCTTGGAGGCTTCAAAAAGACTTAGCCACCTTTCGGTATAACAAAATATTATAGGTGGCTAATAGTGGCTCCACTTGGGGATGGTGCCTTCTTGAAGGCATCAATAATTCAGACTTGATTTCTGGGAGGCTGATCAGTTGTCTCATCCATTGTTCCCTCTGGGATGCCGACCAAGTGCCTCATCCATTAGATTTCTCTTGCTCTGCTTCTGAAAAATAACATCAGTCATGAAAGATAAATGGACTTCACCAATACAACTTTCTACCTACCCAATCCTACTGATCTAACATTTTTTCCTTCATTAGAGTGCACTTGGATTGGCAAACTCTTTTTACAACATTTTATTCTTTTTAAACCATAAAAACTAATCTAATTCTACTCCTTATTTCTCCTTGAACTCGGATTAATCAGTTGTCTCTCTACCTAATCTACTGTCTGTTGGGATTAAATTGTCCAACAAATTTTCATTCTCTAAATTCTACAACAGAAATTAAAAAAAAAAAAAAGTCAAGTTAAGATTAAGCTGTTTAACTTGTTGTGATCTATGGCATAAAAACAAGCTGCACACAGATTATTATTTGCAGAAAATTAAAAATCAAAATGGAAGGCTTAAGACCTGAAAGTTTCTCATTATGGCCTTCTCTTTTCTTCACCACTCTGATTTTTCTTTGTTTTTGAGATGTCCCTTCTTTGTTTCTTTGGTTCAGATTTTGAGTTGATTAGAACCAGGTTTACATCTTTTGACTCAGAATTTGAAACAGATTTGAGTCATTATTCTTTTGGAAACTTAGGTTCATATTTTGAGTTTGTTTGAACCTTCATTTCTATCCTAATCTATCTACTGATAAGCCAAGATTGAACAGTTTGGCAAATCGAATTCACTATCCTATCAGCAGAAAATTTAAAGCTAATTAGTCAAGATTAGGCAATTTGACTAACTAGAAGTGTGTTTTGAGGATTGGAATTTGAGCTTGCACACTTTCAAATTTATTTTTATTTTTGGCATGGGGCTGTGCCTTTCTTTTTTTTCTTCTGCCCTCTTTTCATTTTCTTTGTTTTTGTATTTTTGATCTTTCATAACTTTGAATGCAATGGTGGATGGACTATTTATAATGGAAAAAGAAAAAGGAAGGCTTTAAAATATATCATGAATCAAGAGAAGTAATGCTTGAGCATCCTGCCATTGACAGGACCCCCAAACAATTCTGTTCCATCCAGTTTTTGTAGGAAAAATGCATTATTAACAGCAACTGAATGAATAGAGTAAGGGCCAAGCCATAAGTTATCAAATTTTCCATGCTTGCCCTTTTCTTCCCTCCTTGAGTCCCACTTTAAAACTTCGTCCCCAATCTTGAAATTGCTGGCCTTTGTTCTTTGGTCAAAGAGCTTTTTTATGTTGTCCTGTCTCTGCAATGCTTTGTTATACACTTCCTCTCTGGTTTGCTGAAGATGAATGGTCTGATTTATTCTTCTGGTCATGTCATTATCTTCACTCTGCAACTCTTGAATCAACTTCATCACGGGTACACCAAGGCTATTTGGAAAAATTGCATCTGTACCATACACAAGCTGAAAGGGTGACATACCAATAGATTTATTCAAAGTTAATCTGTCAGCCCAAAGTGCATGAATCAACTTTGTGTGCCAAGACTTTTTGTTATCCTCCAACAGTTTCTTGATTATGTTCACTAAGCTTTTGTTGGAAGATTCTGCAAGTCCATTACCTTGGCGGTAATAGGCTGTGGAATGCCCCAATGTTACCTGATATTTGTGACAGAATTCAACCATTTTCTTTGATCCAAATATTGTTGCATTATCTGTGATGATCTTGGTAGGAAAGCGAAATCTGGAGAGAATGTTAGTCTCCATGAATTTTATGATAACTAAATCATTGGCCTGCCTACAAGGGATGGCTTCTATCCACTTAGTGAAATAGTCTGTGGCTGTGAGAATCCGCCTATGCTGGGAAGAAGATGGTGGATGGATTTCTCCTATGAAGTCAAGACCCCACTGTTGAAAAGGAGCTTCAACAGTGATTGGATGTAGAGGAAGGGGTAACAATTTTCTCTTGCCTTCGAACAGTTGGCATTTATGGCAAGTAGTGGTCATCTTGTGTACATCATGAAAGAGAGTAGGACAGTAAAAACCAGCCCTCAAAATTTTGTTGGTTGTCGATTTCCAGTACAAATGACCTCCACATTCTCCTTCATGGAATTCTTTCTTAACCTTCTCTACATCCAACTCAGGCAAACATTTAAGCAATATACCACTTGCATTTTTCCAATAAAGACATTTATCAATAATGCAATAGTTTACAACTTTTAACTTTAGGAATCTTACCTTTGTATTTGTCAAACCAGGAGGTGTATTTAAATTAAGCAAAACATAGACAATATCAGCATACCAAGGAGAATTGATAAAATGGTGTTCAACAATGGGAGTTGAGAATTCTTCTTGGTTATCCAAAGCACTAATCATGTTAATATCAAGAAGTTCACAATTTGATTTAGCCATTAATCTAGCTAGACCTTGGCCTTTGATGAGCTTAGTGGGTTTTATCTCTAAATCATATTCAAGAATAACAACAATCAACTTACCTCTCTTACCATCTGGGTCCTGTGTTAGAATGTCTTTAACAGCTGAGTTTGGAACAAAGGCAATAATATGTGAGTGAAGGATGTAAACCCTGAAGTCTTTCAAAGCTTTAACCAAAGCAAAAGCTTGCTTCTCCATAATGTTATACTTCAAAGGGGCATCCCTCAATGCCTTGCTAAAGAATGCAATAGGCTGCTCTTGTCCTTGTGGATTTTTCTGTAAAAGCACAGCCGCTATGGTATGTTCTGATGCAAATGAGAAGATATAAAAATCTTTTGAAAAATCAGGACTTATCAGAATCAGTGTTTTGGTTAATGCTTGTTTCACCAGTTCGAAGGATGTCTTTGCTTCCAAGGTCCATTTTACTCCTTGCTCCTTTTTTAACATGTTTGTGATATTCCTAAGGAGCTTAGCCAAGTTGGGGATGAACCTTCTCAAAAAGTTAATCTTCCCAATGAAAGATTGCAACCCTTTGATGTTTCGAGGATGAGAGATTTGCAATATGGCCTCAATCCTCTTTGGAACTATCTTTATACCCTCTTCTGAAATAATGTTGCCAAGAATTTTACCTTCTTGGAGACCAAGTAGTGTCTTCTTAGGGTTCAAATATATCCCAAATTTTTTGCACTTCTCGAAAACTTTCCTCAAATGTTCTAAGTGTTCTTCATCTGTTTTTGAAAACACAGTAACATCATCAAGATAGATAATGATGAAGAAACCCAATTCCTCCGAGAATGCTATGTCCATGGCTCTTTGAAAGGTTTCTCCTGCATTCATTAGACCAAAAGGCATTTTCACATACATGAAGGTACCTAGGGCATGGTAAAAATTTTGTCTTTAATTGATCGAGCGGGGGTAAACCAAATACGATTGTACCACAGACAGCCATCCGGCAAGAAATTCTTCAAAAATAGCCCACCCTACGTAGAATGTGAAATGTGATCATCTTTGGTAAAGGTAGTTGTCTTTTAATGAAGCTTTGTTTAAGTCTCTAAAGTCTATACAAAGCCTGATTTCTCCAGTTTTCTTCCTAACAGACACCAGATTAGATACCCATTCAAAATATCTAACAGGGACAATAATGCCAGCATCATACATTTTCATGATCTTCCTCTGAACCAACGGCAACTGGACAGGGTTTATTCTACGCAGTTTCTGTTTGAATGGTTTTTGGTTTTCCTTAACAGGGATTTTGTGCTGTATTATTTCAGTGTCATAGGATTTAAGATATTCGTAACTCCATGCAAAAACATCAAAAAATTCTTTGAACAGCTCCATGTATTTGAGTTTAATGTGAGCTGGCAAAGTTTTGGATAGTTTGATCATTTTCGATTTCTCTTTACTGCCTATATTGCATTCCTCCACTTCCATCTCTACAGGTTCTAGTTTTGGCTTATTTTCCACGTCGTTAAAATCAAACAACTCTTCTAAAGGGGTCAGACCCGTAGGAAACCTTTCATCTTTGGAGTGCAGAGTTTCCAATTCTTCTGTTTCTGATTCTACACTCAGTTCTGTTTTGTTACTGAGTTTTCTAGACAGTAGGTTAATATTGACAGGTTCAGGAGACAATTTTTCTTTACCAAGAAATTTTTCTTCGTTGCAGTCTGTATCATAATCTGAGTCCGAACTATGCAGTTTGAATTCATTTCTAAATTGCATGAAGTCTTCTATTTGTTTGTCATTGTCAAACACCTACCAATATTTTTCGTTATCAGGCACACCTGGTCTAAATTTTATCGGAGTCGTGCTGTCTCCGGTTTCATATGGCGTTAGACATGTTCTATCTGCAAAGGCTAAATTGTGGGCTATAAGATTTATTTTTCTCTGGACAAAACTTAAGTTGGATTCCTCAAATGTTCTCAAAAGGTCCATGACATCATTCCAATAGGCTCTAAGTCTGGGATGATTTGCATTATACTCCCCATTGACTTGCCTAATAATTAACTCAGAATCCCCATATACGTTAATTCTTTTTGCTCCTAATTTCTTCAAGAGATGCAAGCCTAAGAGAAGGGATTCGTATTCTGCTATGTTGTTTGAACAATGAAAGTTTAATTTACATGAAATACATTATGTATGATTTTTCTCAGTGTTAGTAATCTAGACACCTGCACCAGCGTTTGTTCTAGTGCATGACCCATCAAAATACATAGTCCAGAGAGGATCATTTTTAGTTTTATCAATTTGGTGAATGTCCTCTGTATGATTTGATTCCTCAAGTTTTTCATCGGGTTGAGGATTTCTCTCTTCACTGTCAAGGTTTAACAGCATTGGATTGATGATTTGTAGTTCAAGACCTGTGCTTGGTTTGCTAAGGTTTTCGAATACAGCAAATTGTTTTGACCCTTCAGTGCTGTGTTCCTCTTCCTCCGTTTCAGCCATTGATCCTTTTAGAGTGATTTGTTCAGGGAGTGTTTCATCGTTAAACATGATAAAAGAATCAAGGCCTATACTTATAGAATACAAAGGAGAGTTTTGAGATCTATCTTGACTTGTAACTATGTATTGCATATGAGACTCCCCGTAAAGTCTTCTAGTCTGATTGAAAACAGGGATAGTCGCATAGGTCATGTCCATCTGCATGGTACCTTGTAACTTAGCCCCCCAAGATCTTGATAAAAGCATTCCATACTTTGGGGGTACATCAACCACAATAACATCCATAACTAAGCATTTGGCTTGAATTTGGGCTAAATTAGCACAGAGGTCTTTGATCAATCCTAGACATTTAACTCTGCCTGAGTCAAAGGAGTATAGGTCTTTGTAAGGTCTGGTAATTTGAAGACCCAGACTTTCCATTACAGCCTTTTGCATTAAATTATGGGAAGCGCCTGAGTCATGAATAGCGTTGTGTAGAATTTTGTCATGAATGTTCAAACTTACATAAAAGGGAGGGACGGGCCCCTCTTGAAATTTACCTTCAATCTTTGGACCAAAAATAAGCTCTGGTTGATCATCATTAAGATTGAGTGTGTCCTCATTTTCGTCTATGTTCAAAGCCTTCAAAATTTTGGACCTATATACCTGTTGGGCAGCTAACTCGGTTAAGGGAATAGAGATTTTAATCTTGGAAATTTCTTGTTCCATGCTGAAAGGAATTTGATTCTTCGAAGTGCTGGTTTCAGCCTTGTTAGTTGTCACTTTATCAGCAACAACAGCTTGTTGATTTGTTTTATTTACACTTGACATAATGGTTGTAATAGGAGTACTAGCTGAAGTGTTAGTAACACTAGTCTCTGATCCTTTCGAGTGTTTGCCAGTGCCTTTCTCTTTACCTTTATCAAAATTTACAACCATCATTTTTTCCTTGTGTTTGAGCGTTTTAGGCTTGGTTGACGTGCTGTTTTGTGAAGATTTGTCAGAGGTTTTGGTGTCGGGGGCTTGTTGATTAGTCTTGATTCTAAGGTCATAGTCCTTTTGAGTTTTTATGATGACATTTTCCATGTCTTGATAATGATTTTCATCATCATCTCTTTTGTCATCATATGGTGTATAAAGACCTTGTTTTTTATCATAATGAATCTCAAAGTCATCATTATCTACCCCCAGCATGTTGATATCATCTTCCTCTATTATTTCATCTGTTTCCTCAACCTCACTTACATAGTTTTGATGAAAGGGAGGGATGATCTGTTGATCATATTCCCTAGGTCTGTTTGCAGGTTGGTTCCTTCTAAAATTACGATTCTAGTTTAAGGATATCATATGAGACGGTTGATTTGACTTTGTTGTGCTCTCTTAATTATGCTCATCTCTTTCATCATTCTCTCCATTTTTGAGTTGGAAGTAGAAGGTGTAGATTCTTCTCTAAATGATACTCTCTTTTCGGCTTTCATCCTTGCTCTTTTCTCCATCAGATTCACTTCCACAGAAAGAGCACCTCTTTTCTTATCTTCAAGAGTTGCAAAATCTCTTTCCCTCAGCGAATAGGTCATGTCAGCATCAAATCCTTCAGGGAATTTTTTTAAGGCTGAGCCCTGTGGAGGTTTTAGTTCCGGGGAAAGTGCATTATATACCTTTGTTGAATGCCTTGCGATGAGGCTTGCACACTTTCTGAGTTCTGTGGGAGATTGTTGTAATCGGTCGAGAACTTGGAGAAGTTCTTCTTGTAGCTTGGATGTTGGATGAAATGAGATATTCTATGTGAAATTAAACCTTTGACATTTCTTGTATCTGTCGCTTTGAGCAAATAATCGACTTAATAGGGATCATCATCAATTTCGTTTCTGGCAAAGTAGTCATTCATCTTATCCACATGTTGTGATGCAGTTGTAGCATTGCTAGCATCATACAATGGGATTTTGGACTGATAGTCCTGTGGAAGGTTGAATAATGGTACAGGAAGGACTAAGGGAGCATACCATGCAACCATGGTAGGAGGTGGAGGTGGATTCACAAGAGGTGGATTAACAAAAGGGAAAGTGGGCTGACGTGTGGTGGTTTGAACAGTGGATGTAGGATGAGTAGAAGTGGATGGATCAGTAGTAGACTGCTGAGCTGATCTTGGTTGAGAGACACCTAGGTTGTGAAGGAAATCTAATTCAGGAGGTGTTTTTTTTCTACTACCAGGATGTTTGCTTGTCTCCGGGGATGAAAGTGAAGACTCAGAGTCTAGCTATATTATATCATCAAATGACCTAGTTCTGAATGGATTTAGTAAGTCAACTTGTGATTGTTGTAGAGTCGAAAGATTTTCAGGGACTGAATTAGCTCTCAAGGGTGATCTGAAACATTTGATAATTTAACCTTAGGAGACTTCCAAAGGATACTTTCTGGGTCATCAACTATCTCAGGTGGATTAGGGTCAGGATGGGCTCTAGTGTGAATCTTTCTAGAAGCCACTATTCTGTGTTTTTAGACAGAATAAACAAGACAAGATCAACCAGATATGACAATCTTTAAGAGGTTAACTAATCTGTTTACGCAAATTTAATCCTACAATCCTCTAACTGAGTTTTGAATGATGTTATGATGATAAGGGTTCTTCCCAATGGAGTCTTAAGGTCTGTTAAGGATTGTGGAGTCGCCAAGTGGAAGTTTTTAGCTCCTTTGGAGGTAAAAGGTTTTATGGTCCACCACCATGTTTATTGAATACCAATCTGAAATTTTTTTAGGTTTTCCTGAGTTGTTTTTAGTAGTGTGGTTTTTAAGAATACCCTAACTCTGTTTCAAAACTTAGCTACGGTTATAAGACAAAGGAAGTCTACTCTTATGGCTAAGCTAGCTAATTTTTCAAGGTTAGATAAAGTCTTATGTGAATCCTAGGGTTTGCCTATTTTGTCACTGATTCAAACAAGTTTTACCATGATTACCATTCTTTGGTAGTGCTTGAAAAGGATACTTTTTACTCACAAATTTTTGTGTAAAAATCAAGGGAAAATGAGATGAAAACTCAACTCAATCCCCAGTGGAGTCGCCAGAAATGTTAGGTGACTCCAGCTGGTTAATAAAGCAAATGCTCTATGAACCAAATCTCTGATGTCGTATGATTATATTTAAATGAAAATGATTCGGGGTTCTTCCCCAGCGGAGTCACCAGAAATGTTAGGGATCTGTAATTTATTAGCAAGATTGGCAGAGTCCAATTACATAAACAACATCGTTTCAACCAACTTTGGGATTCTAGGATCTAGCCCTCCTGAATCCGGAGAGGGATCTCTCCAATATGTACAAAGATGGATATTGTCTTTGAAAGCTTAAGGTAATGATATTAGGCTAGTTATGAAGGCCAAGGGTTTTGTTTTGTTTTGGATGGTTGAGCATGATTACTGTTTGAGGTGAAAAGTCCTGAATGCAAAGAGTTTCAAAGGTGAGAAGTTGCAAGAGGGAAGAACAGATATGGCTAAAAGATAGATATAACGCTGGTTTTTAGTCCATTGGGCTGTGGAGTCATAACAGGGCTTTAATTGAACAACAAAATCAAGAGTGATCGAAGGGGCAAGTCATCTATACCACAATATTATTGAGATTAGAGTGATGGGATGGAAACAATAAAGTGTTGGAGGGGTGGAAACTGATAATAATTTCTCAAAGGATTTATAGTCAGTCCAAACAAGAAAAGCCTCTTAAGTAACTATTTAAAAGCAACCAAGGACAGGGCTAGCCATAAACTTCTTGGGCAAGTTCTATTAAAGCAGCTTAATTGACAAACAATCCAGTAATCCACATAATGACCTTCAGAAAGTATGAAAACACATAAGAGAAACAAAGTGTGACTTAAGATCAGATAAAGTACTTTTAAACCTAGTCTTCTTTCAGTCACCACCAAGGGAAACTTTCAGAATCTGCCTTTGGAGAAAAGAATCTAGGAATCAGGGAAAACCATATCTTCTCAAGTCTAACTTTAATAGCAAATAATGGAAATCACATTCAAGAACAGTGTTTAGGCAAGTAGAAGGACGAGGGAATGCCAACATTCCTAACTGTTTAAACTGTATTAAATCATTCTTAAATAAAAAAATTTGAAGAAAACATTAAGATAAAGATTTCTCAGCCAGAGAAGGTTACTGGTATACAGTAGATCCTAACCCTGTTTAAACTGTCCTTCACAGAGGAATATGAACAATATGGCATACATAGAAGGAAAACAATAACAAAGAGAGATGCACTTCCCCAATGACATAGACCAGGATCCCAAGAAACAGCTTTTATATTGATGTCAAACCGGTTACAGTCTTCAAGTCCAATGTTTCAGTTCAGCAATCATCTTCACTATTCAGCCTAACTAATCTATCAGAAGTAGACGTCCAAGGGCCAGTGAACACTATTTACAATCAGAAGTTTGGGCTCTAATGTATTTCAAAGCTCTGTAAGAAACTCAACCAACAATTTCTCATCTTCTACAGAAGTATTTATAGAAGAATGAGGAGGTGAGATCTTATAAAAGATCTGCTAAAGTAATTAATACAGATTCAAGACTTCTTGGCCCTTTGAGGGGCTCGATGAAGAATTTTATAGGTGGTTCTCCGTATTAACTATTTTACATCAACTATCAAGTCTGCTGGAAAGAATTTGTTGACCTTTGAGGTTTGGGGTGAGGTTGAAATAACTCTGCAGATATTTCTCGCATTAAGTTCCTTGCAGAAGTAACTTCTCGGCTGCGTTGAGGAAAAACGTCTTCCTTCGCAATAACTTCGGCCCTGGTTTGAAAGGTTTGAGGCAACAGGTGGCATTTAGTCGCTGGGAGGAATCAATTCGCCTCCTTTTTGTGGTGGTGGAGGAATCAATTCGCCTAAGAGAAAATGCAATATTGCGATTATGCGATGGATCGCAGCACAAATATTTGCGATGCTCTTTGGAGGAAAACTGAAAATTGCAATCTGCGATCTTCGATGCATCAGTTAAAAAATAATAATTTGGAAATTTTGCGATATGCGCTTTGCGATAAGCGCCAAAGGGTTAAAACTTGGTTCCAGGGTGCGGGCGTATGGAAGAAAAGGGGCTAAGGGCTTAAGCTCGAGGGGCTTAAGTTCTATACATAAAAACATGTATTTTCATGGTTTTTGAAGGGTTTCTTGAAGGAAATGAAAGTTTCGGTAAGGTTAAAATGTGGGCTTTTAACCTTATAAAAGGGATTTTAATGAAATGGAAAGGGAGAAACATGAAATTGTGGGTTTTTCATTGGAAATGGAGAATAGAAAATGGGGTTAGTGAGGAAGAAAAGGAAGGGGACCAAGGGGTTCTGTAGCAGTATTTAACTTGGGATTTTTGAAGGATTTCAGAGGCTTTTAGGATGTAAACGGCAATAAGGGATCTGAACAAAGGCATGATGCCTTAGAGAGACTTCAAGAGCCAACAATTTTTAGTGATAAAATTGTTCCTTGGAGGCTCCAAAAATATTTAGCCACCTTTTGGTATAACAAAATATTATAGGTGGCTAATAGTGGCTCCACTTGGGGATGGTGCCTTCTTGAAGGCATCAAGAATTCAGACTTGATTTCTGGGAGGCTGATCAGTTGCCTCATCCATTAGATTTCTCTTGCTCTGCTTCTGAAAAATAACATCATTCATGAAAGATAAATGGATTTCATCAATACAACTTTCTACCTACCCAATCCTACTGATCTAACATTTTTTCTTCATCAGAGTGCACTTGGATTGGCAAACTCTTTTTACAACAGTTTATTCTTTTGAAAGCATAAAAAATAATCTAATTCTACTCCTTATTTCTCCCTGAACTCAGATTAATCAGTTGAGCTCAGATTCTTCTCTAGCTAATCTACTGTTTGTTGGGATTAAACTGTCCAACAGACTTTCATTCTCTAAATTCTAAGACAGGAATTTAAAAACAGTCAAGTTAAGATTAAGCTGTTTAACTTGCTGTGATCTATGGAATAAAAACAAGTTGCACATAGATTATTATTTGCAGAAAATTAAAAATCAAAGTGGAAGGCTTAAGATCTGAAAGTTTTTCATCATGGCCTTCTCTTTTCTTCACAGCTCTGTTTTTGCTTTTGTTTGAGCTGTCTCTTCCCTGATATCTGATTCATCTTTTGGGAAAATTAGAACCAGTTTTTCTCTTTTATGACTCAGAAAATAAAACAGTTTTGAGTCATCTCTCTTTGGAAACTTTGGTTCAGATTTTGAGTTTGTTTGAACTTTCATTTCTATCCTAATCTATCTACTGATAAGCCAAGATTGAACAATTTGGAAAATCGAATTCACTATCCTATCAGCAAAAAATTTAAAGCTAATTAGTCAATATTAGACAGTTTGACTAACTAGAAGTGTGTTTTGAGGAGTGGCATTTGAGCTTGCACACTTTCAGATTTATTTCTCTTTTTGGCATGGGGCTTTGCCTTTCTTGTTTTGATTTCTACCCTCTTTTCATTTTTCTTTTGTTTTTGTATTTTTCATCTTTCATAACTTTGAATGCAATGGTGGATGGACTATTTATAATGGAGAAAGAAAAAGGAAGGCTTTAAAATATATCATGAATCAAGATAAGTAATGCTTAAGCATCCTGCCATTGATAAGACCCCCAAACAATTCTGTTCCATCCAGTTTTCGTAGGAAAAATGCATTATTACCAGCAACTGAATGAATAGAGTAAGGGCCAAGCCATAAGTTATCAAATTTTCCATGCTTGCCCTTTTCTTCCCTCCTTGAGTCCCACTTTAAAAAAATTTCCCCAATCTTGAAATTTCCGACCTTTGTTCTTTGGTCAAAGAGCTTTTTTATGCTGTCCTGTCTCTGCAATGCTTTGTTATACACTTCCTCTCTGGTTTACTGAAGATGAATGGTTTGATTTATTCTTCTGGTCATGTCATTATCTTCAGTTTGCAACTCTTGAAAAAAATTCATCACTGGTACACCAAGGCTGTTTGGAAAAATTGCATCTGTACCGTACACAAGCTGAAAGGGTGACACACCAATAGATTTCTTCAAAGTTAATCTGTCAGCCCAAAGTGCATGAATCAGCTTTGTGTGCCAAGGATTTTTGTTATCCTCCAACAGTTTCTTGATTATGCTCACTAAGCTTTTGTTGAAAGATTCTGCAAGTCCATTACCTTGGGGGTAATAGGCTGTGGAATGCCCCAATGTTACCTGATATTTGTGATAGGATTCAACCATTTTCTTTCATCCAAATGCTGTTGCATTATCTGTGATGATCTTGGTAGGAAAGCCAAATCTGGAGAGAATGTTAGTCTCCATGAATTTTATGATAACTGAATCATTGGCCTGCCTACAAGGGATGGCTTCTATCCACTTAGTGAAATAGTCTATGGCTGTGAGAATCCACCTATGCTGGGCAGAAGATGGTGAATGGATTTATCCTATGAAGTCAAGACCCCACTGTTGAAAAGGAGCTTCAACAGTGATTGGATGAAGAGGAAGGGGTAACAATTTTCTCTTGCCTTCGAACAGTTGGCATTTATGGCAAGTAGTGGTCATCTTGTGTACATCATGAAAGAGAGTAGGCCAGTAAAAACCAGCCCTCAAAAATTTTTTGGCTGTCGATTTCCAGTACAAATGACCTCCACATTCTCCTTCATGGAATTCTTTCTTAACCTTCTCTACATCCAACTCAGGCAAAAATTTAAGCAATATACCACTTGCATTTTTCCAATAAAGACATTTATCAATAATGCAATAGTTTACAACTTTTAACTTTAGGAATCTTGCCTTTGTTTTTGTCAAACCAGGAGGTGTATTTAAATTAAGCAAAACATAGACAATATCAGCATACCAAGGAGAATTGATAAAATGGTGTTCAACAATGGGAGTTGAGAATTCTTCTTGGTTATCCAAAGCACTAATCATGTTATTATCTAGAACTTCCACAATTTGATTCGGCCATTTTGAGAGCTAGACCTTTGATGAGCTTAGTGGGTTTTATCTCTAAATCATATTCAAAAGAATAGCAATGATCCACACTTACCTCTCTTTCCATCAGGTCTGTGGGAGAATGTCTTCTTTCATGTGAGTTTGGAACATATGTGAGTTTGGAACAAAGGCAATAATATGCAAGTGAAGGATGTAAACCACAGTCTTTCAAAGCTTGAACCAAAGCAAAAGATTGCTTCTCCATAATGTTATACTTCAAAGGGGCATCCCTCAATGCCTTGCTAAAGAATGCAATAGGCTGCTCTTGTCCTTGTGGATTTTTCTGTAAAAGGACAACCGCTATGGTATGTTCTGATGCAAATGAGAAGATATAAAAATCTTTTGAAAAATAAGGACTTATCAGAACCGGTGTTTTGGTTAATGCTTGTTTCACCAGTTCGAAGGATGTCTTTGCTTCCAAGGTCCATTTTACTCCTTGCTCCTTTTTTAACATGTTTTTGATATTCCTAAAAAGCTCAGCCAAGTTGGGGATGAACCTTCTCAAAAATTTAATCTTCCCAATGAAAGATTGCAACTCTTTGATGTTTCGAGGATGAGAAATTTGCAATATGGCCTCAATCCTCTTGGGATCAATCTTAATACCCTCCTTGGAAATAATGTGCCCAAGAATTTTACCTTCTTGGAGACCAAATAAAGTCTTCTTAGGGTTTAAATATATCCCAAACTTTCTGCACTTCTCGAAAACTTTCCTCAAATGTTCTAAGTGTTCTTCATCTATTTTTGAAAACACAGTAACATCGCCAAGATAGATAATGATGAAGAAGCCCAATTCCTCCTAGAATGCTATTTCCATGGCTCTTTGAAAGGTTGCTCCAGCATTCATTAGACCAAAAGGCATTTTCACATACATGAAGGTGCCCCGGGGTGTAGTAAAGGCTGTCTTTAATTGATGACCAGAGTTAAACCAAGATCTAATTTTACCCTGAATAGACATCAGAAAAAGAAATTCTTCTAGACCTAACACCCTACGTGCGTGCTGATCCTGCCATCTTTGGTTAAGGGTGAATTTGTCTTTTATTGAAGCTTTGTTTAAGTCTCTAAAGTCTATACAAAGCACGATTTCTCCAGTTTTCTTCCTAACAGAAACCGGATTAGATACCCATTCAGAATATCTAACAAGGACAATAATACTAGCATCATACATTTTCGCAGTCTCCTTTACAGACCCGCAGGGAAGCCAGACGGGGAGTTTCTCTGCGGTTTAAATTTGAGCAGTTTCGTTTTTTATTTAAGAGGGATTTTGTGCCGTATTATTTCAGTGTCATAGGATTTAAGATCTTCGTAACTCCATGCAAAAACATCAGAAAATTCTTTGAACAGCTCCATGTATTTGAGTTTAATGTGAACTGGCAAAGTTTTGGACAGTTCGATAATTTTCGGTTTCTCTTTACTGCCTATATTGCATTCCTCCACTTCCGTCTCTACAGGTTCCAGTTTTGGCTTATTTTCCACGTCGTTAAAATCAAAGAACTCTTCTAAAGGGGTCAGACCCGTAGGCAACCTTTCATCTTTGGAGTGCAGAGTTTCCAATTCTTCTGTTTCTGATTCTGCAATCAGTTATATTTTGTTACTGATTTTTCTAGACAGTAGGTTAATATTGACAGGTTCAGGAGACAATTCTTCTTTACCAAGAAAGTTTTCTTCGCTGCAGTCTGTATCATAATCTGAGTCCGAACTATGCAGTTTGAATTCATTTCTGAATTAAATGAAGTCTTCTATTCGTTTGTCATTGTCAAACACCTGCCAATATTTTTAGTTATCAGGCACGGCTGGTCTAAATTTTATCGGAGTTGTGCTGTCTCCAGTTTCATATAGCATCAAACATGTTCTAGCTGCAAAGGCTAAATTGTGGGCTATAAGATTTATTTTTCTCGGGACAAAACTTAAGTTGGATTCCTCAAATGTTTCCAAAAGGTCCATGACATCATTCCTATAGGCTCTAAGTCTGGGATGATTTGAATTATACTCCCCATTGACTTGCCTAATAATTAACTCAGAATCCCCATATACGTTAATTCTTTTGGCTCCTAATTTCTTCAAGAGATGCAAGCCTAAGAGAAGGGATTCGTATTCTGCTATGTTGTTTGAACACTGAAAGTGCAATTTGCAAGAAATGCATTCTGTGTGCTTGTTTTCAGTGTTAGTAATCCAGACACCTGCACCAGCATTTGTTCTAGTGCATGACTCATCAAAATACATAGGCTAGAGAGGATCATTTTTAGTTTTATCAGTTTGTTGCATGTCCTCTGTATGATTTGATTCCTCAATTTTTTCATCGGGTTGAGGATTGCTCTCTTGACTGTCAAGGTTTAATAGCAATGGATTTATGACTTGTAATTCAAGACACATGCTTGGTTTCTTGGAGTTTTTCGAATACATCAAAGTTGGTTGCTGACCCTTCGGTCTTTGTGTTCCTCTTCCTCCGTTTCAACCATTAATTCTGTTGAAATGATTTGTTCTGTAAGTGTTTCATCATTAAACATGATAAAAGAATCAAGGCTCGTGCTTACAGCATACAGAGGAGAGTTTTGAGGCTGGTCTTGACTTGTCACTGTGTACTGCATGTGGGATTCCCTGTAAAGTCTTCTAGTCTGATGAAAAATAGGGATAGTCGCATAGGTCATGTCCATTTGCATAGTTCCTTGTAACTTAGGCCCCCAAGATCTTGATAAAATCATTCCGTACTTTGGGGGTACATCAGCCACAACAACATCCATGACTACACACTTGGCTGGAATCTGGGCTAAGTTAACACAGAGATCTTTTATCAATCCTAGACATTTAACTCTGCTTGAGTCAAAGAGTCTGGTCTTTGTAAAGTGCAATAATTTTAAGACCAGACTTTCAATTCATTGGCTTGTTCACGGTATAGGAGCGCTGAGTCATGCATAGCATTGTGCAAAATCTTGTCATGGATGTTTAAACTTACATAAAAGGGAGGGACGGGTCCCTCTTGGTATTTACCTTCAATCTTTGGACCAAAAATAAGCTCGGGCTGGTCATCACTAAGATTGAATGTATCTCCATTTTCCTCTATATTTAAAGCCTTCAAAATTTGAGTTCTATATACGTGTTGGGCAGCTAACTCGGTTAAGGGAACAGAGATTTTAATCTTGGAAATTTCCTGTTCCAGGCTGAAAGGAATTTGATTCTTTGAAGTGCTGGTTTCAGCCTTGTTAGTTGTCACTTTATCAGCAACAACAACTTGCTGATTTGTTTTATTTACACTTGACATAACGGTTGTAATAGGAGTACTAGCTGAATTGTTAGTACTGCTAGAGTCTGCACTCTGTTTTTCAGTGTTTTAAGTGCCTTTCTCTTTACCTTTATCAGAATTTACAGCCACCGTTTTTTCCTTATGTTTGACCATTTTAGGCTTGGTTGACGTGCTGTTTTGTGAAGATTTGTCAGAGGTTTTGGTGTTGGGGGCTTGTTGATTAGTCTTGCTTCTAAGGTCATATTCCCTTTGAGTTTCTATGATGACATTTTCCATGTCTTGATAATGATTTTCATCATCATATCTTTTGTCATCATACGATGTATATAGACCTTGTTTTTTATCATAATGAATCTCAAAATAATCATCATCGACCTCCAGCATGTTGATAACACCTTCCTCTGTTATTTCGTCTGTTTCCTCAACCTCACTTATATAGTTCTGATGAAAGGGAGGAGTGATCTGTTGATCATCTTCCCTAGGTCTGTTTGGAGGTTGGTTCCTTCTAACATTCTGATTCTGGTTTTGGTTTCTATTTTGAGGAGCAGTTTGATTTTGACTTGCTTGTGCTCTTTTAATTATGCTCATCTCTTTCATCATCTCTTCCATCATCCTTTCCATCTTTGAGTTGGAAGTAGAAGGTTTGGACTCCTCTCTAAAAGATACCCTCTTTTCAGCTTTCATCCTTTCTCTCTTCTCCATCAAGTTTACTTCCACAGAAAGAGCACCCCTTTGCATGTCTTCAAGGGTTGCAAAATCTCTTTCTCTTAGTGAATAGGTCATATCAGCGTCAAAGCCTTTAGGAAACTTGTTTAAAGCTAAACCTTGTGGAGGTTTTAGTTCTGGGGAAAGTGCGTTGTATACACTATTGAATCTGGTGCAGTAGGCTTGCACACTTTCCCCTAGGTTCCTATGGAGATTGTAGTAATCAGCCAGAACTTGGAGAGCATTCTTCCTTACTTCCCAATTGTTTAAGAATGTGTGATGGAAGCCTTGGAGATCATTTATACTATGGGGGACTAAGCCTTTAAACCATTTTCTTACTTCTCCCCCTAAGCTTTGAGCAAATAATCTGAGCTTGACAAAATCATCATCAATTTCGTTTCTGTCAAAGTAGTCATTCATCTTATCCACATGTTGTGATGCAGTTGTAGCATTGCTAGCATCATACAATGGGATTTAATTTGATAGTCTTTTGTGAAAGGTTGACTAATAATGATCTGTGAAGGACTAAGGGAGCATACCATGCAGCCATGGTAGGAGGTGGAGGTGGATTCACAAGAGGTGGATTAACAAAAGGGAAAGTGGGCTAAGGTGTGGTGGTTTGAACAGTGGATGTAGGATGAGTAGAAGTGGATGGGTCAGGAGTAGACTGCTGAGCTAATCTTGGATGAGAGACACCTAGGTTGTGAAGGAAATGTAAATCAGGAGGTGTTGTTTCTCTACTACCAGGATGTTTGCTTGTCTCTAGGGATGAAAGTGAAGACTCAGAGTCTAGCTGTATTATATCATCAAATTACCTAGTTATGAATGGATTTACTAAGTCAACTTGTGATTGTTGTAGAGCCGAAAGATTTTCAGGGACTGAATTAGCTCTGAAGGGTGATCTGAAACAGTCGATAATTTAACCTTAGGTGACTTCCAAAGGATACTTTCTGGGTCATCAACTATCTCAGGTGGATTAGGGTTAGTATGGGCTCTAGTGTGAATCTTTCTAGAAGCCAATATGCTGTGTTTTTAGACCCGAATAAACAAGACAAGTTCAACCAGATATGACAATCTTTAAGAGGTTAACTAATCTGTTTACGCAAATTTAATCCTACAGTCCTCTAACTGAGTTTTAAATGATGTTATGATGATAAGGGTTCTTCCCAGTGGAGTCGCCAAGTGGAAGTTTTTAGCTCCTTTGGAGGTAAAAGGTTTTATGGTCCACCACCATGTTTATTGAATACCAATCTGAAATTTTTTTAGGTTTTTCTGAGTTGTTTTTAGTAGTGTGGTTTTAAGAATATCCTAACTCTGTTTCAAAACTTAGCTACGGTTATGAGACAAAGGCAGTCTATTCTTATGGCTAAGCTAGCTATTTTTTCAAGGTTATATGAAGCCTTATCAGAATCCTAGGGTTGACCTAGTTTTTCACTGAATCAAACAATTTTTATCATGATTACCATTTCTGTGGTAGTGCTTGAAAAGGCTGCTTTTTACTCTCAAATTTTCTTTAAATCAAAAGGGTTTTGGAGTCTCTAAAGTCTTGCTCTGAACACTCGGGGTCCCAGTGAGTGTGAGAAATGTTCTTGGTGGCTCCAGGTACTGAATTAATAAAACAAATACTCACCCATGAACAAAATTTACGAATATCATATAATTATGCGCCAACCTTAAACACCAGGTTTGTATAGTCCCAGGTAGATCTTGAAATATTGGGGTTACTGGTCATTAGCAAGATTAGCGGAGTCCAATTACGGAGAAACAACATCATTTCAACCAACTTTGGGATTTTAGGATCTAGCCCTCCTGAATCCGGAGAGGGATCTCTCCAATATGTACAAAGATGGATATTGTCTTTGAAAAGCTTAAGGTAATGATATTAGGCTAGTTATGAAGGCCAAGGGTTTTGTTTTATTTTGGATGGTTGAGCATGAAATGTTACTTGAGGAGAAAGTCCTAAGTGCAAAAAGTTTCAAAAGTGAGAAGTTGCAAAGGAAGAACGACTATATTCAAAAGATATAGATATAACGCGTTGGTTTTTAATCAGTGGGATGAGTCATACTTAGGGCTTTAATTGAACAACAACATCAAGAGTGATCCAAGGGGCAAGTCATCTATACCACAAGATTATTGAGATTAGAGTGATCGAATGGGAACAATAAAGTGTTGGAGGGGTGGAAACTGATAATAATTTCTCAAAGGATTTATAGTCAGTCCGAATAAGAAAAGCCTCTTAAGTAACTGTTTAAAACCAACCAAGGACGGGGCTAACCATAAAATTCTTGGGCAAGTTCAGCGAAAATGGAAAAACAATTCGATGTAATCCACATAAGTACCTTCGAAAGTATAGCTTATAAGAGAAACAAAGTGTGACTTAAGATGAGATTAAGTACTTTTAAACTAGTGCACTTTGGGTCAACACCAGGGGAAACTTTCGGAATCTCGCCTTTGAGAAAAGTCTAGGAATCGGGGCAAACCATATCTTCTCTAGTCTAACTTTAATAGCAAATAATGGAAATCACATTCAAGAACAGTGTTTATGCAAGTAGAAGGACGAGGGAATGCCAACATTCCTAACTGTTTAAACTGTATTAAATCATTCTTAAATAAACAAATTTGAAGAAAACATTAAGATAAATATTTCTCATCGAGAGAAGGTTACTGGTATACAGTAGATCCTAACCCTGTTTAAACTGTCCTTCACAGAGGAATATGAACAATATGGCATACATAGAAGGAAAACAATAACAAAGAGAGATGCACTTCACCAATGACATAGACTAGGATCCCAAGAAACAGCTTTTATATTAATGTCAATCCGGTTACAGTCTTCAAGTCCAATGTTTCAGTTCAGCAATCATCTTCACTATTCAGCCTAACTAATCTATCACAAGTAGAGGTCCAAGGGCGAGTGAACACTATTTACAATCAGAAGTTTGGGCTCGAATGTATTTCAAAGCTCTGTAAGAAACTCAACCAACAATTTCTCATCTTATACAGAAGTATTTATAGAATAATGAGGAGGTGAGATATTATAAAATATCTGCTAAAGTAATTAATACAGATTCAAGACTTCTTGGCCCTTTGAGGGGCTCGATGAAGAATTTTATAGGTGGTTCTCTGTATTAACTATTTTAAATCAACTATCAAGTCTGAATGAAATAATTTGTTGACCTTTGAGGTTTGGCGTGAGGTTGAAATAACTCTGCAGATATTTCTCGCATTAAGTTCCTTGCAGAAGTAACTTCTCGGCTGCGTTGAGGCAAAACATCTTCCTTTGCAATAACTTCGGCCCTGGTTTGAAAGGTTTGAGGCAACAGGTGGCGTTTAGTCGCTGGGAGGAATCAATTCGCTTCCTTTTTGTGGCGGTGGAGGGTTTGCTGTCACTAGAACACTTTAGGTATTCTGCAGACTGTGTTTTAGATTAGGGGATTAGGATTTTGATAATAGTCTTAGCCGTAATCCCCATAGAACTGTCTTCAATTCTCTGTGCTGGCACATTTCTGGTCTTCTACAGCTGGTACTCTTTGACTGTGCCGGATTCTTTGTGCTTCGCTATTACACAGGGCTGCGCAGGGTTATACGACATCAATGCCTCATGAAACAATGATGAAAACGTGAATTTGACACCTGCGAAATGAATTCCTTTGATAAGTCGACGGAGAGAGGGTCGTCACCCTCATCTTTCGAATTTCATCTGAATATAGCGAATTAAACCTTGCAAAATACAAACAAAGTTATGAAATTCTGAGTTTATAGGTTAAACTGCATTGGAGGATGTGCGGAGGAAGCAGGGCTGTTGGATGGCATCATCCAATGGTCGGGATTATTTGGAGAAATCATAGAATTGTGGAAAAAGATAAAATCTAAGCCGTCGACCGCGCAAGATCGACGGTTGGGAGAAGGCAGCGGAAAAACCCTTTGTAAACAATACAATATGACGTTTCTTTTTAATTTTACAAAGGAAAAAGGCGCATTTTATATGAGTGGCGAGGGGATCGTACGGTGGGCTCGGCGGGACTAATCGCAAATCGCAAAAGTGGAAAACGCGATGGCGGATTATGTGACGGAGAGAAAATGCGATATTGCGATTATGCGATGGGCAGATTATGCGACGGAGAGAAAATGCGATATTGCAATTATGCGATGGATCGTAGCGCAAATATCTGTGATGCACTTTGGAGGAAAACTGAAAATTGTGATCTGCGATCTGCGATGGATCGCAGCGCAAATATTTGTGATGCATCAGTTAAAAAATAATAATTTGGAAATTCTGCGATCTGCACTTTGCGATAAGCGCCAAAGGGTTAAAAATTGGTTCTAGGGTGCGGGCGTATGGAAGAAAAGGGGCTAAGGGCTTAAGCTCGAGGGGCTTAAGTTCTATACATAAAAACATGTATTTTCATGGTTTTTGAAGGGTTTCTTGAAGGAAATGAAGGTTTCGGTAAGGTTAAAAAGTGGGTTTTTAACCTTATAAAAGGGATTTTAATGGAATGGAAAGGGAGAAACATGAAATTGTGGGTTTTTTCATTGGAAATGGAGAATAGAAAATGAGGTTAGTGAGGAAGAAAAGGAAGAGGACCAAGGGGTTCTGCAACAGTATTTAACTTGGGATTTTTGAAGGATTTCAGAGGTTTTTAGGATGTAAACAACAATAAGGGATCTGGACAGAGGCATGAGGCCTTAGAGAGACTTCAAGAGCCAACACTTTTTAGTGATAAAATTGTTCCTTGGAGGCTCCAAAAAGATTTAGCCACCTTTTGGTATAACAAAATATTATAGGTGGCTAACAGTGGCTCCACTTGGGGATGGTGCCTTCTTGAAGGCATCAAGAATTCAGACTTGATTTCTGGGAGGCTGATCAGTTGCCTCATCCATTGTTCTCTCTGGGATGCTGACCAGGTGCCTCATCCATTAGATTGCTCTTGCTCTGCTTCTGGAAAATAACATCAGTCATGAAAGATAAATGGACTTCATCAATACAACTTTCTACCTACCCAATCCTACTGATCTAAAATTTTTTCTTCATCAGAGGGCACTTGGATTGGAAAACTCTTTTTACAACATTTTATTCTTTTGAAAGCATAAAAAATAATCTAATTCTACTCCTTATTTCTCCGTGAACTCAGATTAATCAGTTGAGCTCAGTTCCTTCTCTACCTAATCTACTGTCTGTTGGGATTAAACTGTCCAACAGACTTTCATTCTCTAAATTCTAAGACAGAAATTTAAAAACAGTCAAGTTAAGATTAAGCTGTTTAACTTGCTGTGATCTATGGCATAAAAACAAGCTGCACATAGATTATTATTTGCAGAAAATTAAAAATCAAAATGGAAGGCTTAAGATCTGAAGGTTTCTCATCATGGCCTTCTCTTTTCTTCACAGCTCTGTTTTTTCTTTTGTTTGAGCTGTCTCTTCCTTGATATCTGACTCAGATTTTGGGCAAATTAGAACCAGTTTTTCTCTTTTATGACTCAGAAAATAAAATAGTTTTGAGTCATCTCTCTTTGGAAACTTTGGTTCAGATTTTGAGTTTGTTTGAACCTTCATTTCTATCCTAATCTATCTACTGATAAGCCAAGATTGAACAGTTTGGCAAATCAGATTCACTATCCTATCAACAGAAAATTCAAAGCTAATTAGTCAAGATTAAACAGTTTGACTAACTAGAAGTGTGTTTTGAGGAGTGGCATTTGAGCTTGCACACTTTCAGATTTGTTTCTCTTTTTCTTGGCATGGGGCCTTTCCTTTCTTGTTTTCATTTCTGCCCTCTTTTCTTTATTTTCTTTGTTTTTGTATTTTTGATCTTTCATAACTTTGAATGCAATGGTGGATGGACTATTCATAATGGAAAAAGGATAAAAAGGCTTCAAAACATAAAATGGATCAAGAGAAGTAATGCTTAAGCATCCTGCCATTGAAAAGACCCCCAAACAATTCTGTTCCATCCAGTTCCTGTAAGAAAAATGCATTATTACTAGGGACTGAATGAATAGAGTAAGGGCCAAGCCATAGATTATCAAATTTTCCATGCTTTCCCTTGTCTTCCCTCCTTGAATCCCACTTCAAAACTTTGTGCCCAATCTTGAAATTTAAGCCTTTGTTCTTTGGTCGAAGAGCTTTTTTATCTTTGTACTGTCTGCGCAATGCTTTGTTATACACTTCCTCTACAGTTTTGCGAGGATCAATGGTACGGTTATTCTTTTGGTCATGTAATTATCTTCGATGCAGCACCTCTTGAATCAACTTCATCACTAGTACACCAAAATTTTGTTGGAAAAATTGCATGTGTGCCATCCACAAAGTGAAAGGAGTGACATACACCAATGAATTTCTTCAAAGTTAATCTGTGTTAAAGTGCATGAATCGACTTTGTGTGCAAGACTTTTTGTTATCCTCAACAGTTTCTTGATTATGTTCACTAGGTTTGTTGGAAGATTAATTGCCAAGTCCATTACCTTGGGGGTAATAGCACATGGAATGTGATATTACGATATTTGTGTGAGAATTCAACCATTTTCTTTGATCCAAATCTTTGTGCATTATCATGATGATGATCTTGGTGAGGCAGTAAATCACAGGAGAATATTAGTCTCCATGAATTTTATGAAAAATGAATCATTGGCACACTCTGAGGATGACTTATCCATAGTGAAATGGTACGTGGGCTGTGAGAATCCACCTATGCGGCGAAGATGGTGGATGAATTTCTCCTATGAAGTCAAGACCAGCATTGAAAAGGAGCTTCTTGTTGATTGGATGCGAAGGAAGGGTAACAATTTCTCTTGCCTTGAACGATTGGCATTTATAGAAAGTAATGGTGATCTTGTGTACATCATGAAAGAGAGTAGGCGAAAAACCAGCTTCTGCACCCAGCAGGTCATTAGCTTCGCTAACATAATCCCATTTCCTCATGAAATTGCTTCTGAATCCTCTGCAGACCAACCCAGAAAGTAATTAACAAGAAAACTACTGCTTTCTAATGCAAGATATCATCATAACGCAATAGCTTTCATGTGCTAAACTAGGAATCTGCTTCTTAGCTGCTCAAACCTGTGAGTATTTGGAATTGCCAAAAAAGATATGACAATACTGATTTATAGAATCAGCAAAATATCTTCACTAATAAGAGATCTTCGAGCATCCAAAGCACCTTAACTATGCTAATATTCAGAAGAAGTTCTGCTAATTCTGATTCAAATGATTAATCTGCCAGATCTTGCCTTTGATGAGCCAGTGGTTTTATCTTAACAGAGTCTATAGCAATATCAACCATTCATCGCTTTTCTACCATCTAATCTGATAATGCCCACAAACTAGTCAATGTGCATATATTGGCAGATAGCGATAAACTTCATGTTTAAAGATCCATGCTGCAAGTTTGTTTTCACAGGTTGTACTTCCATGATGATCTCAAATGCCTTCCAGCACAAAAGAGCCTGCAATAGAATGCTTCCTTGACCTGTGGCTTCTTTTCTCAAAGTGATAGAATGAGAAGAGTTCCAATGCAAACAGAGAAGAGAAAAATCTTTGAAAATCAAGGCCAGAGAACCCAGTGTTTTACAATGTTGTCAAACTACCAATAATTTTTCCAATCATTTACCTCTGCCTCTTTATCATGCTTTGATAATCTATATTCTCAAATGTTAGATTTAACCTCTTCAAAAAGCACCTCCTACTGAAAGATTTCACAACTTTGAATATAAGGATGAGATGTTTGGCAAATAAGGTCCCACAATCCTTATTCTAATCTTACACCTCTCCCAGCAAACAATGTGCCTACAATTTACTCCCTTTGAGACCAAATGCAAGTCTTCTTAGGGTTTAAAGATATCCCAAACTTTCACTTCGAAAACTTTCCTCAAATGTTCTAAGTGTTCTTCAACTTTTTGAGAACATAGCATCATCAAGATAGATAATGACACAGCTTCCACCTCTAAGAATACAGTTCATGGCTCTTTGAAAGGTTGCTCCAAAATTCATTAGACCAAAAGGAATTTTCATACATGAAGGTGCCCTGGTGTAAAGGTCGTTTGACTGATCAAAGAAAGGGTAAATCAAGATCTCCGATTTGCATTCCGAATAGCCATTCAAGAAAGAAATTCTTCTAGACCCTACCACCCTCTCGTAGAATGTGATCCATTCTGGTAAAGGGTAGTTGTTCTTTAATGAAGCTTTGTTTAAGTCTCTAAAGTCTATACAAAGCCTCGATTTCTCCGCTTTCTTCCCAATGTACACCGTATTAGGGATACCCATTCGTAATATCTAACAGTGAAAAATAATGCCAAAGATTTCATACATTCTCATGATCTCCCCTCCGAACCAACGCAACCGGGATGTGGTTTATTCTACGTAGTTTCTATTTGAATGGTTTTTGGTTTTCTTTTAAGAGGGATTTTGTGCCGTATTATTTCAAAGGTCATAGGATTTAAGATCTTCGTAACTCCATGAAAAAACATCAGTGGCTCTCTTTGAACAAATTTCCATGTATTTGAGTTTAATGTGAGTCGGCAAAGTTTTGAGCAACTTTGATCATTTTCATTTCTCTTACTACCTATATTGCATTCCTCCACTTCCGTCTCTACAGTTCCAGTTTTGGCTTATTTTCCACGTCGTTAAAATCAAACAACTATTCTAAAGGGGTCGACTCGTAGGGCAACCTTTCATCTTTGGACCTGCAGTTTCCAATTCTTTCGCTTCTCGATTCTCGCACCCGCCTCATTTTGTTACCGAGTTTCCAGAGCGTAGGTTAATATTGATAGGTTCGTGGAGACAATTCTTTCTTTACTAAGAAATTTTTCTTCTACTCGTATCATAATCCGAGTCCAAACTATGCGCTAATTCATTTCAATTCAAGAAGTCTTCTATTTGTTTGTCATTGTCAAACACCTCGCCAATATTTTTCAAGTATTTCTGTGCACAAATTTCGTCTAAATTTTTTATCTGAGTTTTGTTGTCTCTGGTTTCATATGGCGCTTGACATGTTCTAGTCGCAGTTGCCAAATTGTGGGCTATAAGATTTCTTTTCTGGGACAAAAATTAAGTTGGATTCTCAAATGTTTTCTAAAAGGTCCATGACATCATTCTAATAGGGCTCTATGTCTCTGGGATGATTTTCATTATACCCCCATTGATTTCACCTAATAATTAACTCGAATCCCCATATACGTTAATTCTTTTGGTCTTAATTTCTTCAAGAGATGCAAGCCTAAGAGAAGGGATTCGTATTCTCGCTATGTTGTTTGAACACCGAAAGTTTAATTTACATGAAATACATTCTCGTATGATTGTTTTTGTTGTTAGTAATCTAGACACCCGCACCAATGTTTGTTCTAGTGCATGACCCATCAAAACATATAGCCGGTCCGGGAGGATCATTTTTAGTTTTAATGGGATTGGTGAATGTCCTTCCGTATGATTTGATTCCTCAAGTTTTTCATCGGGCTGAGGATTTCTCTTGACTATCAAGGTTTAACAAAGAGTACTGGATTGATGATTTTTAGTTCAATACTTGAGCTTGGTTTGATAAGGTTTTTGAATACAAGAACCGTTTCGACCCTTTAGTGGTTGTGCCCCTTCCCTCTCGTTTCAGCCATTGATCCTTTTAGAGTGATTTGTCTGGGGGAGTGTTTCATCGTTGTATATGATAAAAGAATCAAGTCCCGTACTTTTGCTGTATCACAAAGGAGAGTTTTGAGGTCTGCCTTGGATTTAACTGTGTATTGCATATGAGACTCCCCGTAAAGTCTTCTAGTCTCGATTGAAAATAGGGATAGCTGCATAGGTCATGTCCATTCGCATGGTACCTTGTAACTTAGACCCCCTAAGATCTTGATAAAAGCATTCCATACTTTGGGTACTCCCACAACAACATCCATAACTACATTTGGCTAGAATTTAGCCAAATTAACATAGAGGTCTTTGATCAATCCTAGACATTTAGCTCTCGCTGAGTCAAAGGAGTACAGGTCTTTGTGGTCTCAGACTTCAAGACCTGTGGATTTCCATTACGGTACCTTCGGAATTAAATTATGGGAAGCTCCCTGAAATAAGTGCATAACGTTGTGTAGAATTTTTTCATGAATGTTCAAACTTACATAAAAGGGAAGGATGTGCCCTCTTGAAATTTACCAATCTTTGGACCAAAATAAGCTCTAGTTGATCATCATTAAGATTGAGTGTGTCCTCATTTTCTTCTATGTTCAAAGCCTTCAAAAATTTTGGACCTATATACCTATTGGGTGCCTAACTCTGCTAAGGGAATAGAGGATTTTAATCTTGGAAATTTCCTGTTCCAGGCTGAAAGGAATTTGATTCTTTGAAGTGTTGGTTTCAGCCTTGTTAGCTGTCACTTTATCAGCAACAACAACTTGCTGATTTGTTTTATTTACACTTGACATAACGGTTGTAATAGGAGTACTAGCTGAAGTGTTAGTACTGCTAGAGTCTGCACTCTGTTTTTCAGTGTTTTGAGTGCCTTTCTCTTTACCTTTATCAGAATTTACAGCCACTGTTTTTTCCTTGTGTTTGACCGTTTTAGGCTTGGTTGACGTGCTGTTTTGTGAAGATTTGTTAGAGGTTTTGGTGTTGGGGGCTTGTTGATTAGTATTGCTTCTAAGGTCATATTCCCTTTGAGTTTCTATGATGACATTTTCCATGTCTTGATAATGATTTTCATCATCATCTCTTTTGTCATCATACGGTGTATATAGACCTTGTTTTTTATCATAATGAATCTCAAAATCATCATCATCGACCTCCAGCATGTTGATAGCACCTTCCTCTGTTATTTCGTCTATTTCCTCAACCTCACTTATATAGTTCTGATGAAAGGGAGGAGTGATCTGTTGATCATCTTCCCTAGGTCTGTTTGGAGGTTGGTTCCTTCTAACATTCTGATTCTGGTTTTGGTTTCTGTTTTGAGGAGCAATTTGATTTTGACTTGCTTGTGCTCTTTTAATTATGCTCATCTCTTTCATCATCTCTTCCATCATCCTTTCCATATTTGAGTTGGAAGTAGAAGGTGTGGACTCCTCTCTAAAAGATACCCTCTTTTCAGCTTTCATCCTTGCTCTCTTCTCCATCAAGTTTACTTCCACAGAAAGAGCACCCCTTTGCATGTCTTCAAGGGTTGCAAAATCTCTTTCTCTTAGTGAATAGGTCATATCAGCATCAAAGCCTTCAGGAAACTTGTTTAAAGTTGAACCTTGTGGAGGTTTTAATTCAGGGGAGAGTGCATTGTACACACTGTTAAATCTAGTGCAATAAGCTTGTACACTTTCCCCTGGATTCCTGTGGAGATTGTTATAGTCAGCAAGGAATTGGAGAGGATTCTTCCTCACTTCCCATTTGTTTAAGAATGTTTGATGGAAGCCTTGGAGATCATTTATACTATGGGGGGCTAAGCCTTTAAACCATTTTCTTACTTCTCCCCCTAAGCTTTGAGAAAATAATCTGAGTTTGACAGAATCGTCATCAATTTCATTTCTGTCAAAGTAGTCATTCATCTTTTCCACATGTTGTGATGTTGTTGTAGTATTGCTAGCATCATATAATGGAATTTTGGACTGATAGTCCTGTGGAAGATTGACTAATGGTACAGGAAGGACTAAGGGAGCATACCATGCTGCCATGATATGTGGTGGGGGTGGATTTACAAGAGGTGGGGTGGGCTGAAATGAAGTGGTTTGAACAGTGGATGAAGGATGAACAGAAGTGGGTGAAACAGTAGTAGATTGCTGAGCTGACCTTGGATGAGAGACACCTAAGTTAAGAAGAAAATGTAAATCAGGAGGTGTTGTTTCCCTGCTACCAAGATGTTCACTTGTTTCCGGGGATGAAAGTGAAGACTTAGAGTCTAGCTGTATTATATCATCAAATGACCTAGTTCTGAATGGATTTACTAAGTCAACTTGTGATTGTTGTAGAGCCGAAAGATTTTCAGGGACTGAATTAGCTCTCAAGGGTGATCTGAAAACAGTTGATAATTTAACCTTAGGAGACTTCCAAAGGATACTTTCTGGGTCATCAATTATCTCAGGTGGATTAGGGTCAGGATGGGCTCTAGTGTGAATCTTTCTAGAAGCCACTATGCTGTGTTTTTAGACCCGAATAAACAAGACAAGTTCAACCAGATATGACAATCTTTAAGAGGTTAACTAATATGTTTACGCAAATTTAATCCTACAGTCCTCTAACTAAGTTTTAAATGATGTTATGATGATAAGCGTTCTTCCGAGTGGAGTCTTAAGGTCTGTTAAAGATTGTGGAGTCGCCAAGTGGAAGTTTTTAGCTCCTTTGGAGGTAAAAGGTTTTATGGTCCACCACCATGTTTATTGAATACCAATCTGAAATTTTTTTAGGTTTTTCTGAGTTGTTTTTAGTAGTGTGGTTTTTAAGAATATCCTAACTCTGTTTCAAAACTTAGCTAAGGTTATGAGACAAAGACACTCTACTCTTATGGCTAAGCTAGCTGTTTTTTTTCAAGGTTATATGAAGCCTTATCAGAATCCTAGGGTTGACCTAACTTGTCACTGATTCAAACAAGTTTCATCATGATTACCATTTCTGTGGTAGTGCTTGAAATGACTGCTTCTTACTCACAAATTTTTCTGTGAAAATAAAATGGAAAAAAGGCGAAAACTCAACTCAATTCCCCAGCGGAGTCACCAGAAATGTTAGGCCTCTGTAATAAGCAAGATTGGTAAAAGTCCATCACAGAGTTAACATCGTTTCAACCAACTTTGGGATTCTAGGATCTAGCCCTCCTGAATCCGGAGAGGGATCTCTCCAATGTTTACAAAGATGGATTTGTCTTTGAAGTTTAGGGTAATGATATTAGGCTAGTTATGAAGGCCAAGGGTTTTGTTTTGTTTTGGATGGTTGAGCATGATTACTGTTCGAGGTGAAAGTCCTGAATGCAAAGATTTTCAAAGGTGAGAAGTTGCAAGAGGGAAGAACAGCTATGGCTAAGAGATAGATATAACGCTGGGTTTTAGTCCATTGGGCTATGGAGTCATAACAGGGCTTTAATTGAACAACAACATCAAGAATGATCCAAGGGGCAAGTAATCTATACCATAAGATTATTGAGATTAGAGTGATGGGATGGAAACAATAAAGTGTTGGAGGGGTGGAAACTGATAATAATTTCTCAGAGGATTTATAGTCAGTCCAAACAAGAAAATCCTCTTAAGTAACTGTTTAAAACCAACCAAGGACAGGGCTAACCATAAACTTCTTGGGCAAGTTCTATTAAAGCAGCTTAATTGAAAAACAATCAAGTAATCCACATAATTACCTTCAGAAAGTATGAAAACACATCAGAGAAACAAAGTGTGACTTAAGATCAGATAAAGTACTTTTAAACCTAGTCTGCTTTCAGTCAACACCAAGGGAAACTTTCAGAATCTACCTTTGGAGAAAAGAATCTAGGAATCAGGGCAAACCATATCTTCTCTAGTCTAACTTTAATAGCAAATAATGGAAATCACATTCAAGAACAATGTTTATGTAAACAGAAGGATGAGGGAACGCCAACATTCCTAACTGTTTAAACAGTATTGAATCATTCTTAAATAAACAAACTTGAGGAAAACATTAAGATAAAGATTTCTCAGCCAGAGAAGGTTACTGATATACAGTAGATCCTAACCCTGTTTAAACTGTTCTTTACAGAGGAATATGAACAATATGGCATACATAGAAGGAAAAAAATAACAAAGAGAGATGCACTTCACCAATGACATAGACCAAGATCCCAAGAAACAACTTTTATATTGATGTCAAACCGGTTACAGTCTTCAAGTCCAATGTTTCAGTTCAGCAATCATCTTCACTATTCAGCCTAACTAATCTATCACAAGCAGAGCTCCAAGGGCCAGTGAACACTATTTACAATCAGGAGTTTAGGCTCAAATGTATTTCAAAGCTCTGTAAGCAACTCAACCAACAACTTCTCATCTTCTACTGAGGTATTTATAGAAGAATGAGGAGGTGAAATCTAACGAAAGATCTCTCGAAGCAATTAATACAGATTCAAGACTTCTTGGCCTTTTGAGGGGCTCGATGAAGAATTTTACAAGTGGTCTTCTATATTAATTGTTTTACATTTATGACTTAAGCTCGGTGGGAGCTTTATTTGACTTTGAGGCTTTGTGTAATGTTTGGAGTAACCCTGCCGATATTTCTGCATTTATTTCCTTGCAAAAGTAACTCCCTGGCTGCGCTGGAGGTGAATATCTGATTTTCTTCAATAACTTCGGCCTCTGTTTTGAAAGGTTTGAGGCAACAGGTGGCTCTGTGGTAGTTGAGGAATCAATTTGCCTCAGATGTGGCGGTGGAGGCTTTCTGTCTGATAAAACACTTTAGGTTTTCTTTAAACTGTGTTTTGAGTTGGGGATTAGGCTTTTGATAACCGTCTTAGGCGTAATCCCTGTAAAACTGTCTTCAATATTCATTCTGCTGTGCTCTGTCTTCAAACTTATACTCTTTAACTGTTTTTGAATAAAACAGTGTCTTGTCGATGTGCAGGGCCGCACAGGCCATTTTACGTGCTATCAACGCTCATGAAACATTGATAAATCATTGAATTCAAACCTGTGAATGGTTCTTTTTAATAGCTCGAAGGCGCAGGAAACGTCTTTCCTAACCCTCGGCTTTCCTTCGTTATACAATGGAAAACCATTAAAACACCTGCAAAACACAAAAACCATTAAGAAATCCCGCGCTTTTAGGTTTAGACTGCTTCAAAAGGCAGGAAAGATCATGGCCGTTGGATGGCTGCATCCAACGGTGGAGATTTTATTCAGAGGCGGTCAAAGAGATCGCAAAATCGCATCGCAAATATTTGCGATGAGTGATCAGGGGTTTCACATAAAAATGTGATTTTGCGATTTGTGCGATGGAGGGATTTAATGGGCAAAACCTTTATAAACAATGAAATATGACAATTTTTTACTTACAAAGGAAAGAGGCATTTTTATATGAATGGCGGGGGTATCGTACGGTGGGCCCGGCGGGATCGATCGCAATCGTGGACAGTGCGATGGAGAGAAACTGCGATCGGGTGGTCGCATCGCAAATATTTGCGATGCGATCGAATCGCATCGCAAATATCTGCGATGGATCAAACGGATGTAAACAATGAAACATGCGATTTGCGATATGCGATCGGGCGGAACAATCGCATCGCAAGTTTTTGCGAAGAGTCAATGAAACGCACCATAGAAAATGCGATAATGCGACATTTGCGATTGATCGCATCGCAGAGTCTTGCGATGAGCATTTTTAAATAAAACCATAATTTGTGATCTTCGATGCGATAAGCGCCTCCAGAGTTAGTGTTGGGTCTTAGGGTGTGGGCGTATGGAAGAAAAAAGGGGGTTAAAGAATTAGCCTAAGGGCTTAAGTCCAATACTTATGAAAAATGCGTTTTTTAAATGATTTTCAAAGGAAATGGAGGGTTTCGGTAAGGTTAAAGAGTGAGTCTTTAACTTTATAAGAGTGATTTTCATGAAGGGGAGAAAATGAATCATGAAAACAAAGGGGATTTTATGGAGAAAAAGGGGAGCATATGAAGGTTATTTTTGAGTGGGAGAAGGGCGAAAATGATGGTTCTTCAACAGTCTCTTCTTATGAAATTAGCAGAATCTTAGAGCATGAAATGGAAATAGTAAATGAAGATTTCGGACAGAGGCATGAGGCCTTCAAGGAGTCTTCAAGAGCCAACAATTTTTAGTGATAAAATTTGTTTCTTGGAGGCTCAAAAAGTCCTAGCCACCTTTTGGTATAACAAAATATTATAGGTGGCTAACAGTGGCTCCACTTGGGGATGGTGCCTTCTTGAAGGCATCAAGAATTCAGACTTGATTTCTCTGGGACGCTGACTTGTGCTTGATCCATTGGGCTGCCCTTCCTTTTCTGGATGACCTTGTTTGAAAACGTATTTAGCGGCCATGAAAACAATGGTCCTTCATCAATACAAACTTTCTACCTACCCAATCCTACTAATCTAGCATTTTTTCTTCATCAGAGTGCACTTGGATTGGCAAACTCTTTTCATAACATTTTATTCTTTTTAAAAGCATAAAAACTAATCTAGTTCTACTTCTTATCTCTCCCTGAACTCAGATTAAATAGTTGAGCCCAGATGTTTCTCTACCTAATCTACTGTCTGTTGGGATTAAACTGTCCAACAAACTTTCATTCTCTAAATTCTACAACAGAAATTTAAAAACAGTCAAGTCAAGATTAAGTTGTTTGACTTGCTGTGATCTATGGCATAAAGACAAGCTGCACATAGATTATTATTTGCAGAAAATTAAAACAAAATGGGAGGCTTAAGGTCTGAAAGTTTCTCATCATAGCCTTCTCCTTTCTTCACAGCTCTGTTTTTGCTTTTGTTTGAGTTGTCTCTTCCTTGTTTTCTGATTCAGATTTTGGGCAAATTAGAACCAGTTTTTTACATCTCTTGACTCAGAAAGATAAAACAGATTTGAGTCATTTCTCTTTGGAAACTTTGGTTCAGATTTTGAGTTTGTTTGAACCTTCATTTCTATCCTAATCTATCTACTGATAAGCCAATATTGAACAGTTTGGCAAATCGAATTCACTATCCTATCAGCGGAAAATTTAAAGCTAATTAGTCAAGGTTAGGCAGTTTGACTAACTAGAAGTGTGTTTTGAGGAGTGGCATTTGAGCTTGCACACTTTCAGATTTATTTCTCTTTTTGGCATGGGGCTGTGCCTTTCTTGTTTTCCTTCTGCCCTCTTTTCATTTTATTTGTTTTTGTATTTTTGATTTTTTACAACTTGAATGCAATGGTGGATGAAATATTTATAATGGAAAAAGAAAAAGGAAGGCTTTAAAACATATCATGAATCAAGAGAAGTAATGCTTGAGCATCCTGCCATTGACGGGACCCCCAAACAATTCTGATCCATCCAACTGCTGTAAGAAAAATGCGTTATTACCAGCAATTGAATGAATAGAGTAAGGGCCAAGCCATAGGTTGTCAAATTTTCCATGCTTGCCCCTTTCTTCCCTTCTTGAGTCCCACTTTAAAACTTTGTCCCCAATCTTGAAATTGCTAGCCTTTGTTCTTCTGTCAAAATTTTTTTTAATGTTGTCTTGTTTGTGCAATGCCTTGTTATACACTTCCTCCCTGGTCTGCTGAAGATGAATGGTCTGATTTATTCTTCTGGTCATGTCATTTTCTTCAGTCTGCAACTCTTGAATTAACTTCATAACTGGTACACCAAAACTATTGGGAAAAATGGCGTCTGTACCATACACCAGCTGAAACGGTGACATACCAATAGATTTTTTCAAAGTCAATCTGTCAGCCCAAAGTGCATGGACCAGCTTTGTGTGCCAAGACTTCTTATTGTCCTCCAACAATTTCTTGATTATGTTCACTAGGCTCTTGTTTGAAGATTCAGCAAGTCCATTAGCCTGAGGGTAATAGGCTGTGGAATGCCCCAATGTTATCTGATATCTATGACAGAAGTTAACCATTTTCTTTGATCCGAATGCTGCTGCATTATCTGTGATGATCTTGGTAGGACAACCAAATCTGGAGAGAATGTTAGTCTCCATGAATTTTATGATAACTGAATAATTGGCCTGCCTACAAGGGATGGCTTCTATCCACTTAGTGAAATAGTCTGTGGCTGTGAGAATCCACCTATGCTGGGCAGAAGATGGTGGATGGATTTCTCGTATGAAGTCAAGTCCCCACTGTTGAAAAGGTAGCTTCAACAATAATTGTATGCAGAGGAAGGGGTAATACTTTTCTCTTTCCTTCGAACAATTGGCATTTATGGCAAGTAGTGGTCATCTTATGTACATCATGAAAGAGAGTAGGCCAGTAAAAACCAGCCCTAAAAATTTTGTTGGCTGTTGATTTCCAGTACAAATGACCTCCACAGTCTCCTTCATGGAATTCTTTCTTAACCTTCTCTGCATCCAACTCAGGCAAACATTTAAGCAATATACCACTTGCATTTTTCCAATAAAGACATTTATCAATAATGCAATAGTTTACAGCTTTTAACTTTAGGAATCTTGCCTTTGTTTTTGTCAAACCAGGAGGTGCATTTAAATTAAGCAAAACATAGACAATATCAGCATACCAAGGAGAATTGATAAAATGGTCTTCAACAAGAGGAGTTGAGAATTCTTCTTGGTTCTCCAAAGCACTAATCATGTTAATATCAAGAACTTCACAATTCGATTCAGCCATTAATCTAGCTAGAACTTGGCCTTTGATGAGCTTAGTGGGTTTTATCTCTAAATCATATTCAAGAATAACAGCAATCCACTTACCTCTCTTACCATCTGGGTCCTGTGTTAGAATGTATTTAACAACTGAGTTTGGAACAAAGGCAATAATATGTGAGTGAAGAATGTAAACCCTGAATTCTTTCAAAGCTTTAACCAAAGCAAAAGCTTGCTTCTCCATAATGTTATACTTCAAAGGGGCATCCCTCAATGCCTTGCTAAAGAATGCAATAGGCTGCTCTTGTCCTTGTGGGTTTTTCTGTAAAAGGATAGCAGCTATGGTATGTTCTGATGCAAATGAGAAGATATAAAAATCTTTTGAAAAATTAGGGCTTATGAGAACCGGTGTTTTGGTTAATGCTTGTTTTACCAGTTCGAAGGATGTCTTTTCTTCCGAGGTCCATTTTACTCCTTGCTCCTTCTTTAACATGTTTGTGATATTCCTAAGGAGCTCAGCCAAGTTGGGGATGAACCTTCTCAAAAAGTTAATCTTTCCAATGAAGGATTGCAACTCTTTGATGTTTCGAGGATGAGATATTTGCAATATGGCCTCGATCCTCTTTGGATCTATCTTTATACCCTCTTCTGAAATAATGTGCCCAAGAAGTTTACCCTCTTGGAGACCAAATAGTGTCTTCTTAGGGTTTAAAGATATCCCAAACTTTCTGCATTTCTCGAAAACTTTTCTTAAATGTTCTAAGTGCTCTTCATCTATTTTTGAAAACACAGTAACATCATCTAGATATATAATGATGAAGTAGCCTAGTTCTTCCGAGAATGCTATGTCCATGGCTCTTTGAAAGGTTTCTCCAACATTCATTAGACCAAAAGGCATTTTCACATACATGAAGGTGCCCCAGGGTGTAGTAAAGGCTGTCTTTAATTGATCAGCAGGGTAAACCAAGATCTGATTGTACCCCGAATAGCCATCCAACAAAGAAATTCTTCTAGACCCTACCACCCTTTGTAGAATGTGATCCATCTTTGGTAAAGGGTAGTTGTCTTTTAATGAAGCTTTGTTTAAGTCTTTAAAGTCTATACAAAGCCTGATTTCTCCAGTTTTCTTCCTAACAGACACCAGATTAGATACCCATTCAAAATATCTAACAGGGACAATAATACCAACATCATACATTTTCATGATCTCCTTCTGAACCAACGGCAACTGGACAGGGTTTATTCTGCGCAGTTTCTATTTCAATGGTTTTTGGTTTTCTTTAAGAGGGATTTTGTACTGTATTATTTCAGTGTCATAGGATTCAAGATCTTCGTAACTCCATGCAAAAACATCAGAAAATTCTTTGAACAGCTCTATGTATTTGAGTTTAATGTGAGCTGGCAAAGTTTTGGACAGTTTGATCATTTTCGGTTTCTCTTTACTGCCTATATTGCATTCCTCCACTTCCGTCTCTACAGGTTCCAGTTTTGGCTTACTTGCCACATCGTTAAAATCAAACAACTCTTCTAAAGGGGTCAGACCCCTAGGCAAACTTTCGTCTTTAGGGTGCAGAGTTTCCAATTCTTTTGTTTCTGATTCTGCACTCAATTCTGTTTTGTTACTGAGTTTGCTAGACAGTAGGTTAATATTGACAGGTTCAGGAGACAGTTCTTCTTTACCAAGAAAGTTTTCTTCGCTGCAGTCTGTATCATAATCTGAGTCCGAACTATGCAGTTCGAATTCATTTCTGAATTGCATGAAGTCTTCTATTTGTTTGTCATTGTCAAACACTTGCCAATATTTTTTGTTATCAGGCACTGCGGGTCTAAATTTTATCGGAGTTGTGTTGTCTCCAGTCTCATATGGCGTTAGACACGTCCTGGCCGCAAAAGCTAAATTGTGGGCCGCAATGTTTCTTCTCCTTGGGATGAAACTCAGGTGGGCCTCCTCAAATGTTTTCAAAAGGTCCATGACATCATTCCGATAGGCTTTAAGTCTGGGATGATTTGCATTATACTCCCTATTGACTTGCCTAATGATTAACTCAGAATCCCCATACACGTTAATTCTTCTGGCTCCTAACTTCTTCAAGAGATGCAAGCCTAAGAGAAGGGATTCATATTCTGCTATGTTATTTGAACACTGAAAGTTTAATTTGCATGAAATGCATTCAGTGTGGTTGTTTTCCGTGTTAGTAATCCAGACACCTGCACCAGCATTATTTCTAGTGCATGACCCATCAAAATACATATTCCAAAGAGGATTGTTGTTAGTTTGATCTGTTTGGTGAACGTGCTTTTCAACTTCTGTGTTTTTGGATGCTTCTTGGTTATCAGCGGTCAATTGTGTTTGCTTTGATTCCTCAAGTGTTTCGTTGCATAGAGGAATTTCCTTTTGACTTTCCACGTTCAAAATGAATGGGTTCATTATTTGCAACTCAAGAATTCCATTTGGTTTGCTAACACTTTCAGATATAGAAAATTGTTCAGACACCTCTGCGTTGTTTTTATCTTCCCCTCTAACGACCGTCAGTTCCGTTAAAGTGACTGGTTTATTAAATGTTTCATCATTGAACATGATAAAAGAATCAAGGTATGTATTTATAGAATACAGGGGAGAGTTTTGAGGTCTGTCTTGACTTGTGACTGTGTATTTCATATGGGACTCCCTGTAAAGTCTTCTAGTCTTATTGAAAACAAGGATAGTCGCATAGGTCATGTCCATCTGCATGGTACCTTGTACCTTAGCCCCCCAAGATCTTGATAAGAGCATTCCATATTTTGGGGGAACATCAACCACAACGATATCCATAACTAAACACTTGGCTGGAATCTGAGCTAGGTTAACACAGAGGTCTTTGATCAAGCCTAGACATTTTACTCTGCTTGAATCAAAGGAGTAAAGGTCTTTGTAAGGTCTGGTGATTTCTAGCCCGAGGCTCTCCATCACAGCTTTCGGCATTAAATTATGAGAAGCCCCGGAATCATGCATAGCATTGTGCAAAATCTTGTCATGGATGTTTAAACTTACATAAAAGGGAGGGACGGGTCCCTCTTGGTATTTACCTTCAATATTTGGACCAAAAATAAGCTCGAGCTGGTCATAATTAAGATTGACTGTATCTCCATTTTCCTCTATATTTAAAGCCTTCAAAATTTGAGTTCTATATACGTGTTGGGCAGCTAACTCAGTTAAGGGAACAGAGATTTTAATCTTAGAAATTTCCTGTTCCAGGCTGAAAGGAATTTGATTCTTTGAAGTGCTGGTTTCAACCTTGTTAGATGTCACTTTATCAGCAACAAAAACTTGCTGATTTGTTTTATTTACACTTGACATAACGGTTGTAATAGGAGTACTAGCTGAAGTGTTAGTACTGCTGGAGTCTGCACTCTATCTTTCAGCGTTTTGAGTGCCTTTCTCTTTACCTTTCTCAGAATTTTCAGCCACCGTTTTATCCTTGTATTTGACCGTTTTAGGCTTGGTTGTCGTGCTGTTTTGTGAAGATTTGTCATAGGTTTTGGTGTTGGGGGTTTGTTTATTAGTCTTGCTTCTGAGGTCATATTCCCTTTGAGTTTCTATGATGACATTTTCCATGCCTTGATAATGATTTTCATCATCATCTCTTTCGTCATCATACGGAGTATATAGACCTTGTTTTTTATCATAATGAATCTCAAAATCATCATCATCGACCTCCAGCATGTTGATAGCACCATCCTCTGTTATTTCGTCTGTTTCCTCAACCTCACTTATATAGTTCTGATGAAAAGGAGGAGTGATCTGTTGATCATCTTCCGTAGGTTTGTTTGGAGGTTGGTTCCTTCTAACATTTTGATTCTGGTTTTGGTTTCTGTTTTGAGGAGCAGTTTGATTTTGACTTGCTTGTGCTCTTTTAATTATGCTCATCTCTTTCATCATCTCTTCCATCATCCTTTCCATCTTTGAGTTGGAAGTAGAAGGTGTGGACTCCTCTCTAAAAGATACCCTCTTTTCAGCTTTCATCCTTGCTCTCTTCTCCATCAAGTTTACTTCCACAGAAAGAGCACCCCTTTGCATGTCTTCAAGGGTTGCAAAATCTCTTTCTCTTAGTGAATAGGTCATATCAGCGTCAAAGCCTTCAGGAAACTTGTTTAAATCTGAACCTTGTGGAGGTTTTAATTCAGGGGAGAGTGCATAGTACACACTGTTAAATCTAGTGCAATAAGCTTGTACACTTTCCCCTGGATTCTTGTGGAGAGTGTTATAGTCAGCAAGGACTTGGAGAGGATTCTTCCTCACTTCCCATTTGTTTAAGAATGTTTGATGGAAGCCTTGGAGATCATTTATACTATGGGGGGCTAAGCCTTTAAACCATTTTCTTACTTCTCCCCCTAAGCTTTGAGAAAATAATCTGAGTTTGACAGAATCGTCATCAATTTCATTTCTGTCAAAGTAGTCATTCATCTTTTCCACATGTTGTGATGTTGTTGTAGTATTGCTAGCATCATATAATGGAATTTTGGACTGATAGTCCTGTGGAAGATTGACTAATGGTACAGGAAGGACTAAGGGAGCATACCATGCTGCCATGATATGTGGTGGGGGTGGATTTACAAGAGGTGGGGTGGGCTGAAATGAAGTGGTTTGAACAGTGGATGAAGGATGAACAGAAGTGGGTGGAACAACAGTAGATTGTTGAGCTGATCTTGGATGAGAGACACCTAAGTTAAGAAGAAAATGTAAATCAGGAGGTGTTGTTTCCCTGCTACCAAGATGTTCACTTGTTTCCGGGGATGAAAGTGAAGACTCAGAGTCTAGCTGTATTATATGATCAAATGACCTAGTTCTGAATGGATTTACTAAGTCAACTTGTGATTGTTGTAGAGCCGAAAGATTTTCAGGGACTGATTTAGCTCTCAAGGGTGATCTGAAAACAGTTGATAATTGAATCCTAGGCAACTTCCTAAGGATGTTTTCTGGGTTATCAACTACCTCAGGGGGATCAGGGTCAGGATGGGCTCTAGTGTGAATCTGTCTAGGAGCCACTATGCTGAGTTTTTAGACCTGAAATAAACAAGACAAGTTCAACCAGATATGAAAATCTTTAAGAGGTTAACTAATCTGTTTACGCAAATTTAATCCTACAGTCCTCTAACTGAGTTTTAAATGATGTTATGATGATAAGGGTTCTTCCCAGTGGAGTCTTAAGGTCTGCTAAGGATTGTGGAGTCGCCAAGTGGAAGTTTTAGCTCCTTTGGAGGTAAAAGGTTTTATGGTCCACCACCATGTTTATTGAATACCAATCTGAAATTTATTTATTTATTTATTTATTTTAAGTTGTTTTTAGTAGTGTGGTTTTTAAGAATATCCTAACTCTGTTTCAAAACTTAGCTAAGGTTATGAGACAAAGACACTCTACTCTTATGGCTAAGCTAGCTGTTTTTTCAAGGTTATATGAAGCCTTATCAGAATCCTAGGGTTGACCTAGCTTGTCACTTATTCAAACAAGTTTCATCATGATTACCATTTCTTGGTAATGCTTGAAATGGCTGCTTCTTACTCACAAAGTTTTCTGTGAAAATAAAAGCGAAAAAAGGTGAAAACTCAACTCAATCCCCAGCAGAGTCGCCAGAAATGTTAGGTCTCTGTATGTAATTTATTAGCAAGATTGGCAGAGTCCAATTACAGAAACAACATCGTTTCAACCAACTTTGGGATTCTAGGATCTATCCCTCCTGAATCCGGAGAGGGATCTCTCCAATATGTACAAATATGGATATTGTCTTTGAAGCTTGAGATAATGATATTTGGCTAGTTATAAAGTCCAAGGGTTTTGTTTTGTTTTGGATGGTTGAACATGATTACTGTTTGAGGTGAAAAGTCCTGAATGCGAAGAGTTTCAAAGGTGAGAAGTTGCAAGAGGGTAGAACAGCTATGGCTAAGAGATAGATATAACACTGGTTTTTAATCCATTGGGCTATGGAGTCATAACCGGGTTTTAATTAAACAACAACATCAAGAGTGATCCAAGGGGCAAGTCATCTATACCACAAGATTATAGAGATTGGAGTGATGGGATGGAAACAATAAAGTGTTGGAGGGGTGGAAACTAATAATAATTTCCCAGAGGATTTATCGTCAGTCCAAACAAGAAAAGCCTCTTAAGTAACTGTTTAAAACGAACCAAGGACAGGGCTAACCATAAACTTCTTGGGCAGGTTCTATTAAAGCAGCTTAATTGACATACAATCCAGTAATCCACATAATTACCTTCAGAAAGTATGAAAACACATAAGAGAAACAAAACGTGACTTAAGATCAGATAAAGTACTTTTAAGCCTAGTCTGCTTTCAGTCAACACCAAGGGAAACTTTCAGAATCTGCCTTTGGAGAAAAGGATCTAGGAATCAGGGCAAACCATATCTTCTCTAGTCTAACTTTAATAGCAAATAATGGAAATCACATTCAAGAACAGTGTTTAAGCAAGCAGAAGGACGAGGGAACACCAACATTCCTAACTGTTTAAACTGCATTAAATCATTCTTGAATAAACAAACTTGAGGAAAACATTAAGATAAAGATTTCTTAGCCAGAGAAGGTTACTGATATACGGTAGATCCTAACCCTGTTCAAATTGTTCTTTACGGAGGAATATGGACAACATGGCATACATAGAAGGAAAACAATAACAAAGTGAGATGCACTTCACCAATGACATAGACCAGGATCCCAAGAAACAACTTTTATATTGATGTCAAACCGGTTACAGTCTTTAAGTCCAATGTTTCAGTTCAGCAATCATCTTCACTATTCAGCCTAGCTAATCTATCACAAGCAGAGCTCCAAGGGCCAGTGAACACTATTTACAATCAGAAATTTAGGCTCAAATGTATTTCAAAGCTCTGTAAGCAACTCAACCAACAATTTCTCATCTTCTACTGAAGTATTTCTAGAAGACTGAGAGGGGAAAAGATCCAAGATAAGATCTTTTTAGGACAATAAATACAGATTCAAGACTTCTCGGCCCTTTGAGGGGCTCGATGGAGAAGTTTACAGGTGGATCACTATATTAACTGTTTTACAATAAATATTAAAGCTCGATGGGAGCTTTATTGACTTTTGAGGTTCTGCGTAATACGGGAGTAACTCTGTAGATATTTGTTGCATTTAAGTTTCCTTGCAGTAGTAACTCCCTGGCTGCGCTAGAGGCGAATATCTGATTTTCTTCAATAACTTCGGCCTCCGTTTTGAAAGGTTTGCGGCAACAGGTGGCTCGGTGGTAGCTGAGGAATCAATTTTCCTCAGATGTGGCGGTGGAGGTTTACGTCTGATAAACACTTTAGGTTTTCTTTAAATCATGTTTTTAAATCGAGGATTAGGCTTTTGATAACAGTCTTAGCCGTAATCCCCATAATACTGTCTTCAATCTTCATCTGCTATGCTTTATCTTCAAAACTGATACTCTTTAACTGTTATTTTGAATAAAACAGTGTCTTGTCGATGTGCAGGGCCGCACAGGGCTTTTTATGCTATCAACGCTCATGAAACATTGATAAATCATTAACTTCAAACCTGTGAATGGTTCTTTTAAATAGCTCAAAGGTGCAGGAAACGTCTTTCCTAATCCTTGACTTTCCTTCTTTATACAATGGAAAACCATTAAAACACCTGCAATACAAAAAAAAATTAACAAATCATGTGTTTTTAGGTTTAGACTGCTTCAGAAGGTGGGAAAGATCGTGGCTGTTGGATGGCTGCATCCAACGGTGGGGATTTTATTCAGCGGCGGTTAAAGAGATCGCAAAATCGCATCGCAAATATTTGCGATGAGTGATCAGGGGTTCACGAAAAATGTGATTTGCGATTTGCGACGGAAGAGGGAATTAATGGGTAAAACCTTTATAAACAATGAAATATGACATTTCTCAGTTTTACAAAGGAGAAAGGCGTATTTTATATGAATGGCGGGGATATCGTACGGTGGGCCCGGCGGGACTGATCGCAAATCGAAAAAGTAGAAAACGCGATGGCGGATTATGCGATGGAGAGAAATGCGATATTTCGATTATGCGATGGGCGGAAACTGCGATGGATCGCATCGCAAATATTTGCGATGGCTCTTTGGAGGAAAACTAAAAATTGCGATCTGTGATCTACGATGGATCGCAGCGCAAATATTTGCGATGCATCAGTTTTTAAAAAATAACAATTTGGAAATTCTGCGATCTGTGCTTTGCGATAAGCACCAAAGGGTTAAAACTTGGTTCCAGGGTGCAGGTGTATGGAAGATAAGGGGCTAAGGGCTTAAGCTCGAGGAGCTTAAGTCCTATACATAAAAACATGTATTTTCATGGTTTTTGAAGGGTTTCTTGAAGGAAATGAAGGTTTTGGTAAGGTTAAGTGGGTTTTTAACCTTATAAGAGTGATTTTCATGAAGGGGAGAAAATGAATCATGAAAACAAAGGGGATTTTACGGAGAAAAGGGGAAGCATATGAAGGTTAGTTTTTGAGTGGGAGAAAGGCGAAAATGATGGTTCTTCAGCAGTCTCTTCTTATGAAAATTAGCAGAATTTCACAGCATGAAATGGAAGTAGTAAATGAAGATTTCGGACAGAGGCATGAGGCCTTCAAGGAGCCTTCAAGAGCCAACAATTTTTAGTGATAAAATTTGTTCCTTGGAGGCTCAAAAAGTCTTAGCCGCCTTTTAGTATAACAAAATATTATAGGTGGCTAACAATACCCTGTAATGCTTTTGACCAACTGTGATATTGACAGTGTGCGGCCTAGCAAATGGACTTTGATGAAGTGTAGGTTTGTGGATGAACCAAAACCATGACAAACGAATATCCGAGGATAGATATACCCTGTAATGCTTGTGACCAACTGTGTGAATAACAGTGTGCGGCCTAGCAAATGGACTTCGATGAAAATGATTTTGTGCGGTTGACCCATAACCGTGATGCTGATTGTTGATGAAGTAGTAGGTGCCTACATAGCTTAGGGTGGGAGAGCACGTCTCCAAATAACCCAAGCCGAATGTTGCTATGCTGAAACTGATGAATGTGAAGTAGGTGCCTACTAAAGCAAGGTGGGAGGGCACGTCTCCAAAGGGAACTCGCTCCGAATGCTGCTCCAAATTTAAAATGAGCATAACTCGGTCAATATAGCTCGTAATATTTATTATAACCTGTTTTTGGAAATGGAATGATCATTATGCATCTACTATGTGTTTGAAACCGCTATATGGAGACTCTAGACTCTCAGATTTGTGTTGGAACAGTCTCGCCGTCACAAAATTTCTGAAAAAATAGTTGATTTTAAATCAACGATAACTCCCACATCCGGACTCCGATTCGACCAATTGTTTTTTTGAACTTGAGTGATGTTTCAAGAGGAGCTCAGATATATATCCATTATTCTAAAATTTTTCAATGAAAATTGCGAAAAATGACAGGAGAGCTGCCGTCCATGAATTGTCATCAGAAAAATTGCTTCAACATTGCTGATTTTGAATCAGCGATATCTCCCTCATCTGAACTCCAATTTGGCAGATTGTTTTTTTGAATTTGAGTATTTTTTCGCAAGGAATACATATATGGTCTTTTTTTTTTAATTTTCACCAAAATTTTTAGATCTGATCTGAAAATTCACTGCCCAAGAAATTCATGGAGTTTGCTGAAGATTGCTGCCAAAAATTGACACTGAAATATGCTTCAAACCCTCATTCCCATGGAGGCGTAACCTGAATCTGATACCACTGATCCAAATCTTGGAGGGAGGCCCCCAAGATCTAAAAATTTGAAATGGATCTAACAAGATCTGCAAAATTAGAATGTCAGAAAAAAGAGAGAACACAAAGAAAATAAAACCACAAAGAAACTTGTTTTATTAAAACAGAAAATAATTGTAGAAGCTACATTGTGGCGGACAATCTGTCCTTTTAAAAACTGAGGCTTGTTATTTATATCTTTTTTTGAGTTACAATACCATGTGTAGATACCATAGGCCAATACCATGGGTAGATACCACTTACAATACCATGGGTAAATCCCATGTGTGGATGAATACCATGGGTGGATACATACCATGGGTCACTTATAATACCATGGGTGAATATATATCATGGGTAGATGAATACCATGGGTCGATGCCATTTACAATACCATGGGTAAATTCCATGGGTGGATGGATAACATGGGTAGATGAATACCATGGGTTGATGCCATTTTCCATTCGGATCAGAAGATAGCACTGTTTGTTTTTCTGAAGTATCCCTAAAAACTCAAAGGCTTGGAAAGATAGACAAAAATGGTCAAGATAGTGACAAAGAAACCTCCTTCATCACAACATATGGTTTCAAGGTCAAAATAAAAGAATGTTTTCAACATAGAATATCAGTCAAAAGGAGAAATGGCAAAAAGGGACAAGTTTGTTGTTTATAAGTGTTAAAGTAAAAAAAATAGGTTCTTTTTCCAAAAAGGGTTGAGAGGCATAGGCTTGATGTCTTCAATTAAGGTGTCAAATTAAAAGAGCCTTAAGAGGCCTCCAACAGTGAAAAAAAGAACAATGTTTTAATCAAAACATCACCTACAGGACCAAAAAGGGCCAAAAACACAGTGAGAAAAAAGTGAAAGGAAATGAACATTGTAAAAGTGGGTTTGGTTTCAAATTTATTTTTCAAAGAAAGTTTTAAAGGCCTTTTGGGTACTTCCTCCTGCACCATTTGTCATATCCAAGCCAAAGGAAGCTATAGAGAGAAGGTTTCGAAATTTTATGAGAAAATCAGTGAAGTTTGCATGTGCTACGAACCGAGGCCGGTGCTACGCACCTGGCTCTCGATGCTATGCATAGAAGGGGTGGCCACAGTTTTAATTAACATTGCGCTACACACCCAAAGCCCGACACTATGCTCTTGGGCCGGTGTTATGCATAGACACAGCAAGTGCCCAAAACTGTCTGTTACACACCTGCGTTACGCTCCTGAGAGCCCGACTGGCCTGACTAACTGTCTGTTATGCACCTGCGTTACGCTCCTGAGAGCCCGACTGGCCTGACTCCTGCCTGTTATGCACCGACGCTATGCACCGGTGTTACGCACAGGCAAAGTTTGCCTAAAATTGCTAAAAGGAGCCAAAATTTCGGTTTTTCACCTTCAAAGCTGCTGCAAGAGTCAAGACACAAGGTTGGTGGTTTATTCTATTGCCTCCAAAGTTTTCATTTTCCTAGGAAAAGAGATGTTTAAAGGCTAAATTAAACCAAACCCTAGGTTGCCTAAACAATCAATTTTAAATATCTTTGGCTAGGTTTTACAAAGGAGAAAACTATTGTGTATGCCAGAGGAGACTGAGTGACAACAAACAAACCTCTGAAAAATTCAAACACACTCCTGAAAAGCTTCATTTTGCCTTCATTTAATAACTTTTCCCTCACTTCACTCATTGCAACCTTTTGACCCAAAGGCCCTCAAATTATAGTTTTCAAAAATCCTTCTGTGCTAAAAAAAAACTAGCCACCATGTCTGAAGCAGAGATTCACACCAGTAGTGATGAAAGTCAAAATCCTACCGAGCCTCAACACAAGGGAGGAAGGGAAAATAGGTTTGAGCCCTTAGACACAATTCATATTACTTCCTCTCCCATGATCCTTTCATACTTTCAAGATGTTGGGTATTATCATTTTTTTTTAAAAGGTCAAGCAAGTCAAAAGCCACTCAGACCTAACTAGATTTTTCATCCTTGGCTTACAAAATCACCGAGTTAGCCTAGCAGGAGTGGAGTTTGAACTCTCATCTGAATCCATTTCCAAAGCAACAGGTATACCAGACATTGGCGAGATATGGTTTAAACAAAATAAGTTGGAGTTGTTCTATTATGAACCCTACCTAAAACCAAGCTGTCAACAAGGCTGCAAGGTTGTTTTTCCTTTTTCCCACTTGCTAGAGAGGTATGCCTTGTTGATGAAGAAAATTATCAGATGTTTCACCTGTGAGGGGAGATACTCCAGGATTTACTCATATCATATAAGGTTACTAATTCACTTCACCAAAGTCAAAATAATGAACCTACAAGTTTTTAATAATGTGAATATATAGTTTTATTTATGTTTTCAAAATTAGAAAAACATCATGAAGAAACAATTTCTCACAACAAGCATAGGCATCTCTCTACAAAGTGAAAGATTTTCGCGCAAAGCTATTCACATAGTGAAATTTTTTTGTACAAAGATCTCTTCTCAAGCTTCAACAATAGTTTAATTAACATGTAATGTTCTATGAAATTTTCAAGGAGGGGTCTGCTTTTGGCAATTGTGATAGTCTTAGAGATATTGTTTGTAGTAGTAGTGCGGAGAAGGTGATTGTGTAGACAAATATGTTTTCTCCTTGCTCCCGCACAACCATTTACTCATGTTGTGCATTTAAGTTTTTAATAAATTGACTATATAGTTTAAAGTTAGATTGAGTTACAATTACATCTTTTAATAGTTTGAATATATAGTTTTATTTTTGTTTTCAAAATTTAAAAAAAAAATTGTGTTTTTAATAATTTGAATGTATAGTTTTATTCATGTTTTTTAAATTAAAAAACATCATAAAGGAGTGTTTTTTCATGTCAAGCATAGGAATAATAAAAGATAAGATATCATTTGCATTAGTAGTGTGGAGAAGTTGATTGTGCGAAGAAATGCGTTTTTTTTCTTTCTCGCACAACCATTCACTCGTTGTGCAATTAAGTTTTTAATAATTTGAATATATAATTTAAAGTTGGATTGAATTACAATTAGGTTTTTAATATTTTGAATATATAGTTTTTTTGTTTTTTTTCCGAAATTAAAAAATAATTACGTTTTTAATAATTTGAATATATGGTTTTATTTATGTTTTCAAAATTAAAAAAATAAAAATAAATAAAGAAACGATTTCTCACGTCAAACATAGATATTATAAATGTAATATTGTTTGCAGTAATGGTACGAAGAAGTCAATGGTGTGTAGAAATTTATTTTCTCCGGACTCCCTCACAACCATTCACTCATGTTGTTGTGCAATTAAGTTTTTAATTATTTGAATATATAGTTTAAAGATGGATTGAGCTACAATTACATTTTTAATAATTTGAATATATAGTTTTATTTATGTCTTTGAAATTCAAAAAACAATTATGTTTTCAATAATTTGAATATATAGTTTTATTCATGTTTTTGAAATTAAAAAATATCATAAAGGAATAAAGGATAAGATAAAATTTGCAATAACAGTGTGGAGAAATGTGTTTTCTATGCACTCTCGCACAACCATTCACTCGTTGTGCAAAATTAATTTTTTAATAATTTGGATATATAGTTTAAAGTTGGATTGAGTTACAATTATGTTTTTAATAATTTGAATATATAGTTTAATTTCTGTTTTCGAAAAAAAAAAATTTACGTTTTTAATAATTTGAATATATGGTTTTATTTATGTTTTCGAAGTTAAAAAACATCATTAAAAAATGATTCCTCACGTCAAGCATATGCATAATAAATGATATCGTTTGTAGTAGTAGTGCAGAGAAGTTGATTGTGCAAAGAAATCTATTTTCTCCACACTCCTGCACAACCATTCACTCATATTGTGCAATTAATTTAATGTGAAGTTGGGTTACACTTTTTGCACTTTTTTGATAAAAATATCTCATTTTTTTTCTGTTCTTCAACTTTCTACAAGATAAAAAAAAATTCTGTTTAGAATTTCATTTGGCGATAAAAATAAAAGGGTCAGAAATTTTATTAGCTTTCTATTACTTATTTTTTGAAAAAAATTTATACACATTTGATATGTCAACTTAGCGTTTATTTGAGTGTGTATTTTTGAATAATCAAAGCATTCATAAAAATTCATGTTAATACGCGTTGGTGTATTCTTTGAAAACTTTGTATTTTGAAAAACAAAATGTGTTACAACAATCTAGACAGAGTCTACTTCGGTCTCGTCATATTTACAAAACCAACTGATGCATATCATAATTACTAAAAAAATTTGTACCTATCCAATATGAAAAAACTGCATATTTTGAATATGTTTCGGCACGCACAAAATTTCTCAACATATAAGTTATAAACTAAAAATCTAAAAACTACCCATTACAGACGATGAACCAATGTAATGCACCATAATTTTTTCAATTTTTTTACAGTGTATTTTGGAAGATACAGAATATTGATTTCACTGAATCATAATGACCTTCATAAATTGTTTGCACCTGTTTTATTACAAAATTAGTAAATATTTATGAAATTCCATAAAAGTTATATTTCTTGAAAGTAGATCGAATTCTGTAAATGCTTTTCTTGGTTCCGATAGTTAATTCACAAATTTTCATGGAGTTTAATCAGTCCAAATTTGAATAAATGTGTTCATATCTTAGCTCTGCGTAATTGCAGATGTGTTAATTTGGCCAAACTTTTAAAAAATTTCAGTCGAATTGTTTTTTTCCCTGACAACCCGTCAAGTCTAACGACACAAAAGTTTGGCTGAATTTTTTACAAAAGTTCGACCGAACTTTTAATTGACTTTATGTTGGCCGGAAAATTCAATGAATCCCCTCCAAAAAAACATTTCGCGGCAATATAAATAGACGTAAATGAATTCAATATTTTCTCATAATTTCGCACATTTCTTAATTTGGTATAATTTTCCAAAGGATTTTTTTGGGCTTAAGGACTCTTTTTGGCTTAGCATTCAAAGGACATTTCTTGGAGGTATGTGATACATTTTTTGGATGTTTTTTGGGCTTCATTTTTTTTAAGGTATTTTGTTTTTAGAGGTTTTGGGCTTAATTTTCATTGTTTTTAGAGGTTTTGGGCTTAATTTTCAAATGACATTTTTTTGGATGTATTTTGTTTTTAGAGGTTTTTGGGCTCAATTTCCAAAAAACATTTTTTGGACTTTTTTTGGGCTTAATTTCAAAAGGACTCTTTTTAGGCTTAATATTCAAAGGACATTTTTTGGAAGTATTTTTTGAAGTGATATTTTTCTAGAGGTTTTTTGGGCTTAATTTTCATAGGACATTTTTTGGAGGTATTTTTTAAAGTGGCATTTTTTAAGAAGTTGGGCTTAATTTTCAATGGACATTTTTTGTAGGTATTTTTTGAAGTGACACTTTTTTAGAGTATATGTTTTGAGTTGAAGTAAATCTTTTATAATGATTTTTTTAAATGAGTTTTTGTCTAACTTTTTAAATGATTTTTTTTTGCAGGACTTGGAAGGAAATATTTTTAGCTTCATTTTATCTTTATAAGAAAAAAATTTCTCGGATTTTTTAAAGTAAGTGTTTTGGATTGAAGTATGTATTTTTTGCAAAAAAATTAAAATGAGTTTTTTTTTTTAAATTAAATCTTTTGTGATGTTTTTTTTAATTGAGTTTTTGTCTAAATTTTTGAAGGAATTTTTTTGAACTTCATACTCAATTATCATGGGAAATCGAAGGAATTGCAAGAGAAAATATGATCGAACAAGAGACTCTGATGAACATAGAGAAAAAGGGAGAGAATCTCGCAAAAAAAAGAGAGAAGAGTGCTCAAATATTGAAAGGGAAAATCAACCTCAACTAGAAGTTGAAGCAAGTATGTAAATGTAAATATTATAAATTTGATATTTAAAATTTTCCTAGTGTAAATTGTGAAGCTTAATTTTTATTTGATGAACTAATTTGAAAAATATTTTGAAATGTAAACAGAGAGATATTCCTCAAAACATTGATGATGAGATACAAAATTTTGAAAGAGAGTGAAAGAGATATTGAACCAATGATTGAAGATGTTGAAAATATTGAAATAAATTCAAGTGAATAAATTAATTATATATATATATATATATATATATATATATATATATATATATATATATATATATATATATATATATATATATGTTCAGAACATGCACGTATTATTGAAATTATACATATTTATTAATTTAGTTATTTATTGAATATGTAAACTTATTATGTACTATTAATTCAAATATCTACAGATGAAATCAATATCAATGATGAGATGTTAGAAAATGTTGACACTCACACATATGGAGATAAAAAATTTGACCATGTTATACGATATCGTGTTAATCACATTTTTTATTTGTACTTCATAAATGAAAATGTGGCAGTTCAAGCCCAAACATTGAAAGGTCTCCTATCATTAAGGAAATTAAAAGAAGCTACAAATTTATTGGGTATTCGAAAATCAACAAAAGATAAAAAATTAAGGAAAATGTGATACAAAATATTAGTAGTGTTATAAATTCAATTAAAAGATCTAGACATAAAAATGTTTCAGTTGCACGTAGAGCAATACATATGGCAGTGGTTTCATCAATTATTAAAGAGAATCGCTTGGTAAAATCTATGGCACGAGCATTAGAAACCTCACGAAAAACTTTGCACAAACATTGGAAATTTCGGTCGCAAATAGATGTAAATGATGAACTCTCTTGTTGGAGAGCTATTTTTAGGCAATCATACAAAGATAGACTTGGAGAAAATGTTAAAAGAAACAATATATGAATATTGGATTAAAAATTCACGTGTTTTTCCAAATGCAAGGGATGTGATGCGAAGAAGAATAGCACGAAATCAGTATGAAGTATATCCAAAACATTACTTGGACACCACTCAGATAGAGTTTTTCAACATGTTCAAAGAAGAGAATCGTAAAATTTATGTCTCAATTAGTGCTTTTGTGCAACAAAAACCATGGTATGTAAAACCTATCACCGTACGCGACACTTGTTGTTGTCATTATCATGTAGAATTTCAGTTATATTATGACACATTCCTTAATTTTGGTAGAAAATTTTGGAAATATTCACCTCCTCCTTCCACTATCCATGATTTCATATCTCAAATTCTATGTGGAAGAGAAATCCATGAATTATTTTACCAAAAGAAATGTGTTGGTGGTAAAAAATGCGATGATTGTGGAAATTTGACTAAATTTCAAAACAAATATCGTACTGATATAAATGATAAATCATTGTCCAACATAAAAGCGAAATGGAAGAGATATGAATATATCCATACATCGATTCAAGGTTCAAGTAGTACTACAAGTGCTAAAAGAATTAATTTACAAGAAGAAAATAATTGTGTGATAGATTTTTTGAGAAAGTTTGAGGAAGAAATTTAGAAATACACGAAGCATTCCCATAGAGCTCGATGGAAGGACTTACAATTCAAAAAATCCTTTGAATTTTTTCCACCAGGGACCATTTTTTCAGTAATTGATTTTGCAGAAAACTACACATTTGTTCCACAAAAAGAAATTCAGAGTGAATACTATCATTCTGACCAAGTCTCCATGCTCATCCATATTATATATAGACATATTGAACAAAATGTTGATCACATAGAAAGCACCAGTGAAAATCGACAAGTTATTAAAGAATATCACTTTTATATCAGTGACGATCGTACACATGATACATATTTTGTACAACAATGTTTTGGAAAGATTTATGACTCCTCGAAAAGTCATAGAATAAAATTCAATGAACATTGGATATGGTCATATGGATGCGCAAGTCAATTCAAATCTTCACGATCATTCTTTTGGTTGTGTTGTCTTCATATGAAAACCCACATTAAACATTGTTGGAATTTCTTTGAGACTGGTCATGGAAAAGGAGAACATGATGGTGTAGGGGCATGCATAAAATGAGCACTTCGAAGATATAAAATGGACCCCTCTACAAACCGACTTGTGGACGCTAAGGAAGTTTTTCAATGGTGCATCGTTGCACTAAGCCATGAGACTAACCGATTAAGGGAAGTGCGAAGGTACATTCAATTTAAATTTTATTAGATATCCAATTTTAAACAGTGTACATTTATCACAATGACTATCTTTGATGGTATTTTGATATCATATTATTATTCTTCTTTGAATTTTCCATGTAGGTTTCTTTGGCATATTGGGGTCGAAGATGTAGATAGATCGATTGGAAATGACGTTGAAACAATAAAAGGGACTCGAAAATTGCATTCAATTAAAACAAAGTTGTCCACAAATGTGTTTGCATTGGATAAAAGAAAATATTCTTGTTTTTGTCATGTTTGCATAGACAACACAGAATCTATTGATGTTTGTGAAAACAAAATGTATGTAAAATACTGGAAACATACAAAGCTAAATACAAAGGAGAAAATATTCGTTGCAATGTTTGAAGAAATGCAATTAGAGGAGACTACAATATCATCTGATGGTGATCAAGTTTCTAATCTTGTTAGAGAAGGTAACATTTGAATTGATTTCAAATGATAAAAATCTAGAAATAGATAATAAAATAAAGTACATGTATGTTAATTTTAAAGTTAATTTTTCATGTTAATTATGATCTAAATTTAAATACATAAGTTTGTTTTATTGTGCAGGAGATGTTTTTGTTGTAATTGCACCTACTGTCAATGATGAAAATGTGAAGTATTATTTGATGCATTGCACTGAATGAAAGATTAAATTATTAGAAAACTATAATGATCATAGGTTTCCATATGACAGAGGGTCTATTATACTGAAAGGTTATTTTTTCAGACAAACTAATCAAAGTGGGGATTTTGTTTACTTTCAAGGCTATGAACCTGATGTCATAAGTTGCCAATATAGTCACTTGGTGTGTGCAACACACATAAAGCTGATAAAAGTTCATTCAAAGAAAAAAACGAAAATTAAGAAATGGAAAATGTCAAAATCCGATCATGAACGGATCATTGAAGATGGCATTCCATTGAATTTTTTTGATTCAACTGCCCAATAATTTCTTCTCTTTGGATTCATGTTTTAGAACTTCTAGAACTCAACTAAAAATTGAACTGCCTTGTTATGTTATCTATGCAAGTTTTTGCACATGTACATTGTTTTGGTACATGCACACTAGTAATTTATACACGTGTACACATAGACATGTCTATATTATCTGGTCTAAATGATTTTATACTTTCTTTGGTACAGTTTTTCATAGTGTCATTATTTCAAAATGTACATATCTGTGTATCTAGCATAGTTGATATAATGCAAATTTGAAGTTGCATGATTTTGTTTTAGACGTGCGTGTCTATTAAAAGTAAACTATAATATTCATTCTTGAATGTAAAATGTGTGGTACGTGTTTTTTAATTGCCAGTTTACTATCAACTGGAAGTATCTTTTCTATGTGCATTGATGAAAAATGTTGCATGTACTGGATACATATGTTCTAAAATGCAATTAACTGAAAGTAGCTTTTCTATGTGCATTGATGAAAAATGTTGAACGTACTGGATATATATGTTCTAGAATGAAATTTTAAAATTATGATTGTTTGACACATCTAAGAAGACCTAGAATATTATGATTGTTTTTAGATATATATATATATATATACATCGATATGTATTGTACTTCAATGATGCAGGGGCATTAGACACTAGCCAGTAATGTAGGAGTTTTTTCCACATGTTGTGGCTAGGAGGGTTCAGAATAATTCGAGTTTGTAACAGCAAGGTGTCAATACCTTAGTTGTCTGTTACTTTTAGAACAGTTAGAGTCCGTAGAAGTTGAATAGGTTTGGATTCGATCCATCTGTCCTGTTTCAGTTATTCGAATAAATTGTAGTTAGGCTTTTTATTTACCAAAAAACGGTCCTCACAGAGGAACCGAAGAGACAAATGTTGATGTATAAATGTAACCCCCAAATGCATTGAAGGAGAGGAGATTTTCACAGTGAAGTTTGTGTGTTAAGATTTTGCTTTAGTTTGAATAAAAGCCAATATTTTATTGACCATCTATGTGTGATTAAATTAGTCTCTGTGTGAATTTGTTTGGTCCCGAGCATATTGAATCTTTAGACCTGTGATTAATTCAATGAAGAGAATTGTTGTGTAAATCTCTGCAAATCCCTGTCTATGGTTGATTGTGGTTTCCTTGGAATTGTCGCATTACATTACGTAAGAGGCCGGGAATGATATATTAAACCATCGTCGCAGACGTTGTAGAGTGCTAATCTTTGAATGAGCGCACCAGTAGTGTGGTTTCCATAGAATTGCAGACTTCTAGCCGTAGTGGAAAGCCCCGCCTAAAGAGAATTAGACTTGTTTTTCTGTTAACTGAGAGTTCCTGTCCTGAGTTTAGACCCTGATTCTGTGGACCAGAGTGAATAGAAAGGATAGAATAACCCCGAATTAACCCTTGATCAATCACTGTTCCAAAACCGAGAGTGGGTTTGCGAAACCAAACCACCCATATTGCACCGCTTTTGTGGGGTAAGCGGTATTTCCCATTTGGACACGATTCCATTAGCTGCCTGACACGTGGCCTCAAGCGATCTGGGGAAACTGCCCTCATTGCGTGCCATTTCGCGTTAAAATTTGACTGTGGGACCAGCGCGATATCGACGTACGCCGTTAATCTGGAGGCAGGCTCATCAGACGATGATCGCACTCGGAAGTAGCACAGAGGTTAACCAAGGTATGGTGTGTGTATTTAATTGAAATCCACCGATTGTATGTGTGGGCCCGAGGCCTAAGGTATATTGAAGTGGTTCTTTACCAATGTCGTCGGATTATTAATATAAGTTAAAAAGTATAAGGTGGCGGACTAGGACGGTCGTAGATTTATATTGCGGGGGATTAAAGCACAGAGATACATTTAAAATAACCAAGGTCGGATTAAAGCATTCATTTGTCAATTTCCACGAATTAAAGGGGATTATGGACGGGAATTAGAGACCAGCTCTCCTTGGGGGCTTGATTCAATTTTGTTGTTGTCAATTGTGGTATCAGAGCTATTTTTGAGTTGTTTTTGCAGAGAATTAACATGGCGATCCGAGTTGGTAGAGGTGCTGGCAGAAGGAGACCTGTTGCCAATGCAGAAGTGTTGGAGACCTTGCAGAGGTTTGAAGCCAGAATGGATGCCATGGAGCTAAGACAGCCCAGAGATCCTAAAGACATCAGTGAACCTGAATTAGAAGAAGTTGGAGAAGATGCTAAGATTACTCTTGAGATGAGGCTCCTCATAACTGTTCTGGGGTCTGCAGTTAAGCCTAGGATTGAAGTGTCAAGTTTTGCAGGAGGACTGAATCCAGAAGAGCTGGTGGACTGGATTAATGAAATGAATAAGTTCTTTGACTATGAATAAATGAGTGAATATAAGAAGGTAAAGTTTGCAGTAACAAAGCTGAAGGGACATGCTGCACTTTGGTGGGATGGAGTGCAAGCAGAAAGAAGGAGAGCTGGCAAATAGCCTATCAAAAGCTGGACTAGAATGATGGCTAAGCTAAAAGTTAAATTCTTGCATAGTGATTATTAGCTAACATTGTTTAGGAAAATGCAGAACCTGAGACAGAGGTCGCTGATAGTCAAGGAATATATAGAAGAATTTTATAGAGTAAGTATAAGAGTTGGGTAGTTTCAGGACACACCAAAGAAGACTGCCAGATATGTGAATGGTCTCAAGCTGGAGATCCAAGATGAGATTGGTCTTCTGTCTCCTAAGACAATGGAAGAGGCCTATTAGATGGCCTTGAAAGTAGAGGAGAAACTCCTGAGAAAGCAGTCTGCCAAAGGGAGAGGTACTTTCCATGGAAAGGGAAGTCAGGGTGGTAGAGGAAATCCTGCTACACCTAGAGATGGAGCTAACAATAGCTCACCTCAGACTGCATCTATAGAGGGTGATGAAAGAGGCAGAAGGAGTTCTTACAGAGGAAGAGGAGGCAGAGGTAGAGGTAGAGGATTAAGGTGCTATAGATTTCATCAAGTGGGACACAAGCACTATGAGTGCCCAAAGAATATGGGTGCTGGTCCAAGAAATGCTGTTGTTGCCCAGGCTGGAGAAGAGGCAGCAATTGAAGAAGAAATTCTACCAAAGAGAGGAGAGTCCTTGGTGGTTAAAAAGGTCCTGTTGAAACAAACCAAAGAGGTCACTGAGCCTGCACAAAGGAAGACTTTGTTTAGGAGCATATGCAAGGTACAGGGGAAATGCTGCCAGCTAGTCATTGATAATGGTAGCACAGACAATCTGGTTTCCACTAAGCTAATAGAGAAGTTGAAGTTGAAGACAAGGGAGCATCCAAATCCCTACAGGGTGTCCTGGCTGCATAAAGGGCACCAGCTGATTGTAAAAGAACAGTGTGAGATAGAGCTACAAATGGGAAACTACAAAGACAAAGTCTTGTGTGATGTGATGCCCATGGATGTGTGTCACATACTGCTGGGTAGACCTTGGCAGTTTGACAGAGCAACAGTGCATTCTGGCAAGAAGAACACTTACAAGTTCTTCAAAGATGGGGTACATCATACATTGATACCCATGGAAGAAGGAGAACCATCAAGTAGAGTGGCTGATCCAAAGACCTTGTTGCTGAGTGGGAAGGAGTATCTACAGCAGATTGAAGAAGAAGAGGTAATATTTTCTTTAGTTTGCAAGCCTAAGGTAGTTCTTACTTCTACAAATATTTCTGATTTGCCAATATAAATCCAAGAGATGTTAGACAGTTATTGTGACATTGCTGTGGATGATTTACCTGATGAGCTGCCCCCTGTGAGAAAGATTAGCCATCAAATAGATTTTATCCCTGGTTCAAATCTGCCAAATAAGGAAGCCTACAGAATGACTCCCACAGAAAATGAGAATATCAGGAAGCAAGTACAGGAATTGGTGGACAAGGGACTGATCAGAGAAAGTTTGAGTCCATGTGCAGTACCAACAGTATTGAGCCCAAAGAAGGATGGAGGCTAGAGGATGTACTGATTCCAGAGCAATCAATAAGATAAAAATCAAGTACAGATTCCCTTTGCCCGGAGTGAAGGCCGATTTAATGGATTGTTTTAGTGGTGCTAAATATTTTTCAAAGTTAGATTTAAAAAGTGGATATCATCAAATTAGAATAAAGGAGGGTGATGAGTGGAAAACTGCCTTTAAAATGAATGAAGGACTGTATGAATGGATGGTAATGCCTTTTGGGTTGTCAAATGCACCTAGTAATTTTATGAGACTTATGAATGAAGTGTTGAAATAATTTATTGGTAAATTTGTGATAGTGTATCTAGATGATATATTAGTTTTCAGCAAAACTAAAGAAGAACATTTAAGGCATCTAAATTATGTCTTGAAGAAGCTGCACCAAGAGAAACTGCTGATAAACTTAAAGAAATTCTCATTCATGAAGGAAGAGTTGGTGTATTTGGGCTTTGTTGTTTCTACAGAAGGATTGAAGATGGACCCAGAGAAGGTCAAGGCAATTGTGGAGTGGCCTTCACCCAGAAATGTTTTTGAGGTAAGAATTTTCCATGGTCTTGCCAGTTTTTACAGGAAATTTATAAGAAACTTCAGTAAGATTAATGCACCCATCATTGAGACAATAAAGAAGAGAAAACAACCATTTAAATGGACTGTTGAAGCAGAAAGAAACTTTAAGCTTTTGAAGCAAAAGATAACTGAAAAGCCTGTTTTAATTCTGCCTGATTTTACTAAACCTTTTCAAGTGAAGTGTGATGCCAGTGGAGAAGCCATTGGAGCTGTGCTGAGTCAAGATGATAGGCCTGTGGCTTATTTTAGCAAGAATTTTAATGACACCAGAAGGAAGTATTCCTCTTATGAGAAGGAATTCTATGTAGTTGTTCAGGCGTTGAAAAAGTGGAGGCATTATTTAATGTCCAAAGAATTTGTATTATACTCTGATAACCATGCTTTGTAGTACATTGTATAGCAGCCCAAGTTAAATCATAAGCATGCCAAGTGGGTTGAGTATCTCCAAGGTTTTAATTTTGTTTTGAAACATAAAAGTGGAAAATCAAATAAAGTAGTTGATGCTTTGACTAGGAGGCACATGCTTGTTTGAGAAACCAATTTTGAAGTTGTACGATTTGATTTTCTCAAAGAAATGTATAAAACAAATTCTGATTTTAAGGAAGCATTTGAAGCATGTTGTAACCCTATTCTAACAAATAGAAGCCATTGGCTGGATTATTTCTTGTAGGAGGACTTACTATTCAGGAGAAACCAACTGTGTGTACCAAAATGTTCCATGAGAGAAAATTTGATCAAGGAGAAGCATAGTAATGGACTTGCTGGGCACTTTGGTACTGATAAAACTTATGAGCAGCTGAGTCATTTCTATTATTGGCCCAAAATGAGAGCAGAAGTGGACAAGTTTGTAAAGAATTTCAAAATCTGTCAACATGCCAAAGGAAGGAGCCAGAATGCAGGATTGTACACCCCCTTGCCTATTTTAGACAGGCCTTGGGACATGGTGAGTATGGATTTTGTTCTAGGATTGCCCAAGACTCAGAGAGGGAATGATGTAGTCTTTGTTGTAGTGGACATATTTTCCAAAATGGCACATTTTATTCCCTGTTATAAAACTAGTGATGCCACCCATGTTGCTATCTTGTTTTTCAAAGAAGTTGTTAGGTTGCATGGGTTGCCCAAGAGTATTATTTCAGACAGAGAAACCAGATTTGTGGGCCATTTTTGGAGGACACTGTGGAAGAAACTTGGTACCAAACTGAGTTTCAGCTCAGCTTATCATCCTCAGACTGATGGACAAACTGAGGTAGTGAATAGAAGTCTGGGAAATTTGTTGAGAAGTCTTGCAGGAGAGCATCCCAAGCAGTGGGACCATATTTTTCCCCAGGCATAATATGCATATAATGACTCACCAAACAGAAGCATAGGGAAAATTCCATTCCACATTGTTTATGGAATGCACCCCAGGGGAATATCAGAGTTAAGAAATCTGGGAAAGGCAGAGCTGAGGAGTGCTAATGGTGAGAAATTTGCTTCAGAAATCCAAGCCATACATGAACAAGTGAAACATCAGCTACAAGGCAGCATCAAATACAAAGGCAGAGCAGACGTGAGCAGAAGAGAAGTCCATTTTGAAGTAGGAGATCTGGTTTTGGCACACTTGAGAAAGGAGAGATTCCCAAAGAAGTAGTATAATAAACTAAAGTTTAAAAAGATTGGGCCATGCAAGATAATTAGAAATTTTTCTGCTAATTCTTATGAGATTGAATTGCCACCTGATGTTGGAATATCTCCCATTTTTAATGTTGCAGATCTGTAAAAGTATGAAGATGATGGTGTAGAAGAAGAACCAGCAGACAAGGAACAAATTGAGTGGGCAAAGCAGCTACCTCCAGCACAACCATTACAGCCAGAGAAGATATTGGACAAAAGAGTGTTCAAGAAGACTAGAGGACAAGAGTACTTTCAGTACTTGATCAAGTGGAGGGACCAGCCAGAGGAATATGCCACTTGGATTACTGAAGGAATGTTGTAGAAGATAGGCAAATCAGTGGAAGAGCTCAAGGACAGGAGTCCATGAAAGAAAATTTCCCTCAGGAGTCTGATGCATGGGCATTAGACACTAGCCAACAATGTAGGAGTTTTTTCCACATGTTGTGGCTAGGAGGGTTCACAATCATTCAATTTGTAACAGCAAGGTGTTAATACCTTAGCTGTTTGTTACTTTTAGAATAGTTAGAGTCCATAGAAATCGAATAGGTTTGGATTCAATCCATCTATCCTGTTTCAGTTATTCAAATAAATTGTAGTTAGGCTTTTGATTTACCAAAAAATGGTCCTCACAAAGGAACCGAAGAGACAAATGTTGATGTATAAATGTAACCCCCAGATGCATTGAAGGAGAGGAGATTTTCGTAGTGAAGTTTGTGTGTTAAGATTTTACTTTAGTTTGAATAAAAGCCAATATTTTACTGACCATATGTGTGTGATTGAATTAGTCTCTGTGTGAATTTGTTTGGTCCCGGGCATATTGAATCTTCAGACCTGTGATTTATTCAATGAAGAGAATTGCTATGTAAATCTAAGAAAATCCCTGTCTATGGTTGATTACGGATTCCCTGGAATTGTCGCATTACATTACGTAAGAGGCTGGGAATGATATATTAAACCATCGTCGCAGGCGTTGTAGAGTGCCAGTCTTTGAATGAGCACACCAGTAGTGTGGTTGCCATAGAACTGTGGACTTCTAGCCGTAGTGGAAAGCCCCGCCTAAAGAGAATTAGACTTGTTTTTTTGTTAACTGAGTGTTCCTGTCCCAAGGTTAAACCCTGAGTCTGTGGACCAGAGTGAATAGAAAGGATAGCGTAACCCCGAATTAACCCTTGGTCAATCACTGTTCCAAAACTGACAGTGGGTTTGCGAAACCAAACCACCCATATCGCACCGCTTTTGTGGGGAAAGTAGTATTTCCCATTTGGACGCGATTCCATTAGCTGCCTGACACGTGGCCTCAAGCGGTCTGGGGAAATCGCCCTCATCGCGTGCCATCGCGCGTTAAAATTTGACTGTGGGACCAGCGCGATATCGACATACGCCGTTGATCTGGAGGCAGGCTCATCGGACGATGATCGCACTCGGAAGTAGCACAGAGGTTAACCAAGGTATGGTGTGTGTATTTAATTGAAATCCGCCAATTGTATGTGTGGGCCCGGGGCCTAAGGTATATTGAAGTGGTTCTTTAACAATGTCGTCGGATTATTAATATAAGTTAAAAAGTATAAGGTGGCAGACTAGGACTATCATAGATTTATATTGCGGGGGATTAAAGCACAAAGATACATTTAAAATAACCAAGGTTGGATTGAAGCATTCATTTTTCAATTTCCACGAATTAAAGGGGATTATGGACGGGAATTAGAGACCAACTCTCCTTAGGGGCCTGATTCAATTTTTGTTGCTGTCAATTGTGAAAAATATTTAGCACCACTCAAACAATCCATTAAATCCTCCACTCTGGGCAAAGGGAATCTGTACCTGATTGTTATCTTATTGATTACTCTGGAATCAGTACACATCCTCCAGCCTCCATCCTTCTTTGGGCTCAATACTGCTGGTACTGCACATGGACTCAAACTTTCTTTGATTAGTCCCTTGTTCACCAATTCCTATACTTGCTTCCTGATTTCCTCATTTTTTGTGGGAATCATTCTGTAGGCTGCCTTATTTGGCAGATTTGAACCACGGATAAAATCTATCTGATGGCTGATCTTTCTCACAGGGGGCAGCTCATCAGGTAAATCATCCACAACAATGTCACAATAATTGTCTAACATCTCTTGGATTTCTATTAGAAAATCAGAAATATTTGTAGAAGTAAGAACTACCTTAGGCTTGCAAAATAAAGCAAAGCTTACCTCTTCTTCTTCAATTTGCTGTAGATACTCCTTCCCGCTTAGCAACAAGGTCTTTGGATCAACCACTCTACTTGATGGTTCACCTTCTTCCATGGGTATCAATGTATGATGTACCCCATCTTTGTATAACTTGTAAGTGTTCTTCTTTCCATCATGCATTGTTTCTCTGTCAAATTGCCAAGGTCTACCTAGCACTATGTGACACACATCCATGGGCATCACATCGCACAGGACTTTGTCTTTGTAGTTTCCCATTTGCAGCTCTATCTCACACTGTTCTTTTACAATCAGCTGGTGCCCTTTATGCAGCCAGGACACCCTGTAGGGAGTTGGATGCTCCCTTGTCTTCAGCTTCAACTTCTCTATTACCTCAATGGAAACCAGATTGTCTGTGCTGCCACTATCAATGACTAGCTGGCAACATTCAATCATTTTAACATATATTCAAACATGTACTTAAATCATTTCTATGTACATATATTCATGTGAAATTTTTTTTGTTTGTAAAACGACAAATTGAATTTTAAAAACAAAACATTATATCATAATCACATGCCAAATGTAGTTCAACTATCCAATAAATAAAAAAACATTATATCATGCAATCACATGCCAAATGTAGTTCAACCCTCCAAAACTTGAGTTAAAAAAAAAAACAAATTATAACACAACATTACTTCACATGCCAAATGTAGTTCAACCATCCAAAACTTGAGTTTTAAAAACAAAACATTATATCACAACATTACTTCACATGCCAAATGTAGTTCAACTATCCAATAATAACAAAACATTATATCACAATCACGTACCAAATGTAGTTCAACCATCCAAAACTTGAGTTTTAAAAAGAAAACACTATATATCACAACATTACTTCACATGCCAAATGTTGTTCAACCATCCAAAACTTGAGTTTTAAAAACAAAATATTATATCACAAGATGAGATCACACGCCAAATATAGTTCAACTATCCAAAATATGGCTTGTAATTCGATATTTCTACAGAGATTCATTTTATATTTTTAACAAGTTTATAAAATGACAACTTGAATTTTAAAAACAAAGCATTATATCACAATCACATTCCAAATGTAGTTCAACCATCCAAAATATACACATGTTGTGAAAATTTAATTTGAAGTTTCCATCTAGAGATTCATTTTATATAAATAACAAATAAAATGACAAATTGAATTTTAAAAACAAAACATTATAGCGTAATTTAACAAAATATTATATCACAACATGTGATTACATGCCAAATGTAGTTCAACTATATCCAGAATATACACATGTATGTATATGGATTAAAAAATAAAATGAGAACTTGAGTTTTAAAAACAACACATTATATATATCACAACATGTGATCACAGGCCAAATGTAACTATCCAAAATTTAAAATCATTCTTGACAAGAGTAAATGTAGTTTAAAACTATATATATATATATATATATATATATATATATATATATATATATATATATATATATATATATATCCAACAATAAATATATGTCAGAATTTGTATTTCTTGACGAGTAAATGTAGTTTAAAAACTATATATATATATATATATATATATATATATATATATATATAGTTCAATGTATAGTGTTATAAGTATCAAGCTACATATGACTACATCTAGATAAGACTATATATAAAAAAGTAAATTTAAGACTCAATCTATCAAATATAAAGTTGCACGTGCATGTGCATCATCCATCAAATACAGATGGATGTAGTGTCTCTCCCAACAAAGTCACGATCCTCGAGCTATCTTGCGAAGCATGGGAAACTTGTACACAATGTGTACAAACATTAAAATTTAATGTTTTAAAATTGAATGAGAATATAGAACTTCATGTAAAAAAAAAAAATGTAAAAAAAAATCATGCAATACCTCATGAAGTTTCCTCTCCATTTGTTGCTCGTCTACTAAAACTTCCTCCACAAGAACATCTTCCACAGTAAATTGTAAAATATACATGTACAAGTATATATATATATATATATATATATATATATATATATTAAAAAATTTCAAATGAAGATGCATATATAAACTAATTTTCAATAATATTAAAAAAAAATTTAGACAACTTGTTCAAATGGTGTGGATGTTCCTATCTCCATCATACACTCCATCGCTAGAGTCCGTGGAGAAAAGAAATCCTCTCTAGGAACCTAAAATTCAAAAAATTTAAAAGTATAAAATAACTCAAGATCTAGATCTCAATTTATAATAAAACTTTTGAACTTCAATTTATAACTTATAACTTAAAAACATATATTTAAGTGAAAAATTGAATACTTGTGCTGGTGGATTTGGCACATCTCCTAAGAGTGGCTCCAAAAGAAAATCTCCAAAAACCTAAAATTCAAAAAATTTAAAATAACTCAAGATCTAGATCTCAACTTATAATAAAACTTTTGAACTTTAATTTATAATTTATAACTTAAAAAAATATATTTAAGTGAAAAATTGAATACTTGTGCTAGTGGATTTGGCACATCTTCTAAGAGTGGCTCCGAAAGAAAATTTCCAAAAACCTAAAATTCAAAAAATTTAAAATAATTCAAGATCTAGAGATCTCACTTTTTAATGGAACTTTTTGAGCTGGAATATATAACTTAAAAACATATTTAAAAATGAAAAATTGTTCATACTTGTGATGATGGATTTGGCACATCTCCCAAGGAAGAAGAAGGTACATCCATCCCAAAAACATCGGATGAAATCATAATCTGTTAACATTTTATTATATATATACATGTACATGTGTGCACAGTTATTTATTTTAAAAATATGTCATCATGTTTCGATATATATAATAATAGATAAAAAATAATTATACATCATCATGTTCACTTAGAAAACACTAGCATTTGCCAACATATCTTGATGGTGAGAAACATCTTGAGTGTGTGATTGATGGTGAGACCCATCTTGATTGTTTGAACCGGAAGCTCCGACCGTGATATTAACATCTTCTTCATTCATCAAGTTTAACAACTGCAAATGGTGCTAACATATAATGATACATTTTTGTTAGATTACTGTATACAAATAAATGTATGTATATATGTATTTATTACAAATTGTACATGTGTTAAAATAATCACCATAAACATTAACACATACCGTTCCCATGCCCTCTTTCTCATGAATAATTAGGTCCTTCCAACCATTGCGACAATTATTTGCATATGTTTTGAGATATTCAACACTCATGTTGTCTATCTCTTCATATGTATAATACACAAAATTAGCACATGTATTCTCATGTCCTCTTTGTCGATTCAGACAAACATCAACTCCACCTGATCCACTCTGAACATTTTCAATGATGGCATACCTTGCATCTCGACTAATTTGAGAAGTGGCATCCATCTCTGACCACAAAGTTTCGACACAAAGAGGTCACTTAACCAACGGTGACTTAGGGCGAGGCAACTCATCATCACACCTAGCGCCCCTATGGTCACACAATCGACCTTTCCCAGGACCAAAAAATTCAGAGGGAAGGTCATTATAATTGGGTTTCATTTCCAAAAATAATTCTGCATAAAATCATTTTTCAAAATAAAGCGGAACCTCGTGGTTCCATGGGAGTCTTCCATAGGTAGCAAGGTGCCTATCATATAAATAGTGAGCTATATCAGGGTGCTTGAAATATTGCACCTTTAGCATATTTCTTTTTAGCCCTTCTTTGAAATTAAACATAGACTTGACCATTTCTGTTGTAACTCTTTGTTTAACAACCTCCCATGTATCGGAACCCATCACTGTTTCCTTTTTTTTTTCTCATCACTTCTACAAAAGTATCAGTGGTTGGCCCAAGCTTTAGGTACACATCTACTAGTTTGCTTAAAGAGTGAGTAACTATTTCCAAGCTTTGTCGACTTTCAGCAGGGAGAGTCAAAGACACGATATCTCTCTTCAATTTTGAATGAAGACTTTGACACCTTTGTAAGGTGTATTTCTGTATGTTTGATTCCCAAGGTATATCGGAAATGTCAGAGGGATAAGTTGTGGTTGGTGTACAACCTTCTTCTTGAATGACACGTTTTTTCCTACATATTTTTTGAGCAACATTTTCACCCCCTGCATTAATATATAAAATTTTGTATATTAAAAAAACACGTAAATAAATTTGTACAAATTGAATGAAAATAATATTCAGATTGATGGCCACCTCGATATGTTTGCTACCAGGTTGGCTGGCATCTTGCCCACCTTGAGACTGTTGAGAACCAAAACGACCACCTATTTTTTGAGAACCAACACAACCATCCAATGATTGGCCTCTGGGGGAATATATATCACCACTTTCATGAAATTCTCCACCACCTACTGATGGCTCTCTAAGGGAATGTCTACCACCACCAACCTCACAAGACGAGAGGGAAGCTTCATAAAAAAATATGAATTTATAATCAATCAAAAATACATTCATACATATAAATATGTGTACATATTCATTGATTAAATTGTGTGAACCATATCACGATTGTGTGAACCATAGCCACGTGAACCATGGCCATACTCCATTGATGGAGTAGACACCCTTGTCCTCCTACCTCCTAAAAAATGAAAAATTAAACTTATTAACAACTAATTTAACTCACAAAATTGATAAAAAATCAATTCCATATGAACACACATGTATGTACGGAGATAATATTATATTTAAATACCATGAACATCCCTCGATCCATGATCCCCCTCTCTCGTAGAGATATGGGATTCTATTGATCTTCATCCTTCATCCTCCATGATATATATGGATATATCTACAGTGGACATTTACAATTATTTTTAAATTACTATTTAAAATAAATTCAAAAGAAATTTCAATTAATTAATGTAATTTAGTGTACACAAATTATGTAAAACACAAGTTTCAAAGCACTAATTGATACATGTGAAACTCAATTTAAACAAAAATTTGTTGAAGTCCTCACATTTTAATTTTATAAAAATGTGAAGTTCACCAATTTGCAAATGTGAAGTTCACCATTTTCCACTTTACACGGTGGGAGCACACTTGGTATATAATTGAAAAAAACACATGGTCATTAAAAACGACACATTTATAAGTAAAAAACACACACATATCAAAAATATGTTACAATGTCCATCAATAAATTTTGAAGGAGAGCGTCTCAACACTAATTCATCTTTGAGAGATGAATCTTGAATTTTTGAAGAAGAGCGTCTTAACACTAATTCATCTTTGAGACATGAATCTTGGATTGGCATTGCCCAACACAATAGATCAGTAGACATCTTATTAACATTTTTACAATGTCTTATACTAAAAGTTTGAAATTGGCTAACAATATTGTTTGCTTTTCCATGTAGTTGTTTTAGCCTCTCCTTCTTAAATTGGTACATGCCTTTCATCTGGTTGCACACAAGTTCAGAATTGGTGAAAACTACAATTCCATTTGATCCATACTCCCTGGATGTTCCCAAGCCTTCTATAAATGCAACATAATATGCCTCGTTGTTTTTTGTTCTTCCTGGTATATTCATTTTCCTTTACAGGACCTTGTTAGTCGCAATATTGCAAAGCACATATGTAATCGCTTCTTTCTCTGGATTGGGATAGCAAGAAACATCTATGCATAATTCCATTTTTCAACCATATTTAGTGGGTTTTTTTATCCCTGAAAATAAACAAATTCAATAAAATATATTAAATTAACATTTATTGAAAATGTATGGGATAAATGACATGTGCATGGTTTGCCTTAATGTTTATGGGAGAAATCACATCTATAAATGACATGCCTTAAAGTTTGTCTTGCCTAGAGTTTAAAGGAGAAATGACATGTACATGGTTTTCCTTAAAGTTTGCCTTATAGTTTATGGAATAAATGACATTGCCTTGTAGTTTATGGGAGAAATGACATAGAAATGACAGATATATGACATAGAAATGGCATGCCTTAAATTTTGCGTAAAATTTTATGGGAGAAATGACACATGTATGGGATAAATGACACATGTACATGGTGCCTTAAATTTTTCCTCTTAAAGTTTGCCTAAAATTTTATGGGAGAACTGACACATGTACATAGTTTGCCTTAAAGTTTTCCTTAAAATGTGTGGTTGAAATGACATGTACATGGTTTGCAAAATTATTTTATACACTTACTAAAATTTATGGGAGAAATGGGAGAAATGACATGTATTTACTACATGGTTTGCCTTAAAGTTTTCCATAAAGTTTATGGGAGAAATGACATGTATATGGTTCCAAAAATACTAGCCAATACCTAAAAGTTTATGGGAGGAATGGCATGTACAGAAATGTATATTACAAGGAAGAACTTCTATTTAGAATTGTTCCAAAGATTGATTGTAGGAGCATTTACTGGATATGTCACCTTTGAGAAAAGATGAGATCCAGAGACTACCTTGTCCTTTACAGACTCTGCCTTTAGAACTTGTAGAAGTTAACACTCAACATACAGACTAAAATCCTATCGAAGTTCAGCCACTTTAGGTTTGGTTTTTAGGCCTTAAATTTTTCCTTGAATTAATGGGAGAAAGCCTTGAGTTTGTGAGAGAAATGACATGTGCATGGTTTGCCTTAAATTTTATGGTATAAATCACATCTAGAAATGACATGCCTTAAATTTTTCCTTACCTAGAGTTTAAGAGAGAAATGACATGGATATGGTTTTCCTTAAAGTTTGCCTTATAGTTTATGGGAGAAATGACATAGAAATTGCATGCCTTAAAAGTTTGACTAAAAGTTTATGGGAGAAATGACACATGTATGGGTGAAATGACACATGTACATGGTTTGCCTTAATGTTTTCCTTAAAGTGTGTGGGAGAAATTACATGTACATGGTTTGCAAAATTATTTTATGCACTTACTAAAATTTATGGGAGAAATGGGAGAAATGACATGTATGTACATGGTTATCCTTAAAGTTTGCCTTAAAGTTTATGGGAGAAATGACATAGAAAAACATGTACATGGTTATATCCTTAAAGTTTGCCTTAATTTTATGGGAGAAATGGGAGGAATGACATGTATTTACATGGTTATCCTTAAATTTTGGCATAAATTTTATGGGAGAAATGAAAGGTACATGGTTCCAAAAACACTATAAAATGCCTTAAATTTTATGGGAGAAATGGCATGTGCAGAAATGGATATTACAATGAAGAACTTCTATTTAGATCTATTCCAGAGATTGACTGTAGGGGAATTTACTAGATATGTCACCTTTGAGAAAGGATGAGATCACTACAAGAAAAAAGGACATTGGTGAGGGTCATGCTTGTGATGGAACTTTAAGGTCTGTCACCAACGTCACATATGGTGACGGTCCTTAAAAAAGCGTCGCTGTAAGTGTATATAGTTATGGTCCTTTAAGATCCGTCACCAAAGCATTTTCAATGACACTTTTGGTGAGGGTCTTTAAAGGCCCACCACTAATTCTGTATTTAGTGACAAACTTTTAATGACCCTCACCAATGTTGTTTTTGATACTTTTGGTTACGGTCAAAAAATGTTCGTCACCATTGATCATTCCAATGAGTTTTTGATGATGTTGTGTTCTTGTTAATATATTTTTTTGTCAAAAGATAACGATTTAGTACCGTTATTGTGGAGTATATTTTATAATATGTCCAAGGCCATAGTGGTTAGATTCAATCAATTTTTAAAAAGTAATTAGTGTGTATCATTTCCCTCAAATAATGACCATTCGAATAGAGTTTTCTTATGAGTCAACACATGATTCATATCTATTAAGTTTATTGTCTAGAAAATTCCCTTTAGATAAAGCCCCACTAGTGTGTGTAGGAACTAACACTCCTCAACAATCCAGACACACCTTAAATTAATGCTTGGGCACACACTAACATCTTTTATAACCTCGCATGTCTTGGAACATCTTTGTACCTAGAACATATTGCCATTACACTAACACCCAAGCACATGGTGGCATGCGCTAGCACAACATAGAACTCTCCTAGCATGTGTTGGCATGCATGTAGTCCCTAGCATGCCCTGGAACACCTTGGTTGAATTCAGTGACATACATTAGCACCTGGCACACACTGCCACTTGGCATTTATTGGGACCTATTATTAGTATGGTTAGCATGCCCCTTTTGAAAAAGATAAATTCCCGACTTATTAACCCTCTTATTGGTTCTTCCTTTTGTTTCCTTGAAAATTCTTGACACATATTGACATACCTTGGCACCCAACACATCCTTAGCACCTGTCATGTATTGGCACTATTTGGCACATATAATTAGCACACCCTAGAACTCCCAAGCACACTTTGAGACTTCTTCACATGTCTTGATATTCCATAGCATGCCTTACCAATCCTTATCATACCTTGTCATTCCCTCCTTGGCATGACAACTAGCACTCATTAACACTAGTCCCTAGCACACATTCTTCATATTCACTAACTTCCATGAATTTTGACCTAGTGCTCCCTTAATTCTTTGTACTAGTACTCCTTAACACTCCTCAACTTGCATTAGCACTCTCTAGAACACCTTATCACTCTTCAACATGCCCTTCCACTTCATATCATGCATAACACTCTATGATACATTTTGGCACTTGGCACGTGTTGGCACTTGGAAAGTCTTAGCATGTATGGAATACATTGACATGCCTTGGTATAATTTGGCATGGTTTAATATTAAATTTATTTGAGATCAACTATTGGAAAGTATATGAGAAGCAACAAAGGAAGACTTGGCACTTAGAATGCACTAAGAATTTGCACTTGGCACCTATTGGTGCCTAGTGTTGGTGTGCCTAACATGCCCCTCTTGGAAAAGGTAAATTGATAACTTATTAACCATCTTATGTGTTCATTTCCTTGTATTTTAACTTGTTTCTCCCTTTTGTTGCCTTGAATGTCCATGGCACACATTGGCACACCCTTACACATCTTGGCATGCCTTATCACTTGGCACATCTTAGCATGTTTGACATGCCTTTACATTTTTTCACGACTTGGGAACCAAATCAATTCCTTGGCTACTGCAGTTCATGTGACAATATTGGCTTGCTTCAATTGCAACAACTTGACCAATTGAACCAACTACAAGTAGATTGTGCCTTGTACACCTAAGAACTGCCTATAACTCATATTATTCCACTCATGTCCAAGCTCAACTTGTCCCACTTGACTAGTTACCAAGACAAGGATCACATGATCTAGCCATGGCCATAAAAGAACTAAGCAACATAGCTTACATAGGAAACATTTCACATGTATGTTCAGTTGGTATAAATAGTAGAACATTAAATGAGAGTTTGCAAGAACCACAAGATGCACAAGGCACACAAGATATAAGCTGACACAAGTCGAGTGCCCCAAAAATTATACACAAAAATGTACAATATGCAATTATATAAAATAGTTTAAAACATGAGAATGTAGCCAAAGTGTGCCACATCTCATATAAAAAAATAGCTAAAGGAAAAACAATGTTGTGCCTAGCACAAAGTGATCTCCCTTTGTCTAAAACTACTATGTCGAGCCTCGTATAACAACTGTAGGCTTGCCTCCGATAAATCCTATTATGAACTTCTCCTAACACACTTCTTCCTTAGCACACTTGAATTCACTCACATTCCCTGTCACACACTCTTATTCATTCCTTTCCATGCATTTTGACCTAGTTATCCCTTGATATGCCCCGACACTCCCTAAAAATCTTCAGCATGCATTGACATTGTCCAACATGTGTTAGCATGCCTTTTTATTCCTAATGTGCATGCCCTGACCCTCCCTAGGTATCATGCCCTCACAACTACCCTTACTTAATTTGAAACTTGGGAACCCAATCAAGCCCTCGCTTGACTACAAGAGCTTGAACAAGTTATTGTTACTACAACTAGATGATGTTGTTGAATTGGGTAGCTTGGGAGGTACTCCACAAGCCTAGTGAGATGGGTTTGTGTGAGTTTGGTCACAAAAGGATTTGTGGGAAAATAAGCCAAGCAAAGGGATTTTGGACCCAAGATGGGGTTTAAAATCTAAAAGAAAATTAAAAAGGAAAATTAATATTTCCAATGTATAGGTGGATAAAACCAGTAAGTTCTAGAGGGTTCCTAATAGGTCTAGGAAAAACTATTTAAGGAGGCCTTAGGGTGAAGGAAAGAACATCAAGTGAGAAGGATCTCATTTGATTAAGGGGGCGAAGAGGTATCTAGTCCTAAAGTAGGTCGAGTAAGGGTTGCTAAAGGGAGGCCATGATCATCCTCCAAGAGCAATATCATTATGTGAGTGTTCACAAGAATGTTGCATACCTTAATGGTCAGTTCGAACCAGGAAGTAGGATGGCATATTGTTGGTTCTCTTATGGCAGATCGAGCTTAAAAGAGGTTGCTCATGAGAATCTAGGCATGTGATTTCAATGGTGTCTTTGTGTGAAGGCCGCATCAAATTATGAAATGTTGAAATTTGCAACAAGAAACATTGAAATTGGAAACCAGAAAGGAAAAAAAAATGCACTCACACTGGTGAGGAATGTTGATGCACCAGGAGTGAGGAATGTGGGGCGTCTAATTTATTTTTCCCTTAAATAAATTGGACAATAAATTGTAATTTCATCTCATAACAACTTGTTTCAGTTAACTAAGTCATGATGACTGAGTTAGCTCAACAAGGTCAAGTTGAGGATCTAAGATGAGGCATGCAGAGGTATTAACCTAATATTTTTGGAGTCCAGTTGTAGTGATGCATTAGTGGGGTGAAAGTGTGAATTAGGTAACTCAATTAAATGAGTTAAAATCAGTTTAAATAGTTCTAACTAATTGATGAGCTAGAGAGAGGTCGGCCAATGCATGCAAAGCTTTGAGGAGAAAATCAGAGGTTAGAGACTTGGTTGTTGAGAGGGAGTACAAATTACCTCTCAACATGCAGCCTTAGAAGCAGTTTCAGAAAGCTGTGGACTAGCCGCAATTGGAGAAGCAGAGAGGAGACTGACTGGAATCATCCACTCAAGTAGAGACCTCTATGAGGGTGAAATTTCGATCCAGATGGGCAGAGGGAGCACATGCAACCATACCTCCAGGTGAAAGGTGGGGTGATGTGTAGACATAATCCCAAGATAAGAAATTTGGGCAGGGTCCATTGACATGGTGTGTCTCATGGATCTAACATAGCTACGAGGAGTCCACACTACAACAATAGCAGGAAGGATCAGTTAGATTGATGCATTCAAATGTCAAGAAGATAGAAATCGGAGTGACATATGTCAGATACTGGAGCATAGATCAGAGTTGGAAATAGTGCAAAGGGCATGGATGCAAATGCTAGTAGCAGCGCGGAGAGTTCAGTAGACATGTGAAATATCTAGTATCAGTAGGAATACTCTTATGACAAATGCATTATATTGATTCAGTTGTTTAGAGGCTATTCAGTTTCAGGATTTGCAGGTGAAAACAACACTAGATAAGCGTTGCATGCAAAATTCCAAAGGTACAGGATGGGATAAAATGAATTCCTTTCTTGTTGAGAGGGAGTGTTGAAATTTGCAACAAGAAACAGTGAAATTGGAAACCGTAAAGGACAAAAAAAAAATGTAGCTACACTGGTGAGGAATTTTGATGTGCCAGGAGTGAGGAATGTGAGGCGTCTAATTTATTTTTATCTTAAATAAATTGGACAAAAAATTGTAATTTCATCTCATAACAACTTGGGTCAGCTAACTAAGTCGTGATGATTGAGTTAGCTCAAGAAATTCAAGTTGAGGTGATCGAGGTGGATATTGGTGGCCACCCACCTATTCCACTTGGGCCCTCACCATTGTCTCTTTCAGTTTTTCAGTTTCCTCAATTATAGCATAGTTTACTATTTTTGTTATTTTTTCGAGTCCTGGGCTTCCGCCGCAGTTTTGAGGCCCCAAACAACATTTTTTGGTCACGAAATTTTTAGTGATTCTATAGAAATCATATTATCAGTTGTAGTCCTCAGAGATATCTTTCTGACGAGGTATCATGTGCGTCAAACGAAGATCATATGACCAAGTTACGACCCCAGGAAAATGGTTGCCCAACTACCCTCAACAGGGCCCATAAACTCTTGGTGTTACATCTCCTTGGGTTAGGGTTTTCTCTTATTTTTCAATAATAAAAAGGCCCTTGAGCCTTGTTGTAACACAGTTCAGAGGCATGTAGCCACCACATCTCTTCTCAGAGATAAGCTACCATTGCCCGAGCTAGTTTGTTTTCCATTATGTTTGTAAGCATTTTTCAGCATTTGATATTGATGAAATGAAGTGTTATTCCTACTGCATCTCTGTGTTTATGTTTATTTTTGTATTTTATTGCGTTCTTGCATATTTCTGGATCATGAGGGTCTAAGATGAAGCATGTAGATGGATTCTAATATTTTTGGGGTCCAGTGGCAGTTGATGCATTAGTGGGGTGTATGTGTGAATTAGTTAACTCAATTAATTGACTTAAAATCAGTTTAACTAGTTCTAACTGAGTGATGAGCTAGTGAGAGGTCCATTGAATTAAATTAGATTTAATTCACAATGAGTGATCAATCAGATGACTGAAAATTCGCTATTAATATTTGCATGCATGTTAGTTCTGAGGAAGACCTGGTTGAGACAGAGGTTAAAGGGAACATAACTATCAGTTGTATTTATACAAAATTGTCCATGTGAAATTATAAAGTCATTGGGATGCCATGATGGATTGCACAATCAAGGAAGGTTGATTTTTCTAATTAATAGGGAGCTAATTCCCTTGGAATTGTGTGAGCAAGGCAGGCTGAAGGAAGGTTGAGAATTGGCTAAGTACTAGACCGATTTTTCCTAGATTAGTAGGAGACAATTGGAAAAGTGTTGGAGAATCTCATCATAATTTAAACATTGTATTGTTTCGTAATTCCTTGAATTAGTACACAATAGAGATAGAGGGGTTTTGAGTAGTTTCTTTCCCCAGATACATCTTTTGTTGTGCGATTGATAATTTCTTTCTCTTACTTATATGTGATTGTGCGATCGTGTTTTGTTTCCATAAATTGTAGGAAGGATTCAATATCTTGTTTTAGTACAGTAAAAGATCAAATTGAATCTCGTTGGTTAGATTTTCTACATGAAATAGAAGAGAGGGTTGATACGATCTTGTCTTGTGGTGGTTATAAAGAAAAACATAAATGGAGGAGGGCTTGCACTGTAATTTAGAGCCAGAATAGAAGTAGACGTAGGCGATATATTGATTGAGCTAACCCTAGTTTGAGGGTTGACATTGAGATCTGAAGTTCATGTCAAGATTTAGTCAAAGAAATGCCCAAAGTCTATGGATCCATATGACCTAGGTCAAGTCTCTTATGGAGGCAAGATTCGTGATTTTTTCTATGGGTGGATAGGGTTTGTTCTACAAAAATTAGAAGTACATAAGTATAGTTCCCTAGTTAGGACCGTTTCCTAGCATGTTTAGTTCATAAGGTATGCCCTTAAGACTGTGAAAAAAATGCGTAGAAGAAGAGCAGTTGTGACCCTTAAAGTGAGGTTTATTTTTGAAATATAGACTGCAAATCTGCAATATGGTTTGCAGATTCAGTATGTGTGGAGATAGCAGATCCAAAGGAGGGTGGAACCTGAGCAGAAGATTGAGCATGCAGAAGAAATGTGCCATGTGAAGAATGGATTAACATGTAGAGGAGTTGATTTGGTGGACTATCCATGGATTTTTAGACAGATATCTGAAGCAATCTATAAAAAATTAGTCAATGGACTATTAGTGGTTGATTTGTGACCCTAGTTCAGTCATCTACAGATTTTTAGAAGGATGATCATAAGAGGAGTAGTTCAGATTTATTCATAGATTGGACAAAAAAGAACAAATTTTCGATACACAAGAAAAATGATTTTGAGAGGACTCAAACCATTGTTAAGTGGAAGATTTGAAGAGCCCTAGATGAAGAAAATATTGTGAACCCTAGATCAGTAAAAATAATTGACTGTGGTTGGGCAGATTGATGGTAGTCCAAGTACTGTTGGAGGGTTATTAGGTGACTGTCAAAGAAGAGCCCTAACTCTTGTACTTGTGAAGGACAACAAGATTGGTAGAAGGGCATGTGTATAGGGCCTAAGGATATGTAGACTTTGAAGTACTAAAGTAGAAATCAAGTCAGCCAACCAACTAGCCCTAGTTCACTATATTGTAGAGGATTAATTCAGTGAGAAGAAGGGCAACCTCCATAGCCCTAGACTTCTCATCTTGGAGCCGTAGTATGGAAAAAGTGGGCATACCAAAGATTTGTTCACAAATGGAGTTGTGAACAACTTTTTACCACTCAAATTAGTAGTGGACCTAAAAGGGGTTCCTAAGAAGGCAATAGCTAGGACAAGGGAAACGGTGGAGGCTTAGCCCATTGTCACCACAGCTAAGGCTCCTTTCTCTTCACAAAATTTCACCCATGGGAGGTGTCCCAGTAGTTTAGGAAGTCACTTGTATATTATAGGTAAATTAAAAGGTGGAAAGTGACCCTAGAAGCCCTTTCCCTAAGATAGAATAAAAAGTGGGATGTGCTTGCCTTTTAAGCAAGGGACTTGATCTTCTAGGGAGAGAGGAGGTGGATTGAAGGGTTTGAGGGAGAATAATAAGACTTATGAAAGAATTTATCAATCCCTAAAATCCTTTGGGAACTTGGATTCCCAAATGGTCCTTGATGAAAGTTCTTTGACACCAAATGGGACCACACGGCGTCAAGTGGACCCAACCCAGTTTTGGGGATGGAATTTAGAAACCAATGATGTTCCTATCTTGGACAATGTGAGGGGAAAGGATCAGGTGAGATTTTTTACTTTGATGGGTCAAATTGATCCTACTAGGTTCTAGCTGTGGAAACGCCTATGCAAAACTTGACCCTAGAGCTAGGGCTTGAGGTATCCGAAGATTCCATCGTCGGAATTGGCCCAAATTATGAGGAGAGTGAGGGGACCCACCAATGTAGTTTCCTCCAGGATATCAAAGTTTTCCTCTGGCTATATTCTTGGGAAATTGATGCCCTAGGTGACCTTATGGGGCTAGACCTAGGGAAAAATGAAAAATTGTGAAAAAAGGGGGGGGGATCATCACCCTTTTTGAGTTAATAGTGCATAATTCACTTGGGGATATGGATTCAGGGGTGATAATGAACAATAATTCAGTTTCTTGATCATGGAGGCCCAGAAAGTAAACTTCGTCCAATGTTAGAGGAAAACGAAAAGTGACCTTCAAGAATTTATACTTCATAAAAGTGGTGCAATTTTATTGAGATAAAATTATCTATAAGACATTTCATTCATCCAACAATTTCCCATACATTAAATAAGCTAAATAGACACATAATTCCACATTTCCATCATGCAGAAATTAGCCCTAGTTATAGTGAAATTCAATAGTATGCAACAACAACAAGAATAGCGTTAAATTTTCACTCACAATGTTATAGAGTATATCCAACCGGCTTCACATTTACAAAAACAAATCTCCAAGATAAAAATAGCCCAAATCCATACATCAAAATGCATCCATCATCCAAAATAGTCCTCCAAGGAAAAATGTGAAGTTCTCTAAAGATAGAGAGATCCCAAGTCAAGTGATGATATAAATGAATCCAACTAACTCATATTTATACATTGATTATGATTTGATCGAATTAGCTTATGGGCCTACATTAGCCCCTAAACATAAAATAATATGCAAGTAACCCTAAATTCTATTGACAATCCCACCAAACTATCTCATACATGGAATAATAAGCCTCATAAGAGGTCAACGATGTCTTAGGGCCTTCTAGGAGGCATACTGGGGTCCATGAGTGCCATAATGGTGAATGGGACCCATCAAAAGTGTTGGACCCAACATATATTCTTCACCTCTAACTAAGAATATTGGTGCCATTTGATTTTTAGAGAACTAGGTATTGGTCTTGAGGGTGTGTGTTTGTGGGTAATGCCCTTATTAACATGTATACCAAATGGAGAACAATTGGATAATTTGCAAAACCTCAATAATAATTTCTCACGATATCTACACTTCATTTTGACATGGAGCTTGTAGTATCTCCCACATAAGGAGTTGGCAATGAATAGATCACTCATAATGACACAACCTCTTCAACCCTAATGAACAAGGAGCTAATCCTTGATACAAATATTTTGTTTGCTAAAAAAACACAATTGTGTCAATGTAGAATACTATACACAACAGAAAATAAAATGATATTATCCACATCAATGCTTGAAATAGCCTCACATTTGCCATGAGTTGTGAGCTAAGGGGTGAATGTAGGGCACTATTAAAGTTACATCATGTTTAAATTTCTTTTACATCATGAGATTGTTCTCCATTAGGGTTGATGCATCATCACAAGGGAGCATGACACCTTTTTGTAGGGGAGCGATTAAAGTTGTAACACAATTCAAGTGACATAAACCTCCACTGTAAATGACATCATTATATGCCTGTGTCAAGTTGTTAAAGAGGTTATTTATAAACAATAAATTCAGTACTTTAACTTCATCTTTTCATGGCCTTGACTCTAAGATGGATTTGTACTAGGAACACTTCATGCAAATAAGAGGGGGCCTTATTTTTTAACCCTCATACACACAAGAGCACTAGATGTTGCCCTTCAGATCCCCCTTGGTGGTTTCAAAGTGGGTTTACATTAGTGTCTAGCTGAAACTAATGACATCATGATATTCCTCTTCTCAATAACATATTCTAGCTTTTCCATATACACAAAATTGAGTTAGAGGATCACCTCATATGTAGATGCTCCATTTATTATGGGATTCAAGGGATGTTCTATTTTCTCTTATCAAGATTTATATGGTCGTTATCTACTTTCTTTCAATACATGTCTAACTATTTTTATGAGGGAGATCTTTATATAAGACCTTATGTGGCCTTCCTCTTTTGAACTTTTCCAAGGGGGTCACCTCCTTCCATGTTTCCTTGCCTACTTAGGGTCAAAATTGACAAGCCAATATTCAAACTTCTTCAACTATCAAATTGGTGGGGTCTCATACCTCTTACTGAACCCCTTAATAAGACATTGTTTCTCCAAAGAGACTGTTGAGGATTTCCCATTGCAAATCACAGGTTGGATGTCATAGGACCTATTACCCCACTTTATATATGAGTTTTTAGAGGATAATTTTAAATTTTGATTGAAATATCAACCCTTGTGATTCTTGTGACATTAATAATTTTCCAATTGAGATATACGAATGACTGTATAATTGGTTTGATGACACCTTGCCTTGGCCATCTAGGACACTAGGTGTAGGAAGAGGTTGCTTTAGCAATCACTTTAACTTGATATATATGATGCATGTATATATCTCTAATGTGTATTATTTTTATTGTGATCACTTAAAAACTCTATTCTAACTCTTAATTGTTTTGGCCATAAATCCTATGCTAAATTATTCCATGGTATTTTATAATTTTACTCATAAAAATGTGTCACCTTAATAGTTTAAATATATAATGGTGGTTTGAGTAATTACTACACATCCTATCTTATTATACCCTTATTTCCCTTGGTCAAATTTTATCCCGCATAATTTCATAGCATATTCATTCATTTTAATCATGATGTCCTGCCTTATGATTCCCGCCAGTAGGAAATCAATTATTTTATTCATAAAACTAACTATGCAAACTACTATGTTTCAATTTTATTACCGTGCTTTCATGTCGGGTTTTTGATCTATCAGTTGTGCAAGTTCATTTAACGAACTTCAAGCTCTTTTTATGCACAAGCTTAACCCAACTAGCACAAGCTCAACTTGACCCTGACATCAAATGACAAGAAAAATAAATTACATGTATGATGAATCACTTGGCAAGCAGATTACATGGTCATGATATGGTGGCCCACTGTTGATGACGCTCTTAAAATCACCCATCTGGACGTTTTTTGAAGGGGGCTCGCAATTTCTTCTATGGGGGATTTTTATTCTTCCATGGATCTGGTTCCTCAATTGCTTTTACTTTTGGCCTCTCCTCAGACATTTCTCTTGTTACCTTAAAGTTCGACCACGTATGTACACACTTTCTCTAAATCCTCCTGAATGAAAATGTAATTCGATTTTTTAGGGTTTATGAAATTGCAATGATTTCTCTTTGCTACTCTTCGAAAATGAATCTTAATGAATGTAGTATAAACTCCAGATTTCAATCTTTACTATTTATTGAGGCACATCCGCTGACAGCGGTAGAACTGTTCCAAAGTTCCATGCACTTTTTCTCCAAGAAATTCTTCAAGATTGAAAGCTTCAAATGTGTTGTAGTTTTTTTTATCGTAGAATCCTTGTCGCTTCTTCTTATATTGACATGGTATCGTGCATATTGTACGATGGAAAGGAGACCATAGAAGTGCCATGGAGGAGCTGATATAACCAAGCTTCTCTAATGTGCAAACTTATATTTCAGATATTTCAAACTTCCAAGTTCGTTACCTTTGAGAGACCCAGGACTTCTGTCACTAACATGACTCCAGCTGAACCTCTGCTCTAAACGAAGATTAATTCTATTAAACAAAATGAAAACATCTCCACAGCTTGATGCCAGAATCTATCTTGCTTACGAATGTAACCCAAAAAAGTCTATACTCAGTGCGTACCCACTGTAACTAAAATAAAATTTAATAGGTTGGCTAAGAAGTGTATGAGCTGATGTGGATTGAGAAAATCAAGGGTTTCATACAGAGGCATGTATTCTGTATAGATGCATTTTTATGCTATTATCCAAAATAATGATGAGCTTTGATGATTCATTGTCCTATGACTCCTTTGCTAGCCTCCTTTATTATGGATAAGATTGTCAACATACAATCTATGGCCATCACTTTTCCACAACTTAGATTGTGAGCAAGCCTTGTCATCATAACTTCCAAAAAATTTGGCAGAATGCCATGACTGATTTGAACAGCAATGCATATCTCAATTCTTGTTTCAAGGTTGACTGAACATATGTATATTAATAATGGTCTGCCTGAAAATATGATGTCATGCCAATTGAAAACTATATTGAAGAGGGATAGGAGGACACACTTACTGCAGAATATATGATTACTCAGAGTCATAATAGGAGTAAATATAGATTAGCTTACATGCCTGAGATGATGTTTATAATATCCCGAACCTATACCTTGATTTCCATAACCTGTATATATATATGGTGCAGCCATACTTTCCACGTGTTGAGAACTTGAGATTGCAAAGGGAGAACCATACAATATGTTCACATAGACTGTGGGGTTGTTTCAATTGAGAGTAAACTAGTAGGAACCTAGATATAAGAGATTGAGCAATGCCTTCTTCAGAGGAACCAAGCTAACTAAGTGATACCATATATGATACTGCACTAGGACAGAGATCTTCCTGTCATAGTGATAATTCTTAGAGGATGAGATCCATTCAAGGATCACAGAGAAACACGGCCTGTTGGTGATATGATTTTTCCAAACAATTACTTTAACCCTTCAAGTAGGGAACCATAGCGGCAAGACCTTATCACAGAGGATTTATATCTTCAAAACGAAGTATTCTTAAGGGCACACTGAAAGAGTCAAACTAAAGACAATATTGAACTGTTGATACAAACAGTGATCATAGTGATCACGCCCAGAAGACCTAGGATTTGGTATCCATGTGTTATGCCTAGCACTATGATTTTATGGTCGAGAAACTCTGCTTCAAATATAATGAAGATACAGTATGAATGGGACTGATAAATAATCCTTGGAAAATATATTACTGGAACATACCTTGATGACTTTCAACTTTTGCTCATGATATTTGAGCTGCTCTTAGGTTGGAGCCCATATCCATTGATTAGGGCTAGTAGAATGCCTTAAGAAAATACCACAGATTTGACATTATTGATCCCTAACACAGAGGGATAGAGGTACCAGTGAAATTCTTCAAATGATTTTGAGTGATTGCAATCTCTTTGAGCTTGGGATTGTCCTCTCTTGTGCTCTAATTCCATGTTAATTTTGGAAACATGTTCTTTTCTTAGGATAGTTAGTTCATTAAATAATGAGCCCATTAATCCATTATCAATTACATTAGACAATATATGACAGTAACTAACGAAATAACATTAATGAGAAATGTTGAAGACAAGCCAAGACAGAAGAACAAGAGAATATGGTACAAGCCAGGGAAAAACCCCAATATGGGGAAAACCCTTGAACAATTCTTCTTATTATTCAAATCAAATGTCTGAAATGGCGAGAGAGTTGATAGAAAAATTATTGACTTGACAAGGTGACAATTAGTATCACTGTCCAAATGTCAAAAAAAAGATTCAGAATTCTGCTTTTAAACATCAACAATCATATTTTGTCCAAATTAGTGGTCAAATGGAGTCAAATATTTTCCTCAGTGCTTACCTGCTTTAGATATGAACTGATTTCTGGTTTGGGTTTGTTGTCATATGACAAAAAACCCTTTTCACTCCTCTAAACATTATTACAAGGCTGCGGCTCCTCCTTTTAAGTCATTGTCCACAATCTAATGCTAGTTAGGGCTATAGTTACAACATTCCACAACTGGTTAGGGCTAGATGCAGCCATCCATAGCTTCCTGATGGCAGTGGCATAACTGTGACCCCAGATCTGGCCCGTATAGGGCTGCGGCCTGATTGAAACATCTTCCTTGGAGTTGTAGCAATCCTTCTCTAGGGGATTCACACACTAGGTAGCTCTAAACTATCCACATGTCTACGACTAACTTGATGATGGATCTTGGTCTTTGGGAGAGGGTTAATAATGCCCAGATTAAGCATCATCTAAACAAGATTTGTTCAGCATCCTATCTAAGGATATCGGTCTATATGGAGGAGGGAAATCATGTAACGAAACCCCAATACATCTACTGAGGTTGTCCTGAAACCAGCAGTAGTCTACCCATAGCTTCCTCGGCACTGTAACGAGAAAATAGACTCACTAAAAACAGACCCAACCTCTATGTTTAGCCATTATCCATACTTGGTTGCCTCAGAGATGAAAAAGAGATTTTCGATGCCTCAAATGGGTTGGAGAGAATTATTATATACAATTTAGAAGAGAAGTTGACTTTGATATTTTGGAGGCAAATTCAAAATTCATATTTTCAATTTTCCTGCCTAAATAAAATCATGATTTATAGAATTTATTTTTGAATAAACAAATATTTTCCTTATCCAAATTTGACGATATTTAGATCGATTTTGGTCCTCTCGAAAAGAGGAATTCAATGGGATTATAATCTCCATCAACTGAGTAGACCAAAGTGAAATTTGGCCGAATTTTCCAATTTTAACATAATAGAATGAGCAACAACTTAAAATAATCAAGAAAAAATGTTAAATTGCTTCTACCTCTTATTTCTTAAAAAAAAAATGCAATGATCCTCCACTTGCAAAGATTTTTTGGACAAGAGGTCTGCATGTTGATACCATTCTCTCAAATGTGCTGGAAGAACAAATTTTAAAAGAAACCTTTGATATTTTGAATGCATTCCATCTAGTGCTTCAGTGAGAGGACCCTCAGATGGCCCTTTCTAGGCAACCAATATACCACACACTTTGAATTGACAAAAACATGCATAATGGATATATTCAATGAGGCTACACACAATAATAGTGCCCAAACATCCACCACTTTTGCTTTAGTATTTTTCCCTACACTTGAAATCAACCAGATGTAAAAGGAAACATTGTCAGGAAGGAAAATGGTGCCCCCCCCCTCCGTAAACCTCGTCTTGATACGCTCCATCAAAGAAGCCAACATTTTCAAATATAGAACTAGGTGGAAGGCAGAAGGATTGACTTCTAGGAGGCTTCCAAGGCTTGACATAATCCAAAAAGAATCCAAAAATTTGGCCCATGATTGCAGTGATATCTTTGGGTTTTCTTTCAAAGATGAGATTATTTCGGGCATTCCAAATACTCCATGCAATGAAAATGTACAGTGCTTTATAATTTCCCCCATTTTTATCACACCAAAGAAGGAAATGGTCTAGTGGAGACATCTAGACATTAACCTATAATTGTAATACCCCTAAGATATATGACCAGAGGGACCTGGAAAAGGCACAATTAAAAAATAAATGATTGACATTTTCTGAATCTTTTGTGCAGAGAACACATACATTTGGCCCATGAAAACTTTTCTACAATAGGCAGTCCCAAGTTTGAATACAATTCTCTAAGGCAAGTGAGATAAAACATTTTAGTTTAGGGGCAATAGGCTAATCCCATAAATTTTAATGCCACCAACTAACCCTTTGCAAAGGGTAGATTTATGATATAACACAATAGGCATGGCGAGCTATGACATGCCTGGCTAAGGAGTTCCGATCCCATTCAAAAGAATCATCCTCCTCAGATAGTGTAAGACCATTGACAATCAGGGATTTGGTGAAATTTCCCCACTTCACAACAAAAGTACCTCCCAGGCCCAAATCATGGGCGCTTTTCCATCTTCCAGCTGTGACCAACTCCGAAGGGAACACATAAACCCAATGAAATCTAGTAACACCTTGAGCACAAATATGGTTGGAAAGCTTAGGGGGGCATCAATGAGAGCACAAAAACACTTGTTCATGCATTTTATTTAAGTTCAAGATTTCATGGATATCTGTCTTTCAAATATCAAAATTGTTCATTTATCTCGTTTATGCATTTCATTTAAGTTCAAGATTTCATGGATATATGTCTTTTAAATATCAAATTTGTACATTTCCCTCATTTATTTCCCTCATTTTGAAAGGTGTGTGTCCATGGAAGTAAAAGCGCAGCCATGCCGTCGCAGGTATGATCTAATACATTTAGTTGAATCAAGAGATTGGATTCGAGGTTCCTCCAATCGAGGTGATTTCGTTGTACAGAGGGAATTTGCACAAGGTTCACCACATTCCTGGGTGATGGCCCATCCCCAAGCCTCCATCTCTCTTTTCCACTTCAAATTAATTCTAGACAAGCAAAACTAGGTGTTCAATAGGCTATAGGTTCAGGATTCCATGGAGGAATATTAAGCTAAAGGCATGGGAAATAATGGCTTCACCAAAGAAGACGACGACATGTGCCTTTCTAATTCAAAAATTAGCGAAGAAGTAGATAAGAGAGTAAGAATACATTGATTATGACAAGGAAATCAAATCTCCTAAGATTATAGGTGGTCACCAGCGAGATGCTCTAGCACAGATGGATTGTGATGATCCAGTCATCCCTTGAAATTCTAGAGACCCAAAACGGGCCTGGGATTTTCCTCAAAAAGGGCCTGGGATTTTCCTGGACCAATATTCCCAAGAGTCTCAAAGCAAAGAAATTGGATCCTAAAGAGATGATCATGCACTCATACGAGTAGGATTAAGGCTTTGTTCTAGAGGAGAAGCTTCGAGAGGCTACTAAATCCACTCAAGAGGTACCTAACAACATTTTATTTTTATTTTTAATTAAAGGAATCGTTGCAAGAAACATTCCCATGAGGGACTTCCATTGGCTTAGGTGACGGGTCTGAATGGTAAATATTTTGTCGAAATGTCCTAGGGCTTTTGTGTTATGCCATTTGGGTGGCACAGACCATAGTTACAATGAAACCTAGTGTTTGGGTTAAACTCTTCTGACCTCACAAGAGAACCAATCTTACCTTGGGTGTCCTAGGTTGATCAATTAGGCTTAATAGCACTCTCATTTTCTCACTATTTTAATTGTTTCTTTGTTTTCAATCCTTCTTTCTTTGCCTTTTCTCATAATTGTAATTCCTTTCTGCCCTATTAAAATTTTATGGTTACTAGTGGAGTGTATTTTTTATTTTGGTGTCATTAATCTAGGATTTTGTAAACACATCTTTATTTTCATCTGTGAATTTTATTTAGCATGAAGCAAGTGGAAAATAAACATTAAAATGGCTTGTGCCCTGTGTGGCTTGACCTTTCAGGCATGTGAAAAGTAGATAAACGATTAAATTGACTATAGTTTAATGAAATTTATAGATTGAAAGATGGCATCATAGATCAAATGAAAATGGGATCTCAAAATCTAAAAGTAAAGTTGATAGACTGTCAATTAAAGCTATGAAAAAACCCAGGGAAAAGCCAAGGAAAAACCCCAATATGGGGAAAACCCTTGAACAATTCTTCTTATTATTCAAATCAAATGTACAATAGAGAGAGAGAGAGCTGATAGAAACATTATTGACTTGCCAAGGTGACGTCTAGTATCACTGTCCAAATGCCAAAGACATGATCCAGAATTTTTCCTTTAAACATCAACAATCATATTTTTTCCAGATTAGTGGTCAAATGTAGTCAAATATTTTCCTTAGTGTTGACCTGCTTTAGATATGAACTGAGTTCTGGTTAGGGTTTTTTGTCCTATGACAACAAACCCTTTGCACTCTAAACATTATTATAAGGTTGTGGCTTCCACTTTTAAGTCACTATCCACAATCTAAGGTTGGTTAGAGCTATAGTTTTAGCCTTCCACAACTGGTTAGGGCTAGATGCAGCCCTCCGTAGCTTCCTGATGGCAATGACATAAATGTGACCCCATATGACCTGATTGAAACAACTTCCTTGGAGTTGCAACAATCCTTCTCTAGAGGATTTTCACAATAGGCAGTTCTAAGCTATCCATAGGTCTACGACTGACTTGATGATGGATCTTGGTCTGTGGGAGAGGGTTAATAATGCTCAGATTAAGCATCGTCTAACCCAAATATGCTCGGAATCTTGTCTAAGGAGCTCGGTCTATATGAAGGAGGGAAATCATGTAAAAAAACCCCAATACATCTACTGAGATTGTCCTGAAACCAGTAGCAGTCTACCCATAGCTTCCTCGGCACTACAAAAAGAAAATAGACTCACTCAAAACAGACCCAACCTCTGCGTTTAGCCATTATCCTCACTCGGTTGCCTCGGATATGCAAGAGATATTTTCGATGCCTCAAATGGGTTGGGATAGAATCCTTATATATAGAAGCATACTTTGATACTTTGGAGGCAAATTCAAAATTCGAATTTTCATATTTCCTGCCTAAATAAAATCATGATTTATAGAATTTCTTTTTGAATAAACAATTATTTTCCTGATCCAAATTTGACAATATTTAGATCGAAAAGAGGAATTCAATGGGATTATAATCTCCATCAACTGAGCAGACCAAAGTGAAATTTGGCTCTAGTTGCCAATTTTAACACTCCCTCTCAACTAGGGAGAATTCCACCTGCCAATCTATCTGCTGCCATAGTTCATCATGCCATCTTGAACCATCTCTGCTTTACTGAAAAAAGATGTGAATAATAAAGAATAATTGATCGAGAGTGAGTCACAAGACCTTGCCACTCTCCATTGACAGAAGTCAGTCCAAAGGTAAAAACGGAATTGATCCCAAATCAAGTAGATAAACACCATGCATCCTAGCATAGGGAGTACGATAGTACGCGATGTGTCCATCGGTAGTGCTATGGTCCCTAACCACTTTTCCCAAATCATTGGCCATATGAGAGGTACTTCCCATGTGTCCCAGACTACATGGGCAGGATGTCGCAGGAACACCAACAGGGAAAGAATATATCACATCCTACACACAATCACACATAGGGAAAGGAGAATCCACATCCTACAAACACACATCACAATCATATGTAGGGAAATGATGAACCATATCCTAAAAACACATATCACAACCATATGTAGGGAAAGGATGAACCACCTCCTACATGGATGCAAAACACCAATTTTAGGGAAAGGACGAACCACCTCCTACACGCATGCAAAACACTAAGTGCATGCAAAACAATAATAGTAGGAAGAAATATACACATGGGGAAAGGGAAAACCACATCCCACCGACATGTCAACTATCAATCGTAGGGAATGAGAATCCTACATGTGGGGAAAGGATGAACCACGTCCCACCAAAATGTCAACAGATGCCTATATGCATCTCTCACTAGGGTATCCACAGGAGAAGGTGAACCACTCATCCTGGTCATATGCCATAGGAGAAGGTGAACCACTCATTCTATGCATATGTCACCAGCAGTAGGAGAAGGTGAACCACTCACCCTGCACACATGTCAACCATCATGGGGTATCACAGGGGAAGGTGAACAACTCACCCTGTACACAACGCACCACTAGGGGAAGGTGAACCACTCACCCTATGGTCACTCATAGATCAATAAGTACCCCAAGGCCCCAGGAACTCCCGGAGCTCAATCTTCAGCCAAGAATCCCTTCATATAGGGAATGGTGCCAAGTTGTTCTCTGAAAATCAAAACTAAATCAATGGGAGCCTCATAGCTCCATAGAACAGCCTACAAACATATTGACTTACAGCAGAGATCTAGTCAACATTTAGCAATCTTCAGCTTCTTGTACATATAGATAGAGAAATATTTGAATGATCTTACTCCCTCTTACAGAGGGAGATCATAGCCTATATTTGTCTTTCCAAGGTGCATAGTGTCCATCAGACAATCTATGAGATCTGACCACTCAAACATGTTGTTATAACCAAAATAGGACCCAATAAGCTGCTGGTCAGGCTACCTCAGTGTAAATATTTCAAACCAGACTTTTATTTGAAGCTTAGCCTCCTCAACCTAGAGGGCTCTCTCACTAGGTTTAAGATTTTGAATTAAGGATTAGATGGCTATCTCTAGGAATAAGTTGGATAAAGTGTATTTCTGGTTGAGATAATGATCAACAAACATCTATTGGGCAATGGAGTCTAGGTATTTTCCCACAAAACATAAAAATCAGCTTAACATGGAAGTCAGGGCATTTCAGAGTTCTTAAGTGCATCAGTGAATCAAAAACAGAGTGAACAAAACATAGTTTATAAACATATGCAGGAAGTTAGAGCATTTTCCAATGAATTATAAGTAACATATGTTTATACCACTGCAAATAGATAGATAAGGAAAGCCACAGTAAAATCACACATTAAAAAACTCTTTCTGAATCTTGAGTAGTAGGCCAATATTTGTATTATGAAAAAAACACACAGTCTACTATAATCACATAGTCTGCTTGTTCATGAAAATTTCCAACCTTGAGGAATTCGACCTCATATCTCTTATAGAGTTACAACATTGGATTATTTGATCCATCTTCAAAGGAATTCAAATTCTATCTTAGATTGACACCTATTTACTCTAAAACTTCCTATTAATTACATGTGACAGTTAACTGTCTGTTCTAAAGTCCTAATACAATTAGGAGTAAAACTCCTTCTTATGACTAAAAAAACCTTATCTGAAAATTAAATATTATGTTTGACAGCTGCTCCTCCTAATCTTCGACCTTGATGATGTCCATAACCTTGTTGTCATATTCTGTTATCTTATCCCTTATCTGTCCTGAAAACTAGAAACATGTTTCCTGCAATATAGCTGTGACTTTCATTTATGATCCTTGAATCCTTTCGTTGATAAAATAGACCTTTTTATACAAGTGATATGTGTTATCACTTCTATAAAACCGTGTCCTTCAACCTATGCAAAATTAAGTTCCTAAAAGAGTGTGAAGAGATATGATATGTCTGCGCTACGAAAACATCAGCTGTTTTCGTAGCGCAGTAGCTATGACTTTGTAAAATATCTCTCAACATCTAATCTCCTTTGTTTTAATAGCTACAACTTCATTTCTGACCGATTTCCATCTTCTAATAGCATCAAAACTTCAAAAACCTGGTGTTTAACTCTTGGAAGCTTATCAAAATGTTTAAAACTGCACCTACAACAGTTTCGTATCATGATAAGAAACTGTTGTGTATGTCACCTACAGCAGTTTCGTAGCACGCTACGAAACTGTTGTGTGTCTCCATATTTACACAGTTTCTTCATCATATTTAAACCTTGAGAATATCTAAAGTCTTTAATGATGGCTTTGATGCTAATGGACTTTGAAAACAATATAAGTCAACTTTGCCATGGTTTCCAAAAGTGATGACCTTCCCAAAACAAAATTATATCAAGGATTTGTCACTTACTATCTTACTTCTGCTGTAGCTGACTTTCTTCAGAGTTTTTCAATTGGATTTCAAGATCCTCAATGTGCCTCTTTAACCTCCTATTAGTAGCCCTTAAATTCACATTTATCCTTCTCACAAACTTCGCCTCTTTGATTGCAGGCAGGGTCCAAGTGAAAAACTGAGCTTCACTGCTGATTTTTCAGGATTTGAAACTCCTTCAAGTTCCCACAGAGCTTTAATTCTGTCAAAACACTAAAAATTTTGGTGGAATTTTCAACGGCTAATTCGTCGCTATTCCAACACATAGTTGTCGCAAGAGTGACAGTTCAAGGGCGGGAAAAACGTGGTTTTCCATACCGTCGCAGTTCCGACGCACTTAAAAAGTGTCGCAGTATCAACACTTTTTCCGTCGCTTCCAAACAAGTGTCGCTCTTCCGATGTTTCCCAAACCATCGCGCTTCCGACGTTTGTAAATTGTCGCACTTCCGACGAAATGTGGTCCGACATTTTGAACGTCGCTCTTCCTACGTTTGTAAACTGTTGTTTGGTCAATTTAGTGTGTCCTAAATTGCTAACATAAATTATCAACCAGGGATTCGTAAACTGACGAAGTGTGGCGCACTATATGTGCAAGATAACCTATCTCTTACTTTTTGTCGTTTTTGGATTTTTATGAAATTCAAAAAGACAAGTATGGTTATGGATATTCAAGGCAATGATGTCCTTTATAATGATTTACCAACTTGAAACTGAAAAAGGAATTTGAAACATACAATGAAAAAACTTGAAAGGAAATGAAAATGTGCTACTGAAATGAAAAAGGTGCTGCTAATCTAATAAATCAAAACAGTGAACTAGTGAGCATGAAACCAAACTATTCTTGCTTCTGTCTAAACACAAAAGAAACTATGCTGAAAGAAATCCAAAAGTTGCAATAAAGTAAATCTAAATCAAATTACATCAACTTGTCTTCTGATCCCTCATCATTAGTCCAGCTATGATTTTCGAAAGTAACCATAAACAACTTGAGTAACTGATATCTAACTTGCAGAAAGTAAACTAATATCAAACCACACATTCATAATTCAATCCCTCACCATCAGTCCAGCTGTGGCTTTCGGAGGTAACAGAAGATGTCATGCACAATTTAATATTTCTAACTTGCAGAAAGGAAACTAATATCAAACTACACATCCATAATTCAATCCCTCACCATCAGTCCAGCTGTGGCTTTCGGAGGCAACTGAAGATGTTATGAGCAATTTAATATATCTAACTTGCGGAAAGGAAACTAATATCAAACTACACATTTCATAATACAATCCCTCACCATCAGTCCAGCTGTGGCTTTCGGAGGCAACTGAAGATGTTATGAGCAGTTTAATATATCTAAATTTGCGGAAAGGAAACTAATATCAAACTACACATTTCATAATACAATCCCTCACCATCAGTCCAGCTGTGGCTTTCGGAGGTAACTGAAAATGACATGAGCAATTTAATATATCTAAATCTAACTACTGAAGCAAATGTGCAAGACTAAAATAAACAAAGCAGTACTGGAATTAAACAAAAACTAAGAAAAATAAATTAGCAGCAGAACAATATTGATTCCATGTCATTAGTCAAAAGATATGCAAATGCCCGGGCTGCCATGAAAAATTATGCTAAAAGCTATGATTTCATAAAGCAATCTAAGTAAGGAAATATGACAAAACAGAATTGAAAGCAACTTATCTAGAAAACATGTAAAAGCCTCCTTGGATAGCAGGGGCCCTCTGCTACCAATTTGGTGTAGTCTTTAGCTCCTTGAAATTGTAATCAAAACAGCATCAAAGAACTGAATTTCTCTATTAAAAAGAACTCACAAGTCTACATCCCATTCCATCTTGAACTTAGTTACAAATCTACTTCCTCATTACTTTCTCATTACTTTCTCATTACCTATGATAGGAGAAAGCTTCTCCTATTTATACAAAATATGAGGAGTCATCTCATTAATGAGAGTCCATGAATCTCTCTCTCCATCTCTAGAGTTACAATCAAAATAGGAAATGATAAGACACATGTCTTTCTAGAGTTTCAACACAACTTGAGGAATGAGACACATATCCTCTTAGAGTTTCAATACAACAAGGAAGTGAGACACATATCCTTTTGATCCCATAATCTTCTCCAACCAAATTCGAATTTGGCCTTAGAGTGCCACATAAGGGTCTTCTAGAAGTCTTCTTTTGACCTACACATGTCACAAAACTCACAACACATATATAGATATATGAAACTATGTTAATTTTCTAGTTTCTAATCATAAATTCACTGTAAATACATAAAATAAATAACTTTGGAAAACAAGGATCCTAACCCATATATTTATGAAAATGGTTACTTGATGTAGGGTTTTAGGTCAAATGGCTATAAAATAAAGGCTAAATGGTTATGACATAATGGAAATATGTATGAATATGGAGAACATTTTTTAGACTCAACAACTGTCGAAATTCCAACGAAATGTGGTCCGACGTTTTGAACGTCGCTCTTCCGACGTTTGTAAACTGTCGCAATTATGACGCAATGTGGTCCGAAGTTTTGGACGTCGCTCTTTCGATGTTTGTAAACTGTCGCAATTCCAACAAAATGTGGTCTGACATTTTAAATGTCGCAATTCCGACGAAATGTGGTCCGACGTTTTTATACTGTCGCTCTTCCAACGTTTTTAATTTGTCGCAATTCCGATGCTTACAAGGCGTCGGTATACCGACGGCAGGTTCAATTTTAAAAAAAAAAATGAAACTTTAAAAGAGGAAAAATGTTGTTTTGAATATATTATATGAAGTAAAACAGTCCATGAAGTCATTACATTTTCGCATCTGAAGATTGGAACCCAAATATCCATCCAGAAAAGTGGAAGTCCCACCCCAGACAATGATAGAAAAATACCCCATGTCACATACAGGGACATGATATAAAATCCAGTAATAGTCCACATGGAGATTATCGACAATCTGAGAAAGCATCCAAATATGCCCGAGGCATCTATAAGAAAGTGAAATAGCAGTATGTAGAATAGTAAAGCAACAGATAGAGTACCGACGTCCATTGTTCCAAATACAAATTAAAGTACCCAAAACCCTGCAACAAAGAAAAACGCTAATCATGTGAGGAGTGTGATATGTCCAAAATATAAAAATACCATCGGACCATATCAATAAACCAGCAACATAGACCAGCATCGCTAGTTTTGAAGGCAGAGTGATAAACATTAATCATTTTTTTTTCACAAGAGAAAAAACGTTGTTTTGAATATATTATATGAAGTAAAACAGTCCATGTAGTCATTACATTTTCACATCTGAAGATTGGAACCCAAATATCCATCCAGAAAAGTGGAAGTCCCACCCCAGACAGTGATAGAAAAATACCCCATGTCACGTACAGGGACTTGATATAAAACCCAGTAACGGTCCACATGGAGATTATCGACAAATCTGAGAAAGCATCCAAATATGCCCGAGGCATCTATAAGAAAGTGAAATAGCAGTATGTAGAATAGTAAAACAACAAATAGAGTACCAACGTCCATTGTTCCAAATACAAATTAAAGTACCCAAAATCCTTGAACAGAGAAAAACGCTAATCATGTGAGGAGTGTGATATGTCCAAAATATAAAAAGACCATCAGACCATATCAATAAACCAGCGACATAGACCATCATCGCTAGTTTTGAAGGCAGAGTGATAAACATTAATCATTTTTTTTTTCACAAGAGAAAAAACGATGTTTTGAATATATTGTATGAAGTAAAACAGTCCATGAAGTCATTACATTTTCACATCCTAAGATTGGAACCCAAATATCCATCCAGAAAAGTGGAAGTCCCACCCCAGACAATGATAGAAAAATACCCCATGTCACATACAGGACATGATATAAAACCCAGTAATGGTCCACATGGAGATTATCGACAATCTGAGAAAGCATCCAAATATGCCCGAGGCATCTATAAGAAAGTGAAATAGCAGTATGTAGAATAGTAAAGCAAAAGATAGAGTACCGACGTCCATTGTTCCTGCAAATACAAATTAAAGTACCCAAAATCCTTGAACAGAGAAAAACGCTAATCATGTGAGGAGTGTGATATGTCCAAAATATAAAAAGACCATCAGACCATATCAATAAACCAACATTGCTAGTTTTGAAGGCAGAGTGATAAACATTAATCATTTTTTTTTCACAAGAGAAAAAACGTTGTTTTGAATATATTATATGAAGTAAAACCGTCCATGAAAATAGTATCATAAAGCGGATACAGGAAATGTGTAGAGACATGTACTGTTGATATACGCCTCACACAAAAACATTGCCCAGACTCATGGAAAATTTGTCATCAAAAAATCAAAAAATTAAGAAGACTGCCCTCATACGGGGAAACCAGTCTTGAATGTTTACAGAATTCAAAAATATTACAGAGGTCCAGCACTGTAATATAATCTAAAATCAGCTCAATTAAGTGGGCCGCGAAGCAAGAAAAACAAATTAACCAAACTACTCCTCCGGTGGTTCCTCCACGATTCAGCACCATCCTTCAGAAGGTCCAGGATCGCTAGGTGCTACCTCCACATTCATGCCACGACTCCCCTCCTTAAGGCTCGAATGCTGGCCGGCTTTTTCCGAGCTCAGACCCGCCGGACGGGTGCATTCTTCCTCCGTTTGGGCCTCCTCGTGGAAAACCATAGTGACTGAAGCTGTGATTCGTGGGCCTTTGAGAGAGCAATTAAAGGAAAACTGCGCAGTGCGCGTCGTGGGAGAAGGTGAACTAGCGGTGGGGAAACGAGGAGTAGGGGAATCCATACGGTGGCCAGATCCTACAACCCGACCCCGCCCACTCCTAGTATTTGGATAGCGACCTGCGTAATAATCACTGGATTGGCCGGAAGACGACTCGGTTGAGGGGCTGGAGGGAGCGCGCAGGGGTTGACCTCTAGTGCTCCCCCTGTGGCAACGCATCCTTTGACATAGGCGAGGCATGGGTCTAGTCTCAGCTGTGGGCACAAGAGGAGACGAAGAAGCAGAATTCCAAGAAACAGAGGAAGATAGACACAGACGAGACCGAGAGAAATGCAGATATGCAGCAAGGTCTAAGCAGTAGTTTAGCTGGCCACTTCTCCTTCTCGTCACAGTGAGCAGGCAATGTAACCCAGCAATCGGCTCGTCTGAAAAACCATAGCAAAACGCCATTTTATCGACTCAACTGCAATGCAATCGAAGGACACCCGTCATAATTAATCTCTGATAATTAATGAGAGCCGAAGGCCGGATCATATTGGAGCATGCAGAATCGCTAACAGGAGTGGAGGTCTGATCCTGAACAGTGTTAAAACTTAATTAATTAATGCGGATTTGATGTGAAAACCTTGGAACTTAATTGAACAACATTAAAACTTAATGTGATTGATATGAAATCGCGACATCCATGTCCCATCACCTTAAACGCCATCGAATGCACCCGCAGCCAGGAGCAGGGCAAGTTTTGATTGAGGACACGTGGCAGAAATTGATTGGAGTGAATTTTTGTTTGGGTCGCTTGCGCAGTGGAAATCCGGACCCGAAAAATATTAGGGCGAATTTGATAAGAAATTCGCGTCACAACTCTCCCTCCGTACGCCAGCCCAACTTCGGACCCGAAAAAGATTAGGGCGAAATTCAGTTGGTTTTCACGTCACAAAATTGGCCGACGTCAGCAGGCTATTTTGGAACGCGAATTTGGTTTGAATTATGGTTTATTGTCGTTTGAAGTCCGGAGGGCTCGACTTAAGAACAATTTTTTTTGATCCCATCTTATAAAATTTGTGTTGGTTTTCTTTGATAATACACATATTTATAATAAATCATGGGAATACCACAGTAAACATGTGGAAAAGTTATATAAATTATTGAGAACAATCATTTTTATGTAAAAATATCCAAATGTGCTTTTGGGAAATAAGAATTCGAGTATTTGGTTCATATTGTTTTAAGGGAAGGAGTGAAGTTGGAGCCTCAAAAGATGCAAGCTATTACAAAATGACCTATTCCTAAGAAAATCAAGGTTCTTAGAAGATTTTTTAGACTTACATGATATTATTGATCATTTGTTAAGAATTATGCATGCATTTCAAGTCCACTCACATATCTCTTGAAGAAAATGTCATTTATATGGAATGATGAGGCTACTTTGGCATTCTCTCTTTCAATGGATGCCATGTCTTCTACACCAACATCGGTTGCACCTAATTTTGGTAAAACATTCATAGTAGAGTGTGAGGCACTAGGACAAGGAATTTACATAACATTAACACAATAAGGGATATCATTGGCTTTTAAAAGCAAGGAATTCAAAGAAAATATTTCGTGAAATCTACGTATGAAAAATAAATGGAAGAAATATTACATGCAATAAAAAATGGGGATAGTATATCATTGGGAGGTACTTTAAAGTCAAGATATACCATGATAGCATAAAGTATTTTTTGAAGCTATGGATTTCATTGGAAGATTAACAAAAATGAGGAGAAAAAATGCAAATTTTTAATTTTGAGATGATCTGCAAAAAGGGTAAGGAAAATTTAGTACATGATGCTCTTTCTAAAATAGAAGAGGCCTCAAATTTATATCCAATCACATTTTCTATTCCTAGGTGGCTAGAAGAAGCTTTCCATAATGGAAAAATGACAATAGTACTAAACAAAAACTAAAATTTATAAAGGATGGGATGAACTCTATGGAGCATTGGGAGTGAAAGAGATATACTTTGGTGCAAATGTAGAATATTTTTATGCACGCAAGCATATTTGAATAAAAAAATATTAAGGGAGTCCCATGTCTCTCTGATGGTAGGACGCGGGGTTCCTTAAAACATCTCAAAGGATCAAAAAATATATTTTTGGAAGGAATGAAGAAAGATATTCAAAATTTTGTAAGAGAAGGTCAAGTTTGCATAATAAATAAAGGAGAGATAGTAAAATCTCTAGGGTTACTTCAACCATTCCACATACATATTCAAAGACTAGAAGATATATCAATAGACTTTATTACAGGGTTACTGAAATATAAATGTAAGTATTACATTTTTGTGGTCATTTATGTAGACAAATTTTGTAGATTTTTTTGGTAGAGCTCAAAGTACATAAAGAACAAGCCAAGTGGCAGAAGTGTCCGTGAAAGAAATTCATAGTCTTCATGGTTTTCCTAAAGTAATAGTAACAAGAAACTTTTGGATATAATTATTTAATACGAGTGGAGAAACACTAGCTGCCATGAGTTCTACATATCAAGCACAATCAAATGGTCAAACAAAAATAGTTAACAAATGTTTTTAAGGTTATCTACAATGTTACTCTTTAGAAAAGAAATCTTAATGGATGAAGTGGGTTCCTCAAGGAAGAATGGTAATATGATACTATCATGCTACCTATCACACATCTACTAAAATTTCCCCATTTAAGGTCCTTTATGGATATCCAACTCCTAGTATCTCATACTTTTTGCAAGATAAGTCCAAAGTATAGGAAACAGAGTCACATATGGAAAATACTAAAGAAACTTTGAAATTATTATGGAAAACCTTCAAATGACATGAAACATGATAAAACAACAAGGGGAACAACATTGAAGTGAAAGATAATTTGAGGAGGGTAATTGGGTATTTTTTAGATTATAGCATTATAAGCAATCTTCATTCAAGAAAAAGAAGAATAAAAAATTAGCTCAAAAATGTTATGGCCCTAAATAATTATTCATAGGATTGCACAAGTGGTATAGAAGTTATATTTTCCTTCTTCTTGCATTCATAAGGTTTTTCATGTATCTTGCGTAAAAAAGGTTTTGGGAAAAAATATGCCAATGTAAATAGAACTTCCAAAATTAGATGAAGAATGAAAGTTGATTCTTGAACCACAAAAAGTTATAGATAAACATTATGTATCTCTTTGACATATAACCATTATGAAGTACCTAATCAAGTGGAAGAATATTCCTCTAGAATAAGGTACATGGTAAAATGATCAATTCGTGATGAAATACCCATGGCTAAAGGGTTCGTTTGAAGTTTGACAAAGGTTTTGTTATATGTTTTATATAACGCGCGGCGGAATAGTTTTATTGTTTGTTAAGGTCCCACACAGTGATCAAATTTGAAGGGTAGGTCCGAATTTCAATTAGAAGGGCATATATCTATGTCGCCCTTCCATAATGAAAAGCTTTAAAAAAAAACTTTTCAATTGACCACAATAAATTATTTTTACATTTCATCTTCAGAAAGACAAAACCATCAATCTTTATATTAATAAAATACTGTTACATATACAACAATGAAGAAGGCTCCATCTTTCATTGCTTAAATATCTCATTAGCAATGTCAACATAAGTCTTGAAGACACTATTATAAGAATTTGGATACATACCACCGGTATATAGGAGATTCTTATGTGTCAGATTGTGTAATGCAATTTTGAATTTGTCTCACAAGGAGCAGTAGCATGGAGGTTTGGATTTTTCTTATAGAACTTTTTTATTATTATTTGAAACGTTGTTTATAGATATGAAGACAACAATGAAATTATGAGCATGGTGGACAATTAGTCAAGCTCATGATGCCAAACCATGATGATGTAAGTTTGGAATTTAACATTTTTACATGTTAAAGACAAATAGCCAAAATCACTGACAACTTAGTATGCCATAATTAATAATCATTCCCTGTTCACTTTTGTTAATAGGTTTATGTCACACGATGATCTCTCTTCTCTGGCATTTACTTGTATTGAAGATCACTATTCTAGGAATAAGGAGTTATTTTCTCCAAAAATAACCCTAGCCAAACATTAACAATGCATCAAGGATATATTTATATGCTTCATAAGTACATATGTTCTACTTCTAAATCATGTCTTGGAAGTGGTTGTTTTGCTGGAAATTATTCACCAGTTGGTTTCATACCAAAGTCTTTTTCTCATTTTCAGCATCCAATACATGAAAAGATAATGGTTTAAAACAACATAAATATTTGAAATTTTGCAAGAATTGTCTGGCACACTTTGAATATGAATTTTGAAGTCAAGTGCATGATGCTGTATAGGATCAAGTGTCATTTTGAATACCAAATGTTTCAGAAGAAACTTCTCAACATGATACCCTGCAGTAAGGATTAAATGACAATATTGCATCAATTATTTCCATAATAAAAGTGCACCTCGGCCATAAGACTAAACAACTACAAATATTGTCGATCTAACAAGACCACACAATAAAATGTATTCCACAAGGCCAATACTGTATGAAAAATGAAAAGGATTTTGCAACTAAAAATACCTTAGGCAACTAATTCAATTAGATACACCAAACCATTAGCAAAAAGGAAAACCAGCCTACTCAAAAGGCAAGCGTTTACCTCCTTTGACAAAATTTTGAGTTCCGAAACAAGGGCCTTTATTGTCTTGTCAATGCCCCTATTAATTTGAATGGGGTTTGCACCTGCTGCAACAACCTAAACAAAAAGGTTTCATTTCAAATTATTTTCCACAAATTTAAGATACAACCATTGTCAGTTTTGTATTTCCTAACAAGCTCATAAATTTTGACAAAATAACCAAAATTTTTTAATACCTGATAGCAATTTTTTCACTCAAAAACTATCTTAAACTCAATAAGCCCAACCCAAAACTAAAAAATCAAACACCATAAGACCCTACAAAAATGAATAGATGATCTTAATCCAGTACTATCGACAAAAAGTTACCTTTACACCCTCACTTATTAAACCCTGTGTTGTTGAATTTTAACTTCAACTGCTGCAGCAGAAGGACGGATGCAGCAACAACATTTTCTTTTGGAGGTTGCTTGCACGCCATCCAGAAATTTAATTCAGCATTTAAAATTCCTCCAACTTTTTTTTGTAGACGGCCGCAGCCATATTTCTGTACAGGATTGTATTTAAACACAACAACCAGCATTAATGCAATTCACCAACCAGAAATTAAACAAACAAAAATTTACCCCCCAGTTTTGTAAATTCAAAAGGAGGACACGTGGAGCATTAATATTGGATCGCATGAAATTGAAGGGAATCTGAGAATCTGAAAACTGGGTAACAAATATGTTTCCTTTCACCTTTGAGTTTTCAAATTATGCCTACCAAATCTAAGACATTTAAGAGGGGGAACTAATACAACGTTAAAAAGAAAACCAGAACACACATCTACAAATTACCTCCTTAGCTACTGTCAGACCATCATTAACTATTTTTGGAGAACCATGCTTGCTCTCCAAGACAAAAATTTTCCCTTCGCCCCAAGGGTGACTCCAACAAGATCAGCAAGTTTGTTCACACCGCCTGCAAGACAAATTGACAATGCTTTCAATAAGTGTGCAATTGAATGCCAGACCATATGCCAAAACAACCCTCCATGAAAAATTAAAATAACACATTAAAATCAAATATAAGTGGACAAGGAAAGATCCACCGTAGTGAAGTTTCACGTGCAGGTGACCTTCCTTTAAACATAATTTTTTCTCTGACCTGCAATTTTTTTGTCACTGAGCCATCCTTGTTGAAGTACAACTCCTTTTCCATATCTCTTGTATTAACTACCTTCTCTCTGTCTCGTAATCTCAGAGTCCCTCTTCTGCTTGAGCGATTAAAGGAAATGGGTGAAAAAACTAAAAGAGAAGACAATTGTCTGCCATAATTATCAAACATTGCACCCAACTTCTTTCCCTTTCCATTGTTACCCAATGAGGTAGATGTGGAAATTGTTGTCATACTGCCCAAAGCAGAGGCCATCTTCTCTTATGCTGAATATAGAATTACAAGATCTTCATATTAGTATGAACCTTAAAAAACACGACTCCCATTGCTAAAAACCACTTTTAAGTTGTAACAGGCAAACTAGACAACTATTGCAACTTTTGGCAACTTCTAGAGCATTAAGAGAGAAACAACCAAAGAGAAATACAACCACAATCCTAATTTTAATGAGACCAGACTATATATTTGCATTAAGATAATAGAAAGAAATCATGACTATATTAATGCCAGCACAAAACAATCTTTAACCAGTGTCTCTTGCGGCCTTCAGGTTGCCATGCTAGAGGTTGCATATTTTTAATTTAAATTCTTGACCTCTCGTGCCCATCTATGAATGCATCCAATGGGATATCTACATCAAATGCTCCTTTATATCCCCAAAAACAAATTCCCTACTACAAGAGCACTAGTATTGATGGATCACCCCACAACATCCCACCCACTAGAAACGGTGAAAAAGGAAACCCAAGAAAACTTCTGAAATATCTCAAGATGACTATATGGGTGGTTCTTATGAATCAACCAACCATTCAAAACATGCTTATCAATCCAAACCATGAGTATTATGTGAAGATATTCAAGCAGACACTGAATCGGATTTCTGAAGCTATGTTAGAGAAACCCTAAACTCTCACTTAAAATAGGTGAAATGTGGCACCACTCAGAGATTGACATGTGCCAATTGGTACAAGTGGTAGAAAATTGGCATGCTCAAACAACGAGGTGATGCAGGAATGACATGAGGGATAAAATATCAGAAAAGCCCCAAATCTGGAGAACTAAAGCTCATCACCAACCTGAGATTGACAACTTTACATGATGTAACCTATGAAATCGTAAATGGACAAATCATAGTAACAATAAAGTAACCTATGTAACAATAAAGTCGGATTCATCCTGGGAGTGGTAATGGGAGAAATCATAGTGAACAACAGGAAACATGCAGAGTTGCTTACAATCAAATAGATGAAAAACACATACAAAAAACCTAGATAATAATCATGAACAAGCTTAATATTGAATTATGAACTGTAAAGGAACTTACAAAATGTGACATTACGAACCCGGTCAAGCGCACAAGCAAAAATATCCTGGACATGACCCTGGTTGACAAGTTGTATTGCTCATGATGCAAGAGGATTTGTACCTGCACTGCCAAGTCAATCAAAATCCATCATTATCTATACAATAAATACAAGTAATTGATGTAGTATTTTTTACTCTAAGATGCATTCCTATGATAATGTTAGAACATATGTTGAAAATTTCAAAACATACCTGAATAAGCTCCTCTTCGTTTCAAGAACAATTTATTGGAGTCGCATGAACTTGGAACAAGCCTCCCACGATCTGAAAGAGTAGCAACTAAGTCAACAGTGACTTTTTTGTTGCTACGCTGGATCGAGGGAGGTTTGCTCCAAGATTAAATCACTAAAATAAATTATTCTCTACTAAACAGGGCTAACCACGTGAAGGTGGAAGCTCTTATGCCCCCCCCCCCACATCACTCTCAATTCTCCAATACCCAATCTATATTTCATTTTTTACTTTCATGAGCATAAAAAAAATATTCAATAACTAATAAAAAAACAATTCAACAAAAAGTACGCAAGGAAACATTGCAATTAATGCTTGACATAAAAATAGTATGATAAATGAGTTTTTTATATAACGCAAAAAACGTTCCAAGTATGGTAATGTTTGTCTTATAATAATACAATATTTTACATTATCAAATTTTCTTTTTCTTCTCCCTATTTCTAAAGCTCCTAATTACATCATCAATATCATCATGCTCTGCTCTTGTTTCGTGCCTTTCGACCCGCACTGCTGACCTAGTTGCGTAGTCACGATGTCTGGTCTCATCCTGTGACGGGGCATCACCTACAAAAATAGATAATATTAAATTTTAATTGTCATTTTTTAAATATCATTGAACTAGTTCAGTAATATTAATAAAAAAAAATGCAATGAGATTATTTACCTGGTACACCAATTGTCATCGCTGACCTAGTTGCATAGTCACGATGTCTGGTCTCATCCAGTGACGGGGCATCGCCTATAAAAACAGATAATATTAAATTTTAATTGTCAATTTTTAAATATCATTGAACTAGTTCGGTAATATTAATAAAAAAAATTGCAATGAGATTATTTACCTGGTGCACCAGTTGTCGCCGCTGACCTAGTTGCGTTGTCATGATGTCTGGTCTCATCCAGTGACGGGGCATCGCCTACAAAACAGATAATATTAAATTTTAATTGTCAGTTTTTAAATATCATTGAACTAGTTTGGTAATATTAATAAAAAAAATTGCAATGAGATTATTTACCTGGTGCACCAGTTGTCGCCGCAGACCTAGTTGCGTAGTCACGATGTCTGGTCTCATCCAGTGACGGGGCATCGCCTACAAAAACAGATAATATTAAATTTTAATTGTCACTTTTTAAATATCATTGAACTAGTTCGGTAATATTAATAAAAAAAATTGCAATGAGATTATTTACCTGGTGCACCAGTTGTCGCCGTTGGGACTGTTGCCCTGTCTTCCTCTTTGGTGGTAAGATCCTCAAGGGAAACATTCTCTGTCATTTAAACAAAAAAATTTATAAGGACAACCATCAAGGTATAATTATAAAAAATTATAAGTGGAAATTAATTACCGTCACGGCCCTCACTGATAGTAGCATTGTCGGCCTGGTCCCCACTACAATGATCAGGTTGCACGTGAGGATCATCTACATCTGGCTCTAAAACTAGGTTATTTGCCTCGTCGGTAGTGCTGCTCCCCTGATTTAAACAAAGTTGTTATACATTAAATTTATGGACGAAAAAAAACATATTGAAAGGTTAATGTTTTACCTTATCAGGCATTCTAGATCTTGGGACCTGCCCTAAGCTTCTGTGACGTTCAACTACGGCTTGATAGCCGAAATGGAAAGCGATATTTTTATCTTCCTCTGTAGTTTCTGTTCTGAGGTCATCACCCTACATTACATATGATTGTGTATTTTTAATCATATTTGATAGGATTACAAAAATGTTGGAAGGAGATACAATTAATTATAAGATGTTTAGCTACTTAATTACAATTCTTGGGGCTAATTTCAAGTAGCCGCCCTGGCCTAGCTTGTGATGGCCCTTTTTTTCAATCCTAGCTTTGGTTTCCTTTGAGGTGTCAGGCAACCTAGCATCAAAATATTGAAGTCAGATATGACGTAACACACTTTTATTTTAGACATAGAGAAAATTAAAGCTATTGAATTAAAGTTGTAATTTACCTCGCGGGTCCAGTTGGCATTTTTCCTTCTTTCTTTGCCCTTTTCTCTTTTCCATCATGGATGAGTTCTCTCCACTCACTCTCTAAAACTGCGAGAGGACGCTCATATCTAGGGTTAAATTGCAATTGTGTCCTATAGGTGTCCCCGGTATATTTCAAATATTTGCCGGCTACCTGAGCCACTGCTGTTCTGTCAAATGTGACGACCCCAAAAAGGGCTTCTAGATAATCTAGAAGTTCTTTTTTCAGGTTGGAATTCTGGGAATTCCACCCTATACGTATGGTTGGGCCAAAAATTACCAACGCATGGCTCTCCAAAAACCTGTAGAACTCATTGTTTCTATATATATATATATATATATATATATATATATATATATATATATATATATATATATATATATATATATATATATATATATATATATATATAATCGTTAATTTAAAAATAAAAATCATGATAAATATGTTTTAGATAAAGTACATGAAATAGTTAAAATATTAAAATTTACCTGGGAGTTCTACGTGCTTTATAGGGACACCTTCATCTTTCACCAACAACGTGCCATTAATGGTCCCTATGGAGCTGACACGTGTAGCTCCAGGAAACGTAATAATGTAGTTGGCCATATCAGCCTCATCATTGCCAACACGTTCAGCGGTTGGTTGGGTGTCTGCTTGGGCAAGGTGTATTTCTTGGCTGGCACCTAAAGGAGTAGAAGGTGTACGAGAGGGTTGTTGGGAAATCTCTTGCCCTTCTGTCCCACTACCACCAACACCGGGTTCAGCAAGTGCCAGAAAACGCTACATACAAAAGAAATTTTTGTTAGTTTAGTTAATGTAAAAATTAAAAATCAAACTATCACAATTCATCTCATGCAGAACAAAGAAAACATCCTTTTGAATTTTTATTATTACCTGATATGTTTCTAGCTGGCTCATAAGTTTTTTTATCCTCTCTTCTATTTGAGGTGTTTGAGGCACGTCTATCAAAGTATTAAATTCTGACCTTGCATCTCGTGCCTTTTTTCGCAACAAGAACACTGGAGATAGGGATGAAGAAAGCTATTCCTCAAAGAGGGAATCATCAAGCGTACCATGGCTAGGTGTCTGCATATTTGAACAAAATTAATATTATATCAATTATGTAAATAACTAAAATACCTAAAGATAGAGCAATGCTAGCACTTTATATGTTCTTCCGTTGGCCTCTTTCCGCGATCATCCCGTCTCGGGGTTGTTCCTGTACTGCCCTGATTAGTCTGCCACATTGCAATAAAATTATAAATGTAAAAACTTGAAAAAAATATCTAACTTGAAAACACAAAATGAAAATTGAAATAATTTCTAATAAGACACTGGAAGACAGAGTTAGAGTTTCAAATATGCCTTGCATTGAATTCAGTCCTGGAAACATGTCATTGCACATTAAGGCACCCAAACAAGAGACAAGTTGATAATGAAGACCTTATTGAATATATTGTTGGAGCAACTTCTAGTAAACTTGTTGTGAAGACCTTGAGGAAATTTTTGGAGCAACATTGTTGAAGCTGATGGTATAGCAATGTTGGAGACGATCTTGAAGGGCCTTGAAGTGAAGCTTTTGGAGCAACTATTGAAAAATCCTTAGAGCATTTAAGTAAGCCACTTTCTATCTTCCATCACCTTTTTCCTTTCAATATCCTTTAAACAATTTTGTTGATATTTAATGTTTGAAACTATGTTCCCAGGAAATGTGGGTTCGGGGACGGGGATGGCATTTTTTGAAACCGGGTGCGTGGGTTCGTCTGGGTATTTTTATATTAATATATATTATAATTTATATATCATATATAATACTATATTTTCTAAATTATAATTTATAAATTATAAATTTAATGACACTAATATAGTAATTTGTAAATTACTAATAATTTATAAACTTTAAACTTTAAAGATTTAAACATGCACATCATTCAACATTCACATGTGACATTTGTCATTGAAATTTCAAAATTTCTAGTTTGATAATATCATGATTCATATATGATATCAAGTGCAAATTGGAGCTCATTTTACATATTAACAACTTATAAGAAATTAGAATCATGATTCAAAATTTCAAAATATATGTCCATTGTCATACTAAATTCAAAATTTGCCTCAAGGCATCTCCAAATGGAAAACTGTAAACATGAACTAGGAAATTTTGATATACTAAAATAAAAATAGCTAAAGCCTAATAGTGAGCAATGGCTTCCTCAAGCCATATCATCAGCATCCATGTCATCAGCATCACTTAGATCTTCAATTATCATGCTCTCCAAGTAGGAATCACTCTCATCTTGAGGCTCTGGCTCATCCATAGCAATTTGAGGATGGATGTTTGTGGTAAGTCTACACTTTTTCTGGGTAAGTTATGAACTTATGATTCGTGGATAGGTAGGTATGTTTTAAGGTTTAATTTTTATTTTTTTAAGTTTTAACTTCCCCCTTTATAATTGACTATAGCCTATGGAGTTGGATAGGCTACTTTGTCCTCCCTTGGGAAATTTAATTATAAGAGAACATTACAATTGGAATATTGTTCACTTCCACTGTTGTTTTGTATAATATTTCATAGTAGTCCCAAGGCAGAAAATTCACAGAATTAAGATCCAGGAAACCTCTGGTTAAGAGATTAAATTTTTATTACATTTAAAGTCAAAGCCAGCAGAAATTTCTTCACCAGTAACTACTCTGTCTAAGCCATGCCTAGTATGATAGATATGCTATTTTTCCAGTTTTGCATCATAGTCATAGTAGCTACAGCACCTTTGGTGTGAACAAATAATCCTTCTTGGAAATTAGGCTGTGTATGTCCAGATTGTATTCGATCAACCCCATGCCAATAAACCTGTAGGAAGCATTTTATACATCTACTATAACAAAGTTGCAACTTTAATGTCTAAGACTTCTTTACCATTAAAAAATAGACATGTTTATTTCTGAGGTTTGATCTTTCTAAATATGCCAGACCAATTCATCCAAATAGCATACCAATTCATTTGAATCATTTAAGTTTTAACTCTTAAGTTTTAAAATTTAATTGTAATTTGTATGTTTTAAAAAATAGTTAGAAACAATACCATTTAAAAACTAGGGTTCTCGGTCCTTGGCATTCCTTCACCCGGGCCTAGGGGCACACTAGAATAATTTCACACTAAACCATGCAAACTTAAAAGTAACTTAACAGATCCATAAAGTAATAATAATCATAATTCCTAATTTCCTATTGTACGATATGATGCAATTATTCAAACATGAAGCAATGAAGACATGCAATGTCTGAATTTCAAGATTGATGAACCAATACAAGAAGTTAGAAACTACAACTTTGATTCAATACTCTATGTCCTAACTCCAAGAAGGAATCTAGTTTGTAGTACAAAACATGCATCATGTATTATCAATTCTTAATTGACAACAACTGAAGGACATCTACCTCATCAATTCCTTCCCATTTTGTGTTTTTATGTTATATTCCTAATAAAAGTGTCAAATTTCTCTCAAAGTAAGCAACCACTGAATAAAATAAAAAATAGTTAAGATATGATTGAGAAATGGTCATTTATTTCTTGAAAGGATCTTCACAATTTCTTTGGTTGTTTTTCATCTCAAGAAACAAGAAATGACCCAAGAAACTATCGTGATGTAATATAAGAAACAACACGGTGCAATGGCCATTTTCAAAGCCAAATGATGTCCATTGAGGACATGGCCTTTATTTGGTTCCTGTTTCATAGGAGTTTCGGGTAGAAATGAAACTTTGTTGTACCATTTCCAGTAGTAAAAAGGGAAAACCTTCTTTTTCCATGGGAAATAATTTACCTTTCCTTTTTCAAGATAATCTAAATCACAAAAAATATGAACTATACTGCACACATTCTTGGATAATGTGAAAGTGGAAAAGGAATACCCTACACAAGTGATGCACACATGCACACTTGAACACTAATAGATTTTTGTAGTTGAAATGCAATGCTTGTTTTCATTTAAATGTAGGGTTTTTAAAGCAGGGAGAAATAATGGCTGCCAAATTAATAAGCGTTTCTTTGGGAAAAATTTAAATCTTGTATTGGGTGATGAAGATAATAGAGGCTATTGAATCTTGATTCTTGACATCTAGAGAGAACCCTACAACCTAACACAATCCAATGGAATTGACCAAAAAACCCAAATAGAGTCAACCCTACTATAGGAGGAAGGGCCTGCAATAAGAACTTACCATTTTGCAAGAGCTGAGGGTGAATGTTGTTCTGCACGAGTTGAGGGTGAAAGCTGAGGGCAAATGCAGGGCGAATGCTGTTCTGCAAGAGCTTAGGGTGAATTTTGTTCTGCAAGAGCTCAGGGTGAATGCTGAGGGCGAATGTTTTTCTGCAAGAGCTCAGGGCGAATGTTGTTCTGCAAGAGCTAAGGGAAAATGCTGAGGGTGAATGCTGTTCTGCAAGAGCTAAGGGTGAATGCTGAAGGCAAATGCTGTTCTGCAAGAGCTGAGGGCGAATGATGTTCTGCAAGAGCGGAGGACGAATGCGCGCGTGATATCAGACGTTAATGTATCTATTGCGACGGATATAAGTTTCGTATTTTTAATAAAATCATTTTTATGTAGCACGCATATAAGTTTCGTATTTTTATGTAGCGCGCATATAAGTGTCGTTATACTGACGGCGGAAAAAGCGTCGCTATTGCGACGGATGCCTCCAAACGTCGCAATTGCGACGTTTGGAGGCAGTCGTCGCAATAGCGACTCTTTGGGGCATAGTATCACAATTGCGACGTATTCCTCCAAACGTCGTAATTGCGACACGTTGTCTAAGTGTCGGTATTGCGACACTTTTATATAAATGTCAGTATAGCGACGGTTTCGGGCGGGATTGAAAAAATTTGGGGAAATTTCTGACATTTGGTCAAAAGTGTCGGAACCAAGTGTCGTAATTTCCCCCAAATGTAGTAGTGAAATTTATCTTCTCCACTACATGTTCTCTTACTTTCTTCTCAAGCCTAGCAATCTGAAGATTAGCTAGTCTTAGTTTTTCTTTCATTCCTTCATAACTGCTCTTTTCTCTGAGTATGGAAAACTCTGTTTCTGTCACCCTCAAGCATAGGTGATGAAAGGTCTATGGGTTCCTCATAATCATTTGAAACTTCTCTAGCTTTTTCTAATTCCACATCCAATCCTTGCAACTTTTTTGAATTCCTAGTTAGAGGCCTTCTGGGCTTGAACACAAACTCTAAAAGTTCATCATTAAAATCCAGTTTTTTGGAAGACTTGATCTTCTTAGATTTCCCTTCATCCAAATTTATAAAATTTGCCTGCACTAAAGGAGATTCCTCAATATCAATTGCTTGTAAAATATCATTCAAGCTACCCTTTAAACCTGGATCTTCTTCTGAAACCACTGTTTTTCCTTTTTCCCTTGCTATTTGACTTCTAGTCAACCTTTTCTGAGCTGATTTACTGGTTGACTGTTCCCGCACTGCTTTGTTATCTTTGGTTATCCTCCTTTGTGTAGGTTGAGGGGTTTCTTGAACAATTACTGGTGTTTTAATCTCTGTCCCTTTCACCTGTTTTCTAGGCTTTAACTTGATAAACCTCTTAGATCTTTTTTTTGCAGGGTCAGTGATTTCAGATAGTGATTTTCTTTGGCCCTAGGGCTTACACCTGTTCCATATGTTTCCACCCCAAATCCACACAGAAAAAAAATGTTGACCATTCTCCATTCACCCTCTGAAGCTCATGAAAAACTACTAATTTGACAAGACCATGATGAAATAATGAAGTTTCACATGCCTGAGTTTTCTTCTGCACCTTATCTACCATCTTGGCCAAACTCCGAAACAGAAAGAAAGGTAAATCCAGTGAAATGCAATAAGAGTTTGAAATGGTAAGAATACACCTTATGGTATCTTCCTTCTCAAGTGAAGTACCTTTGAATGTTGGAGAGCAGGTTAGCATATGTATCTTTTACATAACCTCTTGGCACTACTTTGGTTAAATCTGTGTCCAAAAACTCTAGCTTCAAAAATATTTTACAAGGTTCCATTTCAAACCTGAAGTTCTTGAACCACCTTTCTTCCCCTCTTGGAATCTCTGTCACTAAAGATATAACTTCAGGAGAAATTGGTAAGTTTAAACATCCAAATTTTGTATTTTAACCTATAAAATTGATGGAAAATTCTTTTGTGACTTGATTATGACCTCCCTGTAGCTTTTCACATAATCTCCAGCATCCTACTTTCTTGAAAGCTTCTTCAACTGCTTTATCCTTACTGAGAGCTTATATGCCTTCGGGTTCTGTTCTCAAACAATGGCCTGATCTCTGGTTTCTTTTTTCCTCTGTCATCTTTCACTTGGAATCCTTATGACTTCAGAAAACCTGTAATAAACTGGCTCGCTTGATTTAAGAGAAACTGGCTCGCTTTTTTAAGGGTTCAGCCTCGCTTGATAATTGTTTCAGCCTCGCTTGATAACTGGTTCAAAAACTCTGGTTTATGCTTACCATGAGCTTGTTATTCAAAGAAATACATGCAACAAATGTTTTTGCATGAGAATATATAACCAAGGACAACCATCCCATTTCAAATTTTAAAATGACGGATGATAAATGACCCCGAATGAATCTCATGATGGTTGTGAATGGTTGCATGTGGGAGAAAGGATTCGTGGACTGACACCTACTCATGAAAATTTAACGGAATTTGATGGATTTGACAGTTGGACAGGATTGGTTACGAATCCCCGATTTTTTAGGGCGTGCAATGTATTTTCAGGGTTTTGCGCTACGAAAAGACCAGTGTTTTCGTAGCGCAAAAGCAGTTTTTTACACTGTTTGTGCTACGAAAACGTGGTTTCGTGGCTTATTTGAAAAAAAATTCAAAGTGACTAGACAGATGATTTCTGAAACATGACATGGGACCTTTAAAGTGTGAAACAAAATTATTGTACCTTATTTGATGATGGAGATGAGACTCTAACCTTATGATTTAGACTCTAAAAACATAAAAATGCCTTAACCTCTATTCTAAGACCATGACTTAGGAACAAACATAAACTGTCCAAGTTTGGAAAAACTTTTATAGTGATAACAGTGGCTCCACTTGGGATAGTGTGCCCTTGTGGTACATTAAGAACTGGTAGCTCCAGTGCTGCAATCCATTCCTTTAAAATAAAACTCTGAAATTCTACCCAATCTGCTTCAAACTGTACCTACTAAAAATGCTCAGTCAACCTTGAGCTTATTTGCACATTCCTACCTACCCTATCAACTGCAAACTTCATTCAGCTCAATCAATATGAAATTTCCAATGTAGCCAGTCATTTGTTTTATCTGATATTTGAGTTTTTTGACTGCATTGGAACTCGAAGAAACTATGATATTGTGATGACCACTACCACTGAAATTGTAACTGATCTTCATAGTAAAAGTAAAACTGAAACACTGGAGAGTAAAAATCTTTCATGTATTTAGCTATAGGATCCCAGAAAACATGATCAGCTTGATGATCCTCATAACATCCTATAACTTCTAGCAACTGATTTTTAGCCACGCAAAATTTATTTGATAAGCTATCCAACTGCCTTTCTGAATGATTCCCATAGACAATGTAAATTTCCTCATTATTATGATCATTCTTTGAAGTAGGCTGCTACAAAATATGACATAAATAATCAATCTTTTTCTCTGCCTGAGGGTTATAAAAATTGTCTTCCAGTATTTCTCCTTTGTGTTTGCAATGATTTTCATACTCTTTGTGATCCAAAGACTGGCAAGTTTGTTGTATCTTTACATCAATATTGGAGGATGTAACATGGTTTTCATAAGTATACTCCTCCTGATTTCCATGATGCATTCTATGGGATGTTATCCTTTCTTCTAGGTGTTGAAATGTATTGTTATGAAGAGTCTCTAAAATTTCGTCATCCATAAATTCATCATCATCATAACAATCCTCCAAATACTAAATAAGACTCACAGAATGTTTACAGCAATCTTTGACTAGCAATAAGGAGGGATGACACTCTTTATACATCTTATAGAATTCATCATGAAAATTAGCAAGAGAATATAATGAACCATTTGCTAAACCTTTATACCAAGACCATGCTTTTCCTTCTAGAGTGGACATAAACATCTTCATAAGACAGTCTTCAGGGAACTGAACCTTAAGACTATGTACATGTAGATGAAACCTAACCAAATGAAGAGCAACATTGTCTTTCTTTTCATATTTGAATATTGGAAGATCATCTAACCATTCAACCTTTGGCATAGGATTTGGAAAACCAGGGATATGAGACCAATTCATAGGGGCATACCTGGCATTCATTCTTGCAATGGAACTCATCTTGAAACTTCATCAAGCTATTGATATTCTAGCAGTGGAGTCACCTTCCAATTTGATTATTTGATGTGTGGAGTCACCAAGGTATTTTTTCAGCCTCAAATAGCTTCCTGAGCTCCTACTACCTTCAGAAGTTCAGCTTATTGATTACGGGAATGAATAATATTTAGGCTCCCGGCAGACGCACCAAAATGTTATCACCAAAATAGGACCTAATAGGCTGCTGGTCAGGCTATCTCAGTGTAACTATTTCAAACCAGAATTTTAGTTGAGGCTTAGCCTCCTCAACCTGAGAGGGCTCTCTCACTAGGTTTAAGATTTTGAATTAAGGATTAGATGGCTATCTCTAGGAATAAGTTGGATAAAGTGTGTTACTGGTTGAGATAATGATCAAAAAACATCTATTGGGCAATGGAGTCTAGGTATTTTCCCACAAAACATCAACATCAGCTTAACATGGAAGTTAGGGCATTTCAGATTTCTTAAGTGCATCAGTGAAACAAAAACGAAGTGAACAAAACACCGTTTATAGACATATGTAATAAGTTAGAGCATTTTCCAATGAATTCTAAGTAACATATGTTTATACCACTGCAAATAGATAGATAAGGAAAGCCATAGTAAATTCACACATTAAAAAACTCTTTCTGAATCCTGAGTAGGAGGCCAATATTTGTATTATGATAAAAACACACAGTCTGCTATAATCACATAGTCTGCTTGTTCATGAAAATTTCCAACCTTGAGGAGTTCAACCTCTTCTCTCTTAGAGAGTCATTACAACATTGGATTCTATGATCCATCTTCAAAGGAATTCAAATTATATCTTAGATTGACACCTATTTACTCTAAAACTGCCTATTAATTACATGTGACAGTTAACTGTCTATTCTAGAGTCCTAATACAATTAGGAGTAAAACTCCTTCTTATGACTAAAACAACCTTATCTAAAAAGTAAATATTATGTTTGACAGTTGCTCCTCTTAATCTTCAACCTTGATGATGTCCATAACCTTGTCTTCATATTCTGTTATCTTATCCCTTATTTGTCCTGAAAACTAGGAACATGTTTCCTACAATATAGCTGTGACTTTAATTTATGCTCCTTGAATCCTTTCGTTGACAAAATAGAACTCTTTAGAAAAGTGATATGTGTTATCACTTCTATAAAACCATGTCCTTCCACCTGTGAAAAATTAAGTTCCTAAAAGAGTGTGAAGAGATCTGATATGTCTGCGCTACGAAAATATTAGTTGTTTTCGTAGCATAGTAGCTATGCCTTTGTAAAATATCTCTCAACATCTAATCTCCTTTATTTTAACAGCTAGAACTTCATTGCTGACCGATTTTCATCTTCTAACAGCATCAAGACTTCAAAAACCCGGTGTTTACATCTTGGAAGCTTATCAAAATGTTTAAAATTGCACCTATAGCAGTTTCGTAGCTACAGCAATTTCGTAGCGTGCTACGAAACTGCTGCGTGTCTCCATATTTACACAGTTTCTTCATCATATTTAAACCTTGAGAATATCTACAATCTTTAATGATGAATTTTATGCTAATGGACTTTGAAAAAAATATAAGTCAACTTTGCCATGGTTTCCAAAAGTGATGACCTTCCCAAAACAAAATTATATCAGGGATTTGTCACTTACTGTCTTACTTCTGTTGTAGCTGACTTTCTTCAGAGTTTTCCAATTGGATTTCAAGATCCTCAATGTGCCTCTTTAACCTCTTGTTAGTAGCCCTTAATTTCACATTTACCCTTCTCACAAACTTGGCCTCTTTGATTGCAGGCAGGGTCCAAGTGAAAAACTAAGCTTCACTGCTGATTTTTTCAGGATTTGAAACTCTTTCAAGTTCCCACAAAGCTTTAATTCTATCAAAATTTATCTTCTCCACTACATGTTCTCTTACTTTCTTCTCAAGCCTAGAAATTTGAAGATTAGCTAGTCTTATTTTTTCTTTCATTCCTTTGAAACTGCTCTTTTCTCTTTGAGTATGGAAAACTCTGTTTCTGTCATCCTCAAGCATAGGTGATGAAAGGTGTATGGGTTACTCATAATCTTTTGAAACTTCTCCAACTTTTTCTAATTCCACATCCAATCCTTGCAATTTTTTTGAATTACTAGTTAGAGGCCTTCTGGGCTTGAACACAAACTCTGAAAGTTCATCATTAAAATCCAGTTTTTTGGAAGACTTGATCTTCTTAGATTTCCCTTCATCCAAATTTATAAAATCTACTGCACTAAAGGAGATTCCTCAATATCAATAGCTTGTAAAATATCATTCAAGCTACCCTTTAAACTTGGATCTTATTTTGAAACCACTGTTTTTCCTTTTTCCCTTGCTATTTGACTTCTAGTCAACCTTTTCTGAGCTGATTTACTGGTTGACTATTCCCACACTGCTTTCTTATCTTTGGTTATCCTCCTTTGTGCAGGTTGAGCAGTTTCTTGAACAATTACTGGTGTTTTAATCTCTGGCCCTTTCACTTTTTTTCTAGGCTTTAACTTGACAAACCTCTTCGATCTTGTTTCTGCAAGGTCAGTGATTTCAGATATTTATTTTTCTTTGGCCCTAGGGCTAACACCTGTTCCATATTTTTCCACCCCAAATCCACACAGAAACAAAAACACTGACCATTCTCTATTCACCCTTTGAAGCTCATGAAAAAATATTAATTGACAATACCATGATGAAATAATGAAGTTTCACATGCTTGAGTTTTCATCTACACCTTATCTTCCATCTTGGCCAAACTCCGAAATAGAAAGAAAGGTAAATCCAGTGAAATGCAATAAGAGTTTGAAATGGTAAGAATACACCTTATGGTATCTTCCTTTGCAAGTGAAGTACCTTTGAATGTTGGAGAGCAGGTTAGCATATGTATCTTTGACATGACCTCTTGGCACTGCTTTGGCTAAATCTGTGTCCACAAACTCTGGCTTCAAAAATATTTTACAAGGTTCCATTTCAAACCTAAAGTTCTTGAACCACCTTTCTTCCCCTCTTGGAATCTCTGTCACTAAAGATATAACTTCAGGAGAAATTGGTAAGTTTAAACATCCAACTTTTGTATTTGAACCTGTAAAATTGATGGAAAATTCTTTTGTGACTTGATTATGACCTCCCTGTAGCTTTTTGCAGAATCTCCAGCATCCTACTTTCTTGAAAGCTTCTTCAATTGATTTATCCTTAGTGAGAGCTTCTATGCCTTCGGGTTCCGTTCTCAAACAATGGCCTCATCTCTGGTTTCTTTTTTCCTCTGTCATCTTTCACTTGGAATCCATGTGACTTCAGAAAACCTGTAATAAACTGCCTTGCTTGATTTAAGAGAAATTGGCTCGCTTGATTAAGGGTTCAGCCTCGCTTGATAACTGTTTCAGTCTCGCTTGATAACTGGCTCAAAAACTCTGGTTTATGCTTACCATGAGCTTGTTATTCGAAGAAAGACATGCAACAAATGTTTTTACATGAGAAAATATAACCAAGGACAACCATCCCATTTCAAATTTTAAAATGATGGATGATAAATGACCCCTAATGAATCTCATGATGTTTGTGAATGGTTGCATGTGGGAGAAAGGATTCGTGGACTGACACCTACTCATGAAAATTTAACGGAATTTGATGGATTTGACAGTTGGACAGGATTGGTTACGAATCCCTGATTTCATAGCACGTGCAATGTATTTTCATGGTTTTGCGCTATGAAAAGACCAACATTTTTGTAACGCAAAAGCAGTTTTTTACACTATCTGTGCTACGAAAACGTGGTTTTGTGGCTTATTCGAAAAAAATTTCAAAGTGACTAGACAGATGATTTCTGAAACATGACATGAGACCTTTAAAGTGTGAAAGAAAATTGTTGGACCTTATTTGATGATGGAGATGAGACTCTAACCTTATGATTTAGACTCTAAAAACATAAAAATGCCTTAACCTCTATTCGAAGACCATGACTTAGGAACAAACAAAACTGTCCAAGTTTGGAAAATATTTTATAGTGATAATAGTGGCTCCACTTGGGATAGTGTGCCCCTGTGGTACATTAAGAACTGGTAGCTCCAGTGATGCAATCCATTCCTTTGAAATAAAACTTTGAAATTCTTTCTAATCTGCTTCAAACTGTACCTACTAAAAATGCTCAGTCAACCTTGAGCTTATTTGCACATTCCTACCTACCCTATCAACTGCAAACTTCATTCGGCTCAATCAATATGAAATTTCCAATGTAGCCAATCATTTGTTTTATCTGATATTTGAGTTGTTTGACTGCATTGGAACTCGAAGCAACTATGATATTTTGATGACCACTACCACTGAAATTGTAACTGATCTTCATAGTAAAAGTAAAACTGAAACACTGGAGAGTAAAAATCTTTCATGTATTTAGCTATAGGATCCCAGAAAACATGATCAACTTGATGATCCTCATAACATCCTATAACTTATAACAATTGATTTTTAGCCACACAAAATTTATTTGATAAGCTATCCAACTGCCTTTCTGAATGATTCCCACAGACAATGTAAATTTCCTCATTATTATGATCATTCATTGAAGTAGGTTGTTGCAAAGTATGACATAAATGATCAATCTTTTTCTCTGCCTGAGGGTTATAAAAATAGTCTTCCAGTATTTCTCCTTGGTGTCTGCAATGATTTTCATACTCTTTATGATCCAAAGACTGGCAAGTTTTTTGTATCCTTACATCAATCTCGGAGGATGTAACATGGTTTTCATAAGTATACTCCTGTTGATTTCCATGATGCATTCTATGGGATGTTATCCTTTCTTCTAGGTGTTGAAATGTATTGTTATGAAGAGCCTCTAAAATTTCTTCATCCATAAATTCATCATCATCATAACAATCCTCCAAATACTGAATAAGACTCATAGAATGTTTACAGCAATCTTTGACTAGCAATAAGGAGGGATGACACTCTTTATACATCTTATAGAATTCATCATGAAAATTAGCAAGAGAATATAATGAACCATTTGCTAAACCTTTATACCAAGACCATGCTTTTCCTTCTAGAGTGGTCATAAACATCTTCATAAGACAGTCTTCAGGGAATTGAACCTTAAGACTATGTACATGTAGTTGAAACCTAACCAAATGAAGAGCAGCATTGTCTTTCTTTTCATCTTTGAATATTGGAACATCATCTAACCATTCAACCTTTGGCATAGGATTTGGAAAACTAGGGATATGAGACCAATTCATAGGGGCATACCTGGAATTCATTCTTGCAATGGAACTCATCTTGAAACTTCATCAAGCTACTGATCTTCTAGCAGTGGAGTCACCTTCCAATTTGATTATTTGATGTGTGGAGTCGCCAAGGTAGTTTTGCAGCCTCAAACAGCTTCTTGAGCTCTTGCTACTTTTAGAAGTTCAGCTTATTGATTACGGGAATGAATAATCATCGGGCTCCTGGCAGACGTACCAAAATTTTATCACCAAAATAGGACCTGATAGGCTGCTGGTCAGGCTACCTCAGTGTAACTATTTCAAACCAGACTTTTAGTTGAGGCTTAGCCTCCTCAACCTGAGAGGGCTCTCTCACTAGGTTTAAGATTTTGAATTAAGGATTAGATGGCTAACTCTAGGAATAAGTTGGATAAAGTGTATGACTGGTTGAGATAATGATCAAAAAAAATATATTGGGCAATGGAGTCTAGGTATTTTCCCACAAAACATCAACATCAGCTTAACATGGAAATCAGGGCATTTCAGAGTTCTTAAGTGCATCAGTGAAACAAAAACAGAGTGAACAAAACACAGTTCATAAACATATGCAGGAAGTTAGAGCATTTTCCAATGAATTATAAGTAACATATGTTTATACCACTGCAAATAGATAGATAAGGAAAGCCATAGTAAAATCACACATTAAAAAACTCTTTTTGAATCCTGAGTAGTAGGCCAATATTTGTATTACGATAAAAACACACAGTCTGCTATAATCACATAGTCTTCTTGTTCATGAAAATTTCCAACCATGAGGAATACAACCTCATCTCTCTTACAGAGTCATTACAACATTGGATTCTTTGATCCATCTTCAAAGGAATTCGAATTCTATCTTATATTGGCACCTATTTCTAAAACTGCCTATTAATTACATGTGACAATTAACTGTCTGTTCTAGAGTCCTAATACAATTAGGAGTAAAACTCCTTCTAATGACTAAAACAACCTTATCGGAAATTTAAATATTATGTTTGAAAGCTACTCCTCCTAATCTTCAACCTTGATTATGTCCATAACCTTGTCTTCACATTCTTTTATCTTATCCCTTATCTGTCCTGAAAACTAGGAACATGTTTCCTACAATATAGTTGTGACTTTCATTTATGCTCCTTGAATCCTTTCATTGACAAAATAGACCTCTTTAGACAAGTGATATGTGTTATCACTTCTATAAAACAGTGTCCTTCTACCTGTGAAAAATTAAGTTCCTAAAAGAGTGTGAAGAGATCTGATATGTCTACTCTACGAAAATATCAGTTGTTTTCGTAGCGCAGTAGCTATGCCTTTGTAAAATATCTCTCAACATCTAATATCCTTTGTTTTAATAGCTAGAACTTCATTTCTGACTTATTTCCATCTTCTAACAACATCAAAACTTTGAAAACCTGGTGTTTACCTCTTGGAAGCTTATCAAAATGTTTAAAACTGCACCTACAGCAGTTTCGTAGCGCGCTACGAAACTGCTGTGTGTCTCCATATTTACACAGTTTCTTCATCATATTTAAACCTTGAGAATATCTACAGTCTTTAATGATGACTTTGATGCTAATGGACTTTGAAAACAATATAAGTCAACTTTTTCATGGCTTCCAAAAGTGATGACCTTCCCAAAACCAAATTATATCAGGGATTTGTCACTTACTGTCTTACTTCTGTTGTAGCTGACTTTCTTCAGATTTTTTCAATTGGATTTCAAGATCCTCAATGTGCCTCTTTAACCTCTTATTAGTAGCCCTTAAATTCACATTTACCCTTCTAAAAAACTTGGCCTCTTTGAAAATTATCCTTTGCTACCACTTCGGAGTACATAATGTTGTTATGTTCTGCCCCTCATGAAATATTGGCTCCATGGGATAATATAGCATGTTGTTTTGGTAACTCTGTATTAGGGAATGTGAGTGATAGACACATATCAATCATTGTGGGATTAGATCCTGCTGTCTTGGGCACATAATTTCTTTTGAAAATTTGCATCCACGCCTCTACCAATCCATGCTTTTCCATTATCTATTGCATTAATTATACAACATCCAGTGGAAAATTTCCAACCCAAATATGGTTGTTGAGACTATGTATTCACTGTTTTTACAGAGTTGGAAGCGTTTTGAAATCATTTTTCATGAATATTAATGTTCCCAAGTAACACCTACACACCAAGGCTATTGCTTCTAGTAGATAATTATGTCCTTGTCTTCAAGAATTTAGAACCAATTTCCTTCACGTTGAAGACTTTACTCCAATCTAAGTCTATTATAAGCACACATATTTCACTAGCCAAGATCATGAAAACGGCATCCAATATGTCAATGGTGGATATTCGAAACTTCCAAACTATTGTTTCACTAGGATATTGACATTGTTTTAGATTGTATGAAATTGAAATTCCTTGAATGCAACAGAATTGGTAGCGCCCGCCTCTTGCAATCATCAAGACATAAATTCAAGATGGAATCGAATCTCATGATCTTTTCCATACACAAATTCTTAGGATTAAGGTTAAGAAAATACTTAATGATTAGTGAACTTTCAAGAATCAAATGTTGTTCCCTTAGATTCAGAGAAATTATCATAAACATATGCTATTATCACTTGTAGTGGTTTTATATTAAACCCAACCTCTAGGTCTATAGTGTCACCATTTTTATCCTTTATAGATGCAGAGACAAACAACCATTCCAATGTTTTCTTCAAAGGATGTCATGCCTCCAATATATTTTTAGTGTCAATTTGGCAAGGTCTCCTATGCATATGTGGAAGTCACGGTGCTTGCAAAAGGAGGTGAACTAGAATGCATTAGTTACAAGCTTGGCATGAACCCTATATTGCTTCCTAGAGGCCAAGAGTAATATAGATAGAGTATATATTAAAGGATGTATATAAATCATTCTAAAAGTTTGTTATACTAGTCTACCTTGTTCTACTATGTTGAATATTATAATTTTTTCTTTATTTAACTATCGAGGCTAATTATTATTGTTTACATATGTTTTCCCTTTACCAATAAAATTCTATTGAGAATTTGAACTCCAATTTTTTTGGTTGCATAATCATTGAAAATGGGTACCATAATGCATGCATATTGTAGTATAGGAATGCCATTAATGTGAAATAACATTACAATAGATCACAAAATAGCAATAAATGAATGACTTCAATACAATGTGTCCTTTAGCTTTGAAGAGCAGTCATTGGCATATTTTTTTGGCATTGATTTCTTTGGTGTAATTGTACTGCAAATGGGAATCTCTTGTCAATATAATATAGTGGTTGGACAATGCCTAAAATATCTCCTACTACTGGGGATTATATTCTTTAGAAACCAGTAAAATTGGTGTCTGAGATGAACTCTTCAGTTGTTGGCATTGTCATGCAACCCTCAGGTAAGCATGTTGCCACTGCACCCCCTAGGAATTTTCATTCTTCAGGTGGCGTGCCTTTATAAAGAAAAACCCACATCCATATTATGATTGGAGAATACTATGATGGTGCCTTCCCTGAGGGAAAACTTATAAATCAAGGTGCTTTTAAATATAGGTTGGATCCATTCATCCTCCACTCTATTCCATGTGATGGTTTGGTGGTCCAATACACCAAGTTATAATTAATGAGGGGCATAACTGTTGTAGTTCACTGATCAAATTGCATGAATACTTACAACAACACCCCAAGCTATAGAAATTTGCAATCCTATACTTTACTTTCCCAAGCAAACAACTAGGAAAAGGAATTCCTCTAAGCATACTAGTTACTTTTTTATGGCCAACATCAAATTCCACATGCAGGTTGCAACCACATGAAAAGAGCTTTAGTGGATAGCTTCATTTTAACAGTAATCAGCCCCCAACCTCTAATTATTAGTCTATTGAACATGTTGACAACATTTCAAGGTTCTGTTATATTTAACCATGCTTTATATACACCACCTTTCTCATCACATAATGTAGCCAATAAAACCAATTCGTTCAATGACAGTCAACCTGTCCTCGCAATCAACTAGTTTGAAACAATTAAATTGTATTAATATTATTAATTTCCCTACACTTGAGCTTCATAAAGTTAGAACAATAAGAAACCTTCACCCTCCCTAAAGCTCTTGACCAAACTTTGCATCACTGCTTTGAAGTGAAAGGATATCTATATTAAGTTTACACCATTGTAGACTTAATGTTACAAAAATGCCCCTTGTTACATGAATCATTGCAGGGGTTTTTTCTGGCATTGACTCAGACTCAATCGATTGTTACCAAATTTGGCCTTATAGGTAGTTCCTAATATAACTTCAGAAAAATACAACCATATCTTTTTTCCCATATAATTATGATATGGACCAAAAAAGCCTCTAGATTTGTCTTCAACAATAAATATGAAATTGTATCTGTTTGAATGGAAGGAGACAAAAATAAATAGTCCGTGTGAAAAATTTTGTCTGCTTTTAATAGTGGATTTAGTTCACTATTGATGTCTCAATCAAACTTGTTATCAATGGAATCATTAGCTAATTGACTACACCCTGGAGACAGTCATTCCCAACAATTAATAAGAAGTAGCACCATTGCATCTAAAAAAATGTACAATGCAAGCCATCATTCTAGCCACACAACTGTCAGTGCAAAATGAAATAATGGCATAGCTATTTGAAAAAAAATTTGATGATGTTAAACCATTACCAAGAGTTAGGTTTTTAGAGGAGAGTTAAAGAAATAAATGCAGATTTTTTGCCCCATATCCCTATACTTGTGCTGCATGCTAGAGTCTTTAGAGTCTCTCGACATCCACATGTCACCATCTCATACCATTATTTTCAGAATCTCTCTGATTGGTATTTATCTTGTGAATCATTCCCTATATGCCACAAATTTATCTGATCTCCATTTCACTAGACTTCTATTGAAATTGCTCTTCCTCCTCGATATTGTCCTTAGAAAAAAAATTATGAAGCTGCTTCACCATCCCCATTAAGCATGCAACATGAAACAATAGTGTTCAAGGTTAGAAAACCATGCATTGACATTTCATCAAACACTTACATTCAATACCCAATCTCCCACCAATTGATTTTTGTTGTGGGTTGATGGGGATGAAAACCCACATTTATTTTTTCTTACAACACCCATAATCTTTTTTGTACTAGGACACCAATTTCATAGATGAATACTCACATGTTTTTCTATTAATCTCACGTATAAGAGAGATTTTTCCTCTCCTGTGCATTGGCATACACAGAAATATTATTATACAACCCACTTCGAAGAGCCATTAACTAATGCAACTATGAAGAACCTTTCAATATTTTGGCTTCTTGATTTCTCAAAGAACCTAAATTTATCAAGGATTTCATTATCAACCTTTAGTTTTTAGGATGTTTTCAAAGGGATATGGTTGATTATAAATCTATGCTGGGAATTTAAGTGAAATATTCTGAACACTAAAATTCCTAGATGACTATTTCTATAGAACTATGCACCAGAGAACACACACCATACATTCTGATTTCCTTTAAATTGAGGTAGCAGGTTTTAATTTTCTAAATATATGTCCCAAACTTGGTTTGTCAGTAGTGTAAAAGTGAAATTTTAATGTGGAAACCAATAAATCCTTTAAAAGGTTATGTCAAACTGTCTAGTTTCCATAAATAGAAACCAATGAGGAGTCCTTCGTTAATTTGATAGCGGGTAAGATACTTGATCATGGAACTTAGTTATCCAGAGATAATTACAATTCCGTCCCACAAGGGGTATGTATGACATATGAGATCCTGGAGTCAAGTAAAATGAATACAACAAAACCCACACCATGGCTCAAATAAAATTATCAGTATGTCTCAAATAAAATAATCAGTATGTGTAGATGGATCAAGAGAACATGAGCTCAATCATCTTGATGCCAACAATCAATTAAGACTTAGGTGCATAGTCTTGCAGTCACCCTAGTAACTGAAGTGCAACCACCAATATTCACAGCTCTACTAAGGTAAGGAGACAAGTTGTGACTACTAGCTCAGTGAGTAAGAATTACAATGGTCTTAGTCTTCCTGGTTAGGTGGCAACTATCTTGGATGTACAACAATTTGTGATTAAGAAAAAATTGCAGAAAACATATTAATTTAGTAGATCATACATTGTCCAAAATGTTCTACAGTATTTAAAATTTCCAACTATTATTCAGCATACTAATGGAGTGAACCACCTTAACATCAATTTTTTTTATCTAAGATGCACTAGAAATAGGCAATAAGTAGCACCAGTTCAATTTTTTGGAAAAATCGCAGAGACCTTCACAATAATGATACTTGAATTTACATGAACAAAGACCCACTTACCGGCTCATATGAGCCTTAATGAACACATGAATATTTGGTTTCTTTTCCATCTACCATAGTAACCAAGAAGTTGTAGTAACCATAGACTACAGAATCCTAGAACTCCAAAATGTCAATTATTTATTACTAGCAGTTTGGTGATTTATCAAAATGCATTAATGCTATAACATTTTGTTGTCATTTCCTTGAATAGTGGTCTCATTTGGCTGGAGTTTTAGTTCCTGGCGGAAGCTACTACAGCTAATGCGTACTTGAGATTCACAATCCCTAGGTTTTGATAATTCATTTTCATATCTACATGCGTTGTTTCTGCAAGCCATTGAATTATTGAGCCTAATCATCTGATATATTATCTAGATAGGTGTGTAACTCTTCCAATAATTTCTACAAATCCTTTAGAAGATATTCTTATCTACTGCAATATAATGAACGTGCCCAACCTGTGCTAGTAGTTAATTACTTTGTATGCCTTTAGTTGTGGTGTATATTTCGGCAACAACAATTTAAGTTCCACAAAATTTTCCTTGAATACATCAACTCAGAAAATCAAATATCTTCCACAATTTGTTGTAGTACTCAAAACTAGGAATGTAGCACAAGATACCTCAAAGCTATGAAATTCTAGTGGCTGCCATAGTAATGGAATAGACCACCTATTTCTAACGGATTCTATTTAAGACACAAGAAATGGACAAGAATCAACAATGGTGGTGCAAAGTTTCCAACTATCATGAGGGTGATATTAAAAAAAAATGAAAAAATACATTTTAAGAAGGGAAATGAGGTATTATGAGCCTTTACTACATGCATTTTGGTATTCTACACCATCTGCGTTAGACACAAAAATTTACAACATCTTTATGTGATTTGTTATGATGCTAAAGTGAATTAATAGTTACAAAATCCCAGAACTCCAAAATGCATGTATTTTACCAAAATTTTTCTTTCATTAATCTTAATATAGCTCCTTAGTTTTCTTAAGCTGAAGTGGTCACTTGGGGTCCAAAGTCCACTAGCGTTTTTTACTAGAATTCATTTATGCACTGTTGGTTTAAAGCAGGTGAACTTAGTGACCCTGACCAAGTTCTCCCTCTTTATGGAGTATCTGACAGGTTTTCTCATTCCATGAACCAATCCCCAAGCCTTTTGAAGGCACTCTTCTCTAATGCAATATATTGAATATGCCAACATGTCCCAGAATTGGTTACCCTGATGAAGTTACCCTTCTTTCTGGAGTATCTGACAGGTTTTCTCATTTTGTTAATCGATCCCCAATACTTTTGAAGACACTTATCTCTAATGCAATATATTGAATATGCCAACATGTCCCAGAATTAGTTCATTGTTTTGTATGCCTCAACTGTGGCTCATGTTCGTAGGACATCGATTGCTTTAGTTTTGGACTGTATGACATCTCAGCATGGTTAGGCCAATTCTTAGCATAGTTATATAATTCTCTAATCCTGATGGCATGCATATTTATCTAGTGTCTGTAATTATTTTCTGATCCAACACAGTTGAAGAATGCAAGAAAATCAGCATCTTTTAGTGTAGGTCATCCATTATTTTTGTTGTTATTGTTGTCAAAACATCTCTTATATTTACGGAAAATTATTTACAAACAGTAAATCGAAAGGTGGAAGTGTATATGCAATGGATCTTATATTAGTATCCTCTTATGTAAGACTAGAAAAGTAGAAATAAAGTCTGTATAGGTTACCAAATATAAATATTGAGCATCTCTTATCAATAATTCACCCTCTGTTAATAGCTAGTCGTGTACCTCATTACACGACATGGAACAAAAATTAGACATATAAATGGAACAAAAAGTAGACAAATTACTAATTTTTTGCTCAAAAACAAACTTACACTTAATCTTCCTAGGGAAAACAGAGCAGAGACTCTCAATCACTCCCAAATCTCAATGAAGGAAGAGTGGACCAGATAGCTACAATTGCCAAACAAGGCAGCACACTAGTGAGCCAGGCATTGAATGAGAACTAAATAGTGGTCCTAATTATCTTTCCAAATAGATTAGAAATGGAGTAATTTGTGTGCTCACTTGTCTTCTAGATCAACCGACACCCCATATTGCATTGAGAGTTTGATTTAATAGATCCTGCTAAATCAACAAAGGTTAAAGCCTTTGTGGTTGATATTGTTGTAATGACTGACCAAAGATCCACCTCGCATCCCTACAAAATAGCCTCCATGTCGCAATATTATTTTTCAACATGTTGGGAGAGGGATGAGCCCCCCCAATCCTTGTGGAATATTGTTCTTCCCACCATACTTTGACCACAATTATGATTGCATGATCTGCTCTAGATGCTGAAATTGAGTCTTACTAGGCAACCAACAATTGCTAGTTTAAAGTTTAATTCTTTAAAGGGTGATAGCTCAATGGAAGAGCACCTTATTTACAAGTAGGAGGTTTGTGGTTCGATTCCATTGTGCCCTGATATTAATAGGAAATGACAGTGATCATTTTTTTCTGATGAATTCTCTTTTGACCATCACCAATGAGCTTATGGTGACATTTTTCGACCCTCACCAAAATATGAAATGGTGATGGTGAACGAATGCCACCATATATACACATCAATAGTGACGACCATGAAAGGTCTGTCACCATAAATCATTGTTGTTGATATGAAATGGTGAGGGTCACTATTTGTCATTATAGTCATTATTTGTGACGGACCTTAATGTCACCAATGAGCTTATCATGACATTTTTTTACCCTCACCAAATATGAAATGGTGACAGTCAATGAACGTCACCATATATAGGCACCAATAGTGATGGTCATGAAAGGTCCATCACAAAAAATCATTGTTGTTCATATGAAATTGTGATGGTCATTATCCATCATTATAATCAATATTAGTGACAATCGTTGAATGTCACCAGAACACATACTTTCGGTGACGCCACCTTTGGTGACGTTCAGTTTTTTGGTGACGGAGGCTATTGTCCATCACCATTGCTCATATGAAATGGTGACGGTCACTATCTGTCATTATAAATCATTATTGGTGACAGACCTTGAATGTCACCACAATACCTATACTTTCAGTGACGCCACCTTTGGTGGCGTTTTTTGGTGACGAAGGCTCTTTTGAACCTCACTAATGAGCTTATGGTGACATTTTTTGCCCCTCACCAATTTCCTTTTTTCTTGTAGTGGATCCAGAGGCTACCTGGCCCTTTATAGACTCTGCCTTTAGAACTTGTAGAAGTTAACACTCAACATATAGACTAAAATCCTATTTAGAACTTGTAGAAGTTAACACTCATCATACAGACTAAAATCCTATGGAAGTTTAGCCACTTTAGGTTCGGTTTTTAGGCCTTAAAGTTTGCCTTGAATAATTAATGGGAGAAAGCCTTGAGTTTGGGGGAGAAATGACATGTGCATGGTTTGCCTTAAAGTTTTCCTTAAAGTTTACCGGAGAAATCACATCTAGAAATGGCATGCCTTAAAGTTTGCCTTGCCTAGAGTTTAAGAGAGAAATGACATGTACATGGTTTGCCTTCAAATTTTGCCTTGATTTTGTGGGAGAAATGACATGTGCATGGTTTAAATTTTGCTTTAAAGTTTATGGTAGGAATGACACATGTATGGGAGAAATGACATGTGCATTGTTTAATTTAAAGTTTGCCTTAAAGTTTATGGCAAGAATGACACATGTGTGGGAGAAATGACACATGTACATGGTTTGCCTTAAATTTTATGGGAAAAATGACATAGAAATGACATGTACATGGTTCCAAAAACACTAGCAAATGCTATAAATGACATGTACATAGGATAAATGACATGTATGTACATAAACCCACCTTCGTGTTTTTACCTTCGTTGTTCTTCCCGTAATATTCATTTTCCTTAAAATTTGCCTTGAGTTTATGGGAGAATTCCTTGAGTTTGTGGGAGAAATGACACATGTACATGGTTTCATTTTTACCTTCATTTTTCTTCCCGGTATATTGATTTACCGCCTTGATTTTATGGGAGAAAGCCTTGAGTTTGTCAGAGAAATGACACATGTACATGGTTCGCCTTAAAATTTTCCTTAAAGTTTGCCTTGATTTTATGGGAAAAATCCTTGGGTTTGTGGGAGAAATGACACATAAACATGGTTTGCCTTAAATTTTTCCTTAAATTTTATGGGAGGAATGACATGTACATGGTTCCAAAAACACTAGAAAATGCCTTAAAGTTTATGGGAGAAATGGCATGTACATAAATGAATATTACAATGAATAAATTCTATTAATATATGTTCCAGAGATTTATTGTAGGGGCATTTACTGGATATGTCACCTTTGAGAAAGGATGAGATCTAAAGGCTACCTGGCCCTTTACAGGCTCTGCCTTTATAACTTGTAGAAGTTAACACTCAACAGACAGACTAAAATCGTATCGAAGTTCAACCACTTTAGGTTCGGTTTTTAGGCCTTAAAGTTTGCCTTGAATTAATGGGATAAATCCTTGAGTTTGTGGGAGAAATGACATGTGCATGGTTTTACTTAAAAGTTTTCCTTAAAATTTATGGTATAAATCACATCTAGAAATGGCATGCCCTAAGGTTTTCCTTGCCTAGAGTTTAAGGGAGAAATGACATGTACATGGTTTTCCTTAAAGTTTTCCTTATAGTTTATGGGATAAATGACATTGCCTTATAGTTTTTGGGCGAAATGAAATAGAAATGACAGAGAAATGACATAGAAATGACATGCCTTAAAGTTTGCCTAAAATTTCATGGGAGAAATGACACATGTGTATGGAAGAAATGACACATGTACACGGTTTTTACCTTAAAGTGGTAGTGGTTTGCACTTACGCCTTAAAGTGGTAGTGGTTTACACTTACTAAAACAACAAGTGGTAGTGGTTGATGAAGTTATATCAGAAGTCACACCTTGATGAGTTTGTGGGAGAAATGGCATGTACATGGTTTGCCTTAAAGTTTGGGTTGCCTTAAAGTTTATGGGAGAAGAAGTATGAAATTTTCAACAATCATTAGTTATGTCCTTAATAAGAAGTATGATTTGGCACCTAACAGATTGTCTAATAATTTATAATAATGTCATTTTTGGCTTGTATAGTATCATTATCGTTGATATGTACAAGAATTTTACAACTTGAACATCAACCTACACTATCATCATATCACTATACATAATCTAGATTAGTAATATCCATTACATCATAAAAAACTCCACTTTTAACATTTTACAAGATTAGAAGCATCATGAAAGGTGTAAATTTAGGTACATTAATAAAAAATAGTTCTAGCATCAACATAAACCTATAGTAGCATTATGGTAAGAAGCCAAGGGTCTTCATTACTCGAATAATCCATTTCTATCAATCATTCCTATTAACATCATGCCTCCAAATGCATAAAATGATAAACAGCTGGTGGTAGTGGTTGATGAAGTTATGTCAAAATTCATACGTAAAACTCTACTCTACATATAGGTATCATGCTTGATCAACCTTACCAATACTTTTGTAACTTAAATCACCATTACTAATCTGATGTCCTTTTTGTATTATCACAAAATTGGTAAATAAAATTAATAAAGTTGTCAACTTATATAAATCTCACACATTTTATTAAATTTTAAATCAATAAAAATAAGAAAATCAGAATCCTAGACAAATATTATCCAACCCTATTATGCATAATATCCACTCTAGATGTATGGAGGTTTGGTAAAAAAATTCTTGAATCCCTAAGCGGCAGAAAATTTCTCCTATGCACAAGTCATTAGTTAAATCTTGAAAATCACTACAATGTTGACTGTGTTGTAGATATATATGTGGGTATTCTGTTATGCAAGAGTCATTAGTTAAATCTTGGCACTATAGTGTTGTGGACTCAGTTGGAAGATTAATTATGAACAACTTATTCTTCCCTTTGCACCTAAAGAGTATATAAAGTATTCAATTGAACTTTTGAGTTTTATTGGAGTAGATGCACGAGTAGCAGCTGTAGTTTCCCTTTCAATTTTACATAAGTAAATATGGATTGCTGATTGAGGCTAAAAATATAATGGACATAGTGAGATCACTAAAAATCCTAAAAGAACAAATGCTGAAAAAAATTATACACTAAAGTGACTGAAGTGGGTGTAGAATTTAACTAAATAAAGATCAAAGTGGTTACTTTCTTCCCTAAAAGATGATCAACAAAATACATTATTAAATTCAAGCATGAACCATTAGAGATCATTCAAACTTTCAAATAGTTGGGATTTTATTTCAGCCAAAAGTTCAGGTGGGAGAAATGTTTGGAGAGGCTCCAAGGAGGATCAAAGGTGGTACTAATTCTACAAAACAGGTGTCGATCAACACATATATGTTACTAGAAAATGATCAAATTGATATCCTTGAAACCTGTCATTCTAGTTATACTCTATAGCAGTGAAATATGGGAACCAAGCACGTCAAACTTTCAAAGAGTGGATGAGGAAAAATATAGAAGTTACAAAAGAAAATCCTTGATGTCCTATGAAATAAATGTACCACATAGCTAAAGTTCTAAATGCTATGGAAAATGGAAGCACAACCATTGTTGATGTTATAGAACAAGGATTTAACAATAAGAAGATGTAGTTTGAGCTTGTAAATGAAATGTTGGACGCATAGATGAAGTCTGTTGTATATTGATTCAGAGCTATAATTTTCTCAAAATAAATTAATGGCACAAATGAATTCATAGGACATGTTGGTGTAACCAGATATTTTCTAGCAGGTGTTCCATATCCACTTGATAGTAACATAATCAACTATGGATCATGATTAATGCAACACTTGGATTTCACCTACGAAAAGTAGAGGAGATAACAAGGAGGACAAGGATGATGTACCACATAGCTAAAGTTCTAAATGCTATGGAAAATGGAAGCACAACCATTGCTGATGTTATAGAACGAGGATTTAACAATAAGAAAATGTAGTTTGAGCTTGTAAATGAAATGTTGGACTCCTAGATGAAGTATGTTGTATATTGATTCAGAGCTGTAATTTTCTCAAAATAAATTAATGGCACAAATGAATTCAGAGGACATGTTGCTGTAACTAGATATTTTCTAGTAGGCATGCCGTATCCACTTGATAGTAACATAATTGACTATGGATCATGATTAATGCAACACTTGGATTTCACCTACGAAAAGTAGAGGAGATAACAAGGAGGACAAGGATGACGTACCACATAGCTAAAGTTCTAAATGCTATGGAAAATTGAAGCACAACCATTGCTGATGTTATAGAACAAGAATTTAATAATAAGAAGATGTAAATGAAATGTTGGAATCTTAGATGAAGTATGTTGTATATTGATTCAGAGCTGTAATTTTCTCAAAATAAATTAATGGCACAAATGAATTTAGAGGACATGTTGCTGTAACCATCTATGCTCTACAAGAGTGTAATATTCCTAAATTAGCATACAACTAATTGGAATATTAAAATTTTGTTTTGCTTCTTATTTGGAGGAATAAGAGGGTATGGAGACCCATAAATATCCTTAGTAGGAATAAAGACACTCCTATTGTGAATGGAGGTCATCTAAAAAGCTGGATTGAAGACCCTTAGGTGTGAAAAGGGGTTGGAGCATGAAGACTGGGTCAACTTTGACCAAATCAACAACGTTGTTATGGAGAAATGGCATTCAATAAGGGACAACGTAGTTTGGGTTGGAGACTCTTTGCATGGAAGTAGTGACTTAAATGAGTGGGGCCTAGGGTTAGGAAGCTCACAAATTATATAAGGAAGAGGATGGCAGCCATATTCATTCATGTTTTATAATATTATTTTTTATATGATCTTTTTAGACTTGTTTCTCTCTTTAGCTACTTAGCTAAGATTGCAAGTATTGTTTAGCACAAGGTGTTCCTGGTCGGGAATCCCACCTCTTTCCTTGAGAGGCATCTTGGAAGAGTATTGCAATTCATTTTTCACTATCTGGCATCAGGCCAAGCTCCATATTTTTTCTACAACGTAGTTTTTGCGGAGTATTGTGTTGTGTTGCAGGGTGCAGCAGTGGAGGTTTGCATTGGGTATTTTCTGAGCTAGTTTTGCTGTGGAGGAAGGTTTCCTTCCATAAGAAGGCTAATAAATAAGCCCTTGGGATGTATGTACATATTTGGCATCAATCCAAGGAGTATTTATCCCCTACAACACATTTTCAGTCTAGATCTGCATTATTTTAGGGAGGATTTGCAGGGGTGGTTGCAGTGTATGTTTTGGGAGGCGATTTCTTCAATGGAGGAGGCATCCTTTCATCTGGGGGATCTATTGGAGAAGAGTTGTAGGATTCTACATCAACTTCAGCCATATCTTCTCATTTATGTTGTTGCAACATACTTTCAGCCCTAAGGCTACAACTTACATTGGCACATTGTGTGCATTTTTCTGGAAACCCTCTTGGGTTGTCTTGGAAAGGTGATATAGGGCCTAGATCTATTGGTATAACATATTTTGAGGCATATACCATTATATTTGTATAATTTTATGATATCCAGATGTAGTTATGCATGTTATGATAGCAGCTCTCTGACATTTTATATTGTAGAAGCATCTCACTTTTGGGAGTGATTATTTATGGGAGGTTTGTTTCCTCATTTCATATGTCTTATGCCTCACTATTTTGTATTGATTTGTTGTTATTATACATAATGTTATGAAACCATATTTGTCTCCATTGTTGATGTGTTTATTTACATTGTTATTTACTTGTTTATGCACTATATTGCTGCTTTCCTTATTTGGGAATATTACAGTGGTATCAGAGCATAATATTGGCTTGGCCTATCGAGCTCAACCATTATGCTATCAAGAGAATAAGAAGAAGGAGAAAGAGATCAGAATGATGGAAAGAGTGAGTTTTATCTCATCTCTTTTTAGATCTACGAGGGACCTCACTAAGGAGGTCAAGCAAAGAAAAGTGGAGAAAAACAATGAAACCACACTAGGGTTTCAAGATGAGGAAGGCCCATGTACTTCCTATCAGCAGAAGAAAGAACCTGTATTGCATAGAGCTCGAAAGCAATACACTATGCCCTTTTAATTTGAAGAAGAAGACAAAATTCATGGAGATGGAGGACACTTAGATCATGAGATTCTAAGTGAGTATCTTGCAGAATACAGATCTCAATCAAGAGCTTTCAAGGAGAATCTAACTCTCCCAGAGTTCATTCAGCTCAAAGAAGAAAGAAGACCTTGCAGCAATAGATTTCTCTTGCACAATAAGAGCTTGGGGAATGAAGTTGGATTCATTATTCCTACTACATCCAGTAGTATAAAGAGAAGTTGTTGAGATTGCAGTGTTGCACCTTGAGGGTGAAGCAAACATTTGGTGGTTCATCCATTTGAGTCATGCACAAGTGACTACATATGCAGATTTTACTCAAAGGTTAATAAAGAAGTTTGATAGAAGAAAACCATAGGAAGAGCAACTTCCACCACCACTTGTTGCAAGAGAACTTGCATCAGGAGAAGGAACACTTGTATCTTTGCAATGTGGTCTTGATCTCTTGACATATAGAGTCCCATGCACTATTCTGGAGATGCATGAGGAGGAAGATACTTATACTAACACTGATGCAGCCATAGAGGAGCAACCATCATCATCAGTAGTTGGGTAAGTCATCACACCGGAGGAAGGAACCCTTGTAGCAATACAAGATTTTCCCAAGCTTTACCAAGGTATGCACATATTTCCATTTCCTATTATTTCCACACATCATATGTAGGATTGTGGGAACATGTTATCAGGACAAATGCATGACCTAGGGTCAAAGCACATTGCTGATTTGGAGCAGCAAACTATCACTTCGCAGAGGACCCTTGATAGAGTCAATGAGGAGATGTACATTCATCCTAGTATGTCATTGTTGAGATGCACACAACTCTTGGGGTTGGAGTGTATATTTTTGGAGGATAGGATGAGTATTGTCCTAAACAATCCAATGCAGAACTATATGTTCAGCATTGAGCATGAGCATGAGACATCCTATGCACCATCATGGAGATCAACAGCGTTGTCATTAAGCAGCAGTGATGAGTTGGGGGCCTAACTAATATTGGGACATTATGATTACCAAAACACTTTGATAGCAGTGGATAGGTAGATGGTTGATGGAGGACATCTTCCATTATTATGATGGATACTTCTTGATGAGCACTTCACATCTTAATGAGAAGTTTTTGACTACATATTATTTGGATCCTTATGGGGTCAACTTGATCATTGATGAGTGGTCTTCATTTGGAGATCTCCAGGATATTGCATTTCAACATCCCATGAAATGCAAAGATAGAAATCTGATTTGGGAGGATGGTATTCTCCATCTGAGATGGATGCCAATTTTGAGCATGATGATATACACTCATCACTGGTTGGATGAGTGGTGTTGATGAGCAAGAGGCTGGAAAGCTTCTTGCAGATCTATGACACAGGGCAGCAGGAGGCAAGGTTGTGTTGGCTACTCTTGAAAGATTTTGGCCATCATGTGACATATCCTTTGTCAAAAGGTATGTTATAGCTTGAGGCATTGCGTGGCACCCATATTTTATGGCAACAAAATATTTGGTCGTATGGGGCATTCTACAAGTCAATCATCATGATGTTACTCCATGACTTGTATGATGGTGAGATGAGGAAACAAGGGTTGTTTTTTCTTTGGATACTCTTGGGAGAGTATGGGCTGATTTTCTCCCATACTTTGCATGATGTTGCAGGAATTGTTGGTGGTGGCACAATCATGGTGCCAAGGGGATGCTCCTTAGCTTTGAAGGATCAGGAGGTGCTTCCACCTTGGAAGAAATCTCCCATATATAGCAGCATTATGGAAGATTACTTTGGCATTTGGCATGTCAAAGAATGGAGTTATAAGATGACATAAGCCTTATTACAAAGGCCAAAAACATTGTCACTTGGGAGCTTTGATTTGTTGATGGAGTGTTCCCAGGATCACTTCACATATGATGCACCTGATGGACAAATAAGAGATGAGAGTGATGGATTAGTGGATGGATACATATATTACCGTGATATGATCTTCTTGACTTGGATCTCCAAGCATAAGAAGAAGGCCTTGCATGTAGCACCTGGTTTATTCCTTTCCATTCACAAGGGCCTCATGGAGACATATCATAACACTATGGAGAGATCATCCATGGATCTCATTATCAGCCTACTCTCAGCACACGGTAAGAGTTTTTTTTTTTCACTTATTAATCATCTAACACGGTATTTGTATTCTCTTGCCATTTATATACAATTCATTACTCCACAAGAGGGAAAGATTCTATTTGGGCTTCATTGTCTTTGCAAAACCAACATCAGTGATGGAGATAGTGACTTTTTATATGGATTTGGGCAAGTGTTGTGATATCATTTTTATGCTCAATTGATACACAATGCCATTTACTATTTTCTAGTAGATTAGATGACATGCACAACTAGAAAATGGTTGGAAGACAACTTTCCATATTATGTTTTGAAACAGCAGTTAGAAAAATTTCACTGTGACCACTTGGGAAGCTGTTGGTACTTTACAGCACTACATGAAACCTTCAATATCTTTCTCATTTGGATGGCATATGGTGATAATGTCCTATTCATCATATATGGGATGGTTTGGGCTAGCATGATTCATGACTCTAGAGAGAGGATCTTTGAAGATCCAGTTTTCTTCTTGCCTCTTGAAGGCAACATTATTGAAGCCCAAAATCAGTAGCTACTCTACACTTATCCTAAGTGGAGAGAGAGACAGCATGGGATAGACAATTTGGTCTATCAAGTTCAACAAAGAAGCCCACCTACTTTGCAGGAGCCTAAGGTGGAGGAGTATTTCCATGAGTTACCATTTTGGAGGGTGACTCATTTTGTGTGGATGATAGTTTGGGGATGGGATTCACATGGGAGTGATAGTTGCCAATATATTTCAGATTCCATGCCTCAAGAAGGCCTCTAAACAACATATAGTTTCCTCCATGGATATCCCACTTCTTCATGATGATAGCCATTTGGAATTGTCAGCAAAATCTAACTTGTACATTTGGGAGGAGAAACTTGGAGACTTATTGATGAGACAACATCTTGTTCATTGGAAGAATTTATCATATGAGGATGCTACAAGAGGAAGAGGAGAAGCTCTTCAATTCTATCCTTGCAGTTTCTTGGGGACAAGCAACATTTGGGAAGGGAGGATTGTAATATTCCTGAATTAGCATACAACTAATTGGAATATTAAAAAAAAAATTGCTTAGACCCATAAATCTCCTTAGTACGAATAAAGACACTCATAGTGTGAATGGAGGTCATCTAAAAAGCTGGATTGAAGACCCTTAACTGTGAAAAGGGGCTGGAGCATGAAGATTGGTTCAAATTTGACCAAATCAAAAGTGTTGTTATGGAGAAGTGGCATTCAATGAGGGACAACGTAGTTTGGGTTGGATACTCTTTGCATGGAAGTAGTGACTTAAATGAGTGGGGCCTAGGGTTAGGAATCTCACAAATTATATAAGGAAAAGGATGGCAGCCATATTCATTCATGTTTTAGAATATTATTTTGTATATGATCTGTTTAGACTTGTTTCTCTCTTCAACTATTTAGCTAAGATTGCAAGTGTTGTTTAACACAGGGTCTTTCTGGTCGGGAATCCCACCTCTTTCCTTGAGAGGCCTCTTGGAAGAGTATTGCACTACATTTTCCACTATTTGGCATCAGGCCAAGCTCCATCTTTGTTCTACAGCACAATTTCTACAGAGTATTTTGTTGTGTTGCAGGGTGTAGTAGTGGAGGTTTGCATTGGGTATTTTCTGAGCTAGTTTTGCAGTGGGGGAAGGGTTCCTTTCATCGGAAGGCCAATAAAGAATCCCTTGGGATTTATTGACATATTTGGCATCAGGCCAAGGAGTATTTATCCCCTACAACGCAGTTTCAGTCCAAATCTACGTTATTTTAGGGAGGAGTTGCAGTGTATATTTTGGGAGGTGATTTCTTCAGTGGAGGAGGCATCCTTTCATTCAAGGGATATATTGGAGAAGAGTTGTAGGATTCTACATATGCTTCAGCCATATCTTCTCATTTCTTTTGTTGCAACATACTTTCAGCCCTAGGGCTACAACTTACATTGACACATTGTGTGCATTTTTCCGAAAACCCTCTTGGGTTGTCTTGGAAAGGTGATATAGGGCCTAGATCTATTGGTATAACATCTGTTGAGGCATATATCATTATATTTGTATCATTGTATGATATCCAATTGTAGTTATGCATGTTATTACTGCGTTGTAGTAGCTCTCCGGGATTTTGTATTGTAGCAGCATCTCACTTTTGGGAGTGATTGTTTATGGGGGACTTGTTTCCTTTTTTCATATGTCTTATACCTCACTATTTTGTACTAATTTTCTCTTCTTATACATAATTTTATGACACCATATTGGTCTCCATTGTTGATATGTTTATTTACACTGCTAATTCCTTGTTTATGCACTATATTTCTACTTTCATTATTTGGGAATATTAAAAAGAGTGAATATAACCTAATATTTTAAAACCATGCTAGCCTAACTATATTATAAGAAAAAAACTAAGATGTAAGTAGCCTAAAGTTCTATTTCAATTCCTTCTAATTATTATGGGAAGAAAATAATGATCTATACACTTCAAACAAAACTATCCCACCTCAATCTCTGTTAAGTACATAGAATTTGGAAAGAGTGTAACTTGCCAATAAGCCAATGGTTGAATGATTTCACTTAGAATTAGCCACTGCACGCCATAACCCAACAGTATTATTTCTGATCATGTGATTATTGAGATATCACTATTGTATAACCTTGATATGTATGAGCTTATTAGAACATGCTTATACATCACGACTAAGCAGTAACCTCAAGTAATGCAATATACTAACACACTTGAAGTGAATCATTACCCTTATATTGATAGTACATCTTGCTGTAACCAGATATTTTCTAGCAGGTGTGCCATATCCACTTGATAGTAATAGAATCGACTATGGATCATGATTAATGAAACACTTGGATTTCGCCTATGAAAAATGTAGATGGACGATAATAGGAGCTACGATTTGACTCCTCAACAAGACATACAACAAATAATATTGGATGCACAAAACCATTGGATTCATCCAACAGGGGCTTTCAAAATCCTTTTCAACAAAAAAAAAAGTGTGCACATATACTGGGTGGAACAACATCCTAAAATAATCGCTTGATTCAAAGCTCTACAAATCCTAAATACTATCGGAATACTCTAGGAAAAATGGTGTTGGAGATAGCGAAACGTGTTAGCTGTAAATATGTTGACTATACCAATGGACCTAAAGTGCACCAACTATGATAGAGATGCCAATAAATGAAGTATAAACATTATAAATAGAAATTTATAAGTTAGACTGAGGAATTCTACGACATTGTGCGATTGGAAATATTATTTCGATTTCACGTTACCTATGAAACTAAGAAAGAATGGAAATTTGGGTTACATAATATGAAGGTGTGGCAGCGTTTATTACATAGTTAATAGATTAGATAAAGAGCATTCATAAGAACCAGTGGCATTTATAAGCATTTTCTAAAAACAAAGGTCATAGGAGTACCTGGAAATTCGAAGATGTCAACGATAAGAGCCAAGAGATTGTCGAAGACGTCGCAGAGAGAGAAAACAAAACAACAGACCAGAATTAAAACCTGTGAAAAAAAAAACAAAGAATTAAAATTAAAACCAACAAAGAAAATACACAAAAAAATAAATAGATGCAAGCAAAAGGTTTCTCACCTCGTAGTTTTCGCACAGATGGCGACGATAAGAACTAGGAGATCACCGAAGACGTCGCAGAGAGAGAAAACAAAATAATAGAGTAGAATTAAAACCTGCGAACAAAAAAACAGAGAATTAAAATTAAAACCAACAAAAAAAATACACAAAAAAATAAAGAGATGACACAGAGCAACAACTTTCTCACCTCGCAAATTTCGCACAGATGCGAGCAATAGGAACAGAAAACAGACCTCACAATAGATGACACAGAGCAACAACTTTCTCACTTCACAACTTTCTCACAGATGCAAGCAACAACAACAGAAAACAAACCTCGCAATAGCAACAACAAACACAGTAACAAGCTCGAAACCTCTTAAGGTTTGCAGGCCAGTATATTTATAAGCCAAAGTTCAGTCGAATTATTTTAAAAGTTTGGCCAGACTATTAGGTCGGCCAAAATTTGGTGGTTGGTTTTCCCATCTCCGACCAAAAATCAGTTTTCCCATGTCGTTAATGCACCGTCAATGTAAATGACAGAATTATTTCGGCCAAACTAATTTCAAAACTTCGGCCGAACTATTGAGAAAATGAATTTTCCACCCGCGTTTCTCACAAAAGTGTAACCCACCTTCACGGTTTTACCCCTGAATATATAGTTTAAAGCTGGATTGAGTTACAATTAATTTTTAATAATTTGAATATGTCGTTTTATTTATGTTTTCTAAATAAAAAAACATCATAAAGGAACGATGTCAAACATAGGCATAATAAAGAATAAGTTAAGTTGTACTACCGTGTAAAGTTCATTACTAGTTTTCGGTAGGTGGAGATGATAACCATTATGCAAAAACTCTCATTATGAGGAGGTTTTTTATTGTGAATTAGCTCATTGTATGGAGATCCACACTCCACACAAGTATAATAGCTATTTGATGTTATCTCATTGTGCGGAGCTCCATAAACATGTAAAGTTCATTACTATTTTCCAATGGGTGGAGATGATAACAATTATGCAGAGGCTCTCATTGTACGAAAGTTTTGATTGTGAATTAGCTCATTATTCAGTAATTGTTAGTTATATATGTGTTTTAATTTAATACCTTGATTATGCAATAAGTCATAGGGATAGTTAATTAAAAATAATCCATGAAGGAATGCTCCAAATTAACATTTTCAAACTTATAATATGGAAACACCATAACTTTATTGAATTTAAAGGTAATTAATTATGATATGAATATTTCATTTGTAGTAGGTGTAATGACCTATCTCGAATTACAGGTAGCATAGGAATATTAGCATGCATAAGAGGCATGCATATGATAGCTACATATGCATAGATCACATGCATTGCACTAGAATACATACTAATTTATTATAAAAATTTCCATGTATTATAACACTTTCGATTCTGTAAAATATGTTCATTGTTGCTCCTGGTGTAATATAACGCACTGACGTGTTTGTTCCTAAAAGATAAACGAATTATTATTGAAATTTCTAAGTAAACACCTAATTCATAAAAAATATTAAATATATTATAAAATCCTTAATGTATATACCACCATCATCATATATATAACTATACAAAATAAAAACATAAAGATAATGTATTATACAAAATAGTAAGGGAAATACAATCTATAATTCAAAGGGATTATAATATATTAATTAATATACAAACTAAATGTAAGAAATTATGATATATATTAACTATAACATACAAACTAAAAATAAAACACACTAAAAATAAAACATTATATATATATAATAGAAACTAAAAAGAACTATAATATATATATTATGCATTCAAAGGTGAGCATGATGTAGAATCTCAAGGAATTTTAACGAAGGGTGAATACTCATTGCAAATTATAACGAGGCGATGACTACTTGAAATTTTCAATAATATTATATGAGAAGGTGGTGAAGAGATGGCCTGGGAAGAAAGGAACCTCGAGGATATAAGGATAGGAGGAGGGTTCTCGTAAGGGGTATATATATTTTTTTCCTTTAGAGTAATAGAGGAAGAAATAGAGAAGGAGTCATAGACAGAGGATGAAGTTGAGTAATTCTCTTTAAATTTTTGGGTACAGAGGCCAGAAAACTTTAATTTTGAATTTTTATGGATCTGAAAATTGGATAGATTGATCCTAGATAGGTCGAGATGAAACGATAGGTTTTGTAGCAAGAGAGGGAGAAACAACAGACCCAAAACCCCTTCAAACAACATATATTCAGGTATGTAGTCGTAATTAAATTGGTGAATTTTAGGGATTTTTTTGGAAAAATGAAAAATTTAGGGAATTAAATTTGAATTTATTGCATTAAAGTAGGAGATCAATTGTTTGTGTCAAAGCATCTTTATTCAATATACCCAACTTGAAACATTTAAATAACCATTTATTGCGAGTTTGACATTTCCCTCCACTTACACATTTACCAGCACAATGAAATTTATGACAATGAGCTATTTATTATACATGTGTGGAGCTTTCACTGTGTGGAAATCTCTGCACAAGACATAAACATGAAATTTCACACAAGCGATACTTCCGCATAATGATTTAATATATTCTTATCGCTTGTGGATTTAATTGACAAAAGACATCATGGCATATAAATAGAATAAATTTAAACTTATTTAATTTAACTATTAAGAATTACATATATGGAATAATAATTAGAAGATGACTAGGATAAACAATTTTCCATTGGAGGTAAAGATGATTAAAGCCAAACCAAAAAAATATTACATTTATTTTCCAAATGTTTGTCAAAATTGTTGCATAATTTTAAAGGTGGTCAATATATAAGTGATGCCGAGGATTTTGGTCTCACAATTTGTGAAAATTTTTAAGATAAAATTGTATAAATATTTTAACTATTTATTATTCACTTAATAAAAAATATGCCAAAAATGTTGCTTAATTTTAATGTACTGAAAATAGAAATGATGCCTAGGATTTTAGTCTCACAGTTTGGCAAGATTTTTAAGATAATTTTTTTAAATATTTTCAACAATTTATTATTCGTTTATTAAAAAACGTGTTGCAAAACATTTTTGTATGAGTGAAACTTTGAAGTGTTTCTTGAAGTGAGTTATTAATTATGTTATATCGATTAAAAATAATAATAAAATCATTAGTCCATTGCTCCGCACGAAGTTTAATGTGCATTGTGTGGGAGTGTGGACTTTCTGCACATAGAAGTCTCTGGAAAAGATATGATATGTCGAAACATTTAAATTTCTCTGTGTGGAATGCAAAATAGTGGTGATGAATACCATGCTTTTCTGCACAATTTTTCACTCACCCTCTCTCCCCTCCCCTTTTCCCACGTAAGGGACCTGTAATATTGGGCAAAGAAATATTAGTGTCAAACATTGCAGGGTTAGCAATGTCAATGTCAGTGTCAAGAATTCACCGATGGAATAGTCACTCAGAAAATTAGTTTTATTTCTTATTTTTAAATTAATTGTGAGGACTGACAAATAATGAATATAAAATTCTCTCCACTAGGAGAATTATGTCCCAACGAACTAGCTGATCCAATTGAAAAATATAAATAATATTTCCAAGAAATTAGAAAATTATTTTTAAATTTACAAAAAATAGAATATTCAATATTTTTTCTGAAACTTTAGTTAAAATTGCAAAAAAAAAACAAAAACTTACAAAATCAACACACTTTGACCACAAAACAAATGCTATAGTCCCTGACAAAGCAAGAACTAATAAATATATTAAATAACCTTTTATTTTCTTTATTAGATAATTGAGTCATCAATATTACTCATTACATTTTGGTTGTAATATCATATTAATTTTTTTGGATAAATATTTTAAAAGAAAAATATAATAAATACATAACATAATTGTTTATTTGGTTTTTAGTTAGTTGAGTCATTTATATGACTTAATGATTATGTATTGTTGATAGTATGATATATTTCATTTAATTTTCTATTCACTGCATAATAATTTTCAATTGAAAATAAATTTCTTCATGTTTTTGAAAGTTTAATTTTAGGTTTTTTTAAGTATTTTAATTCATTTTTCTATTATATTATTTATCATTTAATTGGAATTTTTATTCTAGAGTTAAAGTAAACATTATTGATATTGAAAAGAATTTTTAATGATGCATGATTTCCATATTAATTACAATGCGAAAAGTAAATTCCATATTAATTGGAAAATTGTACATTCTGAACCTTATAAACATCCTTGAAGAAAATTCATTTTCAAATGTATCATGCCTTAGTTTCATATGTACCTTTTTTCTATTATTACATAGCATGAGCATTTTTTACTCATTTAAAGAAATTGCATGTATTGTTCACCTCACATTTTAATTTTGACTTCCTTCCTCTCTCCTAAAGATTCCACTCATTTGTTGGACTAATAAAAATTCTATGTAAAGAGGAGCCTAAATGTTTAACAAGTCATGATATGGATACGGTGTTAGGAAGGGTTCAAGATTTATATGCTTTTTAGGATGTTGGTAGGGTGCCTTTGTTTAACATTTACCAGACAAAAAAACACTTTATTGTCCATTACATAGTAATTTCTTGCATTTTTCAACATATCCCTGCTTTGTGTGATTAGTGCCCTCCCTAAATTTTCATATTTCATGTAGACTTGTCTTGTTTCTTATGATTTTGGCATGTATTTTCTAGCATGTTTCACGTTGTTTTATCTTTCACTCGCTCTTGATATTTGACATCTTTCCCTTTGACAACAAGTTTAAATTTGACCTTGTCCAATTTTGCTTCTATAGGTTATGGTTTGAATAACATAATAATTGACCACATAAGCAAGCAATATTATTGTAGTAGAAATGGTATTAGAAAATATATTGATGTGAGATATGATCAAATGTTCCCATTCTAGATTTTAAAATATACCATTTACACATAGAGATTAAACAATTAATTTTCCTCAATTGGTGAAAAATGAAGCAGATAAGTTCCGTCTAGCCCATACACATTTCATATACACTTATTTTGTCTTTACTATGAACTAGGAGGTGACATGTAGTTCACATGGTATACCCACATGGAAACAAAATATACATCACATATTTAGTAGATAATCATTATTCATTGATGTTCTTAACAAAGTATCGTCGTTGCCTCTTTATTCTTATTCCAAATGCATCACTATATCTCCTCAAGTTACTGTAATGTAGAAAAACTAAATGGAAACTTAGTGAAGGCAACTCAAAAAGTTTTGGAAATTGATTGAGGCGTCATTATTCTCTTGGAAAATGTCCTTTCAATAAAGAATCAACATGTGTAACATCCTTTATGGTGATGTGCACATTTGAGAGCCCCACACCAAGCTCTCAACCATATTGTTTAGTGAGAACAAATGACACATGACTATCGTTTGTGTGTAGGAAATTAAGCCCAAAAACCTCTAAAAAAAAATACATCCAAAAAAAATGTCCTTTGAAAATTAAGCCCAAAACCTCTAAAAACAAAATACCTTAAAAAAAAATGGAAGCCCGAAAAACATCCAAAAAATGTATCACATACCTCCAAGAACTATCCTTTGAATGTTATGCCAAAAGAGTCCTTAAGCCCAAAAAAATCCTTTGCAAAATCAGACCAAATGAAGAAATATGCGAAATTATGTGAAAATAATGAATCTGTTTACGTCAATGTATATTGCCGCAAAATGATTTTTTGGAGGGGCTTCGTTGAGTTTTCCGGCCGACATAAAGTCAATTAAAAGTTCGGTTGAACTTTTTTGTAGTTAGACTTGATGGGCCGTCGGGGCAAAAAACAAATCGGCCAAACTTTTTTTCAAAGTTCAGTCGAACTAACACGTCTGCAATTACGCAGAGCTGAGCTCTGAACACATTTCTTCAACTTTGCACTGATTAAACTCCATGAAAATTTGTGAATTAACTGTCGGAACCAAGACAAGCATTTGCAGAATTCAATCTACTTTCAGGAAATATAACTTTTATGGATTTTCATAAATATTTACTAATTTTATTTAATTTTGTAATAAAACAGGTGAAAACAATTTATGAAGGTCATTATGATTCAGTGAAATCAATATTTTGTATCTTGAAAAATACACAGTAAAAAAAATTGAAAAAATTATGGTGCATTACATTGGTCTTTCGTCTATAATGGGTAGTTTTTGGATTTTTTGTTTATAACTTATATGTGGAGAAATTTTGTGCACCTAGAAACATATTCAAAATATGCAGTTTTTTCATATTGGATCAGTTCAAAAAATTCTAGTAATTATGATATGCATCAATTGGTTTCCTAAATATAACAAAACCGAAGTAGACTCTATCTAGATTGTTGTAACACATTTTGTTTCTTAAAAAAACAATTTTTTCAAAGAATACACTAGCGTGTATTAACATGACTTTTTATGAATCCTTTGATTGTTAAAAAAAACACACTCAAAGAAACACTAAGTTGACATAACAAATGTGTATAAAAAAATTCCAAAAAATAAGTAATAGAAAGCTAATAATTTTTCTGACAACTTTTATTTTTATCGCAAAATAAAATTCTAAACAAAAAAATTGTTTTGGCTTGCAGAGAGTTGAAGAACAGGAAAAAAATGATTTTTTTTCCTTAGAAAAGGGCAAAAAGTGTAACCCAACTTCACATTTTCTAATTTTCAATATTAGATATGAGAACATGGTTTCTCTTCAAACAAAATTCCATATGCGTTTAGAAATCAAGTGTGACAATGCTTAACCATCCAAAAAATCACTTTAATATATTAGTTATTGAGTCTGTTCAATGGATCATTTCGTGTTTTTCATGAACCACCCAACATATTCTTGTTATCTACAAACAACATACCATCCTAATTCACTTTCACATCCCCTTTCCACTGCTTTGGGGATATGTTAGTGAATATTATAACTATGTGTGTAGAATGCAACTATTTTTTCTAAAAGCATTCATTTTTATAGTTTTTGCAATTAAACTACACAATATGTGTATACATGCCATAAATTACCTTGATAGGTGATTATAAAAATTTAATTGAAAGATGGATATTTTGATCGTGCAACTTACTCCACTAAGTAGGGACAAGTTAGTGTCTCAAGCTCAACAACAACAATTATGAGGAAAGATAGCTTTACTAGGCATACGCTAATATCAAAAAAAAATCCCAAGATATAGCCTACTCATTAAATGTAAGTATGAGGTGTGGAATGAACGACTTTCCCCTTCATACATAGGACTTTGGCATAGAGAGGTGGTGTTTATACTATTAGATGTCATGCAAAGTTAGTGATTTTGCTTCAAGAAGAAACAATCCATTAAATACCCTAATTACTATTTGAAAACTAAAGAGAATTTGAAATGAAAAACAAAGAAGTTGAATTATTAGTCAAACTAATAATGAAGCTAGAATAATACTATCTCAAAATATGGTTATTTGATTATAGAGTAAAAAAAATCTTTTATAAATTTAAATATGAAAAAATTAAAAAACTATAATAAAAAATAAAATCTTTCATAAATTAAAATATGAGAGAATTGAAAATAAAAAATCAAACAATATTAAAATAAAATGAAAAACAAAAAATGTTAAATTATTGGTCAACTAGTAATAAAAAGTTTAAAAATATCATTTCATAATTATTTTGTTATTTAACTATATAGCAAAATTATCTCCTCTTTTATATATATATATATATATATATATATATATATATATATATATATAATTAAAAAAAAAAAATTAATTACCAAAATAGTTAAATATTTATAAATCAATTATAAAATCCCTTCTCTATATTAGTCTCTATGGCCTCCACAAACTACTAATAATGAATAGCTTTATTGCCTCCACAAACTTCAATCAACACTTTGAAGTTTAAATAGCCTATTCTCCACTTATTAGTGAAGGCAATTTTTCTTTTAATATCATGTTAAACGTTTAGTGATAAACATCTTAAAAGAGAAATCATAAATATATGACATAACTTTTTATTTATTTTATTGGATAGTTATATCCCTCATATAATTCAAATACATTATATTTGAGTTGTAATAATATATTTAAATATGGTGATAATTTTTTTTTTTTTAATTACACAGAATAGATATTTTTATATTCAAAATCTAGATTTACACTGCCAAAACCATTTTTTACAATATCACAAGTTTTATATGACATAACTTTTTATTTGTTTTATTGGATAGTTCAATCACCCATATTATTCATTATATTTTAGTTATAATAATATATTTAAATTTTTTAGTTATAATAATATATTTAAATTTTTTAGTTATAATAATATATTTAAATTTGGTGATAAATATCTTCTTCTTTCTTTCTCGAGGGAGCATTAAATGCCGTTTATGAATATATGGTCATGGAAAAATGTAATGTTGCATTGCGATGGTTGCATTTGTTGTGTAATAAATTATTGTTAAATAAGATGGCAAGCATTACTTTATTAGTACCATGGAGTAGGAAAGGTTTAAATATAAAATATATTATATTATTAATATTGTATTGCATTTGTTGTGTAATAAAGTATTTTTAAATCAGGGCTATAAGGTAGTTACTATTGTTTAATTTAAATATAGTAATGTTGCAATGTGATTTTGAAAATGTCTATGGTACTTTGTAACAAAGTTGATTTCAAAATTGTTTTATTTTTTCACATTAAAATTATTTTTAAAATGTTTTTAAAAAAACTTGATCTTAATAATAAATTTATTAAGTGTTTTATAATATAGTCAATATGTTGTTAAACATATTATAAGGTGTTGCACAGAAAGAAAAACTATATATAACAAAATTTTAAGAAACAATTGGCTGATAAAATTCCCTGAAACAAGAGTTGCAACACGCTTTCAGCCTCTGAACAGTCTCTGCAGCTTCCAGCCTCAGGCCAAAAGCTTATTGCAATGATATATTGCAGCACACTAGATGTTGATTGCAGCTTTCCCACTTATATGTAAATCACAAAATTTAAAAAAAAATAAATAAATAAAAAAACAAGTCAATTGCAAGAAAAAAGAAAGCCCCTCCTTCAAATATCAAACAAAACTGAAAAAATACCTGAAACAAGAGTTGCAACGAACAGTCTCTGCAGAGCCTCTGAACAGTCTTTTCTCTGCAGCTTCCAGCCTCAGGCCAAACACTAATCACAATTGATTGCAACTCTAGACGCTGATTGCAACATAAATGTGTATTTAGTTTAAGATTTTCAAGGATTTGGATTAAAAATATGAGTGAGACTAGTGAATTAAGAATAGTGTCATGTCAAAACTTCATATTCGTTAACCTATCTTAAATTCATTGCTAGTTTTATTAAAAAATATTTTCAACCTATTTTGAATTAATTGCAAGTTTTAGTAAAAAATATTTTCGTTGTACCTTCGTTCAAGTAAAATATGAGTGAGACCAGTGAATTAAGGATGGTATCATGTCAAAATCTAGACCAGTGAATTAAGGATGGTGTCATGTCAAAATCTTTATCCCAACACTAACTCCCCCGTTAACCTATGTTGAATTAATTGCAAGTTTTATTAAAAAATATTTTCAACCTATCTTAATCAATTGCAAGTTTTATTAAAAAATATTTTTGCTGCACTTTCTTTCAAGTTTCATATGAGTGAGACGAGTGAATTAAGGATGGTGTTATGTCAAGATCTTGATATCCAAATGCTAACTCCCAAGTTAACCTACCTTGAATTAATTGCAAATTCTATTAAAAAATATTTTCAACCTATCTTGAATTAATTGCAAGTTTTATTAAAAAAATATCAAGTAAAATATTCGTTCAAGTAAAATATGACTAGACCAGTGAATTAAGGATGGTGTCATGTCAAATCTTCATATCCAAACACTAACTCCCCCGTTAACCTATCTTGAATTAATTGAAAGTTTTATTAAAAAATATTTTCGAAGTGTTTAACTTTGAAACCTAAACTTATTTTAAGAAATTTATTATAAAATATAAACGTTTTAATTCATTATTATGCCATATAAATTTTTGATTATTTCGTCGTACTAGAATGACAACTTATTACCCGCAAAATATACGATAAAAGATTCAATCTTTTGAGTGTGATGAGACAAACATTGGTAGAATATATGCATTTTAAGTAAACAGTACTATTGGCGAGGCGACTTTAAAGTAAATAGTATTGCCGGTTAGGCGGACGAAGTGTAGATGTCGGCGGTCATTGATTCGAGTATGTAACAATCCAGCAATAAGAAGTTAATATTATTAGCCAATGGAAAGTAAGAAAAATAGATAAAAAAATATTAAAAATAAATAAATAATAAATATCATTAAAGTTTAACTATGATAAAAAACATAAAAAAAATTTAGTGAAAATGAATTAATGTCTAATCAATAGAAAATCTAATGCCGCAGGTATAATAAAATGCTTTACAAGTACTATGGAGTAGGAAACGGTTAAATATAACCTATAAAGATGTTTTAATCAATTTAGAAATTAATTTATATTTAAATTAAATTTTGGATGCAATAGTTATTAGATTACATTTTTATAGATGTAATTTTATTTTATTTTTTATTTATTTATTTTTATATTTTTGGGCACGATGGATGTGGAATAAAAATGAATTTATATTGGTTTCTAATAAAACATTTGTCAATTCTATATTTTTTTTTTGTAAATTAGGTGGGACCTGACTATTTTCTATTTATAATTATAGGACAGGCTACAAAATATAAAATTCATACTGTGGCCTCAACCTGCCCGTAGGAAACCAGGTCTGTTGGCCATCTAAGTGCATGGAAAGCATCCCAAAATTGAAATTGTCTCATCCTTCTATATGCCGCATTAACTATATGTCCTACTACTGCAATGTGTTCAAGTTTATGACATAGAATACGTTTATATACTTTCAAAAAATGCATAGAAATGAAATACTATAAAAGCTAGCCATCTGATGAGGAAACTGGAGCTGGGTCCTTCACATTTGACCCAGGCATGTCAACTTGCTGCATCTGCTGGTGCAGCTTCTTCATGCGGCCTACCCTGTCATCCATTCTCTGAATGCGGTCGTTTGCTTGGTATTGTGTAATTTTAATATGCTGCAGCTGGCTTTGGATATCCTGAAATAGGTCTTGGAGGTGAGGTTCTACCTTTGGCTGGCTTGCTTTGGCATGAGCAGGCTGAAAAATCTGCATGGCTTTTGCTAGAAGACATTTCACTATCCAGTATGTATGAATAGTTTGATTGAAAAGGGTGAGTCGACCACGGGTGTTACCAGGGTCCGTGATGAAATCTAGAATTTCAGCTTCAGTTTTATTGTCCTCAGGATCAGTCTGAATGTCTCTTTCCCATCCACGTATTTCTTGGTGGACAATTGAGGAATTACCCATTATGTAATTAGCTACAAGGTTCTCCAGGTGTTCCTGGTTTGTTTTTTTGCCACGTTTCTTTGGAGCATGTTCCAATTGAACCTTATGTTTGCCCTTGGCAGTCTCAGAGCGTAAGATGTGCTTCCCCATAGTTGGCGGACTCCTATAAAGTAAAACAGACAGACAGGTTGAAATAGTAAGGAGGATGGGAGAGGTGTTTAAATCTCCCTTGTTTGCCTTGTGCGAATATGTAATTTTGTTTTCTGAAGAGCAATGAAAACAGCTCCTAAGAAACAAATGCAGTAACATATTCAGAGGGATACATTTTCTTTCCAGATGACAGAGGAACGCAGACTTCTTAGTTCTGTACCTAGAGCCACAGCTAAAGCTGTCAGGTCGGATCATTATGAACTGGGACGACCACAACCATGAAAGACTGGTTAAGTGCACCATGAATTCCTGAACAGAGCATGAGGCAGATGAGGTTTGGCGTCTTTGAAGCCTTTGAGGCCGGATGCGGAAATTACAAGGAAAAGAAACATGGGAGCAGGAGTTACAGAGGACCTCCGAATTCAAAACCTGAGTCCTTATATAATTTCGGAGTCTACTAATAGTGAAGGCGAGGGACAAGGTTAACCACTGGCAAAATATTGTCCAACATTTAAGCATCATACTGTACCCAAAAGAGGCATCCCACTACTATCCCAACTGTACAAAACCTTAATAGGCCTAAAACGTAGCTCACACCAATCATCCCAAAAACTTTGATTACCAGTGGTAACTGCACGAAGGAGGTAGGGAACAAGTAAAATTCATGGGTCACGAAAGCAGGGTTGGACAGGGTTTTGCGTGGAAATGAAAGGCCAGGGAAGCGAGAGCAAAACCCCGACAGCCTTAATTTGCTTAAACCAAAACCAAATGTGTGCTAGTGACACCATGAAAGTGAGATGGATTTGTCAATTCTATATTAAGTATGAGAGGAATTCTACATTTTTGTTATATCCAACAACACATTATTGAAATGATGTTTTAACCACCATGAATAAGAGTTATCAAATCTTTAGAATTGCAATTTTTTCCTCAATTTTTGATGTTTTTCTGTGCATGAAATGACTAAAGCTAAAATAGATTTAAATCGGTTTTTTGTATGCTACATGTCAACTCCGTATTGAACATGGAAGAAATTACACATCTTTCTATAGTGAACAGCACATCATTCAAATGTTTAATCATAAGATTTTTTTTATGAAAATGTTTTATTTAAATGACATTGATATATATTTTTGTTGTTAATAGGTTTTTAAATTTCCTGTGTGGATTCTATATTAAAAATTTAATGACTACACATCTCTCTAAAGTCCAAAGTATCAATAGACATGGTGAATTTTTTTTACTTTTAATAAATTAATATAAAATTATTAAATTAATATAAAATTATTGGACACTTGTTTTTATTTATGGTTAACATTAAAATAATTTTTCTTTTAATATTTCTTTTTAAAATATCATTGTCACCTTTACTTTGTCAACTTTACATTGAACATAAAAATAACTAATTAGGTAATTGTACAAAAGATATTTTAATAGTTATGTTTTAATATACATATATGATTTTCATATTGAAATATTTTATTTAATGTGGATGTTAAGATTTTCTTTTATTATTTAATAATTTTTAAATGACATCTGTCAACTTCATATTAGGGAATCCATTCTCATATTGTAAATAAATAAATAAAAATTATATTACTTAATATGGACATTGAAAGATTTTATTTATGGTTGACATTGAAATATTTTTTCTTCTTATTATTCTTTTTAAATGTGACATATCAACGTCCATGTTCATCACAAAGAGAAATACACAACTCTCTCATATTGGGTTGTAAAGGGTTTTTCCACTCAATACTCAACTCAATGCCAAGCACTTCATAAATTACTCACAAACCTGCTTGATAATTTTTTATCATGATGAAGTTGAATCATAATAGATTTTTTTTTGGTGAATTAACCCACGTGGTGTAACTTTGAACCAATGGTCTTTTGGCAAGGAGTGCCTTAATAGCACACCCATTCACCATCATTCCAAAGTCCTCTGGACAATCATTATAGAATTTTACTGAGATCAAATTTTCCCATTGATATATATTTTTTGAGTTTTAGATAAATATGAGCTTTTGAGTAAATTCAAATTTGATAAAAATATTTTGAGGTAATGTTTCACTATAAAGAGTCCTTCAGGGAAGCTCACTTGGTAAGCTCATGAAAATGTAATGTAAATGTGAGTACAAGGTCTCATGTCCAAATCTTTATTGCTTACACATTGCAGTGTGCTAGGGACTTGTATAATTCGCCTCGGGGTTATAGTGGTAGCAGTGGTAATCAACATGCGAGTACGAAACTGGCCTAGTGCTAAAGGGTTACACAATTCACTTAAAGATTATAATAATAGTAGTAATTGACATAGGAGTACAAAATCAACTTAATGCTCTAAATAAATAATAATAATAAATGAAATGTTTTATTATTAAAAAATGTTGAATGTCAATAAAATTATATTAAAGTTAGTTTATTTCCAAATATGCACTTTTTAGATTCATTCAAATTGTCAAAAACATTGGGGTAATGTCCCATTCTTAAAAGAACTTGTATCATCATTCATAAAATAACCTTCAAAAGTAATCATCCACTATGGAAAACTTGGTCCATAATGAAATTATACTGAAGTCAATTTTATTTATTTATTTGTAAATATGAACTTTTTAGGATTATGTTGAGTTTTTATATAAATTTAGATTGCCAAAAACTTTGGGATGATGTTGCATTATGAAAGAAAATTGTATCATTAAAAGTTTTAGAGGTAATATTTCACTATGAAGAACTCTCTTCATAATATGATTATATCAAAGTTAGTTTTTTCCATTTATTTATTGGTGTTTGAGCTTTTGATAAATAAATTTTTGGGTCAATTCATTGTCGAAAACTTTAGAGAGTAATATTCTATCATCAAAAATTTAGATTATCATTATTAATTTTTTTGATATTTTAGCATTAAAAAGAATTTGGTTTAATCTAAATCAAAATTTTCCATGGGGTGTTTGAGTCTTAGATAAATATGATTTTTTGGTTTTTTGGATTAATTCAAAATTTTCCATGTCTTTTGGATCATTATTACTAAAATATTTTAGTCTTTAAAGTTAGTTCAATTGATCAATTTCTTCTTTTTAGAACTCTTACCTTATAAGAAGTCATATGATTAATTCTCAAGATTAAACTTTACTAATAAATTGATGGGATATTTCATTTTATGAATAATTTTATTTTATAAAAAACTTGGATTATAATGAACCTATATCCATTATAACAATGAAATATTTAAAAAAACTCAAAATTATAATAAATTTATATTATAAATAAAATTTAAGTTTTTGAAGGCTTTTACGGTAGTTTTTTACGGTGTAATTTCTCTAAAATCTGGCAAGAATTTATTGAAAAGAGAAGTTTGATTGCTAACCTTGCACAATCGAAGTGCGTTAGGGGTTTTTTAGGGTGTTGAATCCATATATAGAGTCAAAAAAACCAGTTTAAATAACAAAAATCAAGATTTTACCTCAAATTTTTTCACCAGATTCTGGCACCTGAAACTCCAAAAAGTTGCACTAAAGACAACTCCATAAACATATATTATAAAAAAATATAAATTATGTTTCAAAATCCAATGAGAAGAGACATAAATCATGTCTCTGCCGGAAATCGGCCCACATTTGCCCGACTTTCCCACAGCCCGTCCGTTAGTAATATAATCAGAACGATATGATTTTCCACACTCCCCACCCCTCCCACTTAATCTATGCCCTGAAAAAACAAACAAAGTCATGGATCTTCTAAAAATCTTCGAAATCGCCACCGGTGGGCTGCTTGTCAAGAGTACTCGGGCGCCGAGGCCTTGGCGGGACAAAGGGGCTCGGAATGTGCGAAGGAATGGAGCAACAGAGGAATGTCCAATATGCTGCCATGGGTATAAACCTTCCTATATGCCGATATGGTTGCAATACTCTTATTATGTAAATGTGGTTGCAATGTAACTCTGATATTTTGCTATGGTTGCAATACTATGTATAGGTGATATGGCAAAAAGGCTAAATCCGGGTGACATAATTTTTTCACATGGCATTGCCACATCATCATTTTTGACATGTAATTTTTTTAGAATTATCTGATATTTTGATATTTGAAGCTATTAATTAACACATTTAGTTGACAAAGAATTTTCCATAAAGAATTGATCCATTTACTAAGGCCACGTCATACTTGACAACTCCCAAAGGAATTTCTTATGATTCTTCTAGATCTCAATATTCCGATAATCCCCCTTTCGGTTGCCTTCTTGTCATGGATCCTATTGATCCATGTTACTAGGGTCTAAGGCCGAGACTTTCAAACTCCAGATTTCATGAAATAAACCTAGTTACTCCAACTAGTTCTGAGCTCTTCATCCCCTTCCAAAGAAAACAATTCACTAACTTTAACCAGATAGCTCTAAACCTCCTCATATCAATTTCTTATACTCCAAGGAAGCTTGCATGCTATCTTATCTCCATAAACAAACAAAGCCTTAAGCTCTCACTATCATATAGGTCTCACTTCATCATTATAGTATACACGATAATTTCAACAATACATTATTCATGAAATAGTAAATAATTGCAGTAGTTACAAACAAAGCTAACCACTTAAATGAGGAACATGCAATTCTTAGTAATCATAGATAACACAAGTGAGAGGCCACCATTGCATACATCATTCTTAATCTAGACCAAAATGCATATTAACATTAAAGTATATTTAACATTACACTCAACTCACTTCTCATACATATTCAATAAGACATTACAACAACTTTTAGCTTGTCATTGTATGCATACACAATGAATCCAACATAGTATATGAACATGAAACATTTAACATTATTTACTTGACATTTAAAAGGAATAAATACACTTATATGTTCCACTTGAATTTGTTGGAAACTAAAGAAGGGATATTGTAACACACCCAACCCCCTAATTCCATATTAGGACCATGGGGTGTAATTAGACCCAATATTCAAGATAGATTATGAAGATGGGGTTGTCAAAAAATCATATTTCATCCATCACCTCAAATCACAATTTTGATACCACTATCATCTTTTTCTTTTTAATAGCTTCCCAAGGATATAAATTTTGTCTCACTTTGAGCTGCAGTCACAAAGCTATGTCCATTTGAAGTTTGCCTCTTTAGGGCCACATCATCATCTATATATGCCACATGGCTAACACATGGAAACTCTTGGCCACCCATTGGACTTTCACTAGTCCACATCCCAAAACCGCATGTCATATCGAGACCTCACCATACCGACAATTTCCATAACACTTGTGTGTCGATTCATTCAAGGTTTCATTATCCTGGTATATTCAATACAACGATATGGTTGATATGGCACTAGACATTCGATACTCTAGTGTGTTGATATATTGGAAGCCTAACCTTGATATAGCGGTGGTCCCAACCTCCTATAAGTTGGTATGTAGATATACACAAGGACCATCTAATACATCGGTATGCCGAAATAAGTTACTCTAATGTGAATTATCGGAAATCCAATGATTTTATTTATTAACTAAAAACCATTGCAAAACAATAATAATTTGATAAGCTTGTGGGTACATTGACATGCCACCCCATAACTATGCAACCCAATCAAAGCATACCACGTGGCACAGGCTGATATTTCCACTGACACGTGTCACTCATAGCCATACGATTGGTTTTCCGAAAAGGAAAAATTTGGGTGACATGTGTGACATCCCCTAGTTAACATACCCTCATTGTAAATAATTTTAATTATTTTAAACAGGTTGAGAGAAATGGACATGAATTTTAGATTGCTTGAGGAGGGAGATTGCTTAAGGAGTGGGTTGTTTTAAATATAAGCCTTGGTTGGTTGAGTGGTTTTATATGGGCTAAATAAAACATAAATTAACTAAAAGGAGGAAGTAAAGGCCCATGTGTCATCTAGCTCCAACCATAAGTGACAGAAAGGAAAAAAAATAATAGGCAGCATTGGCGGCATTGTCCAATTATTTGAATTGCGTGGAGCTGCAAAAAGGGCATACAATTAGTTTGTTTAGGGGGAATTCTCACACTCTCACATGCATATGCATACACAACATAGGAAAAGAGGGAACTCTCATTCTCTCACGCAGACTCAGTAAGTGGAAGAGAACACACAAAAAAGGGTACTGCATGAAAAATTCCTCCAAGGGTGGAGGTGAAAACACATAGACAGTAGTGATTAGTATGACAGTTATGAAACTCTAGAGAAATTGAACTAGCTAAGGAAGCCTCAGAGAGAGGCTTGTTGGGTGAAACCATTATAAAGAGGAATAGCTTTCCTAAAGGTTGAAGAACCCGCTAGAAGCTTGTGGATTGATGAACTTACTGGATTGGGGAGAGTCACTCAAGTGCTTCTGAGGGTTAATGAAACACCAGGATTTACCTTGGGGCTGAAGCTATAGTGCTTGACTTATTGATGAACCACCTAAAGAGGTGATCTCTTTACTCATAAATAGCTTATCCACGAATGAACCTTCCCTTAATGTGGACTCTCTTCTCCAAAAAGTGAGTTGTGACTCTCTATACTGTGATATCATGGAATGGAACTTTGTTTTTTCTTATGAATATGGAAAGACTAAGGGGAAGCTTTTGTAGTGGGTGGATGAAGGAATAGTGGCCCTATAACATCCTGTTTCAACTACCAATATTGGTTAATGTTTCCTCTCAAAGGCACTCCACCTAAAGCATTGAAATTTGGCTCGAGGGTGACAACTACAAGTAATAGTGGTTGTAGCTTGTCTATGGTTGGGTGGAGAGTTAGAGTCCCACTCTCAATTGTTAGATCTCATATAAGATAAGTACACTCTTATGTTTTGTGCTTTTGGTTATTATTATGTCTTTTTTTATTGCATCAAAATAATTTTATGCTAATGATGAGGAGTGTTTTTTCCTGCATAAATTGGGAATGTCAAAGTTTTGCGCAAATATTTTATGGAGTGGTTCATTTCTTATTGATGTTCGGAACCTTAATTAAACTAAGACTAATCGGGCATAAAAAGATATAATTTTCTATTAATGAAAAATTACTTGCATTGACCTATTGGTATATCTATTCACTGTGTTAATAACTAGTGCATGTTGACAATAAGGAATGTAGAATTCCTGTGTAGAAATTATCTTGAATGTATTCCCTCACAAATGGTTTATTTCTGTAATTATCTTGAGGTTGTGGAATGGATTATAGGAATTTTTTGTGAAGAGGTATCTAACCTTTGTCAATTGGTTGAATGACTACATAAAATGATGAGGCTAGTAGGCCTTGGTTAACAAATTGTAAACTCGAGAGGATTAGCATTCATGTATGTGTGTGTATGTATTTTGCAGGCCAAGTTAGGTTGAATCCTTGCAAGCTCGGAAGGGCTAGTGTAGTGTTACATTTATCTGAATGAATGCATACAGTGGTCTAATAGCCATGGCCGAGCCTCAACAAAGCTAATAAGAAATAGCCTAGAAGGCTTGCACACACCCTTGTGTATTTAAGGACTATGCATCGAAGACCCGAGTGAAAGCCCTCATACATAAATTAGTAGTTATTAAGTGTGAGGCTGCAAATCCTCAAGTCTGAAATGCAAGACTTTGGTGATATGGTTTAAACCATCATTAGACTTGTGCCCAAGTACAATGATCAAGCGCTTAACCATGGAGAGATCTAGGTTGTTAGTGGACAAGCAATTTATAAAACATAGTTACCGATCAAATAGAAAATATTACCTCAAAACGAGAACTCTAGCCCAAAAAAACTCAAAAACATGAAAAATCAACCCAAAAATGAAAAGTATGTCTTCCAAAACGCACTTTTTTTTTAGGGTCAAATTTCAACATTTTTTCTAATTATGCTAAAAACCAATTTTTTTCTTGAAAAACGGATTGAAAAAACACTATCGAAACAAAAGTGTTGATGGTGGAATAACATTGCCAATTTTGTGTGTGAAAAAAAAAACCTGAAAACGAAAAGTGTTGATGGTAGAATAACGTTGTCAATTTTTTGTTTGAAAAAAATACCTCGAAAACGAAGAGTGTTAATGTTGGAATAACATATTTTTCTTTTTAGGGTAAACTGTCAACAATTTTTAATAATGACATTAAAAATAAAATATCATGACTCTGAAAAACCATAAAATTTCAACGATAAAATGACATTAAAGGTCAAATATCAAGTCTAAAAATTTCAACGTTTTTTAGGCATGGTATTAAAGATATTTTATTATTGTGTCTCTAAAAAGCCTTAAAAATCCAAGGGTAACATTAAAGATAAAATATCATGTTTATGAAAATAAAATTCCAATGATTTTTATGCATGGTATTAAATATAAAATATCACTTTAAAAAAAAATTAAAACTAAAAATAATAATAAAAATTAAAACCCTGAATGTGGGTGGTTAATTCCATGTGTATGTTGTATCTGTTTTGGAATGGCGCGTGGATTCACCACACTGGCACCCAAACTCACGCGACGCTGCTATTAACTCCTCTTCTGTAATATCCCTTTTCAAGGATATTCCTCAAACACAAGCAAACTCCAACTAGAGATGGACTGGGAGGGCATTTACCAGATGTTTCACCTCTGAGAAGAGGGCGAGATCTGGAGGCTACCTGGCCCTTTCCAGATTCTGTCTAAGAGTATGGGGAAAAACACACCAAGTGGTATAATAACTGGAATGCTCGAAGAGGAAAATGACAGTAGTGTAAGCATACAATAGCATATATAAAACATGTAACATATACTCAAGAAATGCAGAGAAAATGCTGAGCCATTTTATTATACTGAGAATAGAAATGAGTACAATAGGTGATTAGAGTGATGGCATCTAGACTTGCACCAGGCAAGTGAAGAAAAGCACTCAGAATGACAAAGAAATGGATGCTCTCTGATCTGCGTCCAAGCTACCGGAGAACTGCTATGTTGCTGCTACTGCTGGAACCAAAATGAGTATTTGAGGATGCTCCCCTACTCAGAAAATGTTGGAACTTTGGAATCCACCTCTACTCACCAAACCCAGAAAAGCCCAGAAAGCATTTCTAAAATGACAGACCCCCGAAAATCACCCCCTTGAGGATCTACGCTATCCTCCAAGGCTCTGTGCTGAGGCTGAATGGTAACCACCAAAATACAGCCACAAACTCTTCCAAAATCCTCTAACAGGAAAGGGATGGCCCCTTTCTCAATCTCCAAGCTCGAAACCTAAAAAAGAAACCCAATCCGGTGCTCCCAAGTAATGGACTGCATCCTCCCTCTTAGGACTGCGCAGTCTATGGATGCACTGCTCCTCAAAAAAGGCCAAACACCAATCCTCCTGCAAAATGCTAATGGGACAACCTCACCCAAGCAGGCACTCGAAGTCCCCCGGGGCTGAGGATGAGATCTCCGAACGGAGACACTCGGTGCACTAAACAGTGCTGCAGACTAGCTAAACAACCAGCGTGCTCAAGAAGTTGAAATGACCAGCTCAATATCATAAACATCGAATGACCAAAATGAGGAGGCTCTCCTCTCTATATAGCATTGGCCTCTCTCAAACCCTAAGGCCCACCTCCTCCAACGTAGCCTCCCTTTTCCATGTGCTCAGCTCAACCTACCTAGTCCCTCCATGTGGTCTACGTGGGCCCCCTCTATACGTGGTCTCTTGGCTCCCTTGGCTCACTTAAGTTACAACGTTGTGTCTACAAGGGAGTGCAATTTATTTATAATTTAGCTACATAAGGCAAAATTGATCAAAATCGATATTTCCAATTAGCCATTGCTAATTGGGAATATTACAGTCTCCCCCAAAAAAATGTTGCTTGACCCCAAGCAACTGTAGTGATGGATGCTGCAAGATCTTCTCACTCTCCTAAGTGGCATCCTCATCCGGAAAATTCTTTCACCTCACCAAGAACTCCCGGATTGTCCTATTCCGCAACTGCCTCTCCCTGGTATCAATAATGGCCTCGGGCTCTAACACCAAGTGCCCCTCATCATATGTAGGAGGTAGCTCCTCTGTCACTATCACTTGCTGCCCCAATGCCTTCTTCAGGCATGATACATGGAAAATTTTATGAATCTTGCTGCCATGGGGCAGCTCCAACTCATAAGCAACCTGTCCAACGCTGTGTATCACCCTGTATGGCCCATAAAAACGGGGCTTGAGCTTCTCAGCTCCCTTCTGCTTCAGTGACGACTGTCGGTATGGCTGCAAACGTAGGTAGACCAAGTCTCCTACCTCAAACTATCTCTCCACCCGACCCCTATCGGCATACAGCTTCTGCTAGTTCTACGCTGTAGCCATGTTATCCTTGAGGGCTCAGAGAATGTCCTGACTCTCTTGGATCCAATCTTTGGCTCTCGGAGCCTTGCTAGCACCAAACATCACATCAGCAAAAGATAAATAGCGTAGAACGGAGACATACCGATGGACATGTGATGTGTGTTGTTGTAGCAGTACTCCCTTAGATGCAGCCACTTCAACCACGCTCTCTGCTGCCCAGTGACATAGTTACGCAAGTAGCCCTCCAGCCACTTGTTAACTATCTTTGTCTGCCTGTCTGTCTGTGGGTGGTAGCTGGTACTCGGTGTCAACTCTGTCCACACCAGTCAGAAAAGCTCCTGCCAGAATCCACCCATGAAGTGGTTGTCCCTGTCACTGATAATGGTCTTGGGAAGACCATGTAACCTAAAGATCTCTCTGAAGAACAGCTCTTCCACCTGTGCTGTTGTATAGTGTGCGGATATGGAGAAAAAGTGCGCATACTTCGTCAACTGATCAACGATGATGAATATGCAGTCCTTGCCTTGCACCATGGGAAACCCTATGATGAAGTCCATCGAAATGCTCTCCCATTTCCCCTCTGGAATGGGAAGAGGATGCAACAAACCTGCTAGATGTCTCATCTCTCCCTTGTTTCGCTGGCAAACGTCGCACTCCCTGATATGCTGGAGTATGTCCTCCTTGAGGCCCTTCCATGATAACCTCTCTCTGATGGCCTTGTAGGTTTTAGTAAACCCCTGATGGCTGAACAATGGTGAATCATGTGATGCCTGTAATATCTTCTTCTTGAGCTGAGAGCCCTCAATCAAGAAAATTCAATCCCTATAGTAGATGATCTCATATATCACCCTATATCTATCATTTGTCACCTGACCATCCAGAACCTCACAAGCAAACTTGTCCTTGGAGTACTCCACCAAGAGTCGAGCCCTCCAATCTGTATCCAGACTCATCAGAGACAACGTGGATGGTCTACGTGAAAGTGCATCAGCTACCACGTTGTTCTTGCCCTTGACATACTCAATGTCAAAGTCATAAGCCAGGATCTTGCTGATCCACTTCTGTTGCCTCTCCTGTAGCTGCTTCTACTCAAAAAAGAAGTTGAGGCTGTTGTGATCAGTCCTCACCCTAAATCTATTACCCACCAGGTACTGCCAGAATTTGGCCAATGCATGCATAATGGCCAGCATCTCCTTGTCGTATATAGGATACAACCGCTCACGAGGAAGGAGCTTCTGGCTCTCATAGGCTATAGGGTGGCCTCCCTGCATCAAAACTGCGCCGATACCCTCTCCCGATGCATCACACTCCAAAACAAAAGGCTGCATAAAATATGGCAATGCAAGCACTGGGCAACTTCTCATAACCTCCTTGAGCCTGTCAAAGGCCCGTTGCGTTGTATCTGACCAACTGAATGCCCCCTTCTTCGTCAAATTTGTAAGGGGTGCAGCAAGCTGAGAGAAACTCTTGACGAACTTCCTATAATAAGTGTAGATACCAACAAACCCTCGAAGTTCCGTCATGTTTCTCGGCTCTGGCCAATCTCTGATGGCCCTGATCTTCTCCTCCTGGACCCTCACTCCGTCCACTCCTATGATGTGTCCCAAATACAACATCTCCGTCAACCCAAAATCACACTTGGAGAGCTTAGAATAAAACTGCTACTCCTCCAAGATGTGCAACACTACCTCTATGTGCTGGAGATGCTCCTCCCAAGTCCTACTATATATCAATATATCATCGAAAAATTCCAACACAAACTTCCTCAGATGACTATGGAAGATATGGTTCATGCATGACTGGAAAGTGGCTAGTGCGTTGGTTAGCCCGAAAGGCATAACCAAGAACTCAAAGTGGTTGTAATGGCACCTGAAAGCGGTCTTGGGAACGTCCTGTTCCCTCATGCGAATCTGGTGGTACCTGGATCTCAAATCGATCATTGAGAAGAATTGTGCTCCTCTCAACTCATCCATTAGTACCGGTTCTTCATGGTATTTTTATTCAGGGCTCTGTAATCAATGCACATTCTCAATGTGTTGTCCTTCTTCTTCACCAGCACCACCGAAGAAGCAAAAGGACTGGTGCTAGGCCGAATATGTCCAAGAGCCAGCAACTCCTGGATGGCCCGCTCAATCTCATCTCTATAGGCCTTGGGGTGCCTATAGGGTGTGGTAATAATTGCCTAGATGCCCTGCTCTAGCTCAATAGTGTGCTCAAACCCCCGATCTGGTGGCTTTCCTGGAAGTATCTCCCTAAACACCGTGTCATACCTGTCAAGGATGGCCTATATATCAGGATGAACTATCTGCCCGGTAGTCCCTACCTATGATGCCCGCAACTCTACTGCCCACTCTATGTCTCCCTTCCGGAAGTCTGCCTCCATCCGGTGAGTTGAAACAGTCTGGGTTGGGTAAGTATGCATCCCACTTATCTTCTCATGCTTCTTGGTCTTCTTATCATCCCACTCCATCTCCAAGGCCTCCTAATCTGTGGTGACCTTCCCCAAAGTAATCAGCCACTGTACACCTAATACCACATTGGTATTTGGTATGTTGACCACGAAAAATTGGTCGGTCACTATGTAGGTACCCATCATCACAACCAGCTCTAGAACATATCTAGCACACTGCATCGTTTGATCCCCTAGGACCAACACTGAAAATCCATCGAAGCTCTCTGTCGGTATGCCTCTCCGCTCAACCATCCGTGCATCGATGAAGTTGTGGGTTGCCCCACTGTCTACCAAAACTAAAAATTGTTGCCCACGTACTGTCCCTCAGACACACAATATCAAATACTTGGGTACTCCCCGCAATGCTGCAAGGGTCCCCCCTGTGGGTGCAAAAGTTGCACCTCCTGCTCCTGGAGGTGGAGGTGGAAAATGATGTTGCGCTACCTGACTGTCTCCTGCCTCCCCATCCTCATACTCATCCTCTTCTCTGCTACTCTCGGAGAAGACCTCGATAAAATGTGCTTTTCCAGCAGCACATCTGTGTCCCGGCGACCAAGGCTCCTGATAGGTAAAACACAACCTCTTATTCTTCAAATCCCTCTTGGCATCCTCATCTAGCTATCCCCTACCTGGATTCCCATTAGGAGGTGGAATCCTCACATCCTTCCCCTTTGGCTGAAAATCCTTTCTCTAGGGGTAAGGTGTCTTGGTCTGAGGCAAAGCATCCTGCAAATCCCGGGTCCTGCCAACTGCGTCTTGGAGTGTGGCTGGTCTGGTGGATCTGAACAAACCTCGAAGAGGCTCTGCTAACCCCTCAATGAACATGTATATCTTCTGCACCGCGGATAGATCGGGCACCATCACTGAAAGCCTCAAGAAATCTGCAATGTATGTCTCCGGGCTCCCGGTCTGTCTGAGCCTCGTCAGCTCAACAAAGTGCTCCTCCGGATCCCTCCAGTCAAACCTCTCTATCAGTATCCGTGTGAACTCGGCATATGTGGTCACTGTCGAATGCCTGAGTGTCACCATCCCATGAAACCACCAATCCTGGGCTTCACCATCCAAATGCAGCGTAGCCACCTTGATGGCCTCTGTCTCTGCCATCTAGTTGAGTGGGAAATATATGTCCAGCTTCTCTACCCAAGACTTTTCCGAACTGTTTGATGAACCATCAAACGTAGGAAAATGGAATCGGCTCGCTGTACACTACGTGTCTCCATCATGATAATTTCGGTGCCCTCTGTGATGGTCACAGGGTCTGCTGTCCCGTTGGAGCTGAATAAAGTCTCTGAATGAAAGGGCATCCCTGAACTCCTGCCCATATGCCTGGTACTCAGCAAAATAATCATCTATGTGGCCAGGCTCTGGCTCCTGTTGTGCTCCTGCCCAAGTGTTTGCACCCATAAAAGTGGGCATAGTGGAACATGTGGGTGCACGTGATGCCTAGTGCGGAGTGGCATCCCGCTCCTACAAATGGTGGGATGTGCCCGACCCCTCACCAACATGGAAACCCCTTGGGGTTTCACACTGTCTAGCCTCCACAGTAGTGAATCTCTGACCCATCACCTCAATCTGCCTTGACAGATCCTGAACTGACTTGAGGAGTGCTTCCCCAAACCTCTTTGCATCACTATCATCTGCCATCGGTACTTCCTGCTCTGAATCTACCATAGGCCCCTCCTGTTATATGTCCACCACACGAATGCAATCACCCTCTCCGTAGGTGTTCTCCAACCTATGCTCAATATCTCAGTACTTCTTACCTCTGTAGCAGATGTAGGGTTTCTCCCCCGGTGTCATAGACAACTAGCTCCATAAGCTGAGCCATATCTATGCTCTGATACCACTGTAATATCCCTTTTCAAGGATATTCCTCAAACACAAGCAAACTCCAACCAGAGATGGACTAGGAAGGAATTTACCAGATGTTTCACCTCTGAGAAGAGGGTGATATCTGGAGGCTACCTGGCCCTTTCCAGACTCTGTCTAAGAGTATGGGGAAAACACACCAAGTGGTATAATAACTGGAATGCTCGAAGAGGAAAATGACAGTAGTGCAAGCATACAATAGCATATATAAAACATGTAACAGATACTCAAGAAATGCAGAGAAAATGCTGAGCCATTTTATTATACTAAGAATAGAAATGAGTACAATAAGTGATCAGAGTGATGGTACCTAGACTTGCACCAGGAAAGTGAAGAAAAGCACTCAGAATGACAAAGAAATGGCTGATCTCTGATCTGCGTCCAAGCTGCCAGAGAACTACTGTGCTGCTGCTACTGCTGGAACCAAAATGAGTATTTGGGGCTGCTCCCCTACTCGGAAAATGTTGGAACTCTAGAATCCACCTCTACTCACCAAACCCAGAAAAGCCCAAAAAGAATTTCTGAAATGACCGACCCCCGAAAATCACCCCCTTGTGGATCTACGCTATCCTCCAAGGCTCTGCGCTGAGGCTGAATGGTAACCACCAAAATACGGCCACAAACTCTGCCAAAATCCTACAACAGGCAAGGGCTAGCCCCTTGCTCAACCTCCAAGCTCGAAGCCTCTGAAAGAAACCCAATCTGGAGCTCCCAAGTAATGGACTGCATCCTCCCTCTTAGGATTGCGCAGTCTATGGATGCACTGCTCCTCGACAAAGGCCGACACCAATCTTCCTGCAAAATTCTGATGGGACAACCTCACCAAGCAGGCACTCGAAGTCCCTGGGGCTGAGGGTGAGATCTTCGAACGAAGACACTCGGTGCACTAAACAGTGCTGCAGACTAGCTAAACAACCAGCGTGCTCAAGAATCCGAAATGACCAACTCAATATCATAAACATCGAATGACCAAAATGAGGAGGCTCTCCTCTCTATATAGCGTTGGCCTCTCTCAAACCCTAAGGCCCACCTCCTCCAACGTAGCCTCCCTTTGCCGCGTGCTCATCTCAACCTGCATAGTCCCTCCATGTGGTCTACATGGGCCCCCTCTCTACGTGGTCTCTTGGCCCCCTTGGCTCACTTAAGTTACAACATTGTGTCTACTAGGGAGTGCACTTTATTTTTAGAGTGAGTTAGGTCCCCCTTTACTCACTTTTATTTATAATTTAGCTACATAAGGAAAAATTGAGCAAAATCGATATTTCCAATTAGCCATTGCTAATTGGGATATTACATCTTACCATCCTCCGTTCACCTGCATTAATGTAGCACGTAGGCCAAGACTTGCCCGCTTCTATTCCAAGGATGGCGTACTCCAGCCATTTCATTCTTGCTCTGAATCCTTTGTAATCCAACTGCTCCCCTGTTGTTGCAGAGCCCAGTTCTCGAACTAACACTAGGAGATGTTGTTCCATTGTTTGTTGTTTAGAAATTGAGCCTGGTATTCACATTTCACAGAGCCCTCTTTGCAATCTGCGGCTCGATTTGCATACTGAGGCTTCCTCCACTTTGATAATTCGCCCCCCGTATACCCTTCAGACGCCCCTGTTCTCGGATACTGCCACAGCTCTTGCCCATTCTACCTCCAAAATTTCTATTGTCCATAAGCTCCATTCTGCTCGGAGGAACATGTCGCGCCTTCCCCAGTGAATGTGCTGCCGGAGAGGCAACAGTCGTGGCCAATTCTCCGGCTAGCCCTCCACGTCCATTACTGACTCTTCCTGCCCCTCTTCTGATAACTACACTTGTCGCTATCCTGCAACCAGAAGTAGTCAAGGGCAAAGGCACCTTTGGCATTTTCAATTTGAGGTGGGCTCTCCCCATATCCCGGCCTCCCGTGCCAACATCCCAGCTCATTACCAAACCGCCCAACTTCGTTTTCCTTGCTCTTTGAATAGGCCTATTTTCATTGCTGCCATCACTGTCGAGTTCAAGGAAGAGCCACCTTGTTCGGACGCTGAGAAGACAGGTGATGGTCAGGAGATAAGCACTATCAACAAGCAGGGCACTCCTCAAAGTGCAGTTATGAAGAGGAAAGTTCCTAGCTGTAGTGAGAACCAGGACACAGGACATGAAGATAAATAGAGCTGCTCCAAGTGAGGCTGCCTCAACGAAAAAGAAGACAAGCAGGTTGAGGACGATGATATGGACGCCTATGGGTGCCCAGTTGTTGAAGAATCTCCCTCCACTTCTCATGATTCCTAAACTGTTCAGAATTTGCAGGTTTTTGCTTTACAGTCTTTTGGCTGGGTTTAACTCTATATTCTTCCTGATATTTAGTCAATCACTTCTAAATTTTGGTAATGTGTTAATGTTTCAAAGCCGGTTTTCCCTGCGTGGGCAACATGTTTTGGTATGTCTAGTATGTGTTAACAGTCTCTATCTAGTATGTTTGGTAAACAAACTTCATCTAGTTTTTCAGTGTGAGAATGCCTCATCTCTTGGCAAGTTCCGCTGAGGCCGGTGCCTCACTGCTATATTTTTGTTATATTAATAGATTTAGTCAAATTTAGAAAAAAAATAATAAAAAAAACAAAAAACCAAAAAATTCAAAAATAAAATAAAAGAGAAAAAATTCAAAAAAACACACCATTTAAAGAAATAAAAATAAAAATTAACCCCAAAAAAAAAAAAAATTAACTCAAAACAAAAAATGAAAACAAATTTTATTTTTTAGGTTATAAATAAAAATAATAATAAAAATAAACCGCATAATTTAAAAAATAAAAGAATAAAATAAAAAACTTAAAAAATAAAAGTTAAAAATAAAAAATAATTTATTTTTTTAAATAGCGAAAATAAAAACATTTTTAAATATAAAATTTTAAAAAAATAAATTTTAAAATAAGAAATAAAAATAAAAAACTAATAAATTTAAAAATATGAAATATATATATATATATATATATATATATATATAAAATTAAAAAATTAAAATGAAAATTCATTTTTTCGCTCTGCAATTTTTCCAGGGTTTTGGTTTGTGCCTTGCTACAGTGCGTGGCGCACTGGGCTGCCGGCGCGACGCATCAGGCGTGCGCGGCGCTCTGGGTTGGCTCCTGCGGTGCTGTTTAGACTCCGCGCGACGCATCGAAGGCGCGCGGCACTTTGGCTTGGTCGCGCGGCGCATCGGGCCGGTGCTCTGTTCCTGTGCCATTTCTTTCCTTCTGGTTCCAGGGTCCTTCTCTTGGGCGAGATATCAATCGATTATCTGCTGCTTCGGCCGGGGGTGGTCTCCCCATTCTCCCCCTCTGCTCTGCATCCTCGTGTGAGGCTTGCGCTCGGGCTGCTGGCTGCTCCAGCGTGCTCCTGTGGCCTCAGCGCCCTTCTTATTGTCCTGCCTTGTGCGTTTTCTGATCATGGATGTTGGTGGGGAGCCTGATCCCCCTCCTTTGCCTTCGGAGGTTCTGGCATTCAAAAATTTGGTTGCTTCCGGCCCCAAGTGCACTCCATCAGCGATACAGCAGAAGTTTGTTAAGAAAATGGACTCAATCCCTTCAGTGGCCCTCCCCGAAGAAGATACCTGCAAGGCGGCAATGAATTTGGCTGAAAGAGGTCTCATAGGCCAGTTCACGGGCCTCTGGCCTTCGCCAAAATCGGTCGAGGAATGGACTCAAAGGAACTGGAAGCCTCTGATCAAAGAGGATGTCAAAAGTTACTTCGTGGGAAAGGGCTTCTTTGTGTTTGTCTTCGAAAACCCCGACGATAGAGGCTTAATCTTCAGAAACGGACCTTACTTCATGGGTCCCCAGGGCCTTTACCTAAACAAATGGTCTCCAGATTTTGATCCCACCCAGGATGTTCCCTCTGCTGTCCCGGTTTGGGTTAGGCTTCCCCATTTGCCTCTTCATTGCTGGAATCATAAATCCCTCCAGATTATAGGGAATGCTTTGGGAAAATACATAGATCAAGCTGCAAGAAAGGATCAGTATTCTTGCGCTCGCATCTGCGTTGAAGTGGATCTTGAAGAAGGGTTACCGGAAGCAATCAAACTCACTGTGGCTGGGTGGACGCATGTCCAAGAGTTGGACTACGAACATCTACCTTTTAAATGTAGACACTGCCATGGACACGGTCACTTTGCAAAGCACTGCAAGAAGAAGGCCGAGGAACAAGTTGACAAACAAAACGGGGAACAATGGACACTAGTACAGAAAAATACAAACTCAAAAAAGGCTCAGGTAAAGGCAATAAGACTAGAGGAATTAGCAGTTCCAAAACCAACCAAGAAATGGAAGCAAATCCAAATGGGACAGAAAGTGTCCAGCAGATCAACCAAGTAAACCGAACACAGGAGAATGTGGATCAGGCAGATACTCCTTCCTCAAACAAAGAGGGAGCGGAAGCAACACAGAGCGACACCAATCAAGGCAGCCCCACCAATCCTACATACGCAGAAATAGCAAGGAAAAAACCAATGGAAAGCTCTGATTCATCGAAGGATGAAACCTATGAGCGACCATCGAAAAAAGCAGGAAGGAAATCCCGTAAAGAAAAGAGGGAGGAGGAGGCAGAAAGGCTCAAAACACAAGGAAGCCAGCCCACAATTGAAATGTCAATCGGACGAAATACCAGACCAAGGCCTTCCAAGGGAGGCCCTAACCCCCCGCATAGTAAATAATGAAATTAGTCTCTTGGAACTGTAGAGGTCTGGGGAATCCCTCTAAAATAGATGCAGTTAAGGACCTATTGAAAACAGAACCCTCAGACATACTCATGCTCCAAGAGACCAAAATAGAAGGGCAGGCCCTTCTAGAGATCAGTAGATCAAAGTGGAATAAAAGAACGGGCAAAGCAGTCAGCGCAAGGGGTACCTCAGGTGGGTTGGCAACTCTCTGGAACGAAGACCTATTCCAGCTGAATAGCTCCCAAGAAACATAGCATTGGATCTTCACGGAACTGAAACACTTAGCAAGTAAGCTCACTATCTCCCTCTTCAATCTTTATGTACCAGTTTCTTATTCTGAAAAACGTGAATGCTGGAACACTCTCAATGCTTTTTTAGAGCTGTCTTCTCCCACCAATATCATTATAGCAGGGGATCTAAATATTGTAATGAAAGCAAAAGAGAAGAGGGGGGGTTCCAGCATCAGAGACCCCATATTGCCCAAGGTGGAGGAGCTCTCTCAGAGTTGGGATCTTTTAGACTTTAACCCTATATGAGGCATTTATACCTGGACCAATAACCGGGTTGGAAAGGACCACATTTCTGCCCGCCTAGACCGTTTTCTGGTGCAAAGCTCCATCATGATGAACAAAAAAATCATCATCACCAAAATTCTGCCTAAACTTACCTCTGATCATAAGCCAATACAGCTCCTCCTGGAAGATGAAGAAGACTTAGGTCCCATCCCTTTTCGATTCAGCCCTCTTTGGATAGAGAGAGATGGCTTCTTAGATACGGTGAAAGCAGCTTGGTCCAAATCCTTCACGGGATCCTCAATTTATGTATGGGAGCAAAAGTTGAAAGCTACAAAACATGCCTTGAAAGACTGGATAAAGAAACCAACCCCTACTCCTACCGAACAAAGAAAAGAGGCAGTGCAGTCACTGCAGACCCTGCAAACTGATATGGAAAGTAAAGATATCATAGAGGCTTTGTTGGAAACAGAAATAAAAGCCCAACGAACAGCATATCAATCTTTCCGAAAAGAAGAAGAATACCGGAGAATCAAATCTAGAAGCCTGTGGTTGAAGGCTGGGGATCGGAATACCTCCTTCTTCCACCGGCAATACAGAGCGAGACTGTCAAGGAATTATATAGCAGAAATCAAAACAGCAGAGGGCCATGTATGTACATGCTTCAATCAAGTCAAAGCAGCCGCCGAAGCTCATTTCAAGAATCTATACAGTGAAGGTGCTCAAAGTAATGATGAGGATACCGCTGAATTCCTCTCCAACATACCTTCCCTCATCAGCCCACAAGATAACGCAATCCTCTGTAGACCTATCACGGAGGAGGAAATTATAAATGTAGTATGGTCCATGGAGGCTGACAAGGCACCTGGGCCTGATGGATTTACAATCCAATTCTATAAATCTTGTTGGCATATCATCAAGGCAGACCTTCATAAAATGATAAGTGGATTCATGACAAAAGCAAAGATAGGTGGAGGAACCAATTCCACTTACCTATCTAATCCCCAAAGATACCAACCCTGAATCATTTGCTAGATACAGGCCTATTTCACTGTGTAATGCTTCTTATAAAATTATGGCTAAGCTGTTAGCTAACAGGATTAAGCCTTTACTTAAAAGATTGATCTCCAGTTCTCAAGGTGGTTTTGTGGAAGGAAGGCAGATTTTGGACAATGTAATCCAGGTCCAGGAGACTATCCATTCCAGCAAACAGAGGAAAGAGAAAGGTATGGTGATAAAATTAGATATGACAAATGCGTTTGACAGAGTTAACTGCTCTTTCCTCAGCGATGTTCTTCTTTCCTTTGGCTTTTCGCCTCATTTTGTTCATCTCATCAAAGCCTGCATTGACAATCCATGGATTGCCCCCCTAGTCAACGGTCGGTCGACAAACTTTTTCCAAGCTCAGAGGGGCATCAGGCAGGGATGCCCTCTCTCCCCCTTTCTGTACATCTTAATGGCAGACTCCCTAAGTCGAAAGCTCAATGCAGAAAGAGCTGCTGGTAACATTCCGGGTCTCAAACCAACCAACGGAGCTAATCCCCTAAATCATGCCCTTTTTGCCGACGATTCCCTCCTCCTCGGTGGAGCCTCTATTAGAATTGCCAAAGCATTTGACACAGTCCTCAGAAATTATTGCAGAGTTTCTGGAGCTACTGTGAATGAGAGTAAAAGTGAAGTTTATAGCTGGAATATAGACCAGCAAGAACTTGCAGGCATCAGCACTCTTCTTGGGTTCAAAGGTCAAACAAATTGGGACAGATTCAAGTATCTCGGCCTGCCCATCTTATCAGGAGTTAATAAAAGATCTCGATGGAGCGAAATAATATCCAAAATTAAATCCAAGATTGGAGCGTGGGGTGGCCACTGGTTGACCAAGGGAGGCAAAGTGATCCTGATCAAATCGTTGCTGTCTGCGCTTCCAATTTTCCAGGCTGCTTTTCTTCTGGCACCAAGAAATGTGATGGAGCAGATCACCAAACTACTCAGAGAGTTTCTGTGGCAAGGAGGGAAGGGCAACGGGAAAAAAATGCACTTGGTAAATTGGGAAGTAGTCAAACGATCGATGGAGGAGGGGGGGCTGCACATAAGAGATCCCATGCACGTCAATTTAGCTCTGGGAGGCAAAATTTTGTGGAAGTTGATCCACGAGCCCACACACCCAGTAAGTAATACTCTGCGAACAAAGTATGGCATCAACAAAGCACTCAGCAATCTGAATAACACTACCACTGCAAATTGCACACAGGTTTGGAATTTATGCCGCAAAAGCAGCAAATTCTTCATAAAACAGATCTACAGAATTCCTGGAAGCGGCAAACGAATTCAACTGTGGGCGGATAGCATCATGGGGAACGCACCTCTGGCAGAAAACGAGGACATAACAGACCTCAGAAATTGGCTGGAGCGAGCTGGAGTGAAAAGTCTTTATGATCTTTCGAATTGGGACCAGCGTGGAGATTGGGCCGGCTGGGATTTTCACGGAGTTCCAGTTAGATTGGCTCATCAACAAACATTGCTGGAAGATCTTTTGGAGGACGCTGCCCCGGTCAATCGATTTATAAAAGATAGCTGGGGCTGGGGCCCGTCCGGAGTTTACACCACAGCAGCAGGGTATAGAGCTTTGCAGGCCTCCAGAAATAGCAGTCAAACTCCGGCTTTCTGGAAAAACGTTTGGGAACCTCTTGCCTTACCAAAAGTGAACTTCTTTTTTTGGACCTTGGTCCACAACAAACTTCTTACGGGAGATAATCTGGAGAAAAGGAACATAGTTGGGCCTCACAGATGTGTGTTGTGCAGCAACAACTCCGAAACAGCCCATCACCTATTTATGGACTGCATTTTTGCAAAAGAAGTCTGGGGGTTCATTTTACAGGACTTTCAGATTCCTGCCCCTCTCCAAAATTCTGTTGCAGAACTCTTTGCCTTTTGGAGTCATTTCTACCCCCATCGAATCCCTCAAAAATCATTTTGGCGTAAAATCTGGACAGCAATTCCCAAATATGTTTGTTGGCAGCTATGGTGGGCTCGTAATCAGCAGATCTTCAAAGAGGTGCGTCCCTCCCCGCTGCAAGTTGCGGCAAAAGTCAAGTCCTTTCTTCTGGAAGCTGCCCAACAACAGTATTTAAAAGAAGTTCCTTTGCTTCTGCCCGAAGAAAAGAGGTGGCTAGGCCCTCTAGTGCCTCATCCGAGCAGATATTTCCCCTCTCTTCAAAGTGGTAATCCGGCTGGCGCTTAAGAGATAATGATGAATCCTTTCAATCTTGGTGGCGGTCCCAAAAAAGAGCCACAATCTTCTTTGATGGGGCGTCCAAAGGGAACCCCGGTGCCGCTGGTGCAGGGGGGGTCATCTACTCTCCGGATGGTTCTTCAAAAGTTTTTTTCTATTGGGGATTAGGCCAGAAATCCAACAATCAAGCAGAGATTCTCGGGCTTCTCAAAGCTTGCCTTATTGCACGAGACAAAAGTGTTAAAGATCTGCAGGTTTTCAGAGATTCAGAGATAATAATAAAAAACTTAAACTTGGAAGCTCGGTTCAACAATGTCAGCCTCAACAAAACTTTGGACAGATTGAAGAGAGTCCTCCTAGACTTTGACAACTGCAAATTTTACCATATACTCAGAAAGTCAAATAGCGAAGCAGATCAGATGGCAAACAAAGGCAACGCCCTCATGAAAGGGCTGCTAATTGTAAACAATGAAAGTTTCATTCAAATGCCCTGAAAGTTGTAATTGATTAGAAGCTGCAGAAGGTAGAAACTTGCAATGTAAGCGGGGACACCCCGGAAAATTTTCCAGATAAATAAAATCCATATATCCGTTTCAGTTAAAAAAAATAAAAATCTCTAGCCTTCCAAATTTACAGTTAAAAAAAAAAAAAAATTAAAAAAAAATTAAATTAAATTAAAAAAAAAAAAATTGATTAATTTAAAAAGAAAAAATAAAAAACAAATCAGTTTGGTTGTCGCCCTAGGGCCACGGGGCTTAGCCGATGGGCAGTGAGAGAGCTGCCAACTCTCCCGTCGCAGCGCCAGGGTGGACGGGGTCGATTCTCGAAATCGACCCTATCGCCCTGGGGCTGGCGGGAGAGCTACAAGCTCTCCTATCACCCGTCGGTCGAGCCCTGCAACCCCACGACGGCCGTTAAAACGTGTTTAAAAAAAAAATTTATTAATTTAAAAAAAAAAAAAAAATTATTACTTTTTTTTTTTTAATTTTTAATTTTTATTTATTTCTTAATTTAATTTAAATTTCTAATTTTTTTAATTATTATTATTTTTTCAAATTTGATAAGTTTTTTAAAATTTTAATTAAAAAAAAAATGTGTTATTATTATTATTATTATTTTTAATTATGTTTTTTTTTAATTCTTTGAAAATGTTGTATATGAATAGTGAGCCCCCTACCGAGTCCTCCTTCCATGATATCTAGTTTCACCCGTTCGCATACCTCCTTTCCCTTCTATTGTCGTCTTTATTAGGCTCACAATTACACTTTCACGGTGACGGTGGTAGGTATCGATCCTCATCATCCGGTGATCATCCTGCCTGCTTGCTGGCCTGCATTTTGAAGTCCTACTTCGATATTATTAAAATATTTTAATAATATTTTAATTTTCTGAATTTTAATTATTAAAATATTATATATATTATAATAATATATATAATAATTATATATTATTATATATTATTATTATATATATTAATATTCTTTATGGTACATTCTGAATATATATATATATATATATATATATATATATATATATATATATATATATATATATATATATATATATATATATATATATATATATATATATATATATATTTTAATATAATAATATAATAATATTAAAATAATATTATTATATTTTAATATAGAATAATAATATATTTTAATATTAATATATTAAAATATTAGTATTATATTTTAATATATAATAATAATATATTATTATTATTATATTAAAATATAATAATAATATATTATATTATTATATATATTTTATAAATTAATATTTTAATTGAGATGATTATTATTATTATATAAATTAATTAAAATATTAATATATAATATATATATTACTATATAATATATTAAGGAACTTCCACCACTTGTAAACTTTGAATTGGAAGAAGGGACGACGAAATTCAAGTTGATTTACTGGCTACAATAAATAATGTCTCAACCTATTCTCTCAATAAAACGCCTTCGGCGTAATTATTATATATATATATATATATATATTGTTTAGTGTACATTCAGAATATACTAGCATTTGCACCAAAAAGGTGCAAAGACATGTTGATAGAAGTGTAGATGAATGTGATAGAGAGATAGAACTGCATTTTAAGATGGACATATATATTTACATTTAGCATTCACATTGACTGTAAAATGAGCCTCTAGACTCAATCAAGAGTGCTCCATAATGCATTTTTTTGTCTTTTTTTCTTAATAATTAAACATTGAGATTATTGAGATTATGTAGAAGCTTCCTAGTTGGAAGATAATGCATGCCTTATAGAATTTGAATAATTTTTGGGAAGTGATTTATATTTGAAAGAATTCATCCTTTCAACACTTAATAAATTTAAATAAAATAAATCTAAATTAATCATAACTTAACCACAAGTAAAATGTAAATATTATTAAAAAATAATAATTATTATTATTTTTAACAATTAATTTGTATAAATTAATTTTTATTTTTTTGCCTCATCACTAATGTATTTGCCTTAAATAAGAATATGCTTTAATCTAATTTATCTATTTTAAATAAGAATATGTATATAATAATTAAAGGAAATTTATTTGTTTTCTTTAGTATTTAATTAACAATTTGAAATAAAATATATTAATATAAGCATGTATAAATTAAATGGTTGACAAATATCTATAAACATCAATTCATCAAAACAATTACTTATGTACATATCATTTTACTAAAATTTTAAATTTTTTAAAAATATACTAAATTATAACTTTATTATTATTATTATTATTATTATGAAAAAACACTAATATATAAATTAAATATTTGTACCAAAAAGAAGAAGAAGAAGAAAAATTAATAACCATAGACTTTCACCTTTAGCAAAATTAATAACCATAGATTTTCACCCACCCTTTACTATAGTAATCTTCTCTTTTCTTTTTTTTTGGTATACTATTAATAATATTTTAATAAATTCTATGGAGATTGAATCTCCACCATTCACTTAATAATTAAGTTAAAATTTCAATTTCTTTGTTTTTTAAAATCTAAATCCTATATTATCTTATGAATCTAATAAATAAATTTAATTAACATCATTCTATAAAATTTTATAGTAAGATTTATAACATTTTATAATAAGGTTTATATTGTGATTAGACCATATATAGGATAGGATATAACCTAATTATATGGATATATAATCTTATATATTGTCACTAATTATATATCCATACTGCCTTCATTTTATAAGAGATTAGGTTATACCCGTATTCATATGTTATCACCTATAGTATTGATGTTAGTTATGCATATGTGTAACGTCTATATTTTTAATCCTAGATTATCCTTTGTGGTTAAGTATTGTTATATATCTATTTATATGTTGTTAAGTAACCAACAACAAAGAAACAAATAAAAATTTCGAATCCTGTGCAGTAATCACAACACCGATAAAAGTCATTCCTCGAACCTTCAATGTGAAGGCAGTTGCTCACGGGCCATGTTTTCCACTCTAATTTTCCATCGTAGTTATGACTTAGTTTCCAAAACAACAATGTCAATTAGGTTTGATACTAAATATTAATCCGCATTGAAACTGAATGTTTGATATGTGCTTATTTTTTCATCGGAGTGCGCAAAATAACAATATCCAGTGGAGAAAGATATCTGAACTGGGATATTACTTCTTCCTGCAATTTTACAGCATTAACCTTTTGGCACCATTTTTTTTGTAGTAAATCAAACCCAAACAAGTCATTGATCTCTACAATAGCTTACAGGCACAAGATTCAGGAATGGAAAACTCCCAAGCAACAAAGTGTAGTTTAAACAAAATCTATGCCACAGTTTAGAGAGTTAAGGGATGCTATAGATAGTTTCTTATATGACTTATAGTTTCTTATATGACTTGGGGTCCACAAGAGAATATAGATCCTGCAGATGGTGAATTGGATTCACCATGAAACAAAAAATGACAGCAAAAAAGCGAGACTCGGTGGTTATGGTTTCCATAGCCACGTTTGGAAACCCGATTCCCATGAACCATATGTCAAGTGAAGAGGTCAAATGCATGTGTGGTGGTGAATTTGTAGGGCCAAATGGATTTGGGTGTTGTGAAACACGAATCATAAGACCATCGACTACTCCCTTAAGAAGCCAACATGTAGTCATGGGAGTAGGCATCTGTTAAAGCTAGAAACTAGAGCTAGAAATAGTTTCGGTGCAACCTTCATTACTTTCTTGGTGTAGCATACAACCTTTGTGCAAAATATTGTCTGATTGATATGACCATAGTACGTGTACACTTTGAAAAGCGTTTTTTTCTACAACCAATAAAAAAAACACATCCAATCTTTCAAAAACGCACAAAACCCCGCAAATTTACAATAAATGACCAGAAAAACACTATGAAATAGCTCATAATAGCAAAAAATATGCACTAACTTCAACATCAAATAATATTTTCTCTCTTCAAAAAACTAAGGCATCAGACACAATAGAATTGTTCATCGATGAGCCTGTTAAAGTGAGCAAGACGCTCTCATCCCTTACGAAAAATACAATATGTAGAATGTTGATGATGAGAAAATGTTCAGCGGATGTGTTGAATGAGTTGGCGGGTATGAAAGAATTGGCTGAACTTGTGCCATATTTATCGGCTGTAGTCAGTGTTTTTGATGTTGAGGATTTTATTCCTTGTCTCAGTTCCCTGGATTTGCAGGGCATCAAAAGACGCATGAAGAAACTATGAAAAAATTTCGACGCACTGGTCAACCAGATTATCGATGAACATATAGAACAAATGAAGAAAAATGGCCAACGGGGAAACGATTTTGTAAACATGTTGCTCGACATTTGTGAAGTAGCCAACACCATGGACATAAATATAAGCAGTAGGAATGACATAAAGGCCCTTCTTCTTGACATATTCGTTTTCGGAACAGATATGTCAACAATTACTTTAGAATGGGCAATGTTCAAGACGTTGAGGAATCCTGCCATGATAAAGAAAGCACAAGAAGAGATCGAGTCGATCGTGGGAAATGATAGGCGAGTAATGTAGAAATTATATACATTAAGCATGCATATGTCCTAGATTCCCCTGATCTCACAATATTTAACTTCTTGCAAAATACAGAATCATTCCACTGTTAATCTTTTGCAGAAAATCAATTGCAAACACATGTGAATCATAAATAAAAACAATCGCACATAACACAGTTGTTTAAAGGGAAATTCTGAAGCTAAAAACCCCAACTATCATATATTATGTATCATGGAGATCATGTAACAATCTTATACAAATATTAGTACATCAAGCTCTCAGTACTGTTGGCCACTTGTAAATTTTGGTCTATCAAAAGGTGGCCAAAACATGTTTTCAGCCTTCAAGAAACACTTTCCTGGCCAAAATGTTATCTCTTGAAGCCTGTAGATGACCTCATGCTCATGTCTCAAGGTTTTCACTGTTATTTCTCAGAAACTTAAAATTCTGCTAAAAATTCCATGAGAAGACTGCTGCAATATCCTCCTCCTTTTCCCCTTTTTCCTCTCAGAGACTAACCTTCATATTTTCATCATTTTCCTTTGTTCTCCATTTTCCTCACCCTCTTTTCATATAAAATTGCCTTTGCAGAGTTCCAAACTTCTTTCGAACTTTGTCGAAACCCTCAGAAACCTTTGAAAATCACTAAAAATCTGTGTAAAAAACCCCATTTCTCTATTAAGGGTTTAAGCCCCTTGGCCTGAGTTTCCAAACCACTTCCCCAAGACGCCCTCATCATAAAAACCAAGCGCCAAACCCATGAAGCGCTAATCGCATCGGAAAGATTCAAAGTGTGCATGTTTGTGAGCCATTTCAAAATGCTGATTGCAATCCTCCGATCAAATCCTAGCCGTCCATCCCCCTGATGATCGGACGGACAACGCTCAATCGCATCGCAATGTTTCAATCTCATCCCCTCTTCCGCGCACCCCGATCGTGATCCTCCGATCAAATCCTAGCCGTCCATCTCCCTGATGATCGGACGGACAGCGCTTCATCGCATCGCAATGTTTCAATCGCATGTTTTGTTGTGACTTGCCGATTGCGATCCTCCGATTAAATCTGGGCCGTCCACGTGTCCAGATCGGACGGTCCCAGATCACCCCCACCGTTGCTCATCGCGCGATCGACGGTTCTGTTTTATTCTTCCTCCCGCGTCATTTAAATTTCCTCTCAGTTAATCTCCACCATTGGATGATGCCATCCAACGGTCCTGCTCTCTTCCTATGCCTCTGAAGCAGTAAAACCAAATACGCAGGATTTTATAACAAATTGTTTGTATTTTGTAGGTTTTCGAATGAATTCTTCCACCATTTTTGAAGAAACCACAAAGGCCGAGGGTGACGATCCTCTGTCTTCTGAGTTCATAAAGAATCATTTGAGGGGTGTTAGATTTACATTCTATCAGTGATTTCATGACCCATTGATGCCATTCGACCCCGCTACTGCCCTGCGCACCAGAAGACAAGCAGAAATCATCATTTATTAAAGAGTATCAGTGCCAAAGACAAAATTTATCAGAACCGGAGATTGAAGACCCAAAAACACAGATCTCAAGTAACTTAAAGTGTTTTAGGAAACGACGAAGACATCTGTCGAGCTGAGAAATCCTCCACCGCTATAAGAAGAGGCTAATTGAACCCTCTATAGCTCCAAAAGACACCTGCAGTCTCGTTGAGATCAAAGACCGCCGAACAATTAATACTAATTGAGCTATCTTATCTCTAATTGTCGGCAGAACCATTCGAGAAGATTAAAGAACAGTTCAGAAACAGATATTTAGATCATTTCGTCTCGGGAAGTAGAAATAAAGTCACTCCAGCATGACACTGAGCTTCAAAGGATAGCATACTTCCCATTGATTTTAATCTTAAGTGTAACTCAATTAATGCAGGTTAACACCTGTAGATTTCTTGATCGAGGCCCTCAAAGCACCGAAGAGTCATCTTCTGTATTAATTGATCCAAACAGATCTTTTCATAGTGGACCACCGCCTCATTCTTCTATAAATACCTTTGTAGAAGATGAGCAAAGTGTTGGTCTCGGGACATTTGAACGCATGTAATAGTCATTCTGAAGCCATTGATGCCCTGTTCTGTAATTGAAAGATACATAAGCTGATATGAGAAGTTCAAAGATGTAGAGACCCTCCGGGCTTGCTGATTGTAACTGGTTTGAACATCAATACAAGCTGTTGATTCATGGAATTCTGAAACTATGTCAATGGTGATGTGTTCCTTACTATCAATTGTCGTTTTACTTAATGTTTTCACTCTGTTCACTTTCTCTGATAAAGAGCAGCAAACATAGAGTTAGGATATACTCTCCACGGTACCCTACTCTTACTGAAAGCTTTGTCTTCTATGTTTTCTTTATTTGAATGTCCTTTTTGAAGAGTTTATTAATGCAGGTTAGTTTAAAAGTACTTCCCTGATCTAGATAGCTCTTTGAGATGAATGTTTTCTATGTTATCCTTGGATTTTATCAATGCAGCGTAGTTTAAAAGTACTTAGCTGATCTAGATTGCTCTTTGTGATTATCATCTGTGTTCCCTTATCGAATATGCTGAAGCAGGCTGGTTTAAAAGCACTTACTTGATCTTAAGTTGTTTGAACTGTTTTTAAATGTTTCTGATGGAAAGTACTTCAATGCAGGCTAGTTTAAAAGCACTTACCTGATCAACAGAAATACTTTTATGTTTCTCCTTAAGTACATGTTGAAATCAAGCTAGTTTAAAAGTACTTACTTGATCTTAGACTATGCTTTGTTTTTTCATTTGTTTAAGTCTTTCACTGCCTATTTGTTTCACCCCATTAATCACCTTAAGAGATCCTTTGATGTAAATGACTTGCTCCATGGATCCTTCTTGAATTTGATATCCAATTAAATCCTCCTATGACTCCATAGCCCAATGGGTTAAAGTTGTCTTTGTCCTTTGCTATCAGCTGAAACATTCCTTCATTTGCAGGCTCTTCACCCTTTATTTTGAGCTGCTTTCACCTTCACCATGCCTTCGCCCAACCAAAAACAAACCAAACAAACCCATGCTCTTCATAACTAGCCTAATATCATAATTCCATTCTTTAAATATCACATCTTTGAACTCATTTATAGAGAGATCCCTCTCTGGATTCAGGAGGGCTAGATCCTTGAATCCCAAAGCGGTTTGATGTTACCTCTGCAGTTGGACTTTGCCAATCTTGCTAATTACAGAGTGATAACAAGTACAATCAATCGTCACACACTAACAAGATGAAATCTGCAAATCCATGCACTAATTTATGCCCTCCTGATAGCCTGCCTCCACTGCACAATCCCTGCTGAAGAATAGCTCTGAATTAATTTGAATTACCCTTGCCTTGACTGCGCAATCCTCATTGGCAACTCCAATGTGTGTGTGATGCAATCAATGCATCACTATAGTCACAAAGGATAGTCCATCTTTCCCTTTCACCTATCCCTCCACTGGGTCTCCACTGGAACTAACATGCACTGTAGTTAACTGTTGTATTTGTTCAGTTGATCAGTGAGTTATTATTTATGAATTAATTAACTAATTAATTCACTCCTCTCACTAGTGTATCATTCAGTTAGACTAGATACAACTATCTCAACTGAGTCTAACTCACTTTAACTGAGTTAAACTGAATACAACTCCATGAAATACTCTTCCAACTCTGTCATAACTTTGCCACTTCAGTTCTAACTGAGTCCTCCATGCATGAACCACCAGTAAACCCTAGGAATTGCGTAATTCCTTTAGCCCACTAATTTTCCAAATTTGTACACTGAAATAAAGTGCTCCAAGAGAATAAGTTGTTGTTTATTGTCTGATTATTATTAAGAGCTAATAATAATCAACATGCATATATTTTTAGATCGACGATCTATAAATAGACTTCGCCCAATATTCTAAAAATAGAATTTCATCTATTTTTCCAACTTGACCAACCATCCACAAATAGCATCCTGCAACTTCTGAAATATGATCACCATGTCTAAAATAGACTTGCACCTAAAAATAGACTTGCGCCAAAAACAGTCTTATCAAGGGGCCCACTTAGTGAGTGAAGTACCTTTTCACTAAGCCATCATTTTGTTTAATCTCAACACTCCCTCTCAACAAGATAGGGATTATCCTTCACCCTGATCCTGCCTCTATAGTATTCGAATTTGCTCCTGCTGAGTGCCTTCGTTAGAATATTTGCATCCTGATCTTCCGTAGGAATGTACCGAAGCAACATGATCTTCCACTGCACACAATCTCTGATATGATGATACCGGATATCAATATGTTTAGATCTATCATGAAACACAGGATTAATTGAGATTTCAAGGCAACTTTGATTATCATAATGTATCACTATAGGATCTAAATGAAAACCGAACAAACCGACTAGGATCTTCCTCATCCATATAGCCTCACATGAAGCTTGACTTGTTGCCATGTATTCCGCTTCCACTGAACTGAGTGCCACAGATATTTGTTTCCTGTTGTACCAAGAAACTGTTGTAGATCCGATATTGAAAATCCCTCCTAATGTGCTCTTTTTGGTCATTGGGCTGCCTGCCCAATCTACATTAGTGAAGCCATACAACTTCACCTCATCCGTCTGTCTGTACCATAAGCCATACTCAGATGTACCCCTGAGATATCTCAGGACATGCTTGCCTACCTTCAAAAAGATCTTGGTAGGCTTAACCATCGCTTGTGAAATCTATTTCACAGCATAGCATATGTCCGGTCTTGTATTAACTAAATACATGAGTGAACCCACCAACTGTCGATAAGCAGTGGCATCCACTACCTCTGCCAATGTAGCATCCTCTTTCCTCCAATTTCTTGGAAGAGGAGTATCAATAGGCTTGCACTTTGCCCGAAAATTCTCCAGTATCTCCCAAGCATACTTTCCTTGAGACACAAACAGTTCACCTTCCCGCTACCATATTTCCAATCCAAGGAAATAATGAAGGAGGCCCAAATCATTCATCTCAAACTCCTTTGCAAGATCCGCCTTGCATGAGTGTATCAACTACTCATCACCTGTTAGTATTAAATCATCAACATAAATAATAGTGATTAAAATCTTACCCTCCACCACAATTTGGTACAGGTTTGCATCCACCTCACTCTTGGTGAAGCCAAGTCCGGTGAAATAGCTGTCAATCCGTGTGTACAAAGCATGGGTGCTTGCTTCATCCCATACATCACTCTTTTGAGTCTGCACACATGCGAATCGCTGCTGAAGATCTCAAATCCTTCAGGCTGCTCAATGTACACCTCTTCCTCAATGATCCCATTAAGGAACACAATCTTCACATCCATCTGATGAATGTGCCAACCCATCCGCACTAAGAGAGCAAGGATGATCCATAGGACTATACCGTGCGACAAAAAGTGTCAAGGTTTCTTCATATTCAATCCCCTTGATCCGTGAGAAGCCCTGTGCGGTGAGAAGTCCCAGGCAACAAATCTTGCCTTATACTTCTTGACGCTCTCATCAGCAGCTTGCTTTACCTTGTAGATCGATCTTGATCCTACAACTAATTTACCAACCAGCCTTGGAACAATCTTCCAAGCATCATTGCCAATGACATACTCCTCCACCATGGCATCTACCCATGTGTTCCGCACCGATTCTTCAAAAGAATATGGGAGTCATTGCCACGATACACTTGCTCATAAGAGCCATGTATCTAGTATAATGGTCGTGACCGGTTGCCTCTATCTTCACCGTGATGTGGACCTCTACATTCTCGTGCCGCATCAACCTTCCGCCCTCTCGGCCTATTGTGGTACGCTTTCTGCCTTGTCTGATGTTTGGTTCTGCATGAGTGGAATCCTCCACTCCATGAATCTCCTCCTGTGGCTGATCGACATCTAGAGGCTCATCTTTAGGAACAAGAAGTTCCTCCTCTACATGCAATTGTAGCTCCCTCTCAAGCGACAACTTCATAACTTTCACCTCATTTAATTTTATATCCCATTGCACCACAATCATTCTACTGTTTGGAAAATACACACGATAATTATGGGGTGTTTCTGTGTACCCCACAAATATCCCAACTTCTGCAGTTGGCTCCAGCTTCTTCCTGGCGTCCTTAGTCACATGAATGTAAACAGATGAGCCAAAAATCTTCAAATGAGAAATATCAGGCTTCTTACCAGTAAAAGCTTCTTCGGGTGTACTCATGCCAAGTACTCTATGAGGACAATGGTTTTGCACATAAATCACAATGTTGCATGCTTCCGCCCACAAGTTTATGGGAAGGCCCTGATCATGCAGAATCGCCCGTGCAGCACCCACAATCGTTCTGTTCTTCCTCTCAGCGACCCCATTTTGCTGTGAGTTATGAGGCGCTATGAGTTCTCTTCGACTCTTCTTTGCTACAAGTCTTTTGAATTCACTTAAGATATATTCACCACCATTATCGCTTCGTAGAGCTTTCACTTGCTTCCCCGACTCCTCGTCCACCAATGCTTTGAACTCACAGAAATTTTAGAATGTTTCGCTCTTCTTCTGCATGAAGAAGATCCAGCATCTACGAGAATAGTCATCAACAAATATAACATAATACCTGTGTTTTGCTGTTGAAGCAACAAAGAAAGGTCCACACACGTCTATGTGAATTCTCTCCAAGATCACCGAAGCACGGTTCTCCTTCTCATGAAAGGTAGTCTTCACAAACTTACCCATAGTACATCCCTTGCACTGATCTGACTGCGCAAGAGTACCCTTGGGAAGTCCAGTAGAAATCTGCTGCAAAATCTTCAAAGCGCCATGGTGAAGATGGCCCAATCTCTTGTGCCATAATTCACCCTCATCCCGGCTCACCACTTCTTCTGCTTTTCCCATCATTGCAACACAGCCATTGCAGCGCAACCATCTACCTCTAGCTTGTAGAGATTCTTAATTCGAACCCCTATCTTCTTGGTTTGACCCGTTGTTTTATGTCGAAGGAAAGATTTTCCCTCACTGAAAACAACATCATAACCTATGTCTTCCAGCATTGCGACTAAGACCGAGTTCTTCTTCAGACCTGGAACATGCATGACATTCTTCAACAAGAATAGATTACCGGACTCCCTCTCAAAGGTAATGGTCCCAATGCCCGTTGCAATATACCGACCATTGTCGCCCATCTCTATATGCATCTGGAGGTCCTTCTCCTCCAAGTCACTGAACAAATCTTTGTCTCCCATCATATGGAAAGACGCACCACTGTCAAGATACCACACCGATCCCATGCAGCTTGAAACCAAGCATGCGATCAAGGAAAAATCTAGCTCAAATTTCGAGGCTAAGGCCTCTCCAGTTGTAGCTCCAGTAGCCTTCTTGTTCTTCTTCTTCTATGGACAGTTAGTGGTGAAATGCCCATGTTCGTGATAGTGAAAACACTTCACTTTGGACAAATCCTACTTCTTGCCTTTAGCTTCAGATTTTGAAGGAAATTTATTCCCCTTCCCTTTCCTTGCTTTGGCATTCAAAGCGTAATTCTCTTCATCTTCATTCTTCGATGAAGAACCATCCCTAGTACCCCGCCTTATCTCCTCCTGCACAAGATCTGACCAAAGTCGCTCCCATCCCGGTAGTTTCTCCCGTCCATTAACAGAGTCTTCATAGCTATGACAACTCTTTGGAAGCCCAAGGAGAGCCAAGCTCACCAATTCTTCATCATCAACAGTAACCCCCAGACTTCCTAGTTCATCCTTGCAATGGAAAAACTTCATTAGGTAATTTGGAATACTGTCACCCTTCTCCACTTTTATTTTTCTAAGCTTGTCTTTAAGCGCCAACTTCCTCTCGTCACTTCTCGCTTTGGAACAACCCGTCAAAGCCTTCCACATTGCAAATGGAGTGATTTCGTGAAGGCTGGACACAAATATAACTTCACACCTTCCAACAAAATTCTTGTCTTTTCTACCTTCTTTTTTCCATACATCAAGACTCATAAAGATCACCAGAATCTCGGCTTAGGAACATCACTATCGATGAAATCCTTCACTCCATTATCCTCTAGCACCGCCTCTCTCCATCCCGTCCTTCCGTGGCTATGTAATTCGAGCTCCCATCAAGGGAATACTCTAATCGCAACCCATTGAAAGACATTTAAATGTATACTCAACTTCTGCACCTCGAATTTTCTGCAGCAAATTCGAATTGTCCACCAGCACAAACTCAACAATTCTTCACAATTGCAATCTTCAACAATTAACACTGCTCCGATACCATGTAGAAATTAGTATACACTAATCATGCATACATCTAGATTCCCTTGATCTCACAATATTTAACTTCTTTCAAAATACAGAATCATTCCATTGTTAATCTTTTGCGGAAAATCAATTGCAAACACATGTGAAGCATAAATAAAAAGAATCGCACATAACACAGTTGTTTAACAGGAAATCCTGAAGCTGAAAACCCCAAATATCATATATTATGTATCATGGAGATCATGTAACAATATCATACAAAGCTTAATACATCAAGCTCTCAATAAAATCAATCATCACACACTAACAAGATGAAATCTGCAAATCCATGCACTGATTTCCGCCCTCCTGATAGCCTGCCTCCACTGCGCAATCCCCGCTGAAGATTCTGAATGAATTCGAATTACCCTTGCCTTGATTGCACAATCCTCATTGGCAACTCCAATGTGTGTGTCATGCAATCAATGCATCACTATAGTCACAATGGATTGTCCATATTTCCCTTTCACCTATCTCTCCGCTGGGTCTCCACTAGAACTGACATGCACTGTAGTTAACTGTTGTATTTGTTCAGTTGATTAGTGGGTTATTATTTGTGAATTAATTAACTAACTAATTCACTCCACTCTCACTAGTGTATCATTCAGTTAGAATAGATACAACTAGCTCAACTGAGTCTAACTCACTTTAACTGAGTTAAACTGAATACAACTCCATGAACTACTCTTCCAAATTTGTCATAACTTTGCCACTTCAGTTCTAACTGAGTCCTCCATGCATGAACAACCATTAAACCCTAGGAATTGTGTAATTACTTCAGCCCACTGATTTTCCAAATATGTACACTGAAATAAAGTGCTCCAAGAGAATAATTTGTTAGTTTATTATCTGATTATTATTAAGAGCTAATAATAATCGACATGCATCTATTTTTAGATCGACAATCTATAAATAGACTTCGCCCAATATTCTAAAAATAGAATTTCATCTATTTTTCCAACTTGACCAACCATCCACAAATAGCATCCTACAACTTCTGAAATATGATCACCTTGTCTAAAAATAGATATAGTCTAAAAATAGACTTGCGCCAAAAATAGCCTGTGGGCCCACTTAGTGAAGGAAACTCTTTTCACTAAGCTCATCATCTTGTTGAATCTCAACGAGTGAAGCCATATGACTTGTCGAGTTTGGAGTACCTACAATGTGTTTTGAAGGGAACACCAAGACTTCATTCAACGATATTATTGTTGCTTCCCCACGAGTCAATGGAGGTGTGCTGTGTGGCGAGATACCACATTCCTACTAAGACAATGCCCATCGTGAATGCTTGGGCGATAGGGCAATGCTCATCATGAGTCGCTGGGAAATTGGGAGAGATCCAAATGTGTGGGGGAGAAGAATCTTTGGAATTAAATCCTGAAAGGTTGCAGAGCTGATGCTACTTGGTTGCCTGCAACTGTAAATTGTGATAAAGCCATACAGACTTTCCTACTATTGGAGCTTCACACAGTCTGAGCACGAAGTTACGCGCTCTGAGTAGGAAGTTACAGAAGAGTAGTATTTAACAAAAATTGGTCAACTAAGATGACACTGTTGAGATACACATCAGAGGACAACAAATCTCAACAGTGTCTCGAATACAAACCCCCACAATAAAATGCCTATCAGCATAAATATAATATTATTATATTTTAATATAATAATAATAACAATATATTATTGTTATTATTGTAATAATATATTATTATTATATATTAAAATATAATACTATATTTTAATATAATATTATATTTTAATAAAATAATATTAAAATATTATTATATTAATCTTATAATGGTATTATATAAAAATTATAATTAATATATAATAATATAATATTAACTATTTAATGTTAATATCAATAATTAACATTAAACTATTTTATTTATGATTCATAATCTACATATTAAAATGTTAATAGATGTCTTAATCATATTTAATTAATTAATATTAATTAATTATTTTTTTATAGTAGTATATTATTAATATTAATTTTTTTATATCATTTTAATTATTTTTTAATTTAATTATTTTATTTTATCATTTTTTTTAATTATGTTGTTTTCTCTTCTTTTTTTAACTTAAAAAAATGTTTATTTTATTTTATTTTTTTCTTTAAATTATGAGTTTTTTTTTCCTTTTTTTTCTGAATTTTTTTGTTTTTTTATTTATTTATTTTTAAAATTTTTTAGTTTAAATTTTTTTAATTTTACGAGTTAGTTTTGTATTTTTTTATACTTTTATTAGTTTTTGTTTCATTTTTTTTTTATATTTTTTTATATTGAATTTTTTTTTCACGTTTTTTTTATTTTATTTGTATATTTTCTTACCAAGATAAAAATCACCACTCTAAACAAAAAGGATTGATGTTGCATCAATACTTTTCAAAATTAGCATGAAAATCACGAACATTTTAAAACAAATGTTCAATACTTGACAAATAAAATAATTTGAAGTGCCAAAAAAATCACCATTTTTCTAAATCGACATGACATTTAAAAAAAAAAAATCAAAGAAAACTTAAAGTTCCAAAAATATACTAAAAAAAAAACAGGTTATTCTACATCACCACTTTTCAAAATCAACATGAAAATCATGACATTAAGAAAAAAAAAAAACCAAAAGAAAATTTAAAGAGCCAAAACTATGCTCCAAAAACAAAAGGGTGATTCTTCATCACCACTTTTCAAAATCAGGTGTTTTTTTTGCTACCTCAAAAAAACAGGTGTTGGGTAATTTTCCCATTTGATCGGTAACTATGTTATAATTGTTGATGTTTTGCTGGAGATTTTCCAAGAGGTTTTTTCCCTGGGGCTTCCAAACGAAGCGCAAGGAGGAACTCCCAAGACCAAGTCCCTACGATGAGGGTGCATGGTGGGCCTCTATATGGACAAGTATACTAATAAGGTGGAAAATACACAGGTTGCATATAACGGGAAACCATAAGTGGCAGGGATTCGAGGATTGCGTGGGACCCAATCCACGTGGAAGGTGTGATAGATGATGATGTCACCCCGACGCTTAGGGCTGGTGACATCATCCTAGACCATATTTCCCCAGATATTATGAGAAAATCACACAATAGATTATGTTGGGATCTAGTCCTAATATGACATAGCGAGTGGGCCCTGTATAGTGGGGGTGTGTGTTGCGCAATTCCATGATTCTACATACAATTCAAATTGGGTGTTGAAGCCTTACCAGTGGGTGTCGCCACATAATGTCGAGACATTGTACCTAATGATTTAACAGGGTACAAGGTTGAGACTCATCCAGTTACTATGCAGCGGGATGATGTGAACATAGAGGGTCTGCACCTGCATGCACCCAACATAAATGTTTATATATATATGTGTGTGTGTGTGTGTGTGTGGAACATAGATCAACTACTTCATGACCTAGTATGAGTGGGTTAGTAGATGCCACATGGCATGGCGTGGCTTGTAATTTGACAGCCATGTGGATGCCACATAGCAAACCTGATGATGTGACATAATTTAATTGAAAAAAACTTCAATCATACATATATTTCAATCCATGAACTAGATTGGAACAAAATTTATATCGTTGGAAAGCTCTCGATGAGACGAACACAACGATGTATGCATTTCTTGTTTTTAGCAAGTTAGAAAAATTCAAAAACATTTACACCCAATTTCCATAAGGTGAAAATGAAAGTCAATTCATCATAGTAACTGCCTCCTTCTACCCTTAGTTGGAGTTAGGGATAATAGGGGGTATGTTACAAGGTGGCATTAGAGCTTCTAGGTTCAACACTTGAACTGGAAGGGTTCTATCACAGAACTAACAAACAAATTTTTGACATAGGACCTTGAAGATCTAGTGAGGACTTAAAGCCTCGTGTCAAGCATTAGAAACATGGTCATTTGTGTATTGATTAGGGGTGTTTCTTGGTGTATTCTATTATGGTATCTGCATGTAGCATGGTATTGATGATTTGGTATGATTTCATTGAGACTAATGCACTAATTGAGGGGTAATGTTGCAGCTAGCCTTACACCAACATATTTCCAACAACAAGCCAAGGTGATAATGTTTATCATGCATTTGAATTTGTTTAAATCTAATTGCCATGTTTGTTTGTGACAACACATGAGAGTCAAATACCACATGAACAAAAAAGGATGGTACAATATAGAACCAAAAAACCAAGGAAGGAATATTAGAATGGTGTGGTATAGCTCTGATTAATCACAACGCAAACACGAAGAAGGAAGGATAAATGAAGAGGAGAGATCATTTGGACAACAAAGAGTGGTAGACTTTGCTGATTGAATAGATACGTTGAGGAGATTGACAGTAGAAATGAGGATTTGTATGGTCGACAGTGAGAGGCTTCTCAGAGCAAAAGAGAAACAAGTAGAAGTCAATGTAATCATACTGCAAATCCTATCAGACCTACAAAGGCAAAGGAATCATGAGTTTGGAATCAACCATAGGGACATGTAATTTTCTTTGGGACAAGTAGATAGAACCAATGGGGAAAATGAGAGTAGATCTAAGAAGAGGCAAAAATTATAAAGTGAATGCACCGTGAAAGGAGGTGTAGAAATTATACAAACATATGTATATCAATGGATTCAATCCAATCAAGTAATGTACTAAAGCTAGATACTGAATCCTTCTACAAATCAATTGCAGAAAATAAACATGATCGTCAATCACAACAAGTAAAGGAAGAAGCAAATCAAACCACAACACAAATATTTTCCTGGGGAAATATTGCTCAAAACCCCTCTATCTTCTATTGTATATTCACTAGGGAATCATGAAACAATTACAATGCACTCTTCTCACAAGAGTCTCTTGCACTCTGCTAATAGTCTCACACTGATCCAAACAATATCGGGCCAACACTTAGCCAATTCTCAACCTGTCTTTAGCCTGCCTTTCTCACGCAATTCATGAGGAATGTAATCCCTATTCCTTAGGAATTTCATCCTTTCTCAACTTTGCAAGTATCATGGGCAATCCTGTGGTGTTTTAACTGCATCCGAGCGGTTTGCTATTAATACAACTGATTGTCAACTTCCCTTTAACCTTTGTCTCAACTGGGTCTCCACTAGAACTGACATGCATGCAGCTATTAATAGTAAATCATCAGTTTCATGGAATATTATTGCATGTGAATTAAATCTGATTTAATTCACTTGATATCTCACTAGTGCAACAAACAATTACAACTAGTCCAACTGAATTTAACTCACTTAATTGAGTTAATTGATTTGTCATGTATTAAACTCATGCACATAACTGCAACTTGAACTCCATAACTAATAGAATCACTCTGCATACCTCACAAACCACCTTCAACTCTAAATTCATGATCTAACTGAGTCTATCACACTCAGTTAATTATTACAAGTGATTATGAGATAATAGTACAATTTATTGTCCAATTTAATTAAGGGATAATTAAATTAGACACATTTCCAATTTGATAAATAAATTGAATTGAACACTAATGTATCGCTAGGACCCATTATTACATGACCTGTGGTCCCACACTAGTGTAGGTGTTTTCATGTTGTTTCTGGATGCCAATTTCACTATTTCTTGTTGCAAATTTCAACACTCCCTCTCAACAAGAAAGGAATGTCCTTGCATGCACACATGCACCTCTTGCATGCGACATGCAACTCTTGCATGCACACATGCACCTCTTGCATGAGACATGCAACTCTTGCATGCGACATGAAATTCTTGCATGCAACACCTCTCTAGTGTTGTTCTCACATGCAATTCTTGCATGTAACCCTTCTCTAGTGTTATTTGCACATGCAACACTTCTCTAGTGTTTCTCGCAAATGAAAAAATTTCATGCAACACTTCTCTAGTGTTTCTCGCAAATGAAAAATTTTCATGCAACACTTCTGAAACTGAATAGCCTCCAAACAACTGAATCAGTATAATGCATCTATCATCATATTCTTATGACTACTGCTAGCTACTGCACATGTATACTAGACTCTCTGCGATGTTGACATCTACATCCATGCACTATGCACTGTTGCCAACTCTGATCTGTGCTTCAGTATTCAACACCTGTCACTCTAATTTCTGTCTTCCTGACATCTGACTGCATCAATATAACCGATCCTGCTACTATTATACTATGGGCTCCTCGTAGCAAGGTTCGATCCATGAGACACATCATCTCAATGAACCCTGCCCAATTTATTCTTGGGATTATATCTGCACATTGCCCCACCTCACACATGGAGGTATAGATGCATGTACTCCCTCTACCCATTTGGCTCAAAATCCCCCCTCCTGGAGGTCTCTGCTTGAGTGTTTTCTGCCACTCCATGATCCTTCGCATGTGGTTGCTCCACACCTTGAGGTTCATTCTTTGGAACAAGAGTTCCTCATCTGCATGCAAATCTAGCTCCCTCTCAAGGGACAATCGCATGGCTTTCTCACACTTCCCCATGGTACATCCCTTACATGTGTCTATCTGCATAAGAGTACCCTTTGGAAGCCTTGTAGAAATATGTTGCATGACCTTCAAAGCTCTGTGGTGTATATGGCCCAATATCTTGTGCCATAACTCACCCTCATCCCGACTCACCACTTTTTCTACCTTACCCATCAATGCTGCGAAACCATATACATCAATTTTATAAATATTCTTCATATGAATCCCAATTTCCTGGCTTGTCCTGTGGCTTTGTGTTGAAGGAAAGCTTCCCCTTCACAAAAACCACATCATAACCTCTATCCTCCAACATTGCGACTAAAACTAAATTCTTTTTCAAGCCTGGTGCATGCATTACATCTTTTAATAAGAAGGGTTTACCTCACTTTCTCTGGAAGGTAACTGTACCAATCCCAGTAGCACTGTACTGCCCATCATCACCCATTTCGATATGCATCTGGAAGTCCTTCTCCTCCAAGCTACTAAAAATTTCTTTGTATCCCGTCACGTGGAAAGATGCACCACTATCCCAGTACCACATTGATCCCATCGCACTCAACACCATCCATGCGATGAGCGAGAAGTCCAACTCAAATTGTGAGGCCAAAGCCTCACCAACTGCAGATCTTGAAGCCTTCTTGTTCTTCTTCTTTTGTGGAAAATTAGTGGCATAATGTCCATGCTCGTGACAATGAAAACATTTTACTCTGGACATGTCATGCTCCTTGCCTTCTTCGTCGATCTCAGATTTGGAATAGGATTTCTTTCCCTTCTCCTTCTTCGCCTTACCATCCAAGGCACATTTTTCTTCATCATTTGTCTTAGATTAAGGTCCATCCCTGGTATTCCGCCCGAATTATTCTTGTACCAAATCTGACCAAAGTCATTTCCAATCTGGCAGCTTCTCCCTCCCATTGACTGTTGTGAAACCAACTCCAAAAATACAAGAAAATAGATATTAACGCCTTAGAAATGAGCCACTTCGAGGGGGAAACCTCCAGTACATTACATGAATGAACAATTCTTGGATGATACAAATGAAAAAACCTCCTTTCTATATATAGGAGTCCATGGGGCCACAATGTAATCCTAGTGGGGCCACAATGTAACCCTAGCCTACCTAACAATAATAATGTAAGGGCACAATAATAACAATATGGGGGTTACAGGGGTACAACAATAACAATAAGGGGAGATACACTAACATAATAAGCGACTATACTATTAATATAGGGACTTAACATGCCCCTCTCCTTCGAAAAAGTGTTGTCCTCAATGCTTGAGTAGCTCTGGATGCTTCTATATAAAATTCTCATCCTCCCATGTAGAATCTTCCGTCGGTAAGTTCTTCCACTTGATGAGATACACTAAAATTGATCGATTTCGTAGCTGTCGAGTTCTTATTTCCGTGACTACTTCAGGTTCCAATATGATTTTTCCTTCCTCGTCAAGTTCTAGCAATATTGTTTGAATTGGAAGATTTTCACCTATAACCTTGTTTAAGCATGAAACATGGAAAACTGGATGCACTCGCGAAGAAGCAGGAAGCTCCAATTTGTATGCCATAGTACCAATATTTTGCAATACCTTGTAATTACCATAGTACTTTGGTGATAATTTATTATCCTTCTTAGCTTGCTTGAGGGACATTTGTTTGTATGGTTGTAGCCGTAAAAATACCCAGTCTCCTACATCAAAACTTCTCTCGCTGTGATGTTGATCTGCCTGTTGTTTCATTTGATTTGTGCCAAATTCAGGTTATCATTTAAGAGTTGGAGAACTTCTTGTTGATGCTCGTTGTGATCTTCCACTTCTTGAACTTTCGAAATTTTTCTTAAAGATGATGTGATGGAAGGTGGATGATATCCATAAAGTGCCATAAATGTGGTCATTTTTGCTGCAGTATGAAAGGAAGTGTTATACCACCATTCAGCAAGGGGTAACCACTTGACCCATTGTGTTTGTTTATCAGATACAAAACAACAAAGATATCCTTCCAAACATTTTTTACTATCTCAGTTTGACCATCAGATTGAGGATGATAAGATGAGCTATGAGCTAATTGAGCACCCAAACAATAAAATAACTCGGTCCAAAAATTTCCCGTAAAAATGGGATCTTTGTCGCTCACAATAACCCTTGGGTTTCCATGTAGTTTTTGAATTGTGTCCATAAATGTAGTAGCAACTGTACTTGCTTTAAATGGATGAGATAATACGCAAAAGTGTACATACTTGGTAAGTCTATCAACTACCACCATGATGACACTCTTTCCTTCAGACTTAGGTAAACCTGTGATAAAATCCATTGAAATCTCCTCCCAACGTTGACTTGGAATGGATAAAGGTTGTAGAAGACTTGGGGTCTTAATTGTCTCCACTTTATTCTGCTGTCAAACCAAACATTCTGCCCCAAAATTTTGAATATCAGATTTAAGGCCATCCCAAAAAAATTCTTTCTTCACCCTGTGGTAAGTTTTTAAAAATCTTGAGAGTCCTCCTAAAGGAGAATTGTGTAATTCCAAAAGAATATTTTGTTTTAGTTGGAAATTCTTACAAAGATATAAGCGATCTTTGTACCATAAGGAATAATTTTTCTAACTAAATGTATCAGATGTACTAGGATCTTGCTGCAACTTTGGAATGAGTGTCCACACTTCTTCGTCCTTCTTCCATTCATCCCTTGCTTCGATTATCCAATCTAGTTGGATAATAGAAATGGCACAAAGCAATGCTTCCACCTCTTCATTCTTTCTTGAGAGTGCATCTACAACAACATTTAGCTTCCCTTTTTTGTATATTATTTCAAAGTCATAACCCAACATCTTTGTGACCCATTTTTGCTGCTCTTCTGAAGATAATCCTTGCTCTAAAAAGTGTTTAAGACTATCATGATTAGTTTTTACCTTGAAGTTTCTTCCCATTAGGTAAGGTAACCATTTCTTTAGTGCATTCAGTATTCCTAACATTTCCTTCTCATAAATATATTTCTATAAATACTTTCCTTTGATTGGACGACTTTCAAAAGCAATGGGTCTTCCTTCTTGCATTAAAAATGCACCAATTCCATTTCCTGAGGCATCACATTCCACAATTAAGGTTTTTGTGAAGTCTAGAGTAGCTAAGACCAGTGCTAGGCATATTGCCTCTTTAAGATGTTCAAAGGCCTTAGTGTAATATTCCAAATCAGGAAATTCTCATGAATCCGGCAAATGAAAATCCTTTTTCAAGAAAACATTAACAATAAAAAATTGGATCTATTACAGAGATTGACTGCAGGGGAATTTACTGGATATGTCACCTCTGAAAAGAGGTTGATATCCAGAGGCTAGCTGGCCCACTAGCAGACTCTTTCTATAGAACTATGTCGAAGGCTAATATTTCCCTTTCAGGACTATTGACAAGCAGCTCAAGGAAAACGTTGTATAAGCATAACTGTGCAAAAGAAACGCATATTAATTCTTGGTTCCTCTCATATGGTCTGTATGTGACTTATGTATGGAATTTCAGCTGAAAAAAATTAACTTAGAGACCTTAAACAGATCTCCCACAAACTAGACTAGCTGAAAACTGCTAAAAGAGGAAGGTTGCAGCAAAATGGAAATCCTACTTCCAAATTTGCATATATTCTTCAGAAACTCAAGAGGAATCAGAAAATTATCATATCATAGGTTATATCAGATTCATATCTCATCATTTGACAGAAACTACAACAAACATCACTTTAGAAAGACAACCAGTGGGGAAAAGCATCACTAGTGACCCAGAAACGCTGTTTTTCTGAGTATTGAGTTACAACAGTATAAATTAACGGTTTTTTCCATTGAATTAGACAATATAGGAGCTTCATGCAAGAGGATTTAAGAAAAAAATACCAACAGAAAAGTTAAACAGGCCTCCCATGCTCAAATAGCTGAAAATGGACAAAAACCCCAAAACATGCAAATGTCAGAGCTACTGCCAAAGACACTGAGCAGTATATTGAAGTAAATACTCAGAAAAATAAGAGATAATGACTGCTATTTATATTATAATTCTCAATGAAGAATAAGGACAGAGATCCAATCCCCTTTACACAATTTTATGATCACCCGGCAAGGGATTATCCACAGGAAACAATATGTAAAAGAGAAACTGTAGAGATAATACTGAAATAATGTTGTAGGGATAAATATTTGCAGAAAATGGTTGAATACACATATTAATTTCTGTATACTCTCCTTTGATCAGTTCCAGAAGAAATATTGAGCTCCCCTTTGGGAAACTAGCTCAAACAATGGGGTTTTAACCCCTTCCACTGCACCTTTGTAAGAATAATGCAGTTCCTTCAAGGGACTGCACAGATATGGAGCACAAGTTCTTGGCCCAACACTTGAAAGTGGAAATTACATATCATAAGCTTCCCTTAGATCTCTCGCTACAATATCTCTGAGAAAAAGCAGGGCATTCCCACATGAGAAAACCCTTGCACTAAGAAGTGTAGAAACTTAGCTAAACAACTAAGTATGCAGGAAGTCTAAGCAGACCTCATGAAATTATAATCTCCAATATAAAACCAAAATGGTTTCCCTTTCTTCATTATATATAAAATGAGCTTCTCCTCCAAGGGCCCCACTCCACTAGGGTTTGCTTCCTTGCCAAGCTTCCCTCCTCTAGGGTTATGTTGTCCCATTAAGTGTAGAGAAACTAGGTGCTGCATGGTTTGATTTAGTCAATGTGACTAAATGCATCTTCTAAGAATCTTGCTTGATTGAGTCTCTTTTCCTTGCCCCTTTTCACATTTAAGGAGTCTTCAAATTGTTTCACTGATTTTTCCTCCATTCACATTGAGCCACCTTATTCATGGATCCATTGTTTTAAAAACAAGTTGAGTTGACTTGGTCAACTTAACCTTGTTCACACATGTGGATGCTTGAGCTGGTTATTTCATGGCCCCTTTTTACATTGTGAGGGGTTCTTATTCATGCTAGAGTAGTTTTCATAAGCCTCCTTGCTCACTTATTCACACCTTTGAATTTATCGACAAAAATTAATATTCCACTTAGCTATGAGCTAAGTTCGGAATATTACAGTCTCCCCCTCCCAAATGTTGCTTTTCCTCAAGCAACTGCAAGGGTGCTACAAAATTTTCTTCTCCTTCCTTTGTGGCCTTCTCATCCATAGCCTCCATCCCTGCATCAGATTTTCTGCCAAAGTGTGTGTCTTCCAATGATTCCTCCCAAGTGTACAAGTTGGCCTGTGGTGAATAAGCCCAATGGCTCTTGTCATGGAAGAATGGAAGGCTGATATGCGAACTTCCTTACTGATCCAAGGCCTCTTCAAGATAGGAGTGGTGACAATCATGGAGCACTTCATCATCAAATAAAGACTCCCCTCTCCATGCTATCATCCAAGAAAAATTTGTTGCCTCCCAAGATGGCAACTCATGGTAAATCTCGTCCACCTTAAGCTCCTGCAAAGAAGGTGGGCTGAATGGCTGAGCATGATAGGCAAAATAGCCTATCCCACACTGTCTCCCTCTCCACTCATGGAAATAGTAGAGCACATATTGATTTTGGGCTGAAATAAGGGTTCCCTTTGATGGCAAAACAAAGGTTGGATCTCCCAAGATCCTTCCTCCAAAGTCATGGATCCTGCTAGCCCGAATCATTCCATTCAAAGTGAATGGCACATCACCACCATAAGTCATCCAAATCAGAAGGTTGCTGAATTTTATATGCAAGTGAAGCTGATACATATGGCCTCCATGGTGGGTATAACGAAGTTTTCCCAACTGTTGATTTAAGACATCAAGTGGCAATTTGCCTCCCAAATAATTTTCAGCTATCCATGTCAACTCATCTACTATAAAGTAGTGAGAAAAAATATATATCAGTTGCATACAATCAACAAAGCACTTTATCCAAGTCATGTAGAGATGGGTTATCATCATTAAAAAATGTGGTCCTAAAGTGACCATAACACCCATGAATAATCTTGCTCTCTTGCAGAGCAATGCATTGCTTGCAATTGGTGAGAAGATACAAATTCTTAATAGGATAATCAATAAGCACATAGATGTATTTCTTACCATGCCTCATGTGTGAGCTGAAGATGTGATCCATGAGTGAGCCCTCCCATAACAATCTCCTCATAAATTTATGCAAGATGAAAGGATGCACACTTCTTTGGAAATACTCCATCATCATAAACTTTCTCTTAGAGGACAACGATGTTGGCTTAAGTAGTAATGCTCTTGTCACTCCATGACTCTTCCTCTTGACATTCCACATGCCAAAGCCATTCACCCTTGTGCTTCTATGTGAGAGGATCTCCCTCCCTTCCATCATTGCTCAAAGGTAGCCTTCTTGCACTTTGGATGTGCCATGCATTCCTCTTGGAATGTTGTGTTGAGTATGGAGAGTTTTCAGCCCATACTCTCCCAAAAGTAACCATAGCAACAAGGGCTCTTGTTGCTTCCTTACATTATCAATGTGTGGATCATGGAGAAATGATGTAATGATGGGCATGTGGGGTGCTCCATCAATATAGTGTCAGATAGCTCTCCCATTCCACACCATGTGGGAGTTGTTCCTCCTCCCAAACCAAAATACATACTTGAAATATATCTTAACCCAAAATACATGTGAATGCATGAGACATACCTCAAACATGGGTAAGTATTTGGACATAAGATTCAACATATAGTTTCCAAACCCTCCTTGTGACAACCATAAAAACCATGCCTTCCCATTATGCAACCTTCTCTTGGAATACGAGGCATGAGTCATGAGAATCAGAAATTTTGTGGAGTACCCACACTCACCCAACATAAACCAGTGCAGGTTCCCTTCTCCCTGCTTCATATCAAGATATGGTAAGTGGTTTGCATGCCACTTACTTGCTTCTCTTATCACTTCACCATGGCTGAACGTGAAATTTATATTTGGGGCTTTAGGGAAGCACCCATCATAGTGCATCACCTCCCTCAACTCATCAAGGAGGTGGCTATACTTGAAAACAATCTTGGCCCATAGTTGGCCATGAAGCTTATAAGGTAGAACACTCCCCTTGGGAGTTATGGCCTGCACATATAAGGTAAGAGAGCACATGCAATCATAAAATAAAATGTTATTTTCATAAATATGCTTCTTACGCACAACCTCCAGCACTGTGATAGTGTCTCCTCTGACCTCAGGTGTCTCCATTGTATCATGTTGAGGGAACACTTTGTTTTTCTTCTCATCATGGAATTGCCCTAATGGCCCTTCTTCACATAAGGGGGCATCAAGACATAGATCATGATAGAGAGATGAATGAACTGATGTGCATGGATCTTCCTGCCTTCCTTGTGCATCATTATTCATAAATATAGAGGGGTAGATATTGTTTACCCTATGAAACTCTTTAATATTCCAGATCTCACCATTTGATAATGATGGCACATACTGCACATGGATTGTGCCACAATCTCTATATGTGAGATTCTCTTAAACTCCTTGCAAAGGTGCAAGAGCTTCTCTCCTTGGTGCAACTTTCCTCACCACTTCTTCTTCTTGAGATGCTAGAGGTGCCTCTGTTATGACTGCGCTGTCACCCCCAGCTCTTTCTCTGAATATAGGAAATGTCCCATCCTCAATAGGGGACCCTAGATCTTGGTCTTCCCTTGAAAGAGGAATTCCCATGTCTTCTTTTTCTTCTTCTTGAAACCTCATAGAGGTTTCACTATAGTGCTCTTCTCCTTGAAACCCTCTTGGAGTTTCACTGCATCTTTCTTCTTCCAACTGTTCAACCCCCTTTGAGAGGCTCTTCTTGGATCTAGATATTAATGAGAGTAATCTCATCCTCTCCATACTTTCTGCTTTCTGCTTGCTTCTTCTCCTCAACACTCCTCTGATAACTTGATCTCACAGGCTGGGCCATAGATCATGCTCTGATACCACTGTAAAATTCCAAATCAAGAAATTCTCATGAATCCGGCAAATGAAAATCCTTTTTCAAGGAAACATTAAAAATCAACAACTGGATCTATTCCAGAGATTGACTGTAGGGGAATTTACTGGATATGTCACCTTTTAAAAGAGGGTGAGATCTAGGGGCTAGCTGGCCCACTAGAAAACTCTGTTTATAGAACTATGTTGAAGGCTAATATTTCCCTTTGAGGACTATTGACAAGCAGCTCAAGGAAAATGTTGTATACACAGAACTATGCAACATAAACATAGATTAATGCTTTTTTCCTCTCATATGGGTTGTATGTGACTTATTTATGGATTTTTGGCTGAAACAAATGAATTTAGATACCTTAAACAGATCTCCCACAAATTAGACTAGCTGAAAACTGCTAAAAGAGGAAGGTTGCAGCAAAAATGGAAATCCTACTTCCGAATTTGCATAAATTCTTTAGAAACTGAAGATGAATCATAAAATTATAATATCAGAGGTTATATCATATTTATATCTCATCATTTGATAGAAACTACAGCAAACATCACTTCAGAAAGACAACCAGTGGGGAAAAGCATCACTAGTGACCCAGAAACATTGTTTTTCTGAGTATTGAGTTCCAACAGTATAAAATAACAGTTTTTTCCCTTAAATTAGACAATATAGGATCTTCATGCAAGAGGATTTCAGAAAAAAATACCAACAGAAAAGTTAAACAGGCCTCCCATGCTCAAATAGTTGAAATGGACAAAAACCCCAAAACATGCAAATGTTGGAGTTGCTGCCAAAGAAAATGCGCAGTATATTGAAGTAAATACTCAAAAAAATAAGAGATAATGACTGATATTTATATTATAATGCTCAGTAAAGAATAAGGATAGAGATCCAATCCCCTTTACACTATTTTATGATCACCCGGCAAGGGTTTATCCACAGGAAACAATATGTAAAAGAGAAACTGTAGAGCTAATACTGAAATAACACTATAGGGATATATCTCTGAATAAAATGGTTTAATACACATAATAATGGCTGTATAATCTCATTTGATAAGCTCCCAGAAGAAATATTGAGCTCCCCTTTGGGAAACTAGCTCAAACAATGGGGTTTTAACCCCTTCCACTGCACCTCTGTAAGAATAACGCATTTCCTTCAAGGGACTGCATAGATATGGAGCACAAGTGCTTTTCCCAACACTTGAAAGTGGAAATTACATATCAGAAGCTTCCCTTAGATCTCTTGCTACAAGATCTCCAAGAAAAAGCAGGGCATTCCCACATGAGAAAACCCTTGCACTAAGAAGTGCAGAAACTTAGCTAAAAAACTAAGCATGCAAGAATTCTAAGTAGACCTCATGAAAGTATAATCTTCAATCTAAAACCCAAATGGTTTCCCTTTCTTCATTATATAGAAAATGAGCTTCTCCTCCAAGGGCCCCACTCCACTAGGGTTTTCTTCCTTGCCAAGCTTCCCTCCTCTGGGGTTATGTTGTCCCATTAAGTTTAGAGAAACTAGGTGCTGCATGGTTTGATTTAGTCAATGTGACTAAATGCATCTTCTAAAAATCTTGCTTGATTGAGTCTCTTTTCCTTGCCCCTTTTCACATTTAAGGAGTCTTCAAATTGTTTCGCTGAAATTGCCTCCATTCACATTGAGCCGCCTTATTCATGGGTCCATTCTTTTAAAAACAAGTTGAGTTGACTTGGTCAACTTAACCTTGTTCACACATGTGGATGCTTGAGCTGGTTATTTCATGGCCCCTTTTTACATTGTGATGGGTTCTTATTCATGCTAGAGTAGTTTTCATAAGCCTCCTTGCTCACTTATTCATGCTTTTGAATTTATTGACAAAAATTAATATTTCACTTAGCTATGAGCTAAGTTGGGAATGTTACAGTCTCCCCCTCCCAAATGTTGCTTGTCCTCAAGCAACTGCAAGGGTGCTACAAAATTTTCTTCTTCTTCCTTTGTGGCCTTCTCATCCATAGCCTCCATCCATGCATCAGATTTTCTGCCAAAGTGTGTGTCTTCCAATGGTTCCTCCCAAGTGTACAAGTTGGCCTGTGGTGAATAAGCCCAATGGCTCTTGTCATGGAAGAATGGAAGGCTGATATGGGAAATTCCTTGCTGATCCAAGGCCTCTTCAAGATAGGAGTTGTGACAATCATGGAGCACTTCATCATCAAAGAAAGACTCCCCTCTCCGTGCTATCATCCAAGAAAAATTTGTTGCCTCCCAAGATGGCAACTCATGGTAAATCTCCTCCACCTTAAGCTCCTGCAAAGAAGGTGGGCTGAATGGCTTAGCATGATAGGAAAAATAGCCTATCCCACAATGTCTCCCTCTCCACTCATGGCAAGAGTAGAGAACATACTAATTTTGGGCTGAAATAAGGGTGCCCTTTGATGGAAAAACAAAGGTTGGATCTCCCAATATCCTTCCTCCAAAGTCATGGATCCTGCTGGCCTGAATCATTCCATTCAAAGTAAATGGCACATCACCACCATAAGTCATCCAAATCAGAAGGTTTCTGAATTTTATATGCAAGTGAAGCTAATACATATGGCCTACATGGTGGGTATAATGCAGTTTTCCCAACTGCTGATTTAAGACATCAAGTGGAAAGTTGCCTCCCAAAGAATTTTCAGCTATGCATGTCAACTCATCTACTAGAAAGTAGTGAGCAACAATATATATCAGTTGCATACAATCAAAACAACAAAGCACTTGATCCAAGTCATGTAGATATGGGTTATCATCATTACAAAATGTGGCCCTAAAGTGACCATAACACCCATGAATAATCTTGCTCTCTTGCAGAGCAATGCATTGCTTGCAATTGGTGAGAAGATACAAATTCTTAATAGGATAATCAATAAGCACATAGATGTATTTCTTACCATGCCTCATGTGTGAGCTGAAGATGTGATCCATGAGTGAGCCCTCCCATAAAAATATCCTCATAAATTTATGCAAGATGAAAGGATGCACACTTCTTTGGAAATACTCCATCATCAGAAACTTTCTCTTAGAAGACAACGATGTTGGCTTAAGTAGTAATGCTCTTGTCACTCCATGACTCTTCCTATTGAAATTCCACATGCCAAAACCATTCATCCTTGTGCTGCTATGTGAGAGGATCTCCCTCCCTTCCATAATTGCTCAAAGGTAGCCTTCTTGCACTTTGGATGTGCCATGCATTCCTCTTGGAATGTTGTGTTGAGTATGGAGAGTTTTCAGCCCATACTCTCCCAAAAGTAACCATAACAACAAGGGATCTTGTTGCTTCCTTACATTATCAATGTGTGGATCATAGAGAAATGATGTAATGATGGGCATGTGGGGTGCTCCATCAACATAGTGCAAGCTAGCTCTCCCATTCCACACCATGTGGGAGTTGTCCCTCCTCCCAAACCAAAATACATACTTGAAATATATCTTAACCCAAAATACATGTGAATGCATGAGACATACCTCAAACATGGGTAAGTATTTGGACATAAGATTCAGCATATAGTGTCCAAACCCTCCTTGTGACAGCCATAACAACCATGCCTTCTCATTATGAAACCCTCTCTTTGAAACGAGTCATGAGTCATGAGAATCAGAAATTTTGGGGAGTACCCACACTCACCCAACATAAACCAGTGCAGGTTCCCTTCTCCCTGCTTCATATCAGGATATGGTAAGTGGTTTGCATGCCACTTACTTGCTGCTCTTATCACTTCACCATGGCTGAAGGTGAAATGTATATTTGGGGCTTTAGGGAAGCACCCATCATAGTGCATCACCTCCCTCAACTCATCAAGGAGGTGGCCATTCTTGAAAACAATCTTGGCCCGTAGTTGGCCATGAAGCTTATAAGGTAGAACACTCCCCTTGGGAGTTATGGCCTGCACATATAAGGTAAGAGAGCACATGAAATAACAAAATAAAATTTTATTTTCATAAATATGCTTCTTACCCATAACATTCAGTACTTTGACAGTGTCTCCTCTGACCTCAGGTGTCTCAATTTTATCATGTTGAGGGAACACTTTTTTTTTCTTCTCATCAGGGAATTTCCCTAATGGCCCTTCTTCACATAAGGGGGCATCAAGACATAGATAATTATAGAGATATGGATGAACTGATGTGCATGAATCTTCCTGCCTTCCTTGTGCGTCATTCTTCAAAAATATAGAGGGGTAGATATTGCTTACCCTATGAAACTCTTTAATATTCCAGATCTCACCATTTTATAATGATGGCACATACTGCACATGGATTGTACCACAATCTCTATATGTGAGATTCTCTTAAACTCCTTGCAAAGGTGCAAGATCTTCTCTCCTTGGTGCAAATTTCCTCACCACTTCTTCTTCTTGAGATGCTAGAGGTGCCTCTGTTATGACTGTGCTGTCACCCCCAGCTCTTTCTCTGAATATAGGAAATGTCCTATCCTCAATAGGGGACCCTAGATCTTGGTCTTCCCTTGAAAGAGGAATTCCCATGTCTTCTTTTTCTTCTTCTTGAAACCTCATAGAGGTTTCACTACAGTGCTCTTCTCCTTGAAACCCTCTTGGAGTTTCACTGCGTCTTTCTGCTTCCAACTGTTCAACCCCCTTTGAGAGGCTCTTCTTGGATCTAAATATTAATGAGAGTAATCTCATCCTCTCCATACTTTATGATTTATGCTTGCTTCTTCTCCTCAGCACTCCTCTGATAACTTGATCTCATAGTCTGGGCCAGAGATCATGCTCTGATACCACTATAATATTCCAAATTAGGAAATTCTCATGAATCCGGAAAATGAAAATCCTTTTTCAAGAAAACATTAACAATCAACAACTGGATCTATTCCAGAGATTGAATACAGGGGAGTTTACTGGATATGTCACCTTTTAAAAGAGGGTGAGATCTAGGGGCTAGCTAGCCCACTAGAAGACTATGTCTATAGAACTATGTCGAAGGCTAATATTTCCCTTTCAGGACTATTAACAAGCAGCTCAAGGAAAACGCTGTATACGCAGAACTATGCAACAAAAACGTAGATTAATTCGTGTTTCCTCTCATATGGGTTGTATTTTACTTATGTATGGAGTTTTGGCTGAAAAAAATGAACTTAGAGACCTTAAACAAATTTCCCACAAATTAGACTGGCTGAAAACTGCTGAAAGAGGAAGGTTGCAGCAAAATGGAAATCCTACTTCCGAATTTGCATATCTTCTTCAGAAAATCAAGAGGAATCAGAAAAGTATCATATCAGAGGTTATATCAGATGCATAGCTCATCATTTGACAGAAACTGCAGCAAACATCACTTCAGAAAGACAATGAGTGGGGAAAAGCATCACTAGTGACCCAGAAACGCTGTTTTTCTGAGTATTGAGTTCCAGAAGTATAAAAAAACAGTTTTTTACATTACATTAGACAATATAGGAGCTGAATGCAAGAGTATTTCAGAAACAAATACCAACAAAAAAGTTAAATAGGCCTCTCATGCTCAAATAGTTGAAAATGGACAAAAACCCCAAAACATGCAAATGCCGGAGTTGCTGCCAAAGACACTGCGTAGTATATTGAAGTAAATACTCAAAAAAATAAGAGAGAATTACTGATATTTATATTATAATGCTCAATGAAGAATAAGGACAAATATCCAATCCCCTTTACACGATTTTATGATCACCCAGCAAGGGTTTATCCACAGGAAACAATATGTAAAAGAGAAACTGCAGAGCTAATACTGAAATAATGCTATAGGGACAAATATTTGCATAAAATGTTTGAATACACATAATAATGGCTTTAGAATCTCCTGTGATTAGATCCCAGAAGAAATATTGAGCTCCCCTCTGGGAAACTAGCTCAAACAATGGGGTTTTAACCCCTTCCACTGCACCTCTGTAAGAATAACGTAGTTCCTTCAAGGGACTGCACAGATATGGAGCACAAGTGCTTGGCCCAACACCTGAAAGTGAAAATTATAGATCAGAAGCTTTCCTTAGATCTCTTGCTACAATATCTCCAAGAAAAAGCAGGGCATTCCCACACGAGAAAACCCTTGCACTAAGAAGTGCAACAACTTAGCTAAACAGATAAGTATGCAGGAAGTCTAAGCAGACCTTATGAAATTATAATCTCCAATATAAAACCAAAATGGTTTCCCTTCCTTCATTATATAGAAAATGAGCTTCTCCTCCAAGGGCCCCACTCCACTAGGGTTTGCTTCCTTGCCAAGCTTCCCTCCTCTAGGGTTACGTTGTCCCATTAAGTTTAGAGAAACTAGGTGCTGCGTGGTTTGATTTATTCAATGTGACTAAATGCATCTTCTAAGAATCTTCTTTGATTGAGTCTCTTTTCCTTGCCCCTTTTCACATTTAAGGAGTCTTCAAATTGTTTTGCTGAATTTGCCTCCATTCACATTGAGCTGCCTTATTCATGGATCCATTCTTTTAAAAACAAGTTGAGTTGACTTGGTAAACTTAACCTTGTTCACACATGTGGATGCTTGAGCTGGTCATTTCATGGCCCCTTTTTACATTGTGAGGGGTTCTTATTCATGCTAGATTAGTTTTCATGAGCCTCCTTGCTCACTTATTCATGCTTTTGAATTTATTGACAAAAATTAATATTCCACTTAGTTGCTTCAGGAGTCCATGAAAATTCATCTTTCTTCAATAATGTTGTTAGAGGTGCTGCTATTCTCCCATAATTCTTAACAAACTTGTGATAATACCCTGTTAACCCGAGAAATCATAGCAACTGCTTTATGGTTGTGGGGACTTTCCATTCCTTAATGGATTTAATTTTGTTAGGGTCTACCTTAACACCCTCATGAGATACAATATGACCCAGATATTCCATCTCTTGTACTCCAAAGAAAAATTTGGATGCCTTTGCATATGATTGTTGCTCCTGCAATAGTTTGAGCACCCTGTCAACATGTTGAACATGATCCTTCCAAGACCTGCTCAGTATATCATCAAAAAATACTAGCAAAAATTTTCTAAGGAAGGATTTGAAAATGGAATTCATCAACCCTTGAAATGTAGAAGGTGCATTGGTAAGGCCAAAAGGCATGACCAAAAATTCATAATGACCCTCATGAGTTCGAAATGCTGTTTTTGGAATATCTTCAGTCTTCATTCTAATTTTATGATATCCTGAACAAAGATCCAACTTGGTAAAATTGCTCCATGTAATTCATCCAATAATTCATCAATCACAGGAATGGGAAATTTGTCTTTAATGGTGAGCTTATTGAGCTCCCTATAATCCGGAAACATTTGCCATGATCCATCCTTCTTGTGTACCAATACTACAGGAGCAGAGAAAGAACTTTGACTAGGTTGAATTATACCCGCCTCTAACATTTCTGCAATCATACGTTTAATTTCGCTCTTTTGGACGTAAGGATATCTATAAGGCCTGATGTTTGGAGGAACACTTCCTGGAATCAAATGAATAGCATGATCATGATCACAAATAGGTGGGAGTCCTTTGGGAATTTCAAACACCTTGGAATGATTGTCCAAGATTTTTTGGAGATCTGCAGAAATAGATGCTTTTGATGTTGGAACTTCTAGTGAGCACAATTGTGCAATTACGCCTCGCTGTTCTTTCTTTAGAAGCTTTGTCATGACATTAGAGCTTATTATCCTTCCTGGCTTCCCCGCAATACCCCGTAATTCGACTTCCTTTCCTTCTGAAAAAAATTTCAAGAAAAGTTCTTGAAAATTAAAAGCTACCGTCCCCAAAGATTGTAACCATTGTACTCCTAGTACAACATCAATACCTCCCATAGGAATGGAAAGCATTGGACTAGTAAATACATATTTCCCCATGGTTAGCTTGATATTATGGCATTTTCCAGAGCAATTTATAGTTCCTCCATTTACAACCATCACTTGACATTCTGGTGCTGGGTATAGGAAACAATTTAATTCCTTGGCTACCTTACAATGAATACAATTATGGGTGCTACCTGAATCAATCAACACTATTACCTTTTTCTTCTTGATATGTCCTTCTATCTTGAGAGTTTGAGGAGTGGTAATTCCTGCCAGTGCATTACACGATATGGTTGGATTCATTTCTTCCTCTTCTAGGGCCGGTTCCTAGTGTATATCCTCTTCTTGTTCATTTTCTTCTTCCTTTTCACAATCTATGTAAAATAATTTCTTCTCAGCACACTTATGACCTTTAGTGTATTTGCTATCACAACTGTAGCAAAGCCCTTTTGCTCTTTTTTCTTCCAATTGTTGTGGTGTCAACCTTGTAGGTTGTGGAAATCTAGGCGTAGCAACACTTCCTTCTTTATAGGAGTGAGTGGTAGGCTTCCTTGTCGCCATAATTTTACATTCAATTTTTCTTGCCAACCTGAATGCCTTCTCCAATGAATCAGGTTCCAAAACACGAACTTCATGTTGGATGTTATCCTTTAAAGTACCTATGAAGATATCAATCCTGTGTTCCTCTGAAATATCAGTTACCCTTATATTCAATTTTTGGAAGTCCTCAATGTGCTCCCCCACAGAGCACTTTTTCTTGACATTTATCAATTGGCTAAAGAAAGTGTTTCTCTTTGTATCCTCGTAATGTGCTATCATTTCCTTCATAAAAATTGACCAAGTGAAATTTTTTTTTACGGGAGCAAAGCCATCAATACCATACAAATGTATTTTTTTCTAAATGTAAAGTTTCAATGCGTACCTTTTTGTGTGTTTTGCACATTATTGAGATCAAAATATTGCTCCATCTGTAGTATCCATATTACAGGATCCTTTCCATCAAACTTCCTCATATCCATTTTTGAAATATGGTGGTTCTTCCCTCCAACATTAAAGTTTATGAAATCACGATTAACATTTATTTTTTTCTCATCATGAGTTTCCTCTACTATCTTTTCACCATTAGGAAACATTTCTTGTATCAACTTTGCCAAACCTTCCATGTCTACTTTTAGATCATTCTTCATGTTTTCCATCTTAGCTTCCATGTCATCCATCTTAGATTCCATGCTAGCTTCCATGCCATCCATCTTAGCTTCCATGCCATTCTTCAAACCATCCATCTTATATTCCACACCTTTCTTCAAACCATCCATCTTAGTTTCCATGCCTTTCTTCAAAACTTCCATGTAATTTTTTGTTGCTCTTTGCGAGAGCGAAATTTGTTGCACTTGCTCTTGTAATTTTGATATGTCATGTTGCCATTCTTCGTCTTCATGAGTCATAGTAGAGCCTTATAAAGGCTTAATGGGTGTTGAATTATTTTTAGGGGCCATTTTAGAATCCAATACTGGTATCTATTCTACAATATGCCCTTGGAATCAATTCAACTTGATTCTTCAAACAAGACTTATGCAATTCGGGAAAAAAAAATACACACCTTTTACTTGATTTTGATGAGCTCGATATTGAAATTGACTTATCTCTATAATTGTAGATCCTCAATATCTAAAATTATGCCCTGTATTATTCCTCTGAAGCTTCTTTCAAATGCCATAGGTCTGACTTGATTTGGATTCTTCAAGACAAAGTTATGTCCAATCTCCCACAATGACCTAATTATGGACAGGTTCAGTAGAGTGAACTTGAATGACTTGCCACGTGTCACTATTTGCTCCTTTGGCTCTGAAATTTATAGAAAGGAAACTACAGTCAGTGTACTTCTAGTCACTTTTTACATAATTCCAATCCGATGCTCAAAGAGAGAGTTATGAAGATTTTCCCACGATCACCTCTTTGAGTTTAAATTCGGGAGCCTGAAAAACACCTAACTTCCACAGATCATATCTCAGAAAATATTGCGAACCAAGCTCTGAATTTTTGCGATGATGTTCCTCACGATTTCAGCTTCATGCTCTAAAAATTTCAGCTTTTGAACCTTCATAGAAAAAACGTTATAGGGAAACTTCTGCGATGACCTTTTTAAGTGAAATTCAAGAGCCTGCAAAAATCCCTATCTTCCACAGATCATATCTCCGAAAATATTGCGAACTAGGTTTTGAAATTTTGCAAAGATGTTCCTCAGGATTTCATCTTCACACTCTAAAAATTTCAGCTTTTGAACCTTCGTAGAAAAAAAGTTATAGCACAAATTCCACGATGACCTATTTGGAGCAGCGAAACCTTAGAATCCAAAGCTCTGATACCAAATGTTGTGAAACCAACTCCAAAAATAGAAGAAAAGAGATATCAACGCCTTAGAAATGAGCCACTTCGAGGGGTCAACCTCCAATACATTACAGGAATGAACAATTCTTGGATGATATAAATGACAAAACCTCCTTTCTATATATAGGAATCCATGGGGCCACAATGTAACCCTAGCTGACCTAACAATAATAATGTAAGGGCACAATAATAATAATATGGGGGTTACAGGGGTACAACAATAACAATAAGGGGGGCTACACTAACATAATAAGGGGCTATACTATTAATATAGGGACTTAACATTGACATAGTCTTGATAACTATGCGAACTCTTTGGAAGGCTTAGAAGAGCTAAGCTCAGCAAGTCATCATCCGCGACTGTAATTCTGACGCTCCCAAGATCATCTCAATATTGGACAAACTTGGTTAAATATTTTGGAATAGTGTCGTCTTTCTCCATTTTTATTTTCCTGAGCTTGTCCTTTAGTGGCAATATGCTATGATCACTACTGCTCTGAAACATATCTGTAAAATCCTTCCACATTGCATATGGAGTCTCCTTTCCATAGAGACTTGAGAAAATGTGGTCTTGTACTCCCTCCAATAAGATCCTCCTCGCCCTTGCAACCTTATTTTTCCAAGCATCAAGATTTGTGACATCTACTGCAGCAGGTTTGGGAATGTCATTACCAATGAATTATTTCAACCTGTTGTCCTCTGAACTGCCTCCATCATGTCTTTCCATGCAATATAATTTCAACCGCCCTCGAGTGCATACTCCAATCTCAAGCCATTGAAATCCATTTCGATCTTGATTTTCCTGTCGCACCAAGAATACTTTTTCAAATTCGAATTCTATTCAGTCACAAAATCAATTTCTTCTTCACATAGTGATTTCCCGTGCTCTGATACCATGTAGAAATTATACAAACATATGTATATCAATGGATTCAATCCGATCAAGCAATGTACTAAAGCTAGATACCGAATCCTTCTACAAATCAATTACGGAAAATAAACACGATCACCAATCACAACAAGTAAAGAAAGAAGCAAATCAAACCACAACACAGATATTTTCCCAGGGAAAGCTTACTACTCAAAACAAATCTATCTTCTATTGTATATTCACCAAGGAATCATAAAACAATTACAATGCACTCTTCTCACAAGAGTCTCTTGCACTCTACTAATCGTCTCACACTGATCCAGACAAAATAGAGCCAACACTTAGCCAATTATCAGTCTTTCTTCAACCTGCCTTTCTCACACAATTCATGAGGAATGAAATCCCTATTCCTTAGGAATTTCATCTTTTCTCAACTACGCAAGTATCATGGGAAATCCTGTGGTGTTTTAACTGCATCCGGGTAGTTTTCTAATAATACAACTGATATTCAACTTCCCTTTAACCTTTGTCTCAACTAGGTCTCCACTGGAACTGACATGCATGTAGCTATTAATAGTAAATCATTAGTTGCATGGTAGATCACTGTATGTGAATTAAATCTGATTTAATTCACTTGATCTCTCTCTAGTGCAACAAACAGTTACAACTAGTCCAACAGACTTTAACTCAGTTAACTGAGTTAACTGATTTCTCAGGCATTAAAATCATGCACTTAACTACAACTTGAACTCCATAACTAATAGAATCACTCTGCATGCCTCAGGAACTACCTTCAACTCGAAATTCATGAGCTAACTGAGTATATCACACCCAGTTAATTATTACCAATGATTATGAGATAAGATTACAATTTATTGTCCAATTGAATTAAGGGATACTTACATTAGACACATTTCAAATTTAATAAATAAATTGAATGGCACACTAATTTATCACTAAGACCCATCATTACGTGACCTGTGGTCCCACACTAGTGTAGGTGTTGTCATGGTGTTTCTGGAATCTCCCAATTTCACTATTTCTTGTTGCAAATTTCAACAGGAGGCAGTCCATTAACTAATCCTAAAAATAATTCAAGCACCCATGAGTAGTGGTATAAGGACACTCATAGAAGGCCACATCATCATCTCCATTGTCATCACCATGAGGAAAGGAGGGAAAAATAGTATGTGCTAGAGGATTTTAAGAAGGCTAATACTACTATATTCGATGGTGAAATGAGGAAATCAAAGGATATTGAAGCCTAGTTGATGGGTATGAAGAAGTTCTTCTGAATTCAAAGTTATTTAGAGAACATGAAGGAAAATTTAGTTTCTTTCAACCTAAAAATGAAGGCTGATATATGGTGGGAAGTTCCGAAAAAAGTAAAGGGAATAAGGGAATAAGAGTTGTCCTGGAAGGAGTTTGAAGGCTATTTCAGGAACAAGCATCTATCTGAGAGATATTTTGAAAACAAGGCTAAGGATTTATATGAACTTAGACTAGGAAAAATGATATATTTTTAGTACACCACCAAATTCTTAGAGCTGCTAAGGTATGTTCCCTGCCTTAAGGAAGAAAAAGTGAAGATTTAGAGGTATTTTACTTGACTACCAAAATCCTTCAAGGATAGAATTGAGTTAGATGAGCCCAACACATTAGAGAATTAAATTCAAAAATTGAAGAATTACTGTGAGCAATCTAGGAGAAAACTTGAACATAAATAAGACTGGAAATCAAAGGTAATGCCAAGTTTAAAGAAAAAAGGGAAAAAATGACCAAGGTAATAAGCACGACCTCAAATAACCAAGACGATCAGCAAAGTTCCAACGCTGCCATCAAATATCGTTACACTCAAGAAGAATTCAAGGGCTATGAGAAAGGTTCATTTAATTGTTGGAATTGTGTAAGAAATCACTTGAGGAAATATTGCACACAGCACAAGCACGTTGGATTGAGACTATAAAACACATAGGAAGCAGAGATATTCAAGGACGTGGATCAAAATATACCCATAATTTACACAATAGTGGATAATCTCTAAGTTGATCACTAGGAAGTGATTATAGAGATGGAAGGTATGCTATGTGACCAAAAATTTTTAGTTTTGATTGACCCTGGTTCAAATTTCAGTTTCATCAGTCCCACTATTGTTGACAAATGTACACTAAAAAGAGAAGCACACAATGAGTATTGGCTAGATCAACTAGCCAAAGGGACAAAAATATGAGTTGAGCATTGGGTGAGGGCTTGCCCAATCGAATTGAATGGTATGCCAACTACTGCAAACCTCAACGTGTTTCCATTGGGAGCATATAGCATACTATTAGGTATGGACTAGTTGTGCATGTATCGAACAAAGGTAGATTGTTTTGAGAAGACCATCAAGTGCTTAGATGAAGCTATAAAGCATAGAGTATTTTGAGGGAAGCTAAACCCCACCTCAATGAGATTTATTTCAGCTATGCAAACCAAGAGAATATGAATAAAGGGATGTATTTTATTTGTTGTGAAAATATCTATCAATGTTGGAGCTAATTTTAGTGTTGAGAATGATGACAACGACATCCTAAGGAAATACCCCGTTTAAAAAAATGTTTCATATGTTTTCTTGTAAGAGATATCTAGATTGTATTCTCATAAAGAGATGGAATTTTCTATTGAATTAGTTCGAAGAGCAGCCCCAACATTGAAAGCTCCACATAGAATGAGCACACCAAAACTAGTTGAGTTAAAACTGCAACTCAAGGAGATGTTGGAAAAGGAATAGATAAGGCCAAGTGTGTCTCCATGGGGAGCACTATTTCTATTCATGAATAATAAGGATGGCACACTTAGGTTATGCATTTATTACAAACAACTGAACAAGGTGACCATCAAGAATAGATATCCATTTCCAAAAAGCAATGATTTATTTGATCAATTAAGAGGAGAAGTACTCTACTCCAATATTGATTTGAGATAAAACTATCATCAAGTGTGCATAAAGGATTAGGATATCCATAAAACAACCTTTAGAAAAAGGTTTTGGCATTAAGAGTTCGTGATAGTTCCCTTTGGGCTTACCAATACACCTTCAACTTTTATGTGTGTTATGAAAAAAGTGTTGTGCCCTTACTTGGATAAGTTTTTCATAGTTTTCGTTGATGAGATTTTGGTTTATTCAAATAACATGGAGGAGCTTGAAGAGAATCTGGTTGTATTACTAAAATTTATAAGATACCATCAACTTTATGCAAATCTTAGTAAGTGCAACTTATTTCAATCACAAATTCACTACTTGGGACACATTGTCTCAAGGAAGGGAGTAACATTTGATCCAGAGAAGGTTAAGGCCATCATGGAATTTCCAACCCCTAAGAATGTGGCTAAAGTTAGGTCCTTCATGCGATTAGCAGGCTATTACAAGAGATCCATTAAGAACTTCTATAAGATTTTCCACCCAATTACTACCTTGAAAAGAAAAGGGAAGAAATTTGAATGGAAAATTGATTGTGCCACAAGCTTCAATCAACTAAAGCAGTTGTTAACTAATGCACTAGTGCTAAGAATTGAAAACCCAGAAATGGATTTTTTGGTTCACACAGATGTCTACAAGGAAGAACTTGGTGGAGTATTGATGCAAGAAGGCAAAGTGATCTGCTATGAATCTCAAAAATTATATGAACATGAGAAAAACTATGTAACTCATGACTTGGAATTGGTTGTCATCATCCATGCATTGACGATGTGCAGAAACTAACTCCTTAGTGGAAAATTTACTCTAAGGTCTGATTAGGTAGGGATGCAATATTTATTTGAGCATGCCAAGTTAAATGCAAGGAAAGCTAGATGGCTGGTCACACTCAGTGAGTTTGATTAATAAATCAAATATATATAAGGAAAAGAGAACATAGTGGTTGATGCACTCAACATGAGAGTACAAATAAACCATGTAGCAACCATGAGTTCCTATGGAACTGATCATGAAGAAAGGATTGGAAATGCAGGGAAAAAAGATGAAAAATATCAGCAACTGAAAGAGAAATCACAGAAAACTTATGAAAGCACAGAAAGTAGGGAATATCGCCTTACTGAAAGTGGGTTGATTAAATTCAGAAGAATAATTTATGTGCCAATTAACAACAACTTGAATAAACTCATATTAAAAAAAAATTAATGCCAAGTCGTACTCCAGTCACCCAAGTTACCAAAATACTCTTACAACAATCAAGAAATTGTATTTTTTGCATGATCTAAAAAAGGAGGTGGCAGATTTCATCTCCAAGTGCATAGAGTGCCAAAAAGTAAGGGTTGAGTGCAAGCATCCATCTAGCTTATTGCATCCCATTCCCATCCCATAATGGAAGTGGGAAGTGATTTATATGGACTTCATTAAAGGGTTGCCAAAGACTTCTAAGCAACATGATGCAATCATAGTAGTGATTGAAAATTTGAGCAAAGTGGTTCACCTTTTGGTTGTTAACTCTATAAATTTAGCATGTGATGTAGCTCAAGTTTTCATTAAGGAGATTATCAAAGTGCATGAATTTCCCAATAATATTATCTCAGATAGAGATTCCAAGTCCACTTCAGAGTTCTGGAGAGAAATCTTTGCAGAATTAAGAACCGAGTTGGAATTTAGCACAACATATCATCCTTAAACTAATGGGAAAATAAGGAGGATAAAAAAAGTTCTTGAGGACATACTAAGGATGTATGTAATGCACCAATCAAATAACTCGGAATAATATCTTCCACATGTAGAGTTTTCATATAATAATGGGTATCAAGAATCACTGAGAATGAGCCCATTTGAATCTATTTATGGAAGGAGTTGTAATACTCCTATCAGCCGGAACAATTCGATGAACATTATCCTTATTGGTCTTGATATGATAGATGACATGGAGCAATAAATCCAAACCATCAGAAGATATTTAAAAGTGGCACAAGATAGGAAGAAGAGCTATGCATATCAACATATGGTTCACAAGGAGTTTCATGTTGGGGAACATGTTTCACTACGTGTTAAGACCTAAGAATATCTCTATGGAATTTGGATTGTGTGCCAAGTTGGCACCATGGTTTTGTGGGCCATTTGAAGTGCTTGAGAGGATAGGGAAATTGGCCTATCAATTGTCCTTGCCTCCATCAATAAAATTTCATGATGTATTTCATGTTTCATTGCTTAAAATATATGTGCATGATGTTAATCATGTAATTGATTGATCTTTGTTACAGGTAGAACCAGTGGAAGATTTCCAACCGAAACCTCTCTACATCCTAGATCAAAGGCAACTCACACTCCAGAATTGAGTAATATAGCAAGTTAAAGTGTAGTGGAGGAAATTTGGACCCAAGGAACCCACATGGGAAATGGTTGCCCATATGTGGGCAACATATCCTTTCTTGGTGAGTAAAGAAACTATAAATATGTTGTGAATGTTGTGCAGGATTGTGTATATAAAGCTCTGTATCAGCAATGCTTGGTGTAAAGAATATTGGTTGTATATGGTTATTGAACACAAAAACGATGTCACCCCCCCCCCCCCCCCTAGTGGGAGGGGACCATGACATCCCCTGTTTAACATGCCCTTATTGTAAATAATTGTAGTTATATTAAAAAGGTTGAGAGAAAGGGACACATATTCCAGATTGCTTGGGGAGGGAGATTGTTTGTGTAATGGATTGATTTAAATATCAGCCCTAGTTGGTTGAGTGGTTTTAAATAGGTTAACTGGTCCATAAATTAACTTAAAGGAGGAAGTTTAGGCCCATGTGTCCTCTAGCTCCAACCATAAGCAACAAAAAAGACAAATAATTAAAGGCAACATGGGTGCATTGTCCGATGAGTTGACTTGCGTAGAGCTAAGGAAAAGACATATAATTAGTTTTTTTAGGGGGAATTATCACACTCTCACATGCATACATATACACATCAGAGAAAAATATGGAATTTCATTCTCTTGCACAAAGGAAGTAGAAGAGAACACATATAAAAGAGCACGACACGAAAAAAATCCTCCAAGGGAAGAGGTGAAAAAACGAAGAGAGTAACAATTATGAAACTCTTAATAAAGTGAACCAATTGAGGAACCCTAAAAGAGAGGCTTGTTGGGCGAAACCATTATAGAGAGAAATTACTTGCTTGAAGGCTGAAGAACCCATTGGAAGCTTTTGGATTGATGAAACTATTTGATTGGAGAGAGTCACTTAGGTGCTTGTGAGGACCGGTGAACCACCAGGAGTTTCCTTGGGACTGAATCTCTAGTGCTTGACACACTAATGAACCACCTGGAGATGTGATATATTTATCCATTAGCAGCTTATCCACTTATGAACCTTCCCTTAATGTGGAATCTCTTCTCCTAAAAGTGAGATGAGACTCTCTATATTGCAATATCTTGGCATGGATGTTGGTTTTGTCTTATGAATATAGAAAGACTAAGGGGAAGCTTATGTCACTAGTGGATGAAGGAAGAGTGGCCCTATGACATCTTGTTTCAGTTGTAAATATTGATTAACATTTCCTCTCAAAGGAACCCCACCTCAAGCACTGGAATTTGGCTCAAGGGTGACAACTACAAGTAACAATGGTTGTAGCTTGTTTATAGTTGGGTGGAGAGTTAGAGTCCTATGCTCAATTGTCAAATCTCATATAACATATGGGAACTCTTATGTTTTGTGCTTATGGTTATTATTATGTCTCTTCTTGTTGCATCAAAATAAAGTTATGTTAATGTTGAGGAGTGTTTTTTCGAGGAGAAATGAGGAATGACAATGTTTTGCGTAAGTATTTTATGGAATGGTTCAGTTATTGTGGGCATTTTGAACCAAAATTAACCTAAGATTGTTAGAGCATGATGAGATAGAATTTTTTGTTAAGGAACAATTACTCACATTGAGGAGTTGGTATATTTGATGATTGTATTAATAATGGGCACATGTTAACAATAAGGAATGTGGAATTTCTGTGTAGAAATTCTCTTGAATGTCTTCCTTCAGAAATGGTTTATTCATGTAATTATCCTATGGTTGTGGAATGGTTTATAAGAACTATCTGTGAAGATTTAGCTGGCCTTTATTAATTGGTTGAATGACTACTGGAAATGATGAGGCCCGTAGATCTTGGTTTACAAATTGTAAACTTAGGAGGACTAACATTTTTGTATATGTGTGTGTGTGTGTGTTTTGCAGGCTAAGTTAGGTCGAGTCCTTGAAAGCTTAGAAGGGATATTTTAGTGTTATATTTAGTTGAAAAAATGTGCACAATGGTCTAATTTCCACGATCGAGCCTCAACAATTCTTAGGAGGAATAGCATGGAAGGTGTGCAGAAACCCTTGTGCATTTAAGAACTATGTGTTGGAGACCTGAACGAAGGCCCTCATACATAGATTACTAGTTATTAAGTGTGAGGCTACAAATCATCAAGTTCATAATTTAACACTTCGATGAAATGGTTTAAACCCTCATCAGACCTATGACTAGGTGTGGTGATCAATTTCTTGACTACGGAGATTTGAATCATTGATAGGCAAGTGATTTATAACTATTGATGTTTTCCTAGAAGTTTTCCTTGGAGGTTTTTTACCTAGGGCTTCCTAACGGAGCACGAGGAGGAACTCCTAGCACTAAGTCCTCGGGATGATGTAGCATGGTGGGCCTCTATATGTCTACATATATTAACAAGGTGGAAAATCCCCAAGTTGCATATAATGTGGAAACAACGAATGACAAGGGTGCAAGGATTGTGTGGGGCCCAGTCCACGTGGAAGGTGTGACACATGATGACGAAACCTCGACACTTAGGAATAGTGGCATCATCCCAGACCTTGTTTCCATGTATATTATGAGTAGATTACACAGTAGAGCCCGCCAAGATCTAATCCTGGGTGACATGGCGAGTGGGGCTCGTATAGTGGGGAATTCATTGCGCAATGTCACGATTATATGTATATGTCAAATGGGGTGTTGAAGTATTACCATAAAGTGGGTTTAGATACATAATCTCAAGAGGTTATCCCTGGTGGTCTCACATGGTATAGGGTTGCGACTCATCAGGGTACTATGCAGCGGGGTGATGTGGTGATAGAGGACCCGCACTTGCATGCACCCAATGTAAAATGTGTGTGTGTGTCTATATACTTGTGTGTGTGTGTGTGTGTGTGTGTGTGTGTATAATGGTTGGTCCATGTTTACCATAAGAATTGTGATTATTTTGTGACCTGGTATTTGCAGGTCGACAGCTACCACATGGCATGATGTGGCTTGTCATTTGACATCCATGTGGATGCCACGTGGTTGGCCTAATGACGTGACATAATTGAACTGGCTAAAACTTCAATCAACCGTATATTTCAATCCGAGAAATGGATTGGAACCAAATTCATATCGTTTGACATGTGTCGATGAAACAAACACAATGATGTTATATTTTTCTCGTTTTGAGCAAGTCAGAAAAATTCGAAAATATTTAGACCCCAATTCCATAACATGAAAATGGGAGTTAGGTAAATGCAAGTAACTACATCCTTCTACCCTTAGTTAGGGTTTTGGATAGTAAGGGGCATGTAACAACATGTTTCATACATGTGTTACTACCATATCATCATTTGTGCTTTCAACATGATGTCACCCTCTGGGAACTCTTGATATTCTAATTTCTCTAAGGGTGTTAGTTGATATCCCGAGTAAATGGGAATAGGGTCGTCATTTGATGCACTGTCACTTGAGTCGTGCCATATCAAGGAATCCTAAAAATTATTACTTGCATTCCTTAGGGACTTGATATTCTGGTAAGCCTTGTTTACAACTAGCTCTTGGTCCTAGCTCCCACTGGTCCATGTGAGCAGGGGCTAAGTCTAGGGCCATTCAAAGCCTAAATTTTTCAATGCTCCTCCGTATCAATAGGGAATACCATCCCTGAATTATCTAATGAACTAAATCACTAAGGGACTTAGTACCTAAATTTCTCTCTATTCATACTGGTTCAAGTCTAAAGGAACTAATTCAATCTGATTGAAGTTGATTGATTCAAACTTACAAGGAAAAATGACTTAATCCAAACTCAACAATAAATAGGTCCACATACCTATCAGTCCTATCCCTTTAGAAACATGCCATACATCACAAATATTCATAAATAATTTCATGTAGGCATACAAACATAGCCCAATCATCATAACTAAGGTTGAACTCTTAATTCCATGAACAAACATAACATAATATTCTTATTTAAAATATATTCATGGCTACCATTTCACATAGCACTCATATTTACAAAGGAATGAATTTCAAAGACTTGGCAAGCCATATTAGCTACTTAGCACACCAATCATGCATATTCCATATGACAATACCATAACTTTTAGTCTTTCATTGCACATAAATGGTGAATCCAAGATAATATCTAATCATGATGTATTGAAAAACATTTACAGTTCATCTACATTAAAGGGAATTCACTTATATTTTCCACTAAATTTGGATTGAAAGATGCTTCACTCATGGTATTATATAGAATGCCAATTCAAGGGTGGAGAATTAAGGGAAATATCCTTCACTCTCTAGGAACATAGGAATGCTACTTCTCAAACAATTCTTTTGGATTGAATACACAACAAAGTATGGTTGTTGAGGGCTTGTACAACACAAAGGGAGACCCCTTCATCACTCTCTACGATTCCCTCGAAAATCCTCCCTCTTTGTAGTGCTTCAGATGCATAAACACAATCAAAGGGTCGAGTTCTTCTCAAGATTCCAATCTTAGGTGGAGGGTTATCTCGTTGGATTCCCTAGCCACCACAACTTAACCTTGGAATATGAAACCCACCTTCCAAATGTAGGTTTACAGAGTCATAGGATTAAGGATTACATGTTTACACATAGTTTGAGTTTTTGTCTCCAACTCAACTTTGAACGAATAACTCCATAATTTACCATGACCACTTCTTTACTCAATATGAGTTAGGGGTCCCCTTCTGGGGTTTTAAAGTCAACTAATACTTCCATGAGGTACGCAACCAATTCTTGGGTGGTTCTCGTACCTCCTTCCCCCATCCTCTCAAAAATACTTGGGTAGTTGGTAGTTAAATAACATTAGAAGATAGAACATTAAAATTAGGGGATATAGGAAACTTCCTAATCTCCCTTATGGGATTCCTAAGAAAGATATCCTTCTATACATAGGGATACATATTGGCTTGTCCTTCTTCACCTTCAATAATTTTACGATTAAATAAAAATATTTACATAAGATAGTCTTGGAAAATATCCATGTTGGCCCTCCAACATTATTATCCTTTAATTTCATTACTAAAGTTGGGGATTAGAAAATTGATTTCACAGACAACCACTCACCACCCAACAATAGGCACAACTACACTGCAAGTTTCTTGCAACGTGCCACCCCCAAGCCAAATTGAAGGTTTTAAGTATGGTTCACTTAGGGAATTTAAACAATGGTCAATTTAGGGTATATAGTATGAAGGCCATTCTCCTTCACTTGTAGTAAACAAATATGCTACCTCTCAACCACTGAGTCTGGCCTAATTACACAAAAAAAATAGCCACTAAAATCTTGCTCAACAAAAAATGAAATCCATTCATCACTTTCTACAATCCCTCAAAAATTCTCCTTCTCTTAAGTGCTTCATGTGCATGAAAATAACCCAACAATTAAGTTCCTTTTAGTCTACCCAAATATTTATAAGGGTCTCCTCACTAGTTTCTTCCTATAACATAATTCAAGCATGGACTCTATGGTCCATATTCCAAACACAATTTTATATTCACATGCTCACGATGGCTTCACAAGTCACTACCACTTTGTGGCGTAAGATGGTTTCAGAAGGATTCACATACACTCCCACTTACATTCTCCCCAATGCTTGACCTCCAATGGATTCAATGACATTCTCCCTACCTCATGAGCACTACTTCACATATGAGAGGTTTGGAGTCCCTCCTTGGGCTATAGAGTCAAATGAGACTCGTTGCATGGGATGCAACCAATGCTTTGGGTAATACATTACCTCCTCCCCATTCTCTCTCACAACTACTTGGTAGTTAAGTATTTAACCTTGAACATCAAGGGCCAAAAAAATTAATTTCAATAAAGATAGGAAACTTACCAATCCTTCTTACGGGCTTCCTCAAGGAAGTTATCATTTCAAATATTGGGATCCATATAAGCTTATCCTCTTCTTTAGCTTTAGCAATTTATAATTAAATATAATTAGTCATTTACATCAATATTTTGGTCATGATATCCATGTTGGCCCTCCAAATTTATCACCCTTTGATTACATTATAAAACTTAGGGATTGGAAAAGGGATACTACATAATTACGGACTACAAAATGATATAATTTGGTGGCGATGTGTCATGGGAAAATTCTTTTATTGGTCCATGTTCTTTTTACTTGGGTTGGATTAATATCAACAAGATCCCAAAGATAAATGAGGTCTTCTAATCTCTCTTGGAATGGATCTCTAACAATATTTCCCCCTCATTTCTTACTTTGGGGAAACATGGTGTTGAAATCCATTTCTACTATGAAAATTTTCCAATAGTCCTTGTCTCGCATTGTTGCTGATGATTCCTAGCATTTAAGTTTTTCTCCATAATTAATAGGCATGTACATATTGAGCTTTTTTTTTCACTCACTATAGGTGAAAGTGTATAGGATCTAATTTCGAGTGCAAAGAATAGACTCTAAGTGGACGAATTCACTGTTCCAAGGCGCGTATATTCCTCGTGATGAACATCTGGAATTAAATACTTATCCCTTACTATTTTTCTAATACTTTTTACTTGATTATAGGGATCAATTTTCCTCGTACTTGGTCTATTGTAGTAGGAGAATGGTGGTTTTTTCATATTTTATTAGATCCTTTACTAATTCCATATTTAATTTACTTTCTAATCCCCTAAAATTATGAGAAAACATCATTAACTTCATTTTTTGACTTTTTTTGTTGGTCCCTCTAATATTCAAATTATTCAATCTTCCATGAGTCTTGATAGATCTGAATCCCATGCCATAAATTTCTACAATACAATACTTTCCTAACTTCTTCATTTTTTGTTCTGCATCATGTTCCCATTTTTCCATAGAGGGCTTCCCACCTCTTTAATTTAGAGATTTCCCTCTTGTAGTTTCTTCTTTTGATTCATCTTATTTATATTCCTCAGAAATTTATGGATTCTTATGAAAGGAGTTAGTTCTAGAAAAGTGGAGCATTCTATAGGGGGACTAGATGTTCTCATCCTCATGGTTCGAGGATGGGTTTTTTGGACTTGCTTGATATTTTGAGTCATTGTTGCCCTTGAAAATAGGGTTTTCAGGGGGGGAGGATGAAAATGAGAAGAACAAGGAACAGAAGACTCAAGGTTTTCATATAGAGATAAGATATCATACTGGTTAATTGAAAGGATATGTCCTTTTATATGGCTTATTTGTTGTCCAAAGTTATGCCTAAGTTGGGAAGGTTATGGATTGATTCAACAAGGCATTGTTGTTATGGACCTTGATTTCCTGAAGTATCTCCACGGAAGGGACCCTATTTTGGTTACAAAGGAGGAGTTTGCTAGTTATTTATATTATGTTTCTTCTTCATGGTTTGCCACTGGTCTTCAAGAATTTGGGGTTCTTACTCATAGGCCTCTTTTTTGGGGAAATTTTGAGAAAAATAGCCATATTCATAGTTGTGATGACATTTGAACAAATTTTCATATTCTACTTATTTCAGGTATCCCTGATTTTAAAAGAATACGAGGATGGACTTAGGCTAGCCATTTTCAAGATATACCTCTACATGGTTGTGGGCACAAGAAAACAATTTTTCTTTTGGAGATGCCCCATCAATATATTTACCCAAAGCATTTCTAATAGATCTCATAATGGATTCGTTCCACTAATTTATCAAAAGGTGAGGGATCTAAATCCAAACTAGGATGGTAGAGGGGATGTCATTTTATAGGTAGGACTATGACATCCATTGATTCAAATTCACGCCTATAGTTCTATAAAAATAAGGGTTTTTATAAAAGATAATATCTTGATATTATTTGGATACATATACCAATGCAAAGAACCCACGAACAAAAGGAGTGGGTCATCTTGACTTCGATCAAAGGCTCCTACCTATCTTGGATCAAAGTCACCATAGCTTAGGGAGATGACCATAGCCTTGTGAATTTCTTAATGAGTCCTTTGCTTGAAATATTAATGGCCATCTGGCATAAAATTGTTGGAAGTGGAATTTCAGGGTTTGAATCTCATTTTTCATGAATTGTGTTAGAGAAAATTTCATATATGATATTGAATTTTTTATAAAATATTGAATGCTTCAATGTTAGAGAGGGGAGGGGAATTGTTTCTCCCCTCGATGGTCTCAACCATGACTAGAGTTAGAAGCACAACAAAGGCTGGGGTTATACCTATGGTTTAGGGTTATTGTAGATAGATACTTTGATACTATTAAATGAAAATTAAAATCCAAATTAAAACTATTAATATAATATTTACATAAGATACTTATTAAAGAATGCATACAATTAAATTCCATATTAATTGGAAAATTGTAGATTGTGAACCTTACAAACATTCCTAAAGAAAATATTATTTTTCAAATGTATCATGCGCTAGCTTCATATGTACCCTTTTGCAAATTCATACTCCTATATTGTACTTGATTATTACATATGTGAATATTTTTGCCTCATTTAAAGAAATTTCGTATATATTTCACCTCATATTTTTTGTTTTACACTTTTGCCTCCTTCCTCTCTCTTGTAGATTCCCCTCATTTGTTGGACTAATAAAAATTATGTGCAAAAAGGAGAGTGAATGTTTAACAAGTCATGATAGGGATAAGGTGTTAGGAAGAGTTTAAGATTTATATTATTTTTAGGGCATTGGTAGGGTGCCTTTGTTAACATTTCCCACACCAAAAAGAACTTTTTTATCCATTACAATTATTAATTTCATGCATTTTTCAACATAGCCTTGCTTTGTGTGATTAGTGCCCTCCCTTAATGTTCACATTCCATGTAGATTTGTCTTGTTTCTTATGGTTTTGGCATGGATTTTCTAGCAAGTTTCAAGTTGTTTTAACTTTCACCCTCTCTTGATATTTAACCTCTTGCCCTTTGACAACGAGTTTAAATTTGACCTTTTCCAATTTTGCTTCTATAGGATATGGGTTGAATAACATAGTAATTGTCCACACAACCAAGCAATATTATTGGAGTAGTAAGAATATTAGCAAAGATATTGATGCGAGAGACATTCAAGCGTTCCCATTCTAGCATTTGAAATCTACCATTTACGCATAGAGATAAAAAAATTAAATTTTCTCAATTGGTTAAAACTGAATTAGATAAGTTCTAGCCCACGCACATTTCATATATATATTTTGTCTTTATTTTGAACTAGGAGGTTGGCATGGAATTCACATTGTAGACCCACATGGAAACACCATATACATCACATATTCAGTAGATACCAATATTCAATTATGTTATTAACAAATTATCATCGTTGCCTCTTTGTTCTTAATCTAAATCCATCACTCCATCTCCTCAAACTACTGTAATGTAGAAAAACCCAATGGAAACATAGTGAAGGCTACTAAAAATGTTTTGGAAAATGATCATACATCGTCATTTTCAAGTAATCTAATAAATATTGAGGCATCATTATTCTCTTGGAAATTTTCCTTTTAATAAAGGGTCAACATGTGTAACAACCTTTATGGTGATATGCATATTTGAGAGCCCCACACCAAGCTCTCAGGCACATTCTCTAGTGAGAACAAATGACACATGACTATCAATTGTGTGTAATCTCTAATTGATGTTACTTACATATGAGAACATGGTTTCTCTTCAATATTTTTTCCATATGCATTTAAAAATCAATTGTGGCAATGCTTAATCATCTAAAAGATCATTTTAATAAATTATTTATTAAACTTGTCCAATGGATCATTTAGTGTTTTTCATGAAGCATCCAATGCATTTCTCTTATCTTCAAACAACATATTGTCTCGATTCACTTTGACATTAACGTTTCATTGCTTTGGGGGTATGATAGTGAATATTATAAGTATGTGTGTAGAATGCAAATTATTTTTTCTGAAAAGCATTCACTTTTGTAGTTTTTGCAATTAAACTACACATTATATATGCCATAAATTACATTAACGGGTGGTTATAAAAATTTAACTAAAAGATGGATTCTTTGACCACAAGTTACACCACTAAGTAGGGCCTAGCTAGTTCCTCAAGCTCAACAACAACAATAATGAGGAGAGATAAGTTTACTCGATGTGAACTCAAATTAAACAAAATTCCCAAGATTATAGTGTATTCATTCACAATAGGTATGGGGTGTGGCATCAATGAGTTTCCCCTTCATACATAGGACTTGGCATGGAGAGGTGATTGTTATGCTATTAGATGGCATGCATAACAATGCATTAAATTTCCTAATTACAATTTGAAAACTAAGGCGAGTTTAAAATCAAAAACAAAGAAGTTGAATTACTAGTCAAATTATTAATGAAGAAATGACAATATCATCTCAAAATATGGTTATTTGATCATAGATTAAAAAATAAATTCTTCTATAAATTAGAATATGAAAGAATTGAAAAAAAAATCAAACAACATTAAAATTAAGACGAATTATAAATTGAAAACAAAAAAGTTAAATTACCAGTGAAATAAAGACTTGAAATTATCATTTTATATAATTATATTTTGTTATTTGGCTGCATAGCAAATATTAACTCCCTCTAGAGTAAAAAGAATAATGAAAAAAAACAAATATATAAAAATAATAATAATAATTATCAAAATATTTACATTTATATAAATCAATTAGTCGCTAATAATTGATAACTTTATCACCTCTACATACTTCAATAATCACTTTGAACTCTAATTAATCTATCCTCCACTTATTATTCAAAAACATTTTTCTTTTAATATTATGTTAAAGTTTAATGATAAACATGTTTAAAAAGATAACAAATATATGACATGCCCTTTCATTTTCTTTATTGGATAGATCAATCATCCATATCATATTACTTAAGACAATTTTGTTGTAATATCATTTTAAATTTGGGCAATAAATATTTCCAAAACAATACCATACAAAAAATTTTATTTGGTGTTTTAGATTTTTATTGGATAGTTCAATGAGCCATAATTTTTTATTTGGTGTTTCAGACTTTTATTGCATAGTTCAATCACACATGTTATTTAATTATTGGATAGTTCAATCACATATATTACTTAAAACAATTTTGTTGTAATATTATTTTAAATTTTGGTAATAAATATTTAAAATAAAATATAATACATACGTTTTTATTTGGTGTTTTAGATAGTTGAGTCATTTATATGATTGTATTATTGTTTATTAATTAATTTTGATTATATTTGTTAATAGCTATGGTATATTAAATTCAATTTTCGTAATTTTCATGTTTTCAAAAGTTTGATCTTAATTATTTATTTTCAAATATTTTATTTTATTTTTCTATTATATTATTGACCAATTAGCTTGAACTCTTATACTAGAGTTAATGTCAAAATTTTGATATTGAAAAAATTATTTAATGATAATCAACTTCCATATTAATTACAATGCCATGGGTAAATTCCATATTAATTGGAAAAATGTACATTGGGAACATTACAAACATTCTTAAAGAACACATTCATTTTCAATTATAGCATGCTCTAATTTTATATGTACCTTTTTGCCGAATTATAATCTTATGTTGTACTTGATTATTAAATAATATGAGTGTTTTTGTCTCATTTAAAGAGATTGCATGCATAGTTTCACCTCACATTTTTATTTTTACACTTTGGCATCTTTTCTTTCTCCTACAAGTTCTCTCATTTTAACTCTCTCCCTCAACACTATAATAAAAAGATGCAATTTATTTTTACTATATGATTTGAATACACCTTCAGGCTAAGAAGATGGAGAAGGAAAATGGAGATTCGAATGTCTTTTCTTTGGGGAGTTGGAGTTAAGAGTATTCTCATTTTACTTATTAGGAAGTTGGAGGCAAATGCATTTTCATGTTTAGGAAAAAATATCTCCTTACGAAAGAGTTGGAGCTCTTGCTAGAGAACTAGAATTAGGAACATTTTCATATTCACTTATATTTAAGAAAAAATTATCTCTTTACTTAAGTTCAAGTGATTTTAATTATGCCGAAGGTGTTCTATTGTGAGGTTTTACCTTATGACACTGTTTCAAGATTCGTCATCTGCCACCTATAAAATTCGTTATTTTAATAATATATTTTTTCCTTGCATGTCACTATATTTGTGGGTCTACTCTTTCATCACAAAACATTCATGAGTATTTTTGGACCTGCTCCATCGTCACAAAACATTCCCTAAGCGCAAGCAATATTACAAAACATTCATTGAGCGCGAGCAATATTCGATATGAAAATTTATGTTGAAGCTCGACCTAATATTGTAAGTGGTAATGAAAACCTCATTTTATTTCTAACTCCCTTTTGGTCATTGTGAATATGGAGATTTTAGGTGGAGTTGCACAATTGAATTCAAGATTTCAAATCCCATTGATTGGATTTGGTATTGCTTTCTTGCCTCAGAACAAATATGATTTAAGTAGAGGGTTCAATTACAGCAATGGAGAGCATCATTGAGATGGCCATGGAAGACAACGAAGTATTATCCCGCATCTTGACAAGCTTATCGGAGCCGCAAGATCTCCTCTCAATGTCTATTGTTTGCAAATAGTGGAACGATGTACTTACACGGGCTTCACACAAGTTGACTGTCAGGTCAATGACACTCCTTCCATCTCTCCTTTCTCGCTTCAAATATATTAGGCACTTGAATTTCTCTCCATGCTGTGATCAATTGCAGGACTCACATCTCCAATTGACCTTTGAATGCCTCAAAAGCCTATTTATATTATCATTAGGAAATATAGACCAACCTTGGGAATTCATTTCAAATCTAGGGTTTGTAGAGTTTGTGACTAATTCTAAAATGCTCGAGGAGATTTCCTTGTGTGATATACCCAATTTGTTGGATTTTGGCATCAAGGCCATCGTCAGGATTTGTAACAGGCTCAAATCTCTTAGCCTCAGGTACTACATGAAGTTTTCTGATGCTACCCTTGATTCACTGAAAAAATGAAAGAATATCCAGAAATTGAGTTTAAATGGCCTTTGCTTTTGTTCTCAATCTAGTTTGTCAAGAATAGTCGAGAATTTTCTGACGCTTCGGAAGGTCTCATTTATCTTTGATGATTCCATTGACATTACCTTGGTCCTTAGGTCTCTAGATATATATTGCCTCCATCTGCAGGAATTGTCTTTGAACTTCAGACATGGGGACCTCAAGGAGTTATCGAGGTTATCAAATCTAATTACGTTGCATATTACTGTAAATAATGTGCAATAATATTGTCCTCCTGATTCGTTAGCAAGCATTGTTGTTACAAACAGTGGTTTGAAAGAATTTCTATATTTTAATTCTGCTTTTCCTTTAAACGATTTTGCTCTTACTAGGATTTTACATAATTGTAGAAGCCTCGTGAAACTGTGCTTGCTAGCTCAGATTTTGACAGAGGTATCTCTGTTGTGTATAATGGAATGCAAGTATTGAGATACATGAATTTTAAAAGGTTGTGGGTTCTACATCTATCTAGATCCAGCTATTACAGATATTGTATGTGTCGCTCTATATATTCTAATATTTTTTAATGTGTTCACATGTACAACTTAAACAATATGAAATAAAGTACCAAGCGCCCATCTGTTGTCCAAGTGTCGAAGTTAGGTGAAAGTACTCAACCAAATTTTCGAGAATTTCATCAAGAAAATGCCTAGGTGTTGAAAAAAAATTATGAGAGACAAATCATATACGTCTTATGCATATGGAGTCATATTTTTTATTGAGTATGGGCATTTTTATTTTAAGTTCAGGTTTGATACAGAGACAGAAGTTCTAAGCCATTATAGATTGACTGTGGTTGTCTTAAATGCAAATGTTTCATCATATGTCAACACCCAGCAATAATGTATAGAATTATCATTGTAATTGGTTTATGGTCTAAAAGAGATATTTAGGCATTCGAGTTGTATAAGAATGAAGTGGAAAAATTTTGCAGCAGATATAGGAAAATAATTTCGAGCTAAGATTCTAGGCAATTAGAGTCAAATCTTAAAAATCCAAAACATGGTTTTTCTGCAGAACAACCTCAATTAGGTCATATGCAAGAATTTCTGTAAAATTATGAATGGTTCGAGATATTTCGTTGGTTTTCTAAAAGATATACACCCTAATTTTGTGTGTGGTCGAATGGGTAAGAAAAATAATAATTTTAAATTCATCTGCATTTCCTGGCATGGTTGATTACTCTTCTTCATATCCTTTTGAATCAGAGAGTTTTATAGTTGAAAGAGACTCTTGCTTGTGGTGATCTATGTCAAAAATATCTTTTGTAATCATGATTGAAATCTGTGGGGACCTTTAATGGGATGGAAATGAGTATCAATACAAATCTCCAAACGTCAATCAGAAAGGCAGTCTCGAAAGGATTCAAAGGTAGTTTGAGTGAGGAGAATGTTAAAGGTTATATTTTGGTTCACCTTCCGTATAAATTAATAGCTTTTTCTTACCTAGAGGTTGTATTTGGTAAGGTTCATGCATATCATGTGAGTTGGGTTGTGAATCAAAACCAAGTGAGAGCACTTTTTGTTAGTTACTTTGCAAATGGCAGGCTACACCATGTGAATTCAGGGAAATACGAGAAATATGCATAAGACAAGGAAGCTACATAGTTGCTCGACCATAATGCAAAAAACTCTAGTTGGTTAGCTCTTCACTATCTTCAAGTGTTGATAATAAACACAATTTTCTTCTTCAATGTCATGAACTTATAAAGTGAATTAATCAAAATAGATAATCGTTTTATGTTTTCCACACACTTCATAATGATTGGAAATTTGTTTATTCCTACAGGGGAAGATGGGGGTTGTCATTTTTCTTTCAATAATGCCCTATTTGGGTTCACAGGTAGGTTTTCATCACTTTGACACTGCAATTATTTACGGCAAGCTCTGAATGGGGTTTTTCAGAATAGAGTTGTAAAGCAGGATGAAGTTTTTGTTACTAGTAAACTCTTCACTAGTGATCATGAGGACCATGTTTCTACATTGAAGGCAATTTTGTTCTAAACCAAAGCTACACAGGTCCCTCTAAATTGGAATATGATATACATTCAAAGTTGTGGAGTCCAATGTATAATTCTTATAAATTAAAATAAAAAGGAGAAAGCCCTCCCACCTGGATTATGAAAACAAATATCCATCTCAATTCAAAATCTTTTAAGACACACAAGGCATGCAACTAATTTCTTTTATTGCTTCTAGAATCTAATGCCTAAGATAAGTGAATCGATGTTGGTTTAAATTGCTTCTAGTATATACTACCTAAGATAAGTGAATCGATGTTGGTTTAAATTGAATTCTTTGTTCCTTTCCCAACTATAGGATTGAAGATTATTTTTCTTTTGATATAACGGTTTCTGAAAATTGTTGTTGTTGTTTTTTTTTTTTTTTTTTTTTTTTTTTTTGAGGTAGGGATTGGAACAAGGGGTCAGTATGCTACCTAAAAGCTACAACGAGGGTAGAATAGTTGAAAATTATCAGATTTTTTATTTTTCATTAACTAGAGATGATCATGAGAAGATTGGCCAGATCGAGCAAAAGAAGATTGTGAGGAGAGAGGAACTCATTAACGCAACCACCAACCCTTACAAAACTGTTGAAGGTTTGTGGGATGGAAAAATCTAACAATCTCCTGAATGTAAAGAAATCTTATCTATTTTCTTTCGGTTGGTGTGCAAATCACTATTATGCTTACTGTCAGGATATTGTACAAATTTTGTGGACATCTTTCCCACCTAGATAAATAAAATATTGGAATCAACAACCTACTTGCCTCTTGCATTTACTTTGTAGAAAGAGAAACTTTGTGCAGTTTTCTTACTATATCTATGGATCTCTATGCAGTGCAAAGTTTGTTCAAATAATTATATTTTATTTCATTTTTTCTGGTTCTCTTTTCTGGCTTTGTTAGAGAGTCCATATATATCTTGTTTCTTTTATTATTTACATGTGTTTATAATATTTTCATAAATAACAAACACCGTGCAATAAACTGAAGATTGACTTACTATCTTTCTATCTTGTTTGTATAGTGTAATGTTTAATAAACACAAGGAAAAAAGAGTAAGCCAATGATTACCTTACATCATAGTGCTTATTTTTTTCCTTACCACCCATTTCTGTGATTAGATTATATCATAGTGCTTATGGTTTGCCTTACCACCCAGTTCCGTCAAAAGGGGTGATTGTTGGGATGAAGAAGATTCTGGTGTTCCACAAAGGGCACTCACCTCATGGGGAGGGTACTAGTTGGGTCATGCACGAGTACATGTTTGTTGATGATGAGGCTCGGAAGTCTTATTTGTTGGAAAATGATCGTTTTGTTCTCTATCGAGTATTCCTCTGTTTTGTATTTTTCACATAATTATTTTCATTGTTAAAAGTATGTTCATGCATGATATCTTGACAACTTTTTGTACGGGTTAATTTTTTTAGGAGTCCAAAATTATCAGTGTTGTTGTGCTATAACTACCCTTAAAATCCTTCATTCAAGGACTTGTGCGGAGTTAGATTCTAACCTTTTTTTTCTAAAAAGAAGTATATTTTCTTGTGATCTGAAATGTAAAATTTATGGGGGTTTGAATTGAATTGAATAAGGTTCAATCTGAAATGTACAGTGAAAAACGCCCTTTTGCAGTCTGGAAGTGTTGGGAATCTATGACTACTTGTTGGGGATGTGGATTTGTTATACAATGAACCATGTTCGTGTAGGGAAGGTGTTATCAAATGGTCTTAACCTTGTCTTTCATTTTTTATTCCAACACAGTGAGGGTGTTGGGGCTTACACCACTACAAGGAAAAGACCCTCTAGCGGATGTTTTTGAGGAACCCCTTAGAAAAATACCCCCTACATCCGTTTCTAGCAGAGGTTACTAGAGGAGGTTGGTGGGCAGAGGTTTTTGCAGATATTTTTCGTTCGGTGTGCTTATCATCCTAAACCGCACCAGTGCAGTTAACAACAGAAAGCACCGGTGCACACAAAACATTGGCACACCGGACACCGCGCGCTCCGTACACACCCGCCCGGTGCGTTTTATTACTATAGAGAACCGGTGCTTTACAACTCTTCTGCACTGGTGCGTCATAAAACACCGCGCCAAAATGGAAACCGCCCGGTGCAGTATTAAGAAACCACACCGATGTGCCTATAAAACCCCACACACCGGAACAGGGTTAAATAAATAAAAAAGTATGCCAAAAAACTGCATTTTTCACTTTTCTTAGTGCTCCAGAGTTCTCAAGCACCGGTGCAATTTATCCTTGTCTAAGCCACCCTGACATCGATGCTGCCATTGCACCCATTGCATGCACTGCTGCTGTGTATTGCCCACCAATCTCCAGCTTGCATTTTGAAAAACGGTGGGAAAATTTTCTTTTGCAAATTCTACAGCCAATATGCCTCCTCGACGGCCAAATGTACAGGTATTTTTCTTATTTTTCCATAATTAATCTTCTTAGCAGATTAGAATTTCAAATAACCTTAAAATTAACCATTTAAAAGAAAAAAAAGATTTGTCGCGCGGTGCGCTCGAACCGTTCGGCTCGCACCAATAAGCGGTGCTGCCTGTAAAATTTATAGGCCACACCGCAACTGGTGCTAAAGGTATCTATACCATTTCCGGGGTGGTATCGAAAGGCGCACTGTGTTATTTTAAAATTTAAAAAAAAAGTGTGGTGCCGTCATTTAGCCGGCCACACCGTTGACCATGTGGAATAGCGGCAACGCGGTGCGTTGACTGAAATATCCACCCCGGGCAGGTATGTTTGTCAACGCACCACATTTGGCATTTCAACATGGTCAATGATGCAGCCTGGTAAAATACCGCACTGTTGACTATGTAATGAAGTCAGGAGGTCGGTGCGCTGACCCAACTATATGCATCGGGGCGTAGATTTTAGTAAGCGCACCGCACTCCTGACACCGTACATAGTCAACGATGCTCTGAAAATTTTCAAGTGCACTGCCTACGGTGCATTGAATATCATCTGGGGCACCGCCACTGGTGCACGACAAACAAAAAATGCATCAGAACCCGTGCATGACTGTTTTTTGTGGCTTACTGACTGTTTTGTTTTCTTTCTTCCAAAAAAAATTATATATGTATATTCCTAAATACATGTCTCGTTTAATAAAAAAAAATTATTTAATATGTAAATCATTCAGAGAGAAGAGGGGGACCAACAACAACAATAGGCAGAGCAGTATGACATAGTTCACCTGTGGGAGGCACAAGAGAGGGAGAGAGATGTGTACCCTCACCCTATTACAACAGCTACCAAGGGGCTCCTAAGGCAAGTAGGTCTCCTCAAGTTCTATGAAGAAACTACTTCCCTAAAGGGCCATGGTGTGTTTTTGAGACATCTTATCTGCAGGTGGAATGCCCACCGACAGGCTTTCCGGGTTGGTTCTAACTAGTGGTACACGCCCACTGAGGAGGACATATATTTCATTACAAGGCTATTGAGGAGAGGGGTGGATTTTCCCTCGTTCCTAGAGGTTCCAGCTGGTTGTGTAGCAGGGAGTCAGTTATTGTACTCCCAGAGATACATTGGAGCAGATGTATCGTCTCCTTCAGATTTTCAAGTCACCGGAGGTTAATTACGTATTGGTGAATTTGGTAGTGACGAGGTGAGGTGCCTCTCACTTCTGATTTTGACCATTTCACACAACTCCAGTGATGGGAAACTCATTAGTTGCTCGCTTCTATATTATGTTGATTCTTTAGTATAGGAGGCACGACTTATCAGGTGGTCTACCATTTTTTTGCAACAGTTACGTATAGCCTTAGATAGATTTCGTGCTCATGCACAAGGGAGGGTCAACCTCCCTTTTGCTTTAGATATTTTTTGTTTATTTTTTGAGAGGTTTCCAGAGATGAGGCCTACTTTTGTTTGGCAGCCTCATAGGCTGATGTTCGAGGCACGGATGCACATGTGGGGGCAGATGATTCCCAAGAGGGGCGAGACTATGTTTCCAGCTATGATATCGCATGATGCACTAGATTTGCTAGCCAGTTTTGACGAGCTGCATCCCTTCATTATGGTCCCCTATCCTTATGTTGGACTGGATTGGCGAGGGTGTGCCAACATCCTCTTCACAGATTATGAGCCAGTAGATGATAGAGGTAATATTACTGTTTTATTTAAATTTATTCTAACATGTTATTTAACTTGTTTTTATTAAATTGTATAATGAAATTGTCTAATTATTTTTGTGTACTTTTATATATTTTGCAGACATTGGGTATTTTGATGGTGAGGACATGCCGGCACCACCACATGATCCAGGTGTGGATCCTGATGACGATCAGGGCATGTTAGATGTCGACGATCATCAGGAGGCCGACACAAAGAGACCTGCTCCTATTGGTGCGCCAGTACCACCTTTTGCTATGGACGGTTGGCTTGATACTAGATACAAGATGGAGTTGGGTGACCAACTCACTGCATTGATTTTTGAGGCGGGCATCAGGGCCGCTAATATGATAGACATACAGGCCGATGGTAGGCTGTTACATATGTGGAGAGGCATGCTGCGTGACATGTACAACCTGTTGCGGCATGTCGTAGGAGCTATGACCTTAGTTATGCGGCTGAGGAGGACCGTTGCACGTTATAGCCATGGTCGAGACGCAGCACGTGATCGACAGTCCACAAGCAGCAACTCATCATATCATGATCGTTCACCTCACGTCACGCCAAATGAGCAGCCTCTACTAGCATCTAGCAGCAGTCATCATGGGATCAGGCTGGACCATCGGCCACGTCCAGTCAGCAGCCTGCAACATCCAGCAGTACTCATGATCATGAGCAGGCTGGACCATCGACTGTCGAGGCTGCACCATTTACTGAGCAGGCCTCGACTAGTACTGTTATTGATGTTGTACCACCAGCTGATCCATGACATTTATATTACAGTTGTATATTTTTGACATTATTCAGTTAGATATATATATATGGTCCATGTATTTTATGTTCATGTTGCAGTTGTACTTAATTTACATGCTGATGATCATCATGATGTGTATATTGTTAGGTCATGTTAGATATGTTCATTTAATGTGCAACTTGCAGATAGATGTGTATGTGATAGCATGATTTATTTGACATGAGATGTATATTTGATGTTTGTGTTGTGATGATGTTATACAATGCTAATTGTGTTTTGTTAGATGATCCTGATCACGATGATGTTAGTGAATTTGAATATGTTTTTTAGTCGAATATGATGTTTGTATGATGGTTATCATGATTGTGATGTTTATTAATTAATTTAATATTAAATGACTATGATATTTATCAAATATTATGTCGTGATTGTAATTGAAATTTAAATTTTAATTGTATGTAAAATTGTAAAAATGTATTTGTATTTGTAATTGTAATTTTAACTGTAATTGTATATAAAATATTTGTAAAATTGTAACTGTAATTGTAATATTTAATTTATTGTGAAATGATTGTAATTGTAATTTTAATTGTAATTGTATATATGAAAAATTGTAAAATTGTAATTCTAATTCTAATTGTATGTAAAATTCTAATTGTATTTGTAATTGTAATTGTATGTAAAATATTTGTAAAATTGTAATTGTAATTGTAATTGTAGATGTAATTCTAATTCTAATTCTAATTGTATGTAAAATATTCATAAAATTTTAATTGTATTACTGTGAAATGATTGTAATTGTAAAATTTTAATTGTAATTGTAATTGTATGTAAAATTCTAAAATTGTAATTGTAACTCTAATCGTAATTGTATCTGAAATTATGAAATTCTAATTCTAATTCTAATTCTAATTCTAATTGTTTGTAAAATATTTGTAAAATTTTAATTGTATTAATGTGAAATGATTTTATTAAAAATTTTAAATTTGTAAATTTGTAAATTTGTAAATAATTGTAAAATAATAAATCTAGAATAATATGAAATCTTGTAACATAATAAAGTTTAGAAAATAATGCAAATAAATTCATGTACTTTAGAATTATCATTATTTTATTATGATCTTACATACCAAAAAAAAGAACTTTATACAGTATGCCATTTCTAGCGAAGGTTCCTGGTTTTTCATCCAGTGTGCTTATCATCGTAACCCGCACCGATGCGTCTTAGTATTATAGCGCACCGGTGCTTCACAACTCTTTCACACCGGTGTGTCATAAAACACCGCGCCAAAACATAAACTGTGGTCTTAAGAAACCGCACCGGTGCACCTATAAAACCTCACGCGAACCAGGTATGTCATTGAAATATCTTTTCTAAGAAGGCAAATTTATTCTGTAAAGTGCAGTATTAGAGTAGGGAAGGGTTCGAATCGTGGGCAAGAAATTTTCTGAGAAGATGAGGGTTTGAAAAGACAAGAGTTCGAATTTCGGCTGAGAGGTTTATGGTAGAGAAAATGAGTGATTCAAACAGAAAGAAGGACAAATACGCTTACAGGGATGCAGATGGATATAGAGCTCGATAGAGTACAAAAGGAGAAAATATTTATGAAAAATCTGAGAAGGGCGATCGAGAAAGCTCAGTTGAGGTCGGCGATAGGGTTAAGAGTCCTAGTCACGAGGGTAAGTATTTTCTTGATCATGGTAAAGAGCATTCGGTTGAGGCCAATGATAGGGTTAAGAGGTCCCATGAAGGAGAAAGGGAGAGCAGAGTTTATGGAAAAGAAATACCTGTCGACGCTCTGGTGACAAACAAGGTGAAATGGTCCTTAGAAAGCAAGGAGTCCTATTCGCTAAGGGATTTCAGAGAGAGATCAATTGAGTCTCTTGAACGGGCTAAGAGATCACATGAAGGTAACGATTCTCATTCTTACAAGGATGGCAGGGAAAGATTGGATAGTAGAGAAATATCAATCGAGGAAGTCGATAAAGCCAAGAGGCACCATGAAGGGAAGGATTCTCATTCCCTTAAGGATAGCAGAGAAAGATAAATTGACGTTGTTTATCAGGCTGGTAGGTCCCATGATGGGAAATATTCTCATTTCTATAGGGATAGTAAATCGAGGTTGTTAACCAGTGCGCCATATCTAAAATAGGGCACAATGTGTACATTACGATAAAACAGATGGGCTTGTTCGCTTTGATGACCATGTTCACTTGCTCTCTCTAGAATGCGTTTAAAATTTGGGAGTATTTTCCAAGCTTCGGCTGCCTTACATAAAATTTTACCGACAAAGCTGACGTCGCATAAAATCACATCTTCAGCTTTCAATTGAACCCGAATGGAATCTCTAACTTGTCTGAGTTGTGGTCTTGTGGATAACGAGGAATATCACATGGAAGGTACTCAGAAATCCAAATTTTTGAAAGTATAGGTGAATTAGCACTTATCAAAGAACGAAATGCCGAAAAAAATGTGAACGGGATACACTTAAGGATTCCCTGGTTCCATTTTTTATTGAAAATGATGCTCTCTCTAGATGAAACTAGTAAAAAGTTTTCTCATATTATAAATGGAAATCTAGTGACCATTTGTGTGGGAAGAAAAGCATGGATACCTGCAGCTACCATATTTCCACTTGCAAATTGGTTTCCCATTGGAAAATCTAATGTAATAGCCCATTTTGCAATGTCTTTCCTCTGCTTAACCCTATACCCATTTTCTACAGGAATCGATTGCCTCCACATGTAATAACTTTATCATCTAGTCGAAAATCGGTCTTCTTCTGCTAACAAATGCAGAATGAAGGACTCGTTATCATTTCTCCCAGAACATTCAAGGTCAGTTTCTCGTAAAACAGAGATTGTATAAATTTTGTTAAGATCAAGATAGAAAGCACAAAGGAGAAAAGAGGAAATTAGATGCCAAGATGGAGGAGGAACTTACAAATGAACAAGCAGATCATGGGGCACCTTTTCTTGTTGCAGGTTATGGAAAGGTTCAAGTTTCTTTTTCTGAAAGAAGAAGAGGTGTAGTTTTGAAAAGAAATGGCCCAAATATTTTCACAGCAAAATGTACATTTCCAACATGTCTAATTTTGGTGTACACACATAAAATTGATTTCAGTGCCTTAACCGCAAATCAGTGCTAATGTACAGATAACAGCACCGGTGCATTTTAGTTACTACGCACCGGTGTGTTTTAATTACCGCACACAGGTGTCGTATTCCAATGGACGCACCGGTGCGGTGCTATTAAGTGACGCACTAGTGACGAATAACCACAAATAAAAAAAGCACAACTCTATTTTCTTTAAGTGAAAAGAAAAGTGGCAAATTGAAAAATGGGCAGAAAAATATTTTCGAAAATCTAATTTCATAAAACAATTCTTTAAATACTAAACACTTTTCATTATTTCACTATTTTTGCTAAAATTTTCAGCCAGAGATTTGCAGGAGACATATCTGGAGAAGGAGAGCATGAGAGCACTATGGAGAAATGAAATACATTCAAACAGTATTCAAACAATCAGAATCCAAACCTTTGGTGGTTCAAACCCTATAGCATAGAATTTCAAACGATCTCGTGATAAAATCTGAATTTTTTTTTACTTTTTCTGCAACTTTTTTACGAAGTAAGAAAAATATTTCAATTTTTTTTTTCATTTTCAGAGAAAAAGAAAAGAAAAAAAAAATCCATTTTTACCCTAAACCCTTCATTTTTTTTTTTTTGCCCTTTCTTCTCCCTATTTTTGTGATTTCATAATTAGGGTTTTTCATTTTAGATTGACATCCAACCCACGGGATGACTTGCATAGTCAAATCCCAATCCATGTCGGCTGTTGCGTGAATTTTTGAAAAAAATGGATTTTTTTTTATCGGTGCGCCCTGTGTAACCTAGTGCACCGCGCAAGTACTATGTAATAAAAAATTTAAAAACATTTTTTTTTAATCAGTGCACCATATCTAAAATAGGGCACTGGTGTGCTATGTTACGAGGAGAGCACCATACGGTCTATTATATTTTTTTTGCGGTGCGTTTATAATACCCCCACACACCGACGTCAGTGCGTACATCATGAAAGGAGCACCAATTTCTTGAGATTTATTTTTTACTTGAAAAGTTGACAATTTATTTATAAATATATTAATTAATGATATGGTACAGGTTTTAGATTGATAAAAAAATGAATGACAAGAGATCAAGTAACAAAAACACTGATAACACATCAAGAAAGGCAAGTTCTTTGTAAATTCTTTACAAAAAATATTATTTTTGAACTATATGTAATTTTAACTAATATGTATTGTTTATTGTGTATCATGCAGAGACACAAAATGATGAAGCTCGATAAGATTATTTCGGATCTAGGACCAGAAAAGCATAAAATCTTGATGGAAAAATTGCAAAAGGATGAATCAAGTGAATGAAAAAATACTATCAATCCAATATGAGTTTCTTTTTTTAATTTTCATTAATAATATACTTAAAATTATTATATAACATGTGTCAAACAGTCTATTAATTCACATATGTTTAATATTCTACAGGGACCAACAACTCAGAAAAGGAATGTTGTTATAATAAAAGAAAAAAATAGAACATGCAAATGAAAATGAATTGCTCCTTAGCTCATTTGGAGTGGTGTTGGAGGTTAACGAAAGGGGGAAAAACTTTTACAAAAGTTTGAGGGATCTAGTGGAATGAATGTATAGACGTTCTTTCCACTTACAATACAAAAATCAATCCAATGATTCAAAGGACGAAATTTTATCTAAACTACATGAAGAGTTTCCAGAGAATCGGTCAATGAGACATGTCATACTTTTAATAGCAAAAATGTACAACAACAAAAAAGAAGGAATGAAAAAGTAGTATTCCTTTAAATCTTTGTCTAGAATTATTTATAAATATCACTTATGTTATATTTACTTTTCATATATCAATATAAAAATTAAATAGTTTATTGTCATGTTACATTTTCAGGAAGATTATGGAAATCTCAAAAGATGAACGAGCTGATATCAGAAATATGCCAGTAGGAATGTCCAAAAGGTGTACAAGGAGATGGTCAAAGAAATGGACAAAATTTCATCACAGGAGGAGCCATCTCAACAACAACGTGCTTCAAATGTAATATGTAATCATTGAATTTTTAGATCATTAGGTACAATAAATAAACAATTTAGCATTAAATATTAATTTTCAAGTATTTTCTTATAGAAAAGAAAAGAAAATGGAACCCATTCAGCACATAAAATAGGACGACAAGGAAGAAAAGGGTTGATATCTAAGTTTGTGAGTAATTTTTACTTCCTTATAACAACTTAACTAGATTTCATTTTTGTATGTTTTAAGTTGTTTTACAAAAATCATCATTGAATGTCTTCAAATAGGTGCTAACAGACAAAGAAGAACCGTCAGACGAATTGATTGAAATTGGGTTAAATATGGGTTGTGAGTATATGTTGGCATATCAGAAATTAATTGTGGAATTTGTAAGAATCTATCGATCTTGTTTTACTTAGCTCCATCTATAATTAATAGAACAAAGAAATCTTTTATATTAAATATATGATTTGCTATGGGGTATAAAACTTGCAGGAAACAAAGTATGGAACTGCACCAAAAGATGAAATTTTGAAAGATGGCATGGTACATGGTTTTGAAAGAATGTGTATAGTTTATGATTCAATTTTTGCTATGTTACGTCATTTAATTTTTTTTCGATTTACATTGATGTACATTATTTAATATTGTAATTTTCATTATTCTCACCAATGTATATACACTCATTTCAGTTTATTTTTATGTTTGTAGATGGAAGGTGAAGAAGAAGAAAACAATCAACATCATGAACAAAACATTCCTAAAAATAACCCAAGTCATGGAAGTAGCTCTAGCAGTGACAACAGTTCAAGCGAAGAATGATGATCACTATGTTTGGATATCAAAGCAAGGCGTTGTATTTTTTGAAATATTTGTCTGTGAAATTAGACATTTTGTTTAATGTAATGGACATAGTGTCCCCACACCGGCTGTGGGTGTTTAATAGTCTCCAGGGAACGTGGCACATAGACCACTTCCCAATGAATATGGCCGGTGCAGCCCATATGGCTCCCGGTACTAACATTAATAGTTGTATTTACTCTCCACCCTGCGTGAGAGCTCCTTTCCTCGATCGGCTCATTCGGCTCTTGGTTATAGAGGTTATGGCGTCAGTCTTGGCGTGAATTGCATCTGCGGAGGTCTGAATGGTGGGATGGACGGCCACGGCACGCCTATTCCTTTGCATGCGAATTGTTCACCTGCAACCACTGAGGCTAGCTTCAAAACGAATACTGGGAAGCGCTGCTCGTTAGGAGCCTGCATCGAGCCAGCCCCCAACTGGCACTTCTCCAACAGTCCGTGGTGTCACAAATCTGTCTTCAATTCCGCTTCCTCTGCTCCGTCCGGCAGCCTCACTCCCACCTCCGCTCTCTTGCCCAGAGCTCTTTGTCGCTTTGATTCTGTTTCACTCTCTCAGCCCAGCGCCGCCCGGTATACTCTCCACCCCCTTGTCGATCTTGCGTGCCCTGCTCAGTTTGGCTCCAACTCAGCCACCATGCCTCGCCTTCGCGAACGCATGAGAAGTCGACGGAGTTCTGGTCGTGGGCGGCTCAACCAACAGCGCCCGCCTCCCATTCCTGCTCCTGCGTTCGAGGTAGAATCTGTGTTTGCACTTGCTGCTGCTCCGCGTCCTCTTCGACCCTCCATCCGTCAAACCTCTCAGCGTGCTGAGCTAAGGTTCGATTGTACCTCCTGCAATGCTACTCTCACCGCTGCTATTACAGTCACGCTTCGGGAAGAAGTCCCGAATTTTGGCCCGCCGAGTTCTTCGAACATGCCAGCTCCTCCTCGTGTAGCCCCTGCTTCCTCGGCCCCTCAGCACGAGTCCAGCATGGAGATAGAGCGTGAAGGTGGCGGACGTGCTCTCAGTGAAGATCAGGCGGACAGAAGCGAGATGTTCACCTGCAAAATTATTGAAGAATCGTCCTCTCCCACTCATGGATAGCAGCTTCTTTGTTTTTCAGGTTTCTCTGTTCTGTTCTCGTAGAAATCATATGTTTTTTAGTTACACTGCTTTGCTGTACAGGCAGTGTATTTTCCTCAGACATAGTGTTTTTTTGGTTATTGCAAACTTAAAACTGGTTTCCCTTTTATGGGCGGTTCAGAAGTTATGGTTTAAAGGACTGGTTTCCCGTCTTGGGCAGTCCAGACTCTGCATGCTTTGCTTGACTATCAAGCCCAGCGTTCAGGCTTCCATGGCTGACGTTGGCGCAGTTTTGTACTATAGCCTTTATACATAATAGAAATTAGTCACACTTAGAAAAAAAAAATGGACATAGTGTCCCAATTGAAAGACAAAGGAATACCAATAACTGTCCCATTTTGTATGACAAAGATTGTCTTATATATATATATATATATATATATATATATATATATATATATATATATATATATATATATATATATATATATGTGTGTGTGTGTTTTAAGTTATGCTATTGTGTTCTCCATCGTCGCTATTGTGTTCTCCATTGTCGTTCTTAAATGCACTAATAAAAATTTAATTCATATGAATATTGTTATAAGATATACATGTGTTGAATTTTGATGAATAATGAATTTTAACAAATCACAATAATTATGATATGATATAATAAATTAATCCAAACATCACATTTAAATGCATTAATAAAATTTTAATTAATATGAATATTGTTATAAGATGTGTCGAATTTTGATGAATAATGAATTTAGAAAAATCACAATAATTGCACTGCCACAGGTCGATGTTTCTAAAAAATACAAAATGAACACCGGTCCGTGTCAATTACTGTACATCGGTGTGTTTCTACGACCTATGGGCACCACACAAATACCAAAACCAATTAAAAATCTCGATGTGTTTTGTGCGATACTGCGCACCGGTGCGTTTATGTGATACTATGCACCCGGTGTATTTGTACGACGTATGGACACCACACAAATACCTATACCAAATATAAATATCGGCGTGTTTATGTGATACGATGCACCGGTGCGTTTCTATAAGTCTACGTACAGGTGCATTGAGACGACCTATGGGCATCGCACAAATCCCAAGACCAATTGGTATGGCCTCATGCGTTGAATCACCAACACTGCGCCCGATGCGGTTGTATACCTTGATGGCCTGGTGCAAGAACCTTCGACCTCCCAGGGCCACTGTCCAGATGACACGCACAGGTGCGTTAAAACATTAGTAGCGCACCGACGAAAAAAAACATCTGTAATAACCTCCAGCCGCCAAGTTTTTTTAGTTGTGTTGAATTTGTGTTAAAAGCTCTGCCAAAACCGTAACCATAAATGGATGTTGTAGAAAATGTTTATTTGATAATTTTGGCCAATTTTATAACACTAAAAACCTCATTATAACCTCCGCTAGAGGGTCTTTTCCTTGTAGTGCACTATTTGCCTTATTTCTGGAAAACCCTCTACTAATATATTTTACTTAACGTGCATAGATATTGGTTTTTTTTTTTAAATAATTATTTCACAATTCTAGAAGAAACTCCCTCCATCTTATTCCATTTTTTTGTTCTTCCACGTTTTCAATTTTGAATATAATATTTTATTTACTACACAATTACACATAAATTAGGAATTGAAATATTTTATGAATGATACAAAAAATTATTTGTTTACATATTTTATTTACTACGCAATTACACAGAAATTAGGAATTTAAGTTTTTTATTAACCATACGTACTATTATATTTTGTTTAACATGCATACCAATGGGTGTTTCTCTTTTTAAATATTCATTTCACAGTTCAAGAAGGAACTACCTCCATCTATTTAACTCCAATAAATGCTTTTCAATGTAAAGAGTGAGAAAAAAGCACAAATTTAATTGTTTTTTATTTAAAATTTCTTTAAATTTGATTGTATTATTTAACTCCAATCCAAAATGTATAGTGATAAACATTGTTTCTTTCTACATTCTGGAAGACTTGGTCATTTATGCCTCCTTACTGGGGATGCATATTTGTTATGCAGTGAACGGTGTTCGTGTGAAGATATTTTGAGATAAAACTGAGCTTACAGATCGTCTCTTTGTTGAAATGTCAATTATACCAACTCACAGTTTGAAAAATTCATGGCTTCGAAAAGGAATACATTCCCATGATAATTTGCCAATTAATGATGAGAACTTATGACCAATGTGAATTCATCAATACAATCCAATGATCCTGAACATACTACTTAAAAATAAGTATATGGGCAGTTCCAGAAGAGAATGCTACATATAAATAACCAAGATTGAAGAAAAGTATCATATGTAGCTCAGAGGATATTTATGAATATGAATGGGAAAATGACACAAAATCGAACAACGGTCTATGGGTAAACCCGAGCTTCAAATGGATTTGCGATGTCTTTATTTTTGTGCAGAACAAAAATTTGCAGAGTTGATATGCGAGGTGGGAAATTAAGTTGCAGCAGGAGAGACATTGATTGATATTGGTGCGTCACAATAAAGGGCCTTGTTGGACTACATGCTCTCCACACGGTGCTTCCTACCCTTTTGATGCCTACTTACTTTCACATTTATGCAGCGCTTCAGGTGCATTGAAGTCTGAACCATTACGAATTTGACTTGAATTCAAGTGTTCAGTGGTTTAGTAATTCACTGCACATACCTACTGGCCCTACTATCCATGTGAACGACAACACGGTTATCTCTACATTACATAGCCCGAGTTCACATGGTTGATTCCATCTCTCATCTTTGTTACCTAAAGAGACACAAAATCAAAGGGAAAAAGGGGAGGACAAAAATAGTGAGTATAGTTAGTCCATTTTTTGTTCAAAATAAATGTATAAATTTCCATTAATGAATAGAAAGAGTGGTGTATGTGCCTTGAGTCTGAGTTTAAGTCTATTGTGAATTCCCGGAATATTCTGGGATTAGATGGATATGGGACGAGAGATCAATTATTTGACATCCCATATCCATCAGATTTTGGAAGGCTATCCATGACTTATATGAAAAGGATAAGCATTGAGGATCTAAATATTTGAATTTTACGTAGAAAGTGAGGAATATTATTACAACCTAATATAAAAATGTCGAGGTTGTGATCCAAGGGTTGTGTGTGGAGGTTTGGTTCTCATAAGCCTGGTAGTGAGGTTTGGTCCTCACAAGCCCAGTGGTCCAATACTCAGTAGGACTATGTACACTTGAGAACTACTCCAAAATCCATTTAATCTTTATGGACCATAAACAAGGTAATTCCATGTGACATGGCTTTCTTTGAATAATGTTGATAAGTGAGCTTGCATTCATGGATAACAACAAGTGATGGTTGTCTTCACTAGTGATTTGGCAACTAAATTATGATAGACTTACCCACTCTATAAACAAAAAAATATGGCATCCACTATTTATATAATTGTTTATATATCAAAAAAATTTACAAGAAAATTCACATATTTTATTTATTTTTAAATCTCCAAAATTAATGTGAAGTTAAATTAATTAATAATATATCTCCATTCTATAATTTCATTCAATCATAATAGTTTATTAAATCATTGTTTTCAATAATATATGTTCATTTTATTGATATTTAATTTTTGCATATAAAATATTTATATACATTGTATTTATCATTCTTTGTCTTGTAATGACATTCATTTCATTTTTTTTTATATTTATTTAAATTTTATTGCATTTTGATGTGTATTTTTAAATTTATTTCAATATGTAAATATGATTTACTTTTTAACTTATTACACAATCTTTTTTGAATAAACCTTATTACTTTTGCATCATATTATTAATAAAATTAATGATAATTAATGAGCATGTATTGAAGTTAATGCACTCTATTGTTTTGAATTGCATTAACATTAAAATTAGTAAATTGAATTATTTTTACACCATATGGTTGTGGAAATTATTGCATCTAAATATTTTTCATCATTTCAATGTTAAAATCAAGACATTAAAACATTTAACATTATATTTTCATCAATATTAATGGAAAGTGTCGTTTTGTTTGCATTGTTGTTGACATTAATGTAACTTCATCATTTTACATTATAGTATTATTTAAAGTTATGTTCCATTTTTTTGTGGTGTGTAGCATTGTTAATATCAATACAATATCAAATCATTTCACAACCAAATCATCTTAAATTGTAATGTTATTGACATTAATATATGGAATAGTGAATGGGTGTATGGTGTTTTTAAATTAATGAGTTATATCTCTTTAACATTGTAAAAGCAAAATAAAATGGATTCAATGCTTTAGAGTGAAAAACACACTTAATAAATAATTAAACTTGACTTTAAACAACTATTTTATTAAAAATATAACAACTACTTATAACTTGATGCTCTTTCATATTGTTATGCTTCTAATAATAAACCTATCACATAGAATGAAAATGGAACATGCCTTTAAAATTGGATAAATATTTAGCAATTTTCACAATTCTATTAAAGTTTTATGTTAATGTTTGTTATATTTGTTTTGGAAATCAAAATTGAATTATTATATTTATACCAACAAAGTTAACAGTTTTATCAATCTCTATGTATTTCAATTTTTTTTATTTACATGCTACTCTGTACACTATACCTTATTATTTAGCTATTTTGAAAAGAGAGAACAACTTAATAAGCAACACAATCAAAATTGTTTCAAATCATCAAAGCAACTTTGCTTTGATTTCAAGTGTCTTGCATTGTACTCACTAAATCAAGTAAATTTAAGTAAATTTAGTTGGATTTTGTATGATGGTGTATGATTGAAGTGCATTCAAGACAAGTCCTGACACCATGACCTTGGCTAATCTAGAATCCATTTGTACATTGGATCTATGGGAAACCATGGAATAAAAGGCAATAAAGGGGAACATGTCCACTAGAGCTCCCTTATAAGTCATGGATGGTACACGTTTGGAACATAGCATGTTTTATGTACAGTGAACACACAATTGGGTTACATTGTTTGGTAAAGGCACTGGAGGTTCCTTCGTGGCCCATGGCCTCATGGGTTAGTGAACGCAAGGGTTGTCTCATTATATGTCGTGTATTTGATGCAGAAAGGGTCCTTCCAAATTGAACATGGGATGAGATGTACAAAAGCAAAATGCACATGGGGTACGGATTAGCTACAAAAGCCATAGCCAGATGGGGCACTTACAATGTGTGGATAGGCCTACGATCACGAAGTGGTTGGCCTTGGTAAATTCATTGTTACTAAGCGTTGTTCACTAGGGAGCATTAAATGCCATTTATGAGCATATGGTTAGAAAAATGTTAAATTTGATATATGCAAAGCACGGTTGCATTTGTTGTGTAATAAAGTATTGTTAAATAAGATGGTAAGCATTACTTTATAAGTATCAAGATGGTTGCATTTGTTGTGTAATAATGTATAGTTAAATAAGATGGTGAGCATTATTTTATAAGTACCATGGGTAGGAAAGGGTTAAACCTAACATATAACTTAACACTTAATTTTGATGTGAGTATAATAAATTATATTTAAAATTTATTTTAATTTATTTTAATTTTGAATTTAATAAGTAGGGAGAGAGATTGTAGGTAGGGTAGTTTAATTTAGAAGAAATGGTTTTTTCACAATAATTTTTTGGTTAATTTTAATCAAAATGTAGAGAATTTTAAAAATTTGAGTATAAGTTGTTTAAATTGTAGATTCTAGTGACCTAGGGGTTTTTTAGGGTGTTGAATCTATTTATGCATTCAAAAATGCATTTTAAACAACACAAAATCACATTCTTTCTTGAAATTGTTGAGTTTAGGTTGTTTAAATTGTAGATTCCAGTGACCTAAGGGTTTTTTAGGGTGTTGAATCTATTTATGCATTCAAAAATGCATTTTAAAAAACAAAAAATCACATTATTTCATGAAATTGTTGAGTTTAAGTTGTTTAAACTGTAGATTCCAGAGACCTAGGGGTTTTTCAAGGTGTTGAATCTATTTATGCGTTCAAAAATGCATTTTAAACAACAACAAAAACACATTCTTTCTTGAAATTGTTTTGCCCAGTTCCAGTGAAAAAATATATTTCTTCCATAAATTTATATATATGTGTGTCTATGGGCATGATGGATTTGGAATTAAAATGAATTTAAATACATTTCTTCCATAAGTTAATATATATGGGCATGATGGATTTGGAATTAAATTGAATTTATATTGGGTTTTAGTATGCCATGTGTCAATTTTATGTTGATTATGAAAGGAATTACACATCTTTGTCATATTGAGCACTAAATGAATGAAATATTTTAACCACTATGAGCAAGAGTTATCAAATCCCCAAGAGTGCAAATATGTCCTCAAATTTTGATGCTTTTCTATACATGATATGCTAAAAGTTAAAATAGATTTAAATTGGTTATATATATAGGACATGTTGATTCCATATTGAGCATGGAAACTTACACATCTTTCTATAGTGAGCAACACATTATTCAAATATTTAATTCATAAGATTTTTTTTGGTTGAATTTTTTATATATAAAAAGAGAGTTGGTGTTGAAATATTTTACTTAATTGACATTGCTATATTTTGTTTGTTATTAATAATTTTTTAAATTTCAGGTGTACATTTTATATTAAAACCTAAATAAATGAACAACTCGTCTCTCTTAACACTATAAAGTCTAAAAGACATAGTATTTTTATTTTTATTTTTTAAAGTTTATATAAAATTATTGAACATTTAAGATAAGCATTGAAATATTTTATTTATGATTAGCATTAAAATGTTTTTGCTATTAATATTTCTTTTTAAATTTCGTGTGTCAATTTCACAAATTAGGTTGTACAAAAGATTTTTTAATAATTATATATTTGATATTGAAATATTCCATTTAATGTGGGCATTAAGATTTTCTTTTTTTATTTAATACTTTGTAAATGACATGTGTCACCTTCATATTAAGGAATCTACTCATATTGAAAATACAAATAAAACAAATTATATTATTTAAGATGGGACATTGAAAGATTTTATTTATGGTTGGCATTGAAAGATTTTATTTATGGTTGACATTGAAATGTGTTTTTTTCTCAATGTTCTTTTTAAATATGACATGTCAACTTCATATTTATCACAAAAAGAATTAAACATATACCTATTTGATAATATTTTATATGATGAAGTTGGATCATACTCATATGGGGTAACTTTGAACTAATGACATTTTCACAAAAATGCCTTAATAACACACCCATTTACCATCACTTTAAATCCTCATGGACAATCATTATAGAATTTCACTTTCATGCAAATATAAAATAATGTGAATATAATGACCCATGTCTAAATCCACCATTGCTTACATGTAGTTGTGTGCTAGAAAATTGCTCAGTTCACTTAAGAGTTATAGTGGTATTGATAAGTTCTAAAAAAATGTACAATTTACTTAGAAATTATAATAATAACATTTTTAATCAATATATAAATACAAAACTAACTAACTCTCTTAAATAAATAATAATAATAATAAAATTTATGAAATAATTTACTATTAAAAAATCTTAAATAATAAAATTAAATTAAAATTAGTTTTTTTTTTTTTTCAAATTCATTCAAATGGTAAAAAACATTGAGATAATGTTCTATTTTTAAAAGAACTTGGATCACCATTCCTTAAAAATAAAAATAAAAAAAACCTTTGAAGGCCATCCTCCACTACCAAGAACTCCGTTCAAAATGGAATTACACTAAGTCAATTTTTCTATCTATCCATTGTGTTGAGTTTTTATATAAATATGAACTTTCGAGATTATTTTGAATTTTTATATAAATTTAGATTGCCAAAAGCTTGGGGATAATGTTACATCAGGAAAAAAAACTTGGATTATTTGGTTCATAATATAACTAAATCAAAGTGTTGTTTTTTTATTTATTTTTTCTAATTTGTATTTTTATAAATATAGATTTTTGAGTTAATTTATTGTTATAAAAAAAATTATTTTTTTTCATTTATTTATTGGTATTTATTGTTGTTTGTGTTTGATAAATATATACTTTTGAATCAAATTATTATCAAAAACTTTAAGATAATATTCTATCATCTATGTTTATTAAAACTTTAATTTATCTTTACTAAAACCTTTAAAAGTAATATTCCATTATTATGAAGAATTTGATTTAATCCAAATAAAAAACTTCCATCTGCCCATAAAGTTTGAGTATGAATTTTCATAGAATTGTCCAAATCCTTTGAATCATCAATGCTAAAAACTTTTTGTGAATGATATTATTTTATGAGATATTTTTTAGAATATAAAATATTTTTTAAAATATGAATTTTTAAATTGGTAAAATACTAAAAAATAGTTTTAAATTATAAGATTACTAAAAATTGAAATTAATATTTCATTGTTAAAAAACTTTAACTTATTTTTCTTCATAAATTTATTTTTCAAATTTTTATTTAATAAAATGATGTGAAAAACCAATTTTCCACCACCTTTATTTTATTAACTATAATCTTAAATAAAAATTCTTAAACCTAAAATATTGAGACTATTCCAACATTTATTAACGTGAAAACTAAATTTCATAACTGTCATATCTATGATCAACAATTTATGAATATAAATCTTAGATATGACTATCATTTATATTGAAATAAAAAACATCAATCTTAGTATCATTTATATTGTAACCTATAATCTAAGAATATACACTCTGGATATAACTATTATTTATATTGAAATAGAGAACATCAATCTGGTTGATAGAAAACATCAATTTATAATATAAGTTATTTTTAAATTTTAAATATATATATTTTAAATGAAGTAATTTTGTATTTTTATATTTTGGTTTTTTTAATTAGATTTAACCAAATAAATTATTATTTATTTTATTTTAATGTATTTTTAAATATATATGTGAATTCAACTACTGAAAATCATTATATTATATAAATTTGATAACTAAATTCAAAATTCTTACAAATTCAATAAAATCTATTTACTAAAAATATATATCCCAAAAAACAAAATTTAAACTACGAAGATTTCAAATTTCAAAATATATATTCCAATACATTAGCTGCAGTATCCTGAGAAACACTACGTTTTTTAATAACATTTAATGTTTACTGACCACTGTTGGCCCAAAAACAGAGTAGTGAAATTCATCATGCTCTAGGAGTTCGTTTACCACAGAGAGACAGCAAGAATTATGCCTGACAGTAAAGAATCTGTGTTAAATCAGAGCAACGGACTGTCAGAACAATTTGACAAATCTAGCAAGTGCCTTTACACTTAAAATGCAATGCAGTACTTAATTTAGATACTACCAGAAGGAAGGCTAACAGAAAATTGTTTCCCTGTGTCACAAAATCCAACCAGAAGAGACAGAAATCTTGTGCCCACATTTGCCCGACTTTCCCAATATGAGCAAACGGAGGAACTTCCAATATGCTGCCATGGGTATAAACCTTCTGATATGCCGATATGGTTGCAATACTCTGATTATGTCGATGTGGTTGCAATACTCTGATATGTTGATATGGTTGCAATACTTCGATATATGAAGTAGCGATATCCCAACAGAGGAGATCGATATATCAACAAATTCTATATAATTGTAAATCCTTGCAATTCAATGATAGGCCAATAGGTCCATGGCTAGCTCAACATGCCACCTCATATTTGTAACTTCCAATTGCAGATTGCCACATGGTAAAATCTGATGATCCAAATATGTGGAACTGCTAATGTATATATTGAGATATTGGTATATCAAATATTTTCCAATGCACAACCTTTATGAAGTCTTGATATGATTATATATCGACTTAGCATGCCACATCATCCTACAATGTCCAATCACCACTTGACATGTCGTAGATGTTGATGTGTCCTCTGACACATGGCATTCACTAACATGTGTCAAGTGTCACTCATATTTGTATAGTTGACATGCCAAAAAGGCTAAATCTGGGTGACACATGTCCTTCACATGGCATTGCCACATCATTATTCTTGATGTCATGCTAACCTCGTTCTTCAGGATTACCCAATACTTTGATATCTAAGGCTATCAATTAACACACCTAGCTGAAAAAGATTTTTCCATAAAGAATTAGTCCATTTAATGAGGCCACATCATACTGGACAACTCCCAAAGGCATTACTTTTGATTCTTCTGGAGCTCGGTGTTATCACAAAATTGGACCTGATAGGCTGCTTGATCAGACAACCTCATGTGACTATTTCAAACCTAATATTTTAACTAAGGCTTAGCCTCCTCAACCTGAGAGGGCTCTCTCAAAAGGTTAATGATATGGATAAAGATATAGACGGCTAACTCTATTTAGGAAATAAACTGATAAATGATAGATGTAGGTTGAGAATCACATCAGCATGTATACATTGGGCTTATGGAGTCAAAGCAATTCAATGATTCAGTAAATCTACTGAACATGGAAGTTGAGGCATATTAGGGTTTTTAGTCATAAGGCACACACACATGAAACATGTAAAAACACAGCCAATTCACTTATACAGGAAGTCAGAGCATCTAATAGATGAATTCTGAGTAATATAGATGAACACCACTGCAAATGAGATATATAAGAAACACAAATAGAATAGGAAAACACTAAAAACCCCTTAATAATCTCTAGTTGGTCAAGTAGAAGATGTCTGTATTAGTTGAAACAGTCAATTCACAAAAAGCTCAATCTTTTGCCAAAAATGTCCAACTAATCCAGGAGGATCTTGATCAATACAGTTCAGCAAAAAGGTCCAGTCAACTTCAACAGTTCGACATCCAGTTCACTCTTCAGAATCATCAATTCACTAGTGAAAAGGTCCTCCAGATGTCATAAGGTTCGAATTTTGTGATATGATGTAAAGGGTTTTAATCCTAAACTAAGGTTTAAAAGGACATTGTAAAGGTCTATGGTTAAAAGTTAAACCTAGATCTAAAACCCTAATACCTAAGTCTAAAACCCTATCCACATCATCTAAGACCTAAGGTTTAAAGACCTAAGTGATAGCCTAGGTTCTAAACATTAAGCCTAAGTCTAAGACATTAAATCCTTATCCTAAATTTTAAACCTATGCAAAAAAAAACCTAAGCGCTATATTAAAACCTATTCCTAGTGCAAAGGTTCTTAGGTACAAATCCTTAAAACATTACAAAACCCATAATCGGACAATATTATAAAACTTTGTAAATGTTACACAACGCTAGATAACCGCGTAGTTAAAAGACCGTGTCAGAGTTTTAAAAAACATGTGACAGGTTTCAATTGACCGCGGCGAGAGTTGTTTGGTTGTCCGCCAGTGGTAAACTCCGCAGAGACCGCCGACGGGGATCACATGTGACAGGTATGCGGATAAGGTAGCCATGACCACCGGAGCCACCCTAACTGCCAGGATCCGACTACCAATATAGCCGTATAGAAATCTGCTCACATGCCGACGATTTTCACCTTCGCCCGGTTAGCCTAACCGTCGGGCTGATATTTATATTATATGGTCAGTTTTTGGGTTTTCCAATTAAATTCAGCGCGAAGGATGTTAATACCTTATCACTTTATCCTAGGTATTAAATAAGAGATAGGGATTCGAAACCTAATCACTCAAAAAGCTCAACCATCTTCCCAATTTGGATATCAGTGGTACGAGGCAGTATTATAAAGCCATGACATATTGCTTGTTGAGAGATAGAGTGTATTTGGAGTTTAGTTTCAGAAGGACATAGGCGATTTTGTTTGCAGCATTGCTCAGCCGTCGAGTTTTGGAATTGAGCATGGAGACAAGCGTCGGAAAGGCAAGGAAGAGAAATTTATGTTTACAGGGTTCAAAAGTGCCTGCGAGCACAATGATTCTGTTCCATTTCAGTGTAAATATTCTTCAAGATCAATCCAAATAAAAACGGATGCTCACTTAAAAGTGGACCCGGAGATGTAGTCCAGGAGGGACGAACTCTGTCATCAAATTGTTTGCTTCTTCTTCTCTCTATTTATTGCTGTTATTTAATCATTTATTGTTGTTGGTTCATATCTTCTTCCATTAAAGCATACTTCAGTTAACAATTAATCTAAAGGACAAACTAATCAAACTACTTAAGCACTTTATTCAATCACATTCAGATCATTTTGGTATCAGAGCAGGTTGTGCTTTGTAGTTTGTTTGTCAGTGGATGTTAACCAGGTATCTTCTTCCTCTTCTACTTCTAGTTCTGAATCAGAAAAAGAAAAGAAACCTAAGAGTCCATTGTTGAAACTTGATGTTAAGATCGAATTACCTATGTATGATGGAGAAATAAACCCTGAGAAACTAGATAATTGGGTAAAACAGTTAGAAGTCTATTGTTGTATTCAAGATATTATTGATGATAAGACAAAGATCCTATTAGCTACTCTTAGAATGGGGGGTACTTCTTTGATCTGGTGGGAAAGTAAGACACAGATAGATTTAAAGCGTAAAGGAAAAGTTATCACCTCATGGACTAAGTTTATTAAAGCTCTAAAGAAACAATTCTATCCGTTGGGTCACACACAGCAAGTTGTAATGGATTGGAAGCGCTTGCGACAAGGTAAGGGACAGAATGTTCAAGATTTCTGACAGGAATTTAGAAAGAAATCATTAACACTTGGAATTTCTTTGGACACAAAGAAACTTTGTTGAAGTATATTGGCAGTTTGCAGCATACATTATTAATGTTCAATCCTAATGATTTTGATGAAGTTTTTGTTCAAGATATTCATGTTGAATCAAGTGGTAGACCATTCAAGTTTACACCAAAGACATCCAATCAGTTGGAAACTAAAGACAGCAAAAAGAAGGGCAAGTCCAAGGGAAAGAAAACTGCCACAGCTCAGAAGGAAGATGAAAGACCTAGTGTACACATTGTCAAAGGATCGGCCATGATGAAGCTAGGTGTTGGAAACTTCATCTGAAACTGAAGCCGAAGAAGTTTCAATCAAAGAAGGCTGAAAAGAAGGCTAAAACAACAATCCAACAAGGCTTGTACTTGGGATCTAATTTAGATGATGAAGGTAAAATCACTACTATGGTTACAATAGGTAAAATTTCGGATGCTAGTACTTCTACTTCTTCAAACATCAAACAACAGAATGAAGGAAAAAGAATCAAGTTATTTCGTATAAGGGTAACTTCAAAGCATACTAAGATAGATACATTATTCAATGCGGGATCACAGGAAAATTTGAATTCTGATTCATTGGTTAAACAATTGGGTTTGAAAACACATAATCATCCAAAGCCATATCCTTTAGGGTGGTTAAAGGAAAAATCTCAAATTCATGTTACCAAACAGTGTCAGTTAAAATTTGCAATCACAACTAACTATATCGATGGAGTGGAGCTAGATGTGATATCGTTAGAAATTTGTGGAATTGTCTTAGGAAGCCCTTATCTCTATGACCATGATGCAATATTTTATAGAAAGGAACATATGTATCATCTCATGAAAGATGAGATTAAGCACATCATTCGGGCACATAAAATCAAAGATCACTTGAATTTAATTAATGATAATGAGATGAAGCGCTTAATAAGTTCAAGTAAGAGATGCATATAGTTTGACATCCAGTTCACTCTTCAGAATCATCAATTCACCAGTGAAAAGGTCCTCCAGATGTCATAAGGTTCGAATTTTGTGATATGATGTAAAGGGTTTTAATCCTAAACTAAGGTTTAAAAGGACATTGTAAAGGTCTATGGTTAAAAGTTAAACCTAAATCTAAAACCCTAATACCTAAGTCTAAAACCCTATCCACATCATCTAAGACCTAAGGTTTAAAGACCTAAGTGATAGCCTAGGTTCTAAACAAGCCTAAGTCTAAGACATTAAATCCTTATCCTAAATTTTAAACCTATGCAAAAAAAACCTAAGCGCTATATTAAAACCTATTCCTAGTGCAAAGGTTCCTAGGTACAAATCCTTAAAACATTACAAAACCCATAATCGGACATTATTATAAAACTTTATAAATGTTACACAACGCTAGATAACCTCGTAGTTAAAAGACAGTGTCAAAGTTTTAAAAAACATGTGACAGGTTTCAATTGACCGTGGCAGGAGTTTTTTGGTTGTCTACCAATGGTAAACTCCACATAGACCGCCGACGGGTATCACATGTGACAGGTATGCAGATAAGGCAGCATGATTTTCGGAGCCACCTTAACCACTGGGATCTGACCGCCAATATAGCCATCTAGAAATCTGCTCAAATGTCGACGGTTTTTTCCTCCGCCCGGTTAGCCTAACCGTCGGGCTGATATTTATATTATATAGTCAGTTTTTGGGTTTTACAATTAAATTCAACGCTAAGGATGTTAATACCTTATCACTTTATCCTAGGTATTAAATAAGAGATAGGGATTCGAAACCTAATCACTCAAAAAGCTCAACCATCTTCCCAATTTGGATATCAGTGGTACGAAGCAGTATTATAAAGCCATGACAAATTTCTTGTTGAGAGATAGAGTGTATTTGGAGTTCAGTTTCAGAAGGACATAGGTGATTTTGTTTGCAGCATTGCTCAGTCGTCAGGTGTTGGAACTGAGCACGAAGGCAGGTGTCGGAAAGGCGAGGAAGAGTACGTCCTGTTTACAGGGTTTAGAAGTGCCAACGAGCATAGTCATTCTGTTCCATTTCAGTGTAAAGATTATTCAAGATCAATCCTACTAAAAAAGGACGCCCACTTAAAAGCGAACCCAAAGATGTAGTCCAGGAGGGATGAACTTCGTCATCAAATTGTTTGCTTCTTCTTCTCTCTGTTTATTGATGTTATTTAATCATTTATTGCTACTGATTTATATCATCTTCCATTAAAGCATACTTCAGTTAACAATCAATCTAAAGGACAAACTAATCAAACTGCTTAAGCACTTTATTCGATCACATTCGGATCACCAACCCTTGACAAATTCGACCCAATGGCCTTTAATAGACCTCTTACATCATCAGATGATCTGCCTTTAGGCCAGATGCTTTGAATTTCTATCCACTGACACCTTGCATAACCATAAAACCTGGAATTTATTACAAAAAAACACGTATCCTACTTAACAGTCCTATTTCAAAAAGGACTCAAACTCCTTGTCACTATCTATAACAACCTTATCTATTTCAAATTACATTATTGACAAGTGTATTGGCATCACATGGTCGAATTTGGACAATGATATTCAATTCTTCATGACCACTTTGCTGACCTCCACAATGTAGAAATTTGAATAATTTGATGAATTATTCACCGAGATTATCCTGATTACACACTATTTAAGCTTCATGCATAATACATAACCTCTTCTACAATTGATCATCAATATGCAGAAATAGAAAGCAGTCGCATGTGCTCATTAAAACATAATCAAGCACACATATCAACACAGTATGTAATGGGGAAAGCAATAGCTGAAAACCCCCAAATATCTGTATATTATAATGATAGAGAACATGTAACAATACATAGCACAAATCTCTCACAGCTCTCAGCACTATCTCAATGCTACACACAAAACTAGTTATGAAGATGAACAAGTCACAGGTTCAAATCTCCTCCACAATTCTGCCTACCTCTACTGCGCAATCCAAGTTGATTAATGATGAGATCCAAGTTCGAATCCCACTAGCTCCAACTGCGCAATCCTCATTGGCAATCTCCATCAATGTGTGTGCAAATCTCATGCACAACCAATAGTCACAACTGATAGTAGACTCACCCTTTCACCCACCTCCAACACTGGTCTCCACTGAACTGTCCATGCATTGCAGTTAACTGATGTATTCTTTAGTTGATTTATGAGTTAATAATTAGTGAATTAATTAATAATTAATTCACACCACTCATCACTAGTGTATTTATCAATTAGACTAAATACAACTAGTTCAACTAAGTTAAACCAACACAACTCCACCAACTGTCTCATCAACTCCACCAAACTCTGCCACATGAGTTCTAACTGAAGTCAACCATGCAATAGCTCAACTAACCCTTGGGAAAAGCATATTTCCTTCTGTCAGCTGCATGTGCCACATCCAAGCATCAAACTGAAGTGCTCCAAGAGGATAAGATAATGTTTATAGTCTAAATATTATTAAGGGTTAATAATATTTGAGTGTTTTATTTTTAGCCCGGCAGTCTAAAAATAGATTTCGCCCAATGTCTAAAAATAGGGGTCCATATATTTTTACCAACTCGACCAATCATCCATAAATAGCATCCTGCCAACTCATAGCCCATGATCCGCCAGCAATAAAAACAAACATAGTCTAAAAATAGACTTTGCGCCAAAAATAGCCCTGTAGACCCATAGTGAGCGACTTCATTTCACTAAGCTCCATCATCTTGGCCATTTCAACACTCCCCTCTCAACAAGATATGGATTATCTTCAACCCCTATCTTGCCTCTGTGGAATTCGAATTTTCTCTGGTACAGCGCCTTCGTCAAGATGTCGGCCCATCTGATCCTCATTGGGAATATGTGAAAGTAACATGATTCTCCATTGCCACCACGATCTGCGATATGATGGTGCACAGTGTCGTGTGTATGGATATATCATGAAATCTTTGGATTAATGAGAAGTTTAGTAACTACGGTTATCACAATAAATCACAGTAGGCTCCAAGTGTGACCCGAACAACCCGACCAGAATCTTCCTCATCGAAATAGCCTCGCATGTGTGGAGTACTAAAAAGGTATGCTTTTGATCATTATTTCAGTGGCTTTTTAATAGAATTTGTGAACCTTTTTGTGTCATGAATTTGGGAATTAATAAGTAACCATAACAAAACATGTGAAAATCGATATACAAGACTTAGCCACTGATAATGGTTATTTTCTATACAGGAAAAGGAGAAAACAAGGGATTGCCGTTCCAAAGGGAAAGACAAAGTCGAGATAAATGCTGTCTCTCTGGACGAGAACCGACCGCAAACAAAGAGAAACAGATCAAAGCAAATCGGCTCGGAAAAGAAGGAGAGGACACCAGCTCAGCGCAAAAGAAAAGACAGGATGAAGAGTTAACAGTTTGGCGAATCCCTCAGGATCTTCGATCCTGAGGGATCACTGCTTTATTTACCTTTTCACTTGGACATCTCCGCCGTCGTCTTTATATAAAGAGACAGCACTATTAGCTTGATAGATAGATAGATATAGAGATGAAGAATACGCTTTTATGTAATTTCTGTAAACATCAGCTTTGATTATTAAGTTTCGTTGAGAACTGGTTCAATGTATCTTTGACCAATGCATTAATGGAAGTTTGGTGATTATTTCATCTCTGCGACTGGATTAGCTTCAAGCGGTGTATCCTTGGAGGCTAAGGGCCCGGCCCCGAAGGACACTTGCTTCTGTACCATTACGACTTTATTTCTGTGTGGTTTGTTTATCATTGTCATTTGGTAATTTGGTATGTTTTATAAGTTCATATTACATGCTCTGTTAAAGATTGAATCATTGAAGTTTTTGCAGATAGAATCGTGTGTTGACTCCACATTAAGTTATTAATCCTTTCAAGAGTTCATTACATGTTCTCACTGTTATGTTACAAAGTTGTTATATTAACGTTCGTGTTGTGTGCGTTTCTAATGAATCAGTATTGTTCCATAATTCATTAATCGTTGTTGTTGTTCCATTAATATGATTTGTGTGAATTGCCTTTAGAGTGAAAGAATGTTATCTGATTGCATAGAGAGTATTTGAGTTAAGTTACAACCCGCGGGACTTAGTTATTCAATTGCTGTTCCATTTTTAGAGTTGCTGTTCCATTCCAGAATTGCTGTTCAATCCTTTATTCGCTTTGCTGTTCCATTTCCTTACAGTTGTTGGTTTGGTGTGAGAGATGATCTAAGGCTGTAGTGAGCAGTGGCAGTCACTGTCTAGCTCCCAGGCTCATGGTCTATGCTCTAGTTTCCTTTTCATCAGTTTCCTAAGGGATGGGTTATCACTGCCGAACCCTTGACTGATAAACTATTGAGTTTTCTGAGTGTGTGATTTATCCTTTGAAGTAATTTAGTTATCAGCAAGCATCCGTTTACTCTTGTATTTCTTAAGCATTGTACTACTAGCATTACTCTGACAAATGATAGCCTCGGATTGAGTCACTCTTTGTAATAACAAAACGCTCCCGGATTGACATATTAATGTGAGGTAATTAGAGGTGAAAGAGACCCTTTTTATAGCTCTACATTTTGGCGCCGTTGCCGGGGGAAGAGTGTAGCCATTTGTCTTTTTCAGAGTAGTGTACGAGCCTGCTAGGGAGGAGTTGGATCCTAAAAACGGAAGGTAAGAACCTACGTGCAGAGCATGTAAAAGACCTGCTCACTATCCGCTTTCCTAACAGATTTGTTTTTGCTTGTTTGAATAGAAGTTGGTAGTTTATTTTTGAGTGCATGACTAAGCAGAAAAGACCGGAAAAGAATATCAAACCCCCATCCAAACCTGAAAAAGCTAAGGGGCCGGTGACCCTTGGCCGAACGACCTTCATAGACGAAATCTATAAGAAAACAGAATCTCAACCATCAGTAGGCCTCAAGAAAAACATTTCTAAGCCGCCTACTAGTTCCCTTCAGGCCACAGGATCACCATCTGTAGCCTGCGCTGAGGTGCATAGTCAAACTGAAGAGCAGGACTTTCAAGAAATTGAAAATTCTACTCCAGAATTATTGCAGGAAGGGAACTCTAGCAACTTTGGTGAGGGAGAAGGAGAAACAGGGGAAACCAAGGAACCAAAATCCCCTATTGAAACGAATCAGCCATTAGATAGCCCAGATAAGGGGAGTGCTGCGAAAATCATTGGTGAAGGAACTCAACCTCCTCAGACACCTGGTATTCCCATTATTCCAGATAAAGGAAGCGCTATTAAAAAGATCCCTGTCAAAAGTGTTCCCACTCAACCTAGGAATACCCTCCTAGATATCCCAGAAGGTTACTGGCATATATTCGATCCCATGGCTCCAAACCAACCAAACGCTCAAAACCAGCCAAATACTCAAACCTCTACATTACAATATCCTATAGTGGATTCTGCAGCAAATGCACCCATGAAAGCTATCCCTCTTCAGCATATCCCTACATTTCACGGACTTACATCAGAAGATCCGGATGCATTCTTATTCGAATTCGATGTGTTATGTAGGGGGTACGATTACACCACCGATCCCCAAAAATTGAAATTATTTCCCTCTACATTGAAAGGGGCTGCTTTAAGATGGTTTATGGGGCTAGGTGGCGGGGTTATCAACAATTGGGATCAAATGAAAGGATCCTTCTTAAAGAAATATCAGGATTATTGTAGGTCTAGAGAATTAAAAGACAAAATATTTCAAATGACAGCCAGACCAAATGAAACATTAGAGGAGTATGTGGAACATTTTCAGTACAATTTACAAAGATCTCCTTATGCATCGCTACCTTTACCTGATAATGTGTTAAAAACTGCATTAATGAGGGGCATGAAGGAACAATGGATTGAAACATTAAACATTATGGGCAAAGGGGATATTTATCAAGAGAATTTTACTGACATCCTTGACTTATGTATCAGGAGTTCGAGAGGCAGCACAAGAATAGAACCGACAGAATATGATCGGTTTGCAAGAGATAACAAAGTATCAGCAGAAGGAGTAACACGTGCAGAAATTGGAAATTTATTAGAAAATTTTAAAACTGACATTATGGGGACACTAACTACACAACTTGATATTGTGCAGGCTAAACAGAAGCAGCTAGAGGCGGAACAGAATTTGGCAATCTTCTGCCCCCGATGCAGAAAAAAACATAGCCACAAGGAGTGTCCATTGGATAAAGTCCAAACATGCGCCATATGTACAAAAGATCACCTTACGGAGAGCTGCCCCTCACTTCCTGGATTGAAAGCGGTATATAAGGAAGCAGAAGAAGAACCAGAATCGGTGAATTCGATCAACCAGCGCCGCCAGTGGCAGCCGAGACAACCTGGTATGTTTTCGGACCCAACCTCTTTCTTTCAAAACCCACAGTATAATGCTCAACAATATGGTATGTGGAAAAATCAATCTCAACCCCCATTTACAAACTGGTCACCACAATCGTTTCCTTCTTCAAATCCATGGCCGAATCAAACAAGCCAAACTGGTTGGCCGAATTTCCCTTATACTCCACCATATTGGCAAAATGGCCCATACCCTTCACAGTGGACTCCCTCTACTTCGCAAAGTTCACCCTGGCAAACAAGCTGGCAAAGACCGATCTACCACCCAGCTGGAACCATTCCGCTCCCTCAACCTACTCTGCCAGCTTTACAACAAAATCCCCAGTCTAACCTGAGACCGCAACTCCCAGCCCAACCCGATCCCAATCCAAATAACAGACAGGTCCAATCTATCCAAATCATAGAATCACCATAAACAGGACCTAACTTGAGGGAGTGCAATGACCTTCAGTTAAGATCTGGACGTATAATTGAAACTGAGGGAGATAAAACAGTTCACATTGAAGATCAGTTACCCAGAGAACATCAGTCACAACAGGAGGATGTAAATAAGCAACAAACTCATAATCAAGCAACCACATCCTCTCCTCCGTTCCCAGAACGATTAGCCATACCTCGATCCATACAATATCCTGACTTTGACATCCTGGGAGAATTACAAAATCTGTACATAAAAATTCCATTCCCCCAAGCCATTCAAGACATTCCCATATACGCAAAAACTATAAAAGAATTGTGCATAAAGAAACCAAGGAGGAATATAACAAATAATCCAAGAGTCCAAGTAGTCGGTACCTTATATGACCTATTGTCTGGAAGAGAAACACCCCTTAAATATGAAGACCCCGGGAACCCAATTATAACTGTTCAAATTTATGGTCAGACCCTGTCCAATGCCTTAGTTGATTTAGGGGCTGCAATTAATATTTTAACAACCACAACTTGCCAAAAGCTCGGCATTACATCTGTAGAACCCACCTCCACTCTGTTAGAATTGGCTGACCGATCTGTGGTTAGACCAGAGGGTACTCTACATGATGTCATGGTCTCTGTAGAATCCTGGGAGTATCCAACCGATTTCCTGATAATTAATCCAAAAACCCGACTTGATGGACATCCGCTAATTTTAGGTAGGCCTTGGCTTGCCACTGTCGATGCCTACATTGGCTATCGGCAGGGAAACATGACCATAACCAGAGGACCGAATAGAAAAAATTTAGTTCTATATCCTCCAGCACAGCCAAGTGTCACAATGATTAAAACTAATAAACACCCTGTATCATACCTTACTGATAACATCAGATCTCCATTAACTATACAAGAGGCACTCGATTTCAAAGATCAAACAGAAGACGATGCCATTTATAATTTCATTACTCAAACTGAACCTCGCACACAGTGTCACATGATAGAAGCAGCATTTGATAATGAAGTGGAAGAAGATCCCCTGAAAGATATTCACGACCAAACGATACCTGTTACTTCTGTTGCAAATAGTAAAACTGTGGAAATTGCACCGGGGAAAACTTTAAACATCAATGCTAATCTCACACCTGAACAAGAAACAAAGCTCATCCATTTGTTAACAAAATATCAAGAAGCATTTGCATGGGATTACCCTGATATGAAAGGAATCGATCCCCAGTTATGTACACACCACATTTATATAGAAAAGGATGCCAGACCTGTGCGTCAGCCGCAAAGGAGACTTAATCCCCATCTAAAAGATGTCGTAAAAACTGAACTTCAGAAGCTTTTAGATGTGAATTTTATCTACCCTATTTCTAATAGTAAATGGGTCTCTCCACTTGTGGTAGTACCAAAGAAGAACGGGAAATGGAGAATTTGTGTGGATTATAGGGAACTAAACAAGGCAACACAAAAAGATCATTTTCCTCTTCCTTTCATAGATCAAGTATTGGATACTTTAGCAGGGAAGAAGTTATTTTCTTTCCTGGATGGCTTTAGTGGATACAATCAGATTCAGATTGCCTCTGAAGACCAGGATAAAACTACCTTTACTTGTCCCTGGGGAACATTTTCCTATCGAGTTCTACCTTTTGGCCTATGTAATGCTCCTGCCACATTTCAAAGGGCCATCCTTAGCATTTTTGCAGATTTAATAAATGATGGACTTGAAGTTTACATGGATGACTTTACACCATATGGAGATGATTTTGATCCAGCTCTAGACACCCTGGAGAAGGTCCTACAACGCTGCATTGTCACCAGGCTTTGCTTAAGCAATGAAAAATGTTTCTTGATGATGACTGAAGGACTTATCCTAGGACACTATGTCTCAGCAGCTGGCATTCAGGTAGACCCGGCCAAAATCCAAATACTTTTGCTTATTCCCACTCCTACTACTCAAACAGAGACAAATGTGACCGTGCTTTCGAGGATCTAAAGAAGCTGGTATCCACAGCCCCAGTTCTTCGAGGACCAAACTGGGACCTACCATTCCAGATATCATCTGATGCCTCAGATACAGCCATTGGCGCAATCCTTGGGCAGGAAGAGGATTAAAAACCATATGCTATCTATTACATTAGCAAGAATTTATCCCCTGCTGAATTGAATTACACTGTTACTGAAAAAGAATTCCTAGCTGTAATACATGCTGTCAATAAATTTAGACATTATATTACAGGCTACCCTGTTATCTTGTATACAGACCATTCTGCTATAAAATATTTAGCAAATAAGCCTGTCACAAATGCCAGAGTAATTCGATGGTTAATCTTATTGCAGGAATTCGACATCACAATCAAGGACCGCCCTGGCAAAGAAAACCCTGTAGCCGATTTTCTTTCGAGAATACCAAAATCCAGCGATGCAGCAGCAGTGGAAGATCAATTTCCGGATGAGCACCTATTTGCTGTTGCCGTTAAAACACCCTGGTATGCTGATGTTGCCAACTACCTCGCAGTAGGTAAATTACCAAAACATTTAACTCCTAATGAGCGCAAGCAGATTATTCAGAAAAGTTCTCGATTTTCGTGGATTGGAGGCTATTTGTTTCACACAGGAGCAGACATGCATATCAGGCGATGTGTTAGAGAAGATGAAATCTTTGACATCCTAAAAGCCTGTCACGATGGACCGTGTGGGGGGCACTTCGCTGAGCGTAGAACTGGACATAAAGTATTGCAGACAGGATATTACTGGCCTACGATCTTCAAAGATGCAAAGAAGTTTGTCCAAGCATGTGACAGCTGCCAGCGAGCAGGACGACCTGGTCAAGCTGATGAGATGCCTCTGAAACCACAGTTAGTCATCGAACCATTCGAGCGGTGGGCTCTTGATTTCGTCGGACCCATCAACCCTTCATCAAATCAGAAAACATATATTTTGGTGGCAACAGAATATGTCACCAAATAGGTTGAGGCAGAAGCATTGCCAAGAGCCACAGAGGACTCTGTCATACAGTTCCTGTTCCTTCTATTTGTTCGTTATGGCCTTCCTAGGGAAATAATTACAGATGGAGGACCACAATTTGTTGGGCATAAATTAGCTGCAACACTTAACAATTATCATGTCCGGCATAAGATCACTACTCCATATCACCCACAGGCGAATGGGCAGGTAGAAAGTAGCAATAAGATAATAGAATCAATCCTAACGAAAACCATTGCGTCACATAGGCGTGATTGGGCTACCCGACTACCTGAAGCACTCTGGGCCTATCGAACCACATGGAGGAGCACCACCGGTTACTCACCTTATCAACTAGTGTTTGGAAAACAACCCATTTTTCCCATAGAATTCGAAATCCAAACATTGCGAACAACACAGGAAGTTGGCCTATATCTAAGCGAGGCACAACTCAATCGACTACAGCAAATCAATGAATTAGACGAAATTCGGCTCTCTGCACTACAAAATACAGCATTGATTCAACAGCAGCGAGCCAAATGGCATGATGCGCTCATCAAAAACAAAGTCTTCCACGAGGGAGACTGGGCTCTGTTATACGATTCTCGGTTTCAGGACTTCCCTGGAAAACTTCAGACTCGATGGTTGGGACCATACGAAATCCGGAAGGTGCATGACAACGGAACCCTTACTCTAATCACCATTGACGGTTCTGGATATGCATTCAAAGTAAATGGCCACCGAGTCCGTCTCTATCGTAAACCACTCACTCGGGAATCCTTCTACCAGCACCTACGCCGAGATACTGATATGGAGATCTTAGGAGAGGAAGAGAAATATTCCTCACCTGTAATTCATTAAGGGTTCATTTCTTTTTGCAATTTGTACATAAGTTCTTGTTTTTTTTGAGTGGTTCTTGTACATAAGTTTGAATTAAATATTTTCTTGTCATTTTTTTGCTGTTCCTTTTTCTTTTACAAAGTTCGATTTTTGCTCTTCTAATAGCATATGCGTGTTTTTTTTATATGTTGGTTTTTGCTTGTTTTGCTGTTCCTTTTCTAAAGGAACAGCATTCGGGATCTTTGCTGTTCCTTTTTCAAAGGAACGGCATTATTACATTTTCCGCTGTTCTTTTTGGTTACCATTGTTCTTTGTCTTCAAAGAAACAACATTCTTTTATTGTTGTTGTTCCTTTTTCAAAGGAATGGCATTTTGAGTGTTTTTATAGTATTTTTATTTTTGCTGTTCCTTTTTCCCAAAGGAACGGCATTTGCATTTTTGCTGTTTTTTTTCATCCGTCGTTGTTTCTTTTTCAAAGGAACACCACTCGCATACTTCTGCTCTCCTTGTGAAACAACTTATTCTTTTGCTGATCTAAAATGAGGATGCTTCTTGCCCGTCTTCTTTCTAGTCTTTAAGATACAACTATGTATTTGTGCAATGACATATAAAATCACAACATACCGAAATCTGCAAACCATAAATCGCTATATCTATAAGGCTCTGCATTAGTAAGAGGACAAATGGAAGGACATACTTATCTCTTACCTTTTGTTGACATGGTTTTACTAATTTTGCCCTGATTGGTTATCTTTATCATGCTGATTCCCTTAAACTTTTTTATTAGTACTTGGGAATAAGAGCAAAGAGTTTATATCCTCCTATTGAGATAATAAGACTTCTTCCACCATTCCTACTCTTAAGGAGTGTTGAACCACCCTTTGTGTATAAATAAGGAAAAGTATTCTATGAGAAAAAAAAAGTATGTGAACTGTCAAATGCAGGATAGGGGGTCTCATTGAGAGCCAGCCTACCATGATCATGAGGATGGAAGTGAAGTGGCATTCCCATTCTGGCCACCACACCAGGGATATGGTCCAAAAGGTATATCAAATAAACAAACCTTGGAACAAGAGGTCTCATCACGAGCCGGCCTGCCCACGTTTCGCTCTTTCCTCGTGAATGGCATTATGGTTAACTGGTCACCAAGCCAGCATAATGGTCTACATTTTGATATAACAACATTCCTAAGTACACAAAGGATTATGGTTCCGAGGGTAAAAAAACAACTCTGCCAAGGTTATGAACACCTATTGGCAGCAGAGTATTGTTAATGGTATTGAAGTCACCTTGCTTACACCAATAGGTAAGATACTAATACTCTTTTGTTTCTTATATCCGAGCAACTAATCATATGTCATTTCCCGATTTATATATCGCATGAATATTTATCATTACCAATCATGGCAACGGAAGTGACCATGACCACTTGAGATTGGCAAGTACGATACATGCCCTATCCATCAGCCTCAAATCATAACACAACAGCCTCTTATATAACACGCGATCCATTCTCCGCCTCGATTTCGGTAATCTGTTGTCCTTTTTCAACATGGCATAATTCCATATGTTGTTCCTTTCTGACGTGATTGCAGACCGGGTGCCGCTCCTTTATTTGCCGGCTGGGACAGCCTCTCACATTGCGGGGGGGGGGAGGTTAACCTCATCATTCCCTGAATTACGTGTCAGCTCACCATTCGGGAAATCTAGCATACGACGGTTTGGCATGGTTTAACGGCATGGCATTTCTATTTTTGTCACAAGTTACTTTCTGTTGCACTGTTGCATACTCTGTGTTTTTTTCGAAACCTTGCTGTGTTTCATACAGAAAACGTAGTTGTCGTTCCATTTAGAATCTACAGTGAAACTATGGGAGGAAGAGCAATTCGAAGCGAGCCTCAACAGTTGACGATATCTGCTGCTGCCCGGGAGATCCTGGAAAGAGCAGGATGGTTGAATTATTTCAATTGCCTACAGGAGTCCAACGAAACGGTGGCGATGGAATTCTTGCAGAACCTACAAGATGATCACTCCATAGTAAGAGGGAAGCGGATAGCGGTTACTGATGACATAATTGCAGAAGTTTCAGGGCTCCCAGCCACCGGACCGGTATGGACATTAAAAAAGGAACGATTACAGAAGGTCATGGAACTGTTTCAGGACGAAGGCTAGAATTTGACAATTAAAGGGAAGGGAGTTCTGCCAGCAACCCTAGGTGAACCCTGGATGGAGCTAGCAAGAACGGTGCAGAGTTATATTACTTGCGAAGGAAGAAAAGACGTGGTAAGACCACGACACCTTAACCTTTTAGCTGTTTTAAAGCAGAGATGCTCTGTGAATTTACCCGCACTCCTGAACTCCTTACTGCATGATGCTGCACAAAGTATGAAAAAGGCACAGCACGTAGAATCAATCGTTAGTCATCATGGGTTGATACGACTAGTTGTTAGTTATGGTCTCAACCAGCAGCAGAGCAGCTGGGAAGAGTTGATTGCACAAATTGAGGGGGGATTGACAGAACCATCCCCAAAACGCAGACATTCTATAAGCACACCGGAGTTTCCGGCAAAACGCGGAGAACATGTTGCTAGTACATCAGAACAACCAGAGTTACATCAAGAATCGGCAAAGCGTAAGCATGCCATTGATTCACCCGAGCAACCAGAAGAACCCAGAAAATCAGCTCGGTTAGCTCAGATGAGAGGAAGCATAAATAAGCCCAGAAAATCAGCCCGGTTGGCTCGGATAAGAGGAAGGCTGGAAAAGCTTCAGGGAAGCACCAGCCAACCAGTGATAATTGAAGATGAGCAACCCGAAGAAGAAGCAGCCGAGCCTTCGGGAATAGAAATAGAAGCAGAAACTGAACAGGAGGAAGAAATGGGACAGCAGGAAGATAGCCCATTACAAGACCTACTGGGAGACGATGACTTGGCCGCAGTCCTAGCCAATATGAGTAAGTATGGTCAACCTTCTAGTTCAGAGGGCCCCCACGACAAACCCCAGGAAGAGAACATGCCTGTTCATGATGAAGAGGAGGAAAATACTGAACGGGAACAATCTGTTCCCATGTCACAAGAGGAAAATCTAGAGGGAGTAGGAGAAGAAACAGCATTTGCTCAGGAAGAGACAGAACCAGTCAAGGTCCCTACTCCAGAACAGCCAGAGCAGAGCAGTGAAGAAGAACCCCAAGAGGAAGATTTAGAAACCAGTCATGATCCAGTCCGCAGCAGACAGACTGATGTTCCTTCGAAGGAAACACTGGAAATTAAGAAGTTGCGGAAGGAACGGAATAAATTGTTGAATACGATAACCCAGCTCAGACAACAAATTAGGATTCTGAAAAAGAACCAGAAGGTAAGAAAGACTGGAGGGAGGAAAAAGAAGGCCAAAAAGCGGTCTGCTGTTCAAAACCCTACTGAGAATCCAGTTGCCGTTCCAATTGATGCCGAGGAACAGACGGGTGTTCGCGTTAAAACAGAAAAGGATGATACAAGGGTCAGTGACAAACAAATTCAGACAGAAGCACCACCCTCAGGGGTAATAAGGGTTCTGAACTCCAAACAGCATAACAAGAAAGTTCAGGTAAAACTCCCGGCCTCCATTGACCTATGGAAGAAAGATCCGAAAACAAAAACCCTGCATAAGATGGTGAAGCAAGCCCGGCAAGAAGCCGAACAGCTTAGAGAGCAAACGGTTCCCCGAGAAAAATATGAAGAGTTACAGCAGCAACTAAGGGAAGTCAGTCAATCCAAAAGCCAGGCCTTTGAAGGCTGGAAAAAGGAACAAGAGGAAGTTGCACAGGTAACCAGTAGACTAAATACTGTTATCAAACAGATGAATGACTTGTGTTCTTTATACAATGATGTTTTAGCATGTAGGGCCCCTGCTAAAAACTATGCTCTATTTTTATTAGAACGGTACTTACAATTAAAAATAAAAGCTGTTAGAGCAGGTACCCCAATACAAATTAACACTGTCAATGACTTTATAGACTGTTGTAAACATTATGGAGTGAAAGTCCAGAGGTTGTTGTGTGAACTTTATTTGCACGACCTTGTGCTAAGTCAGGAGACTGAATTAAACCCTGGCCCTTTCATTGGAGACATCCAATTCCAAGCATTCATTTCATTCGGGGCTAATCAGATTAAGTGGCTCAAAGCCTATGATACTTTCCAGGGTCAGGAACATGGTCTAGATTTACGGGTTAGGGCTGAGCCTAGGAACCCAGTACAGTTGTGGAGAGTTCATAGAAATCTTATAACGGCTCCTGGTGCCATTGAAACATTAGGACCTATGCATGAGGCACTCATTCAAGAGAGTTTAGAGTATTTTCTTTCTATCAAAGACTTGACCATTAATGCAGCCAAATTTCGATATCGAATCTCTGATCCACACATCCAGCTCAGAGAACCATTTAAGTATGAGAACTTTGAGTTAGTTGCCGACCGTTTGAACCTCTATGGCGAGACCATTCTGAAAGCAGGATCATCCTGGTTAGGGTATAGATTTCGCACTCCAATTATTTGGCACCCTGCACCCGGATACCAGGCCCTGTATGATATGCCTGAGGGACAAACAGGTCAGTTCTTTGACTATCTAATCACTCAACATGGTTTGTAGGCCTCCGCATGAGACTCCTTCTCCAGCATATTCTCTCACTGCATTACATGTCAACTACAATGTTTTCATGAGGACATGAAACAAGGTAAGCAGGGGGGTGTGTGGAGTACTAAAAAGGTATGCTTTTGATCATTATTTCAGTGGCTTTTTAATAGAATTTGTGAACCTTTTTGCGTCATGAATTTTGGAATTAATAAGTAACCATAACAAAACATGTGAGAATCGATATACAAGACTTAGCCACTGATAATGGTTATTTTCTATACAGGAAAAGGAGAAAACAAGGGATTTCCGTTCCAAAGGGAAAGACAAAGTCGAGATAACTGTTGTCTCTCTGGACGAGAACCGAACGCAAACAAAGAGAAACAGATCAAAGCAAATCGGCTCGGAAAGGAAGGAGAGGACACCAGCTCAGCGCAAAAGAAAAGACAGGATGAAGAGTTAACAGTTTGGCGAATCCCTCAGGATCTTCGATCCTGAGGGATCGCTGCTTTATTTACCTTGTCACTTGGACATCTCCGCCATCGTTTTTATATAAAGAGACAACACTGTTAGCTTGAGAGATAGAGATAGATAGATAGATATAGAGATGAAGAATACGCTTTTATGTAATTTCTGTAAAACATCAGCTTTGATTATTAAGTTTCGTTGAGAACTGGTTCAATGTATTTTTGACCAATGCATTAATGGAAGTTTGGTGATTATTTCATCTCTGCGACTGGATTAGCTTCAAGCGGTGTATCCTTGGAGGCTAAGGGCCCGGCCCCGAAGGACACTTGCTTCTGTACCATTACGACTTTATTTCTGTGTGGTTTGTTTATCATTGTCATTTGGTAATTTGGTATGTTTTATAAGTTCATATTACATGATCTGTTAAAGATTGAATCATTGAAGTTTTTGCAGATAGAATCGTGTGTTGACTCCACATTAAGTTATTAATCCTTTCAAGAGTTCATTACATGTTCTCACTGTTATGTTACAGAGCTGTTATATTAACGATTCGTGTTGTGTGCGTTTCTAATGAATCAGTATTGTTCCATAATTCATTAATCGTTGTTGTTGTTCCATTAATATGATTTGTGTGAATTGCCTTTAGAGTGAAAGAATGTTATCTGATTGCATAGAGAGTATTTGAGTTAAGTTACAACCCGCGGGACTTAGTTATTCAATTGTTGTTCCATTTTAGACTTGCTGTTCCATTCCAGAATCGCTGTTCAATCCTTTATTCGCTTTGCTGTTCCATTTCCTTACAGTTGTTGGTTTGGTGTGAGAGATGATCTAAGGCTGTAGTGAGCCGTGGCAGTCACTGTCTAGCTCCCAGGCTCATGGTCTATGCTCTAGTTTCCTTTCCATCAGTTTCCTAAGGGATGGGTTATCACTGCCGAACCCTTGGCTGATAAACTATTGAGTTTTCTGAGTGTGTGATTTATCCTTTGAAGTAATTTAGTTATCAGCAAGCATCCGTTTACTCTTGTAGTTCTTAAGCACTGTACTACTAGCATTACTCTGAAAAATGATAGCCTCGGATTGAGTCACTCTTTGTAATAACAAAACGCTCCCGGATTGACATATTAATGTGAGGTAATTAGAGGTGAAAGAGACCCTTTTTATAGCTCTACAACATGTAGCCAAGCTTGCTGCCATATACTCGGCCTCCGTGGAACTAAGTGCCACGGATCTATGCTTCCTGCTATACCCGGAAACTGTTGTCGACCCGATACTGAAGATCCCTCCAGATGTGCTCTTTCGGTTTGTTGGGCTCCCTACCCAATCTTCATCCGTGAAGCCACATAGCTTCACCCCATCCTCCTGTCTGTACCACAGGCCATATCCTGATGTGCCTCTAAGATAACGCAATACATGCTTTCCTACCTTCCAGAAGAGCCTTGTGACCTTCATAGCTTGAAAATTTGGTTAACCGACATAACATATATCGGGTCATGTATTGACCAGATACATAAGTGACCCCACCAACTGTCGATAAACAGTGGCATCCACTACCTCCGCTGAAGTAGCATCCTCCTTTCTCCAACCTCCAGGAAGAGGAGTATCAACAGGCTTGCAGCCATGCATGTTGAACTTCTCCGGTATCTCCCGGGCATACTTACCCTGAGAAACAAACAGTCCATCACTGCGCTGCCAAATTTCCAATCCCAGAAAATAATGAAGGAAGCCCAAGTCCTTCATCTCAAACTCTCGTGCCAGATCCTCCTTGCATGAAATTATCAACTGCTCATCGCCAGTCAAAATCAGATCATCTACATACAGTACGATGATCAACAGCTTCCCCTCCACCACAATCTGGTACAGGTTTGGATCCGCCTCACTATTGGAGAATCCAAGCCCGGTGAAGTAGCTGTCTATTCGTGTGTACCAAGCACGAGGTGCTTGCTTCAGCCCGTACAGTGCTCTCTTGAGTCGGCACACATGCGACTCACTGTTGAAGATCTCAAAACCGTGGGGCTGCTCTATACCTCCTCCCCGACTCCATTGGGGAACGTCTTCACATCCATCTGATGGATGTGCCACCCCATCTGCGCTGAGAGAGCTAGGATTGTCTGTATGAAAGAGTACCTTGCGACAGGTGCAAAAGTCTCCTCATAATCGATCCCCTCTATCTGTGACAAGCCACGGGAAAAAAATCTTGCCTTGTACTTCTCCACACTCTTGTCAGCCGCCTGCTTCACTTTTTAGATCCATCGCAAACCCACCACTGATTTCCCCTCCGGTCGCGGGACAATCTCCCATTCACTGTTTCTGACAATAGAATCATACTCTTCCACCATGGCATCTATCCATGCGGGGTCCTCCACAACTTCCTCGAAAGAGGATGGCTCTGTCACGAGACATTTGCTCACAAGAGCCATGTATCCAGTGTACCGGTCCGGTGACTGTCTCTGTTTGCGCTGGGTTGTAGGTGGTCCTACAACCTTCTCTGCATCTTGAGTCAGTCGCTCAGCTTCTGTAGTGCGCTTGAGCCCTGCGATGGTTAGTAGTACATGAGTGGTCTCTTCCACTCCATGAACTTCCTCATGTGGCTGATCCACATCCTGAAGCTCATCCTTAGGAACTAAAATCTCCTCATCTACATGCAAGTGTGGCTCCCTCTCAAGCGAACACTTCATGGCTTTCTCCTCCTGAAATTTGATATCCCGTCGCACAACAGTCTTGTGACTGTCTGGAAAATACACACAATAGTTGTGGGGTGTATTAGTGTACCCCACAAATATTCCAACCTCTGCAGTCGGATCCAGCTTATTTCTAGCATCCTTCATCACATGCAAGTAGACAGGTGAGCCAAAAGTCCTCAAATGGGAATTAATATCAGTTCTCTTTCCAGAAAACGCCTCCTCCGGTGTACTCATGCCAAGTATCTTGTGAGGACAACGGTTCTGCACATACACTGCAGTATTGCATGCCTCCGCCCACAAGTGAAGGGGTAGGCCCTGATCATGCAACATAGCCCGTGCAGCACCCACGATCATTCTGTTCTTCCGCTCAGCAACCCCGTTCTGCTGTGGGTTATGGGGTGCGATGAGCTCTCTCCAAATCCCTTCTACGCTACAAAATACCTTGAATTCAGCAGAGATGAATTCACCACCATTATCGCTCCTAAGAGCCTTCACATGCTTCCCCAATTCCTTCTCAACCAGCGCCTTGAACTCACAAAACTTTGAGTATGTCTCGCTCTTCTTTTGCATGAAGAAGATCCAGCACTTCCGAGAGAAATCATCAACAAATATCACATAGTACTTGTGCTTTGCTGTCGAAGCTACTGAGAAAGGTCCACACACGTCTGTGTGGATTCTCTCAAGGATTTTCGTGGCGCGACTATCCTTCTCGTGAAAGGTGGCTTTCACAAATTTTCCCAAGGTACACCCCTTGCACTGATCTGACTGCGCAAGAGTGCCCTTAGGAAGCCCAGTAGAAATCTGCTGCAATATCTTCAAAGCTCCATGGTGAATGTGGCCCAATCTCCGGTGCCACAGCTCGCCATCATCCCGGCTCACCACTCCTTCCGCCTTGCATGCCATTGTTGTGCAGCCATCTACTTGCAACTGATAAAGGTTCTTGACTCGAACCCCTATCTTCCGGGTTTCTCCAGTTGTATTACTGCGCAGGAAAGCCTTTCCCTCGCTGAAGACCACATCATACCCCTAGTCTTCCAACATCGCCACAGAGATCAGATTCTTCATCAATCCTGGAACATGCAATACTTCCTTCAATACAAAGGGTTTACCAGACTCCCTCTCAAATGAAATGGTACCGATACCGGTCACACTGTATCTACCATCATCGCCCATCTCGATGTGCACTCCAAGATCTTTCTCCTCCAGATTTGAAAACAAATCCCGATCTCCAGTCATGTGAAATGGCACACCACTGTCCAAGAACCATACTGATCCCATCACACTTGAAACCAAGCATGCGATTAGCGAAAAATTCAGCTCGAACTGGGAGGCCAATGCCTCTCCCGCTGCAGATCCAGCAGCATGCTTATTTTTCTTCTTCTACGGACAATTTGTGGCATAATTTCCGTGTTGGTGACAGTGAAAACACTTCACCTTGGACATGTCTTTCTTCTTGCCTTTCGCACCAGACTGAGAAGCTTTCTTGCTCTTCCCCTTCTTTTCTTTGGCAGCCAAAGCACAATTTTCTTCATCAGATGTCTTTGATGAAGATCCGTCCCTGGTAGTCCGCCTTATCTCCTCTTGCATGAGATCCGACCAAAGTCGCTCCCATCCCGACAACTTCTCCCGACCATTGACAGAGTCCTGATAGGAATGCCAACTCTTCGGAAGACTAAGGAGAGCCAGGTCCACCAAGTCCTCATCATCGACAGTCACCCCCACACTTCCCAGCTCATCTCTGCATTGAGTGAACTTTGTGAGGTACTTGGCGATACTGTCACCTTTCTCCATATTAATGTTTCTGAGTTTATCCTTGAGCGCCAACTTCCTCTGGTCGCTCTTGCTCTGGAATATATCTGTCAACGCTTTCCACATCAAATATGGAGAAGCTTTTCCATGCAGGCTGGATACAATGTGATCCTTCACGCCCTCCAACAAAATCCTTCGGCATTTCGCCATCTTCTTTTTCCAAGCCTCAACTTGAGCAGCATCAGTAGGCTTTGGGATCTCAGCATCTATGAACTCCTTCAGCCCGTTATCATCTAATACTGCCTCCATTATTTCCTTCCATGCAACATAATTCGAACTGCCCTCAAGGGCATATTCCAGTCGCAAACCGTTGAAAGACATTTCAACTCCGGCGCCAAGAAAAAAAACTGCTGCAAAATTTGAATTCCAAGCTCAAAACTCAACTGCTTCTGGATCTGTGAGAACAAATTATTTCTAGCACAGAGATCGACTGTAGGGGCGTTTACTGGATATATCACCTTTCAAGGAAAGGATGGATCCAGAGGCTACCTGGCCCGTTACAGACTCTGTCTACCGAAATAATTGTAATCACTGTAATAGATCCCGATGATCAATTCTCTCGCTCCGATACCATGTAGAAATTTGCTGAATAATGAAGATTTATTCACCGAGATTATCCTGGTCACACACTAATTCGAATTCATGCATAACACATAACCTCTTCTACAATTGATCATCAATATGCGGAAATAGAAAGCAGTCGCATGCGCTCATTAAAACATAATCAAGCACACATATCAACACAATATGTAATGGGGAAAGAAATAGTTGAAAACCCCCAACTATCTGTATATTATAATGATAGAGAACATGTAACAATACATAGCACAAAGCTCTCATAGCTCTCAGCACTATCTCAATGCTACACACAAAACTAGTTGTGAAGATGAACAAGTCACAGGTTCAAATCTCCTCCACAAGTCTGCCTGCCTCTACTGCGCAATCCAAGTGAGTAATGAATGAGATCCAAGTTCGAATCCCACTAGCTCCAACTACGCAATCCTCATTGGAAATCTCCATCAATGTGTGTGCAAATCTCATGCACAGCCAATAGTCACAACTGATAGTAGACTCACCCTTTCACCCACCTCTAACACTGGTCTCCACTGAACTGTCCATGCATTGCAGTTAACTGATGTGTTCTTTGGTTGATTTATGAGTTAATAATTAGTGAATTAATTAATAATTAATTCACACCACTCATCACTAGTGTATTTTTCAGTTAGACTAAATACAACTAGTTCAACTAAGTTAAACCGAACACAACTCCACCAACTGTCTCATCAACTCCACCAAACTCTACCACTTGAGTTCTAACTGAAGTCAACCATGAAATAGCTCAACTAACCCTTAGGAAAAGCGTATTTCCTTCTGTCAGCTGCATGTGCCACATCCAAGCATCAAACTGAAGTGCTCTAAGAGGATAAGATAATGTTTATAGTCTAAATATTATTAAGGGTTAATAATATTTGACTGTTCTATTTTTAGCCCGGCAGTCTAAAAATAGAAACCGCCAAATGTCTAAAAATAGAGGTCCATCTATTTTTACCAACTCGACCAATCATCCATAAATAGCATCCTGCAACTCATAGACCATGATCCATATGTCTAAAAATAGACATAGTCTAAAAATAGACTTTGCGCCAAAAATAGCCTACGGGCCCACTTAGTGAAGGCGACCTCATTTCACTAAGCTCCATCATCTTGTTGCATTTTCAACACACAAAAGCAGGAAACCATGTCCTATTTTTTAGGCATAGGATATTTTTCCTTCTTTGAACATTTGACCATCATTTAATCTTCATTTCGTGGTCCTTGGCTATTGAATATTAGCTTGACATGTCCCATCACTCTTTCCTAGCCCCCAGCTGTTCAAAGCTGCTTTAAAAACTGTCCAAAAGGCTGTAATATGTTGTGCTACAAAAACACAGCAGTTTCGTAGCGCTTTCTGTAGCGCTGCCATTTCAAGCCTTTATTCTCCAAGAACTTAACTCCTTCCTTTTGCAATATTTTAATCACCTTTCAACACACCCTTCATAGTAATTTCAGCTCTTAACTCATCTTTTAATACCTTAAATACTAACCAAAAGAAGCAAAAAAGGCAACTACAATAGTTTGGTAGCGCTTTTCTGTTTTTTTACACTGAATGCACTAAAAAACTGCTGAGTATGCATATTTTTCATAAATTTTCCAAGTGAAAACTGTAATTTTGCCCAAAAACTCAAAATATACCTATCTTCAATATCTGCAAACCATACAAACTGTAAACCCACTTCATTTTAGCTTCCTTGAGGCATTCCTTCTTCATTTACACTTGGTTGACCTATTGGTTCTTCTATGACTGTCATTTTAATTCCTTTTCTCTTTAACTCATCATGAATTAACTCCAACTGCTCTTCTAAATCCTTCACCTGGTCTTTAAGTCTTCTGTTAGTAGATCTCAGATGAGTGTTTATTATTCTAACAAACTTAGCTTCTTTTATTGCTGGAACTATCCACTTGAAAGGTTGCTCTATATTTTCTAAAGTTTTAGGAACAGAATCAACTTGTCCTTCCCACATTGCCTTCATCCTTTTAAACTGCACTTTCTCGGCACTCTATTTTCTAGCTCTCTTTTTCATGACAACAATTTCTTGGTTTGCCAACTTTAAATTTTCCTCAAGGCACTGAAACTCTGTTTTCTCTGTCAATTTATCTTTTCCCCTTTTTAATTTTATGATTGTATGCTTCACTGTGGGTGATGAGAGATCAATAATCTCTTTAGGTGATTTAGCTATCTCAGTGGGCTTTTGAAATTCATTGTTGCCTTCCATTAATTTCTTAGCATGCCTTGTCATAGGCTTTCTTTCTTAAAAAATGTAACCTGCATCTTCCCCCTCAAAATCTAATCTCTTTGCAGACTTGATCTTTTTCAACTTCTGCTCATCTTCCTTTATGAATTCAGCTTGTACAACAGGTGTTTCTTCTATGTTAATGGCATGAAGAATATCCTCTAGACTCCCCTTTGTTACTAAGTTGTCTTCTGTAGCCACTGTCTTTCCTTTCAAAACCAATGTTGGACTTCTAGTTATTATTTTGGTCCACTGTTTGCTGACATCTTGTTTTTGTTTTTCATCTTTGACAACCTTTGATTTCTATTTTGCAGGTGGGAGAGTTGGTGTATCAAGAATTTTAATTTGCTCTACCCTTTTCTCAGTTTTCTTTCTTGGCTTTAGTCTTGCAGTTTCTTTTGGTTTTGCAACCCTAGTTTGACTTGGTTTTGCTACTGGTTATGATGGAACTCCTTTAGCTTTAAGGTTTCTTGTAGGAGTTAGGGTTTCCAACTTAAAACCATTTATAAACAAGAATGATGACAAATCTCTGCCTATCTTTTGCAGTTCATCTAAAATTAATAATTTCATTAAGCCATGATGAAATAATGATGTTTCACACCCCTCAGACTTTGCTTGCACCTTATAAGCCATATTTGCAAGATTTCTATGCAGATAAAAAGGTAAATCAAGTGAAATATTACTAGTGAAGTGTAGAAGCAATTTGAAATTATATGAATAAACCTTGTGATATCTACCTTCACAGGTAAAATATTTCTGAATGTTGAGCAACAATTTTGAGTAACTGTCTTTGATGCAGCTTCTAGGGATAGCATTGTTCAGATCCATGTCAGTGTGCTCAAGCTTCATGAACTCTTTACACTGCTCCATATCAAATTTGAACCCTTTGAACCAGGTTTTTTGACCTCTTGGTATCTCTGTAATGGCAACAATGACCTCTGGTGTGATAGACACACTTAGCATCCCAAATTTAGTGGTTGTTCCATTGAAATTCATAGAAAATTCCTTGGATATCTGTGTGTGACAGCCTTGCAACTTCTCACAAAACCATAGGCAACCTTCTCTTCTGAATGCTTTCATCACTACTGGGTCTGCAGTTATTTCCTTCATATCTTTAGGTTCATGCCTTAAGCACTGTCCTCCTCTGTGTATTTTTCTTTCCTCTGCCATATTCTTCAAAAAAACTCTTATCCTCGCTTGAAAAAATCTTTCAGCCTCGCTAATATGGATGTATCAGCCTTGCTTGAATAAATGTAACAGTAGCCTCGCTTGAAATGGATATAATAAACCTTTGTAACAACCAACCACAGGTTTGGCTTGACACTTAGAGCTCAAAAATTACGAATGAAAGGCAAAAGGAATGAGGGTGACTAATTAGGAAAGAATTTGAATTTCAAATGTCCTTTCATAACTAAAAATGATGACTCACTCATACCTGAACTGACCATGATGACTACAAACATGGGTGTGTACTTTGATTCCATCCTTACATGACTCAACATGCCACTATCCTATCCTTTCCCAACAGTTTCTGATATTTGACAACTCAACTGACAAGACAGTTACAAAATTGCGCTTTCGTAGCGCCTATAGTATAATTTTTGTTGTTTTCGCTACAAAACTATCAACGCTTTCGTAGCGCAAAGTGACTTTTTTCAATGGGTGGCACTACAAAACTGTGGTTTCTTGGCTAATTGGACAATTTTGATGCAAAATCTTTGGGAAATGAAATGAATCCTAAAATGATGAAAGACTTGACATGAAAGACCTTAAAAATGAGTTTATTTAAACACTAGGGTAGGCTCAAACTTAAAAAATTTAATACTTCCCTTGGTCAAACTCAATAAATGACTCCTAAGGGCCTATTTTGACCCATGATCATAAGTAATCTTGTCATAATGATGTTTTGAAATTTTTTAAGTGATAACACTCGGTATTCCAATAATCCCCCTTTCGACTGCCTTCCTATCATGGATCATGTTGGTCCATGTTACTAGGGGCTAAGGCCGAGACTTTCGAACTCCAAATTTCATGAAATAAACCTAGTTACTCCAACGAGTTCATCCCCTTCCAAACAAAACAATTCACCACCTTTAACCAGATTGCTCCAAACCTCCTCATATCAATTGATTATACTCCAAGGAAGCTTGCATGCTAGCTTATCTCCATAAACAAACAAAGCCTTAAGCTCTCACCATCATATAGGTCTCACTTCATCATTATAGTATACACAATAATTTCAACAATACGTTATTCATGAAATAGTAATTGCAGTAGTTACAACCAAAGCTAACCACTTAAATGAGGAACATGTAATTCATGGTAATCATAGATAACATAAGTGAGAGGCCTCCATTGCATACACCATTCTTAATCTAGACCAAAATGCATATCAACATTCAAGTAAATTGAACATTACACTCAACTCACTTCTCATACTTATTCAATAAGACATTACAACAACTTTTAGCTTGTCATTTCATGCATACACAGTGAATCCAACATAGTATATGAACATGAAACATTTAACACTATTTACTTGACATTTAAAAGGAAGAAATACACTTATCTATTCCACTTGAATTTGTTGGAAACTAAAGAAGGGATAGTCTAACACACCCAACCCCCTAATGCCATATTAGGGCCATGGGGTGTAATTAGACCCAATCTTAAAGATAGATTATGAAGATGGGGTTGTCAAAAAATCATATTGCATCCATCACCTCAAATCACAATTTTTATACCATTATCATCTTTTTCTTTTTAATAGCTTCCCAAGGATATAAATTTTGTCTCAATTTGAGCTACAATAACAATGTTATGCCCATTTGAAGTTTTCCCCTTTAGGGCCACATCATCATCTATACATGCTACATGGCTATCACATGGCAACTCTTGGCCACCCATTGGACTTGCACTAGTCCACGTCCCAGAACCACATGTGTCATATCAAGACCTCACCAAACTTACAATTTCCATAACACTTGTGCGTTGATTAATTAGAGGTTTCAATATTCTGGTATATTCGGTACACCAATATGGTTGATATGGCACTAGGCATTCAATACTCTAGTGTGTTGATATATTGGCAGTCTAACCTTGATATAGTTGTGGTCCCAGCCTCATATAATTTGGTATGCAGATACACACAAGGACCATCTAATACATCGATATGCCAATATAGGTTACTCTAATGAGAATTATCGGAAATCCAATGATTTTATTTATTAACTAAAAACCATTGAAAAACACCAATAATTTGATAAGCATGTGGGTAGCTCGACATGCCACCCCATAACTATGCAACCCAATCAAAGCATACCACGTGGCATAGGCTGATGTATCCATTGCCACATGTCACTCATATTTGTATGGTTGGTTAGCCCAAAAGGCCAAATTTGGGTGACATGTGTGACATCCCCTAGTTAACATACCCTCATTGTAAATAATTTTAATTATTTCAAACAGGTTGAGAGAAAGGGATATGAATTCTAGATTGCTTGGGGAGGGAGATTGCTTGAGGAGTGGGTTGTTTTAAATATCAGTCCTGATTGGTTGAGTGGTTTTAAATGGGCTAAATAAAACATAAATTAATTGAAAGGAGGAAGTAAAGGCCATGTGTCCTATAGTTCCAACCATAAGCGACAGAAAGGACAAAAATTTAGAGGCAGCATGGGTTGCGTTGTTCGAGAATTTGACTTGCGTAGACCTGGGGAAAATACATACAATTAGTTTGTTTGGGGGGGATTCTCCTTCTCTCACATGCATACACATATACAACACAGGAAAATAGGGAACTCTATTCTCTCACGCAGAGTAAGTGGAAGAGAACACACAAAAAAGGGCACGGCATGAACAATTCCTCCAAAGGTGGAGGTGAAAACACATAGAGAGTAGTGATTAGTATGACAATTATGAAACTCTAGAGAAAGTGAACCAGCTGAGGAAGCCTCAGAGAGAGGCTTGTTGGGTGAAACCATTATAAAGAGGAATGGATTTCCTAAAGGTTGAAGAACCCACTAGAAGCTTGTGGATTGATGAGCCTACTAGATTGGGGAGAGTCACTCAAGTGCTTATGAGGGTTGATGAATCACCAAGATTTACCTTGGGGCTGAAGCTCTAGTGCTTGACTCGTTGATGAACTACCTGGAGAGGTGATCTCTTTACTCATCAATATCTTATCCACTGATGAACCTTCCCTTAATGTGGACTCTCTTCTCCTAAAAGTGAGTTGAGACTCTATGTACTGTGATATCATGACATGGATCTTTGTTTTGTCTTACGAATATGGAAATATTGAGGGGAAGCTTGTGTAGGTGGTGGATGAAGGCAGAGTGGCCCTATAACATCATGTTTCAACTGCCAATATTTGTTAATGTTTCCTCTCAAAGGAACTCCACCTCAAGCATTGAAATCTGGCTTGAGGGTGACAACTACAAGTAATAGTGGTTGTAGCTTGTCTATGGTTGGGTGGAGAGTTAGAGTCCCACTCTCAGTTGTTAGATCTCATATAAGATAAGTACACTCTTATGTTTTGTGATTTTGGTTATTATTTTGTCTTTGTTTATTGCATCAAAATAATTATATGTTAATCCTGAGGAGTGTTTTTTCCTGAATAAATTGGGAATGTCAATTTTTTGTGTAAATATTTGATAGAATGTTTCATTTCTTGTTGATGTTATGAACCTGAATTAAACTAATACTGCTAGGGCATGAAGAGATAGAAATTTATATTAATGAACAATTACTTGCATTGACCTATTGGTATATCTGGTCACTGCGTTAATAACTGGTGCATGTTGACAATAAGGAATGTGGAATTCTTGTGTAGAAATGCTCTTGAATGTCTTCCTTCACAAATGGTTTATTCTTGTAATTATCTTGATGTTTTTGAATGGCTTATAGGAATTGTTTATGAAGAGGTATATAACACTCTATCAATGGTTGAATGACGGTAGAAAGTGATGAGGCCAATAGGCCTTGGTTTACAAATTGTAAACTTAGTAGAATTAGTATTCATGTATATATTTGTGTGTGTGTGTGTGTTTTATAGGCCAAGTTAGGTTGATTCCTTGCAAGCTCGGAAGGGATATTGTAGTGCTACATTTATCTGAACAAATGCATATAGTGGTCTAATAGCCATGAACAAGCCTCAACAAAGCTAAGGAGGAATTGCCTGGAAGGCCTGCACACACCCTTGTGTATTTAAGGACTATGCATCGAAGACCCGGGTGAAATCCCTCATACATAATTAGTAGTTATTAATTGTGATACTACAAATCCCCAAGTCTGAAATGCAAGAATTCGGTGAAATGGTTTAAACCCTCATCAGACCTGTGACCAAGCACAATGATCAACCACTTAACCATAGAGAGAACTAGGTTGTTAATGGACAAGCAATTTAAAACCGTTGATGTTTTCCCCAAAGGTTTTTTCCTTGGGGATTCCAAATGAAGAGCAAGGAGGAACTCCCAAGACCAAGTCCTAGGGATGAGGTGGAATGGTGGGCCTATGTATGGACAAGTATATTAATAAGGTGGAAAATACCCAAGTTGCATATAACGGGGAAACCACGAATGGAGGGGGTTTGGATTACATGGGACCCAATCCACGTGGAAGGTGTGACGCATTATGATGTCACCCCGATGCTTAGGACTGATGACATCATCCTAGACCATGTTTCCCCAGATATTATGAGCAAAGCACATAGTAGATCATGTTGGGATCTATTCCTGAGACATAGCAAGTGGGCCCAGTATAGAGGGGGTGTGTGTTGTGCAATGCCACAATTCTACGTATAAGTCAAATTAGGTGTTAAAGCCTTACCATAAAGTGGGTGTCACAACATAATGTCAAGATGTTGTCCCCAATGGTCTAACAGGGTACAAGGTTGAGACTCATCAAGGTACTATGCAGCAGGATGACGTGGACATAGAGGGTTTGAACCTGCATGCAAGGAGATATAACATTGCTTCTTAAATTGATAATTTGGTTCCTCAATAGTTTGAATCTTTACCACAAAGTTTATACATAAAGTTTTTTCCTTTAAATACATAGGTGATCCTCGTAGTTTTGGTCTCTTCCACAACCTATATACTCAAGTCTCTCGGTCCTATAGCACCAAGGTATATTATAGAAGAGATCAGCCCTTTTATGAGATAAGTAATAAATAGATCGTGTTTCTTGACTTGCCTAAATTCATCATTTATACTATTACATGCCTCAAAGTTATACCACAAAGATATTGCTTCAAAATTTCTGTTGTGTTTTTCCACCTTCAGATTTCATATATTTTGTGTCTTCATACCTTTATTTATGATAATATTTCCTTGTATCCTTGCCTTTTTCAAGAGGGAGTAGTCTTGAAATTTGATTCATATCAAATGTATTTGATTTTATGAGCTCTAATTGAATTAGTTTTTTGATGCTTTTCCACATTGATTTAAAATGAATAAGACTTGCATCTATAGTAGTTTGGATGTCAATAAGATGTTATCACAGTAAGCTTGAATGCCTCATATATGTAGAAATTATACAGCATGCATGTATATCTTGGATTCACCTGATCTAACAATGTACTAAAGTAAAATACTGAATTGCTTCTACAAATATTTTTCGGAATTAAAAACACAATCGCTCATCACATGAACATGAAGAAATATCAATCACACACAACACAGATAATTTCTCGGGGAAATCATACAACCATAAACCCCACTATCTTCTATTATATATTAAGCATGGATCATGAAATAATTACATAAAAAACTCTTCTCACAAGAGCCCTCTAGTACTCATCTAATTTTCTCACACTGTCATATGCAAAACTGACCAACACATAGCCAATTCTCAGCCTCCAGACAACCTGCCTTACTTGTGCAATCCCTGATGGTAAAGATCCCTAAAAGATAGGAATTATTGTCTACCTTGACTGCGCAAGTATCATGGGCACTCCAATGGGTGTTTGCCTACATGTGTGAAAGCCAATAATCCTACAACTGATAGTCAACTTCCCTTTCACCTAAAACTCAACTGGGTCTCCACTGGATCTGACATGCATTCAGCTAATAATAGTAAATCCTCAGTTGAATGTGAGATCATTGATTGTGAATTAATTAATATTTAATTCATTGAATCGCTCACTAGTGTATCTTCAGTTACAACTAGCACAATTGAGTTTAACTCACTCAACTGAGTTAAACTGATTTACAACTTGCACCAACTTGTGCACCACTGCACTTCGAACTCTGTTACAACTAGAATTACTCTGCATGCCTCACCAACAACCTCTAACTCGAAATCCACTAGATAACTGAATTTATCACTTTTAGTTAACGCATTCATGTCCACTTTGAGAATAGATTACAGTTTAATGTCAATCTTAATTAAGGAATAACCAAAATAGACATGCACCCAAAAATAGCACTGTGGGCCCCACCCTAGTCTGGGTGCTTAATGCAACAAGGTGTTGAATGCAACCTGGTGCTTACTGCACTAGGCGTGGGTGTTAAAACTTCTTGTTGAATCTCAACACTCACTCTCAAAAATAAAGGGATTATCCTTCACGCCAATCTTGTCCCTATGGTATTCGAATTTGCTCCTAGTGAGCGCCTTTGTCAGAATATCTGCATCGTGATCTTCCGTGGGAATGTACTGAAGCAACATGATCCTTCTCTGCACACAATCTCTGAGATGATGGTACCTTATATATATATATGCTTTGACCTATCATGAAACACAGGATTAATCAAGATTTCAATGCAACTCTGATTATCACAATGAATCACTGTTGAATCCATCTGAGAACCAAACAAACCAACCAAGATCTTTCTCATCCACATAGCCTCACATGTAGCTTGACTTGCTACCATGTATTCCACTTCCACTGAACTAAGTGCCACGGATCGTTGTTTCCTGCTATACCAGGAAACTAATGTCGATCCAATGCTAAAGATCCACCCTGATGTGCTCTTTCTGTTCAATGGAATTCCAACCCAATCTACATCCATGAAGCCATGCAGCTTCACTCCATCCATCTGTATGTACCATAGACCATACTCTGATGTGCCCCTCAGGTATCTCAAGACATGCTTCCCTGCCTTCCAAAAAAGCATGGTAGGCTTAACCATAGCTTGACTCAGCTGATTAACTACGTAGCAACTGTCCGGTCTCATGTTCACCAAATACATTAGCGAACCCACTAACTGTCGATAGACAGTAGAATCCACTACCTCTCCATAAGTAGTATCCTATTTCCTCCAATTTCCTGGAAGAGGAGTATCCATGGGTTTGTAGCTCTCCATGTTAAACTTACCCAATATATCCTTTGCATACTTGCCTTGAGACACAAAATGTTCACCATCCCGCTGCCATATTTCCAATCCAAGGAAACAATGAAGGAGTCCCATGTCCTTCATTTCGAACTCCCTTGCAATATCCTCCTTGCATGAGTGTATCAGTTGCTCATCACCAATCAAAATTAGATCATAAATATAAATAACAATGATCAATAGCTTACCCTAAACCACAATCTGGTACAAGTTTGCATTTGCTTCACTTTTGGTGAAGCCCAGTCCGGTGAAATAGCTGTCTATCCGAGTGTACCAAGCACGGGGTGCTTGCTTCGGCCCATAAAACGCTCTTTTGAGCCTACACACATGCGACTCACTCTTTAAGATTTCGAAACCTTCAGGCTACTCTATGTACACCTCTTCCATAATGATCCCATTGAGAAACTTTGTTTTCACATCCATCTGATGAATGCGCCAGCCCATCTGCACTGAGAATCCCTGGGCCACAAATTTGGCCTTGCATTTCTCCACACTCCCATCATCAGCTTGCTTTAACTTGTAGATCCATCTCGATCCAACCAGTGATTTGTTGACCAGTCTTGGGACTATCTCCCATACACTTTTTTTGACAATGGTTGCATCAACCCAAGTAGGTTGTTGCACTGCTTCTTGAAGGGAAGATAGTTCAGTCACAAACATTTTCTCATAAGAGCCATGAATCTAGTAAATTGGTCAGGAGATTGTCTCTGTATGCGCTGTGAAGTAGGGGCTCATGCATTTTGTGCAACATCAAGTCTCAACCTATCAGCTTCCATGGTGCGCCTTTTGCCATTTCTGATGGATGGCTCTGCATGAGTGTTTTCCTCCACTCCATGAACCTCCTCATGTGTTTTATCCACATCTTCAGACTCATCCTTGGGAACCAATAGTTCCTCCTCTACATTCAAGTCTAGCTCCCTCTCAAGGGACAACCACATGGCTTTCTCCTCATCAAATTTGATATCCCGTCACAAAAAACTCATTCTTCCATTTGGAAAATACACACGATAATTATGGGGTGTTTCATTGTATCCCAAAAAAATCCCAACCTTGGCTGTTGGTTCCAGCTTCTTCCTGGCGTCCTTGGTCACATGTAGATAAACAAATGAGCCAAAAATCTAAAAATGAAAAACATCATGTTTCTTACCAGTGAAAGCCTCTTCACGTGTATTCATGCCAAGTACTTTATGAGGACAACGATTTTGCACATGTACTGATGTATTGCATGCTTCCACCCATAGATGCATCAGTAGGCCTTGTTCATGCAACATCGCTTATGCTGCACCAACAATAGTTATGTTCTTCCTCTCCGTGACCCCATTATGTTGTGGGTTATGAGGTGCTATGAGTTCTCTTTGAATTCCTTCTTTGCTGCAGAAGTTCTTGAATCCATTAGAGATGTATTCTCCACCATTATCGCTCCCAAGAGCCTTCACTTGCTTCCCTAACTCTTTCTCCACCAGTGCCTTGAACTCATAGAACTTAGAGAATGTTTGATATTTCTTCTGCATGAAGAAGATCTAGCACTTACAAGAAAATTGATCAACACATATTACATAGTACTTATGTTTTTTTGTTGAAGCAACTAAGAAAGGACCACACACCTCTGTGTGAACTCTCTCAAGGATCCCCGAAGCTCGGTTTTCCTTCTCATGAAAGGTGGCCTTTACATTTTTTCCCATAGTACATCCCTTGCATGTGTTTGACTGCACAAGTGTACCCCTGGGAAGACCAGTAGAAATATGTTGCATGAATTTCAAGGCTCCATGGTGAAGATGGCCCAATCTCCTATGCCATAATTCGCCCTCATCCCGGCTTACCACTTGATCTGCCTTGCCGATCATTGTTGCATAGCCATCTACCTCCAGCTTGTAGAGATTCTTAACTCGAATCCCTATCCTCTTGGCTTCAACCATTGTTTTATGTTACAAGAAAGCTTTTCCATCACTAAAAACAACGTCATAGCATCTATCCTCCAACATTGCGACTGAGACCAAATTTTTCTTCAGACCTGGTACATGCATCACATCTTTTAATTGAAATGGTTTACCTGACTCCCTCTGAAAGGTAATGGTACCAATCTTGGTAGCACTGTATCATATGTCGTCACCCATTTCAATATGCATCTAGAGATATTTCTCCTCCAAGTCACTGAAAATTTCATTATCTCTCGTCATGTGAAAGGAAGCGCCACTATCCAAATACCACATAGATCCCAATGCACTGGACACCATGCATGCGATCAATGAGAAGTTAAGCTCAAATTTCAAGGCAAGGGCCTCACAACCTGTAGATCTAGTTGCCTTATTGTTCTTCTTCTTTTGTGGACAGTTAGTAGCAAAATGCCCATGCTCGTGACAATGAAAACACTTCACCTTGGACATGTCCTGCTTCTTGCCATTCTTAGACTAGGATTTTGAATGGAATTTCTTCCCCTTCCCCTTCCTCGCCTTGGAAGCCAAAGCACAATCCTCTTCATCCTCATTCTTAGATAAATATCCATCTCTGGTGTTCCGTCTAAACTCCTCTTGCACCAAATCGGACCACAGTCGTTCCCAATCTAGCAATTTTTCCCTTCCATTGACAAAGTCTTGATAATTGTGCCAACTATTGGGAAGTCCTGGGAGATCCAAGCTCACCAAATCATCATCAACAACTATTATTCCAATGCTCCCCAGTTCATCCCAGAATTGGACAAACTTTGTTAGATATTTTGGAATGGTGTCGCCCTTAGCCATCTTGATCTTCCTGAGTTTATCTTTGAGCACCAATTTCCTATGGTCGTTGATGCTTTGGAATAGATCCGTTAAAGCCTTCCACATTGCATATGGTGTGGCTTTCCCATGGAGGCTTGAGACAATGTGGTCTCGTACTCCCTCCAGTAGGATCCTCCTCGCCTTTGCCACTTTCTTTTGCCATGCATCAAGATTTGCAGCATCTGCAACATCAGGTTTAGGAACATCTTTGTCAATGAATTCCTTCAACCCATTGTCTTTGAGTACTTCCTCCACTTTTCCTTCCAATAAATGTAGTTCGAGTTGCCCTTGAGTGCATACTCTAACCTCAATCCATTGAAATCCATTCCGATCTTGAATCAGCTATAGCACCAAGAAATTCTTTCTACAAATTCGAATTCTATCCAGTCACAAACTCAGCTCCTGATTCACTTCTAAAATTTCTTGTGCTCTGATACCATGTATAAATTATACAACATGCATGTAAATCTTGGATTCACCCGATCTAACAATGTACTAAATTTAAATACTGAATCGCTTCTACAAATATTTTTTGGAATTAAAAACACAATTGCTAATCGAATGAACATGAAGAAAGATCAATCACACACAACACAGATAATTTCCTGGGGAAAGCTTACAACTAAAAACCCCACTATCTTCTATTGTGTATTAAGCATGGATCATGAAACAATTACATACAAAAATATTCTCACAAGAGCCCTCCAGTACTCAGCTAATTGTCTCACACTGTCATATGAAAAACTGACCAACACATAGCCAATTCTCAGCCTCCAGACAGCCTGCCTTGCTTGCGCAATCCCTGATGGTAAAGATCTCTAAAACACAGGAATTATTGCCTGCCTTGACTACTCAAGTATCATGGGCACTCCAATGGGTGTTTTCCTGCATGTGTGCAAGACAATAATCCTACAACTAATAGTCAACTTCCCTTTCACCTAGAACTCAACTGGGTCTCCACTGGATCTGACATGCATATAACTAATAATATTAAATACTCAGTTGCATGTGAGATCACTGATTATGAATTAATTAATATTTAATTCACTGAATCTCTCACTAGTGTATCTTCAGTTACAACTATCACAACTGACTTTAACTCACTTAACAGAGTTAAACTGATTTACAACCTGCACCAACTCATGCACCATTGCACTTCGAACTCTGTTACAACTAGAATTACTCTGCATGCCTCACCAACAACCTCTAACTTTAAATCCACTCGCTAACTGAATTTATCACTTTCACTTAACTCATTCAAGTCCACATTGAGAATAGATTACAATTTAATGTCCATCTTAATTAAGGGATAACCAAAATAGACATGCACCCAAAAATAGCACCATGGGCCCCACCCTAGTCCATGTGCTTAATGCATTAGTCGTGGGTTTTGAATCTTCTTGTCGAATCTCAACAATATAGTGAGTTTCACAAAGTTTCTACAATGATCTCTATCACACCAATTAACATAGACCCCTGTATTCTATCACAAAATGTTGACTTCAGTACACAATGTATCACAGTCTCGACCTTCCAACACAGTTGCAGACCTTTGTCCACAAAATATCACTATAGTCTAAGTATCCTAGATCAGATCTAGTCCTTTTTTCACTATGTACCACCACATCAACCTTTTTTATCTGATGCAAACCTCTTACTCACCACAAACAAGTAATATCTTTGTAGTGGTGTCACATGTTCGAATCTTCTCTATCATAGTAGCTTCATAGGTTTGGATTGTTCCTCACAATTGTCACCACATAATTCAAGTCAACCCACATAATTTTGTTTGTCACTAATTTTGGCACATGAGTTAAGATATATGTGTCGTCCTTCATAGAAATATTTGTAATCTAAGTAACTCCTTTTTATCTACTTCTTTCATTGATTCGTACCCCAGAAATTGATCTTATATATGTGTGTCAACAAATTGATTTTGGAAGTGAGTGAAAATGGCTTCATTTAATGGATGCAATGATATTTGGCTTCTTAGGTTTTCTTGCACACCAGACTTTCTATTAGGGTTTCTTCAATAGTGCTCTTGTCTTTACCATAGCTTTGTTACCATGTTGAGAAACCAAGTGTAGTAGAATTAGGCTTGATTCTCTATATTTATAATTACTTGTGAATGTTTAATGTCTTCTTATTACTTCTTAAATTTTATTCATCAAGAAATTATAAAAATGTTCAGTCTTTCAAGAAAATAAAGACACAGGAGACACCAAAATTAAGCTCCAAGCCGAGGAAAAACCCCACAAGGGGGAAACCCAACAATAGTCCTTCTCTTATAGAATCATATCAAAATGAGATATCCATTACCAAGACCAGAACTGCCGCAAAAATCTCCAGGTCCAACCCTCCTGCAAGTCACTTGCAAAGTCAAAGTCAACATAGGTAAAATTGGTCAACTTCTTGAAATTTTAGGCTTGCAGTAGCACCAAAAAAACTATTCTTCATTCACAAAATTCTTCTAGTGTGGACTTGTCTCTTCCCTTCTTTAATTCAACCTCTTTTCTCCTTTACTAGTTCAATAAATTTCTTCTTGTATGTGCTTGAATGATCCACCAAATAGGTTGAACTTCCTTATATATATATATATATATATATATATATATATATATATATATATATATATATATATATATATATATAATGACAAAAATAAAATAATAATGATGATGAATATGATAAATACATAAATGATAAAATTACATTATGAAGACCAACACTAGTTACAATTTCAACATCTTGTTTGTGTGTAACCTCTAATTGATGTTACTTAGATATGAGAACATGATTTCTATTCAATATTTTTTGCCATATGCATTTAGAAATCAACTATGGCAATGCTTAACCATTTGAAATATCATTTAATTTATCATTTATTGAACTTGTTCAATGGATCATTTAGTGTTTTTCATGAACCATCCAACACATTTCTCTTATCTTCAAACAACATATAGTCCCTATTTGCCTTGGCATCCCTTTTTTTTTTCTTTAGGGGTACGCTAGTGAATATTATGTGCGTAGAATGCAATTTTTTTTTAACATTCAATTTTATAGTTTTCACAATTAAACTACACAATATATGTCTAAATTCAATAAATTACCTCAATTGGAAATTATAAAAATTTAACTAAAAGATGGATTCTTTGACCACAACTTACACCACTAAGTAGGGTCTGGATAGTGCCTTAAGCTCAATAATAACAATCATGAGGAAAGATAGGTTTACCATATATGAGCTCAAAATAAACGAATTTCCCAATATTATAGCTTGCTCATTCACTTTAGGTATGGGGTGTGGCACAAATGAGTTTCCCCTTCGTACTTAGAACTTGGCATGGAGAGGTGGTTGTTATGCTATTAGATGGCATGCAAACTTACTGATTTTGCTTCAAGAAGCAACAATGCATTAAATACCCTAATTTCTATTTGAAAACTAGGGGGTAATTGAAATTTAAAACAAAGAATTTGAATCATTGGTCAAACTATAGTGAAGGAATGACAATATCATCTCAAAATATGGTTATTTGAGCAAAAAAAAATATTTTTCATAAGTTAGAATATGAAAAAAATGAAGAAAAAATCAAACAACATTAAAATTAAAAAGATTTATTTATTTATTTTTGTGGATAAAAGCATTATATTTCATTGCAAAAAAAACATGATGGCAAGGACATGCCAGCACCACCACATGATCCAGGTGTGGATCCTAATGACGATCAGGGCATGCTAGATGCCGAGGATCATCAGGAGGCCGGTGCAGAGAGACCTCCTCCTGTTGGTGCGCCAGTACCACCTTTTTCTAGGCGCGATTGGATTGATACTAGATACAGGATGGAGTTGGGAAACCAACTCACTGCATTGATTTTTAAGGCGGGCATCAGGCCCGCTAATATGATAGACATACAAGCCGATTGTAGGCTGTTACATATGTGGACAGGCATGCCGCGTGACATGTACAACCTGATGCGGCATGTCATAGGAGCTACGACTTTAGTTACACGGCTGAGGAGGACCGTTGCACGTTATAGCCATGGTTGAGATGCAGCACATGATCGACAGTCCACGAGTAGCTACTCATCAACTCATGATCGTTCACCTTGCGTCGGGCCAGATGAGCAGCCTCCACTAGCATCTAGCAGCAGTCAACATGGAGATCAGGCTGGACCATTGGCCACGTCCAGTCAGCAGCCTGCAGCATCTAGCAGTACGCATGATCATGAGCAGGCTGGACCATCGACCGTCGAGGCTGCACCATTGACTGAGCATGCCTCGACTAGTACTGTTATTGATGTTGTACCACCAGCTGATCCATGACATTTATATTACAGTTGTATATTTTTGACATTATTCAGTTATATATATATATATATATATATATATATATATATATATATATATATATATCTATCTATATATATATGGTCCATGTATTTTATTTTCATGTTGCAGTTGTACTTAATTTACATGTTGGTGATCATCATGATGTGTATATTGCTAGGTCATGTTAGATATGTTCATTTAATGTGCAACTTGCAGATAGATGTGTATGTGATAGCATGATTTATTTGACATGAGATGTATATTTGATGTTTGTGTTGTGATGATGTTATACAATGCTAATTGTGTTTTGTTAGATGATCATGATCACGATGATGTTAGTGAATTTGAATATGTTTTTTAGTCGAATATGATGTTTGTATGATGGTTATCATGATCATGATGTTTATTAATTAATTTAATATTAAATGACTATGATATTTATCAAATATTATGTCGTGATTGTAATTGAAATTTAAATTTTAATTGTATGTAAAATTGTAAAATTGTATTGTATTTGTAATTGTAAATTTAACTGTAATTGTATGTAAAATATTTGTAAAATTTTAATTGTAATTGTAATATTTAATTTATTGTGAAATGATTATAATTGTAATTTTAATTGTAATTGTATATATGATAAACTGTAAAATTGTAATTCTATTTCTAATTGTATGTAAAATTCTAAAATTGTAATTGTATTTGTAATTGTAATTGCATGTAAAATATTTGTAAATTGTAATTGTAATTCTAATTCTAATTATATGTAAAATATTCGTAAAATTTTAATTGTATTACTGTGAAATGATTGTAATTGTAAAAATTTTAATTGTATGTAAAATTCTAAAAATGTTATTGTAACTCTAATCGTAATTGTATGTGAAATTATGAAATTGTAATTCTAATTCTAATTCTAATTCTAATTGTTTGTAAAATATTTGTAAAATTTAAATTGTATTAGTGTGAAATTTTTAATTGTATTAATGTTAAATGATTTTATTAAAAATTTGTAAATTTGTAAATAATTGTAAAATAATAAATCTAGAATAATATGAAATTTTGTAACATAATAAATTTTAGAAAATAACGCAAATAAATTCAGAGACTTTAGAATTATCATTATTTTATTATGATCTTACATACCAAAAAAAAAAATAACTTTATACAGTACGCCATTTCTAGCGAAGGTTCCTAGTTTTTCATCTGGTGCGCTTATCATCGTAACCCGCACCGATGTGTCTTAGTACTATAGCGCACCGGTGCTTCACAACTCTTTCGCGCCGGTGTGTCATAAAACAATGCGCCAAAACATAAACCGCGGTCTTACGAAACCGCACCAGTGCGCATATAAAACCTCATGCACCCTAACAGGGTAATAAAACCTCGCGCAAACCGGGTATGCCATTGAAATATATTTTCTTAGAAGGCAAATTTATTCTGTAAAGTGCAGTATTAGAGCAGCAGAGGGTTCGAATCGCGGGCAATAAATTTTCCGAGAAGATGAGGGTTTGAAAAGATGAGAGTTCAAATTTCGGCTGAGAGGTTTATAGCAGAGAAAATGAGTGATTCAAACAGAAAGAAGGACAAAGACACTTGTAGGGATGCAGACAGATACAGAGCTCGACAGAGTACAAAAGGAGAAAATATTTATGAAAAATCTTAGAAGGGTGGTCGAGAAAGCTCAGTTGAGACCGGCGATAGCGTTAAGAGGCCCGGTCACGAGGGTAAGTATTTTCTTGATCATGGTAGAGAGCCTTCAGTTGAGGCCGACGATAGGGTTAAGAGGTCCCATGATGGAGAAAGGGAGAGCAGAGTTTATGGCAGAGAAATACCTATCGACGCTCTGGTGACGAACAAGGTGAAATGGTCCTTAGAAAGCAAGGAGTCTTATTTGCTAAGGGATGTCAAAGAGAGATCAATTGAGTCTCTTGAATGGGCTAAGAGATCACATGAAGGTAACGATTCTCATTCTTACAAGGATGGCAGGGAAATATTGGACAGTAGAGAAAGGTCAATCGAGACAGTCGATAAAGCCAAGAGGCACCATGAAGGGAAGGATTCTCATTCCCTTAAGGATAGCATAGAAACATCAATTGACGTTGTTGATCGGGCTGGTAGGTCCCACAATGGGAAATATTCTCATTTCTATAGGGATAGTAAATCGAGGTTGTTAATCATTGTGCCATATCTAAAATAGGCACAATGTGTACATTACGATAAAACAGATTGGCTTGTTCGCTTTGATGACCATGTTCACTTGCTCTCTATAGAATGCATTTAAAAGTTGGGAGTATTGTCCAAGCTTCGGCTGCCTTATATAAACTTTTACCAGCAAAGCTGACATCGCATAAAATCACATCTTCGGCTTTCAATTGAACCCGAATGGAATCTCTAACTTGTCTAAGTTGTGGTCCTATGGATAACGAGGAATATCACATGGAAGGTACTCAGAAATCAAAATCTTTGAAAGTATAGGTGAATTAGCACTTATCAAAGAACGAAATGCCTAACAAAATGCGAACGGGATACACTTAAGGATTCCTTGGTTCCATTTTTTATTGAAAATGATGCTCTCTCTGGATTAAACTAGTAAAAATTTTTCTTATATTATAAATGGAAATCCAGTGACCATTTCTATGGGAATAAAAGTATAGATACCTGCAGCTACCATATTTCCACTTGCAAATCAGTTTCCCATTGGAAGAGCTAATGTAATAGCCCATTTTGCAATGTCTTTCCTCTGCTCAACCCTATACTCATTTTTTACGGGAAACCATTGCCTCCACATGTAATAAATGCATCCTCTAGTCGAAAATTGGTCTTCTTCTGCTAACAAATGCAGAATGAAGGACACGTTGTCATTTCTTCCAGAACATTCAAGGTTATTTTCTCGTAAAACAGAGATTGTATAAATTTTGTTAAGATCAAGATAGAAAGAACAAAGGAGAAAAGAGGAAATTTGGAGGAGGAACTTACAAATGAGCAAGCAGATCATGGGGCACATTTTCTTGTTGCAAGTTATGGAAAGGTTCAAGTTTCTTTTTCTGAAAGAAGAAGAGGTGTAGTTTTGAAAAGAAATAGCCCAAATATTTTCATAGCAAAATGTACATTTCCAACATGTCTAATTTTGGTGTACACACGTAAAATTAATTTCGATGTCTTAACCGCAAATCGGTGCTAATGTACAAATAACAACACCGATGTGTTTTAGTTACTGTGCACCGGTGTGTTTTAGTTACCGCACATTGGTGTCGTATTCCAATGGACGCACTGGTGACGAATAACCACAAACAAAAAAAGCGCAACTCTATTTTCTTTAAGTGAAAAAAAAAAGCGGCAAATTGAAAAATGGGCGACAAAATATTTTCGAAAATCTAATTTCATAAAAAAATTCTTTAAATACTAAACACTTTTCATTATTTCACTATTTTTGCTAAAATTTTCAGCCAGAGATTTGCAAGAGACATACCTGGAGCAAGAGAGCACAAGATCACTATGGAGCAGTGAAATGCGTTCAAATAGTATTCAGACAATCAGAATCCAAACCTCTGGTGATTCAAACCCTATAGCATAGAATTTCAAACGATCTCATGATAAAATTTCATTTTTTTTTACTTTTTCTGTAGCTTTTTTACGAAGTAAGAAAAATATTTCAATTTTTTTTTCATTTTCAAAGAAATTTTTTTTTATCCATTTTTACCCTAAACCCTTTTTTTTTTTTGTTTTTTCCCTTCCATCTCCCTGTTTCTGTGATTTTGAAATTAGGGCTTTTCATTTTAGATTGACATCCAACCCACAGGACAACTTGCATAGTCGAATTCCAATCCGTGTCGGTCGTTGTGTGAATTTTTGAAAAAAATGGATTTTTTTATCGGTGCACCCTGTGTAACCTAGCGCACTGCGCAAGTACTATGTAATAAAAAATTTAAAAACAATTTTTCTTTAATCAGTGCGCCATATCTAAAATAGGGTGCCGGTGCACTATGTTACGAGGAGAGCACCGTACGGTCTAGTATACTATTTGTGTGGTGCGTTTATAATACCTCCACGCACCGACGTCGGTGCGTACATCATGAAAGGAACACCGATTTCTTGAGATTTATTTTTTACCTGAAAAGTTGACAATTTATTTACAAATATATTAATGAATGATATGGTACAGGTTTCATATTGATAAAGAAATGATTTACAAGAGATCAAGTAACAAAACACTGATAACACATCAAGAAAAACAAAAAAGCCAAGTTCTTTGTAAATTCTTTACAAAAAATATTATTTTTGAACTATATGTAATTTTAATTAATATGTATTGTTTACTATGTATCATGCAGAGACACAAAATGACAAAGCTCGATAAGATTATTTCTGATCTAGGACTAGAAGAGCGTAAAAACTTAATGGAAAAATTGCAAAAAGATGAATCAAGTGAATGAAAAAATACTATCAATCCAATGAGTTTCTTTTTTTAATTTTCATTAATAATATACTTAAAATTATTATATAACATGTGTCAAACAATCTATTAATTCACATATGTTTAATATTCTACAGGGACCAACAACTCAGAAAAGGAATGTTGTTATAAGAAAAGAAAAAAAATAGAACATGCAAATGAAAATGACTTGCTCCTTAGCTCATCTAGAGTGGTGCTGGAGGTTAACAAAAGGGGGAACAAAATTTACAAAAGTTTGAGGGATCTAATGGAATGAATGTATAGACGTTCTTTCCACTTACAATACAAAAATCAATCCAATGATTCCAAGGACGAAATTTTATCTAAACTACACGAAGAGTTTCCATAGAATCAGTCAATGAGACATGTCAGACTTTTAATAGCAAAGATGTACAACAACAAAAAAGAAGGAATGAAAAAGTAATATTCCTTTAAATGTTTGTCTAGAATTATTTATAAATATCACTTTTGTTATATTTACTTTTCATATATCAATATAAAAATTAAATAGTTTATTGTCATGTTACATTTTCAGGAAGATTATGGAAATCTCAAAAGATGAACGAGCTGATATCAAAAATATGCCAGTAGGAATGTCCAAAAATGTGTACAAGGAGATGGTCAAAGAAATGGACAAAATTGCATCATAGGAGGAGCCATATCAACAACAACGTGCTTCAAATGAATATGTAATCATTGAATTTTTTGATCATTAGGTACAATAAATAAAAAATTTAGCATTAAATATTAATTTTCAAGTATTTTCTTGCAGAAAAGAAAAGAAAATAGAACCCATTCAAGACATAAAACAGGACGACAAGGAAGAAAAGGGTTGATATCTAAGTTTGTGAGTAATTGTTACTTCCTTATAACAACTTAACTAGATTTCATTTTTGTATTTTTTAAGTTGTTTTACAAAAATCATCATTGAATGTCTTCAAACAAGTGCTAACATACAAAGAAGAACCGTCAAAGGAATTGATTGAAATTGGGTTAAATATGGGTTGTGAGTATATGTTGGCATATCAAAAATTAATTGTGGAATTTGTAAGAATCTATCGATCTTGTTTTACTTAGCTCCATCTAAAATTAATAGAACAAAAAAATATTTTATATTAAATATATGATTTGCTATGGGGTATAAAACTTGCAAGAAACAAAGTATGGAACTGCACCAAAAGATGAAATTTTGAAAGATGGCATGGTGCATGGTTTTGAAAGAATGTGTATAGTTTATGATTCTATTATTGCTATGTTACGTCATTTAATTTCTTTTCGATTTACATTGATGTATATTATTTAATATTGTAATTTTCATTATTCTCACCAACGTATATACACTCATTTCAATTTATTTTTATGTTTGTATATGGAAGGTGAAGAAAAAGAAAACAATCAACACTGTGAGCAAAACATTCCTGAAAATAACCCAAGTCATGGAAGTAGCTCTAGCAGTGACAGCAGTTCAAGCGAAGAATGATGATCACTATGTTTGGATATCAAAGCAAGGCATTGTATTTTTTGAAATATTTTTCTATGAAATCAGACATTTTGTTTAATGTAATGGACATAGTGTCCCAATTGAAAGACAAAGAGATACCAATAATTGTCCCATTTTGAATGACAAAGCTTGTCTTATTCATATATATATATATATATATATATATGTGTGTGTGTGTGTGTGTGTGTGTGTGTGTGTGTGTGTGTTTTAATTTATTCTATTGTGTTCTCCATTGTCATTCTCAAATGAACTAATAAAAATTTAATTCATATGAATACTGTTATAAGATATATATGTGTCAACTTTTGATGAATAATGAATTTTAAAAAATCACAATAATTATGATACAATATAACAAATTAATCCAAACATCACATTCAAATGCATTAATAAAAATTTAATTAATATGAATATTGTTATAATATGTGTCGACTTTTGATGAAAAATGAATTTTAAAAAATCACAATAATTGCACTGTCACAGGTCGATGTTTCTAAAGTAAAATGACTCATTGGTGTGTAACAATTAATGTACATTGGTGCGTTTCTACGACTGGCTGGGCACCACACAAATACAAAACCAGTGCGTCCAGTTGTTTTGTGCGATACTGCGGAACAGTGTGTTTATGTGATACTACGCACCGATGCATTTGTACGACGTATGGGCACCGCACAAATACCAATACCAAATATAAATATCAGTGTGTTTGTTTGATACGGCGCACCAGTGTGTTTCTATAAGTCTACGTACCGGTGCGTTGAGACAACCTATGTGCACCGCACAAACCCCAAGACCAATTGGTACGGCCCCTACGTTGTATCACCAACACTGCGTCCGGTGCGGTTTTATACCTTGACGGTCCGGTGCAGGAACCTTCAACTACCTCGGGGCCATCGTCTAGATGACATGCACCTGTGCGTTGAAACCTTAGTAGCGCACCGATGAAAAAAACTTCCATAATAATATAAAATAGCAGTTTTCGAGTTATGTTGAATTTCACATTAAAAAATAACGAAACCTCCAGTAACCATAAACGGATGTTATAGAAAATGTTATTTGACAATTTTGGCCAATTTTATAACACTAAAAACCTCATTTATAACCTCACAGAGGGTCTTTTCCTTAACATTGCACCCATTTTGTATTTTTTGAAAAACCCTCCTACTAATATATAATTTAACATACATGAATATTGGTGTTTTTTTAAATAATATCTTCACAATTCCGGAAAATACTGAGTTCTATTTCATTTTTGTTCTTCTACTTTTTCAATTTTATGAATTTAATATTTTATTTACACACGATTACATAAATTAGAATTGAAATATTTTATGGAGTTATTAAAAAATTATTGTTTACATATTTTATTTACTGCCACAATTACACAAATTAGGAATTTAAGTTTTTTATTAACCATACGTACTAATATATTTTGTTTAACGTGCATACCAATGGGTGTTTCTCTTTTCAAATATTCATTTCACAGTTCAAGAAGGAACTACCTCCATCTATTTAACTCCAATAAATGATTTTCAATGTAAAGAGTGAGAAAAAAGCACAAATTTAATTGTTTTTTATTTAAAATTTATTTAAATTTGATTGTATTATTTAACTCCAATCCAAAATGTACAATGATAAACATTGTTTCTTTCTACAGTTTGGAAGAGTTGGTCATTTATGCCTCCTTGCTGGGGATGCATATTTGTTATGCAGTGAACGGTGTTCGTGTGAAGATATTTTGAGATAAAACTGAGCTTACAGATCGTCTCTTTGTTGAAATGTCAATTATACCAACTCACAGTTTGACAAATTCATGGCTTCGAAAAGGAATACATTCCCAGGATAATTTTCCAATTAATGATGAGAACTTATGACCAATGTGAATTCATCAATACAGTCCAATGATCTCAAACATACTACTTAAAAATAAGTATATGGGCAGTTCCAAAAGAGAATGCTACATATAAATCACCAAGGTTGAAGAAAAGTATCATATGTAGCTCAGAGGATATTTATGAATATGAATGGGAAAATGACACAAAATCGAACAACGGTCTATGGGTAAACCCGAGCTTCAAATCGAGTTGCGATGTCTTTATTTTTGTGCAGAACAAAAATTTGCAGAGTTGATATGCGAGGTGGTGAATTAAGTTGCAGCAGGAGAGACATTGATTGATATTGGTGCGTCACAATAAAGGACCTTGTTGGACTACATGCTCTCCACACGGTGCTTCCTTCCCTTTTGATGCCTACTTACTTTCACATTTATGCAACGCTTCAGGTGCATTAAAGTCTGAGCCATTACGAATTTGACTTGAATTCAAGTGTTCAGCGGTTTAGTAATTCACCGCACATACGTATTGGCCCTACTATCCATGTGAACGACAACATGGTTATCTCTACATTACATAGCCCGAGTTCACATGGTTGATTCCATCTCTCATCTCTATTACCTGATGAGACACAAAATCGGAGCGAAAAAAGGGGAGGACAAAAATAGTGAGTATAGTTAGTCCATTTTTTGTTCAAAATAAATGTATAAATTTCCATTAATGAATAGAAAGAGTGGTGTATGTGCCCTGAGTTTGAGTTTAAGTCTATTGTGAATTCTCGGAATATTCTGGGATTAAATGGATATGGGACAAGAGATCAATTATTTGACATCACATATCCATCAGATTTTGGAAGGCTATCCATGACTTATATGAAAAGGATAAGCATCGAGGATCTAAATATTTGAATTTTATGTAGAAAGTGAGGAATATTATTACAACCTAATATAAGAATGTCGAGGTTGTGATCCAAGGGTTGTGTGTGGAGGTTTGGTTCTCATAAGCCTAGTAGTGATATTTCATCCTCACAATCCCAGTGGTCCAATACTCAGTAGGACTATGTACACCTAAGAACTACTCCAAAAGCCATTTAATCTTTATGGACCATAAACAAGGTAACTCCAGGTGACATGTTTTTCTTTGAATAATGTTGATAAGTCAGTTTGCATTCATGGATAACAACAAGAGATGGTTGTCTTCACTAGTGGTTTGGAAACTAAATTATGATAGACTTACCCACTCTATAAACAAAAAAAATATGGCATCCACTATTTATATAATTGTTTATATATCAAAAAAAATTACAGGAAAGTTCACATATTTTATTTATTTTTAAATCTCCAAAATTAATGTGAAGTTAGATTAATTAATAATATATCTCCATTCTATAATTTCATTAAATTATAATAGTTTATTAAATCATTGTTTTCAATAATATATGTTCATTTTATTGATATTTAATTTTTGCATATAAAATATTTATATACAGTTTATTTATCATTCTTTGTCTTGTACTGACATTCATTTCATTTTTTTTGTATATTTATTTAAATTTTATTGCATTTTGATGTGTATTTTTAAATTTAACAAATGCAGAATGAAGGACTTGTTGTCATTTCTCCCAGAACATTCAAGGTCAGTTTCTCGTAAAACAGAGAATGTATAAATTTTTTTAAGATCAAGATAGAAAGAACAAAGGAGAAAAGAGGAAAATAGATGCCAAGTTGGAGGAGTCACTTACAAATGAGCAAGTAGATCATGGGGCACCTTTTCTTGTTGCAGGTTATGGAAAGGTTCAAGTTTCTTTTTCTGAAAGAAGAAGAGGTGTAGTTTTGAAAATAAATGGCCCAAATATTTTCACAACAAAATGTACATTTCCAACATGTCTAATTTTGGTGTACACACGTAAAAGTAATTTCGATGTCTTAACCGCAAATCGGTGCTAATGTACATAAAATAGCACCGGTGCATTTCAGTTACTGCACATCGGTGTGTTTTAGTTACCGCACACTGGTGCCGTATTCCAATGGACGCACCGGTGCGGTGCCATTAAGTGACGCACTGGTGACGAATAACCGTAAACAAAAAAAGCGCAACTCTATTTTCTTTAAGTGAAAAAAAAAAGCGGCAAATTGAAAAATGGGCGACAAAATATTTTCGAAAATCTAATTTCATAAAACAATTCTTTAAATACTAAACACTTTTCATTATTTCACTATTTTTGCTAAAATTTTCAGCCAGAGATTTGCAGGAGACATACCTGGAGCAAGAGAACACGAGAGCACTATGGAGTAGCGAAATACGTTCAAACAGTATTCAGACGATCAGAATCCAAACCTCTGGTGATTCAAACCCTATAGCATAGAATTTCAAACGATCTCATGATAAAATTTGATTTTTTTTACTTTTTCTATAGCTTTTTTACGAAGTAAGAAAAATATTTCAATTTTTTTTTCATTTTCAGAGAAATTTTTTTTTATCCATTTTTACCCTAAACCCTTCATTGTTTTTTTGTTTTTGCTCTTCCATCTCCCTATTTCTGTGATTTCACAATTAGGGCTTTTCATTTTAGATTGACATCCAACCCACAGGACAACTTGCATAGTCAAATCCTAATCTGTGTCGGCCGTTGTGTGAATTTTTGAAAAAAATGGATTTTTTTTATCGGCGCACCCTGTGTAACCTAGTGCACCGCGCAAGTACTATGTAATAAAAAATTTAAAAACATTTTTTTTTTAATCAATGCGCCATATCTAAAATAGGGCGTTGGTGCGCTATGTCACGAGGAGAGCACCGTACGGTCTATTATACTATTTGTGTGGTGAGTTTATAATACCTTCTCACACCGACGTCGGTGCGTACATCATGAAAGGAACACCGGTTTCTTGAGATTTATTTTTTTACCTGAAAAGTTGACAATTTATTTACAAATATATTAATGAATGATATGGTATAGGTTTCAGATTGATAAAGAAATGACTGACAAGAGATCACTTAACAAAAACATTGATAACACATCAAGAAAAGCAAAAATGCCAAGTTATTTGTAAATTCTTTACAAAAAATATTATTTTTGAACTATATGTAATTTTAACTAATATGCATTGTTTACTGTGTATCATGCAGAGACACAAAATGACGAAGCTCGATAAGATTATTTCTGATCTAGGACCAAAAGAGCGTAAAAGCTTGATGGAAAAATTGCAAAAAGATGAATCAAGTGAATGAAAAAATACTATCAATCCAATGAGTTTATTTTTTTAGTTTTCATTAATAATATACTTAAAATTATTATATAACATGTGTCAAACAATCCATTAATTCACATATGTTTAATATTCTACAGGGACCAACAACTCAGAAAAGGAATGTTGTTATAAGAAAAGAAAAAAAATAGAACATGCAAATGAAAATGACTTGCTCCTTAGCTCATCTAGAGTGGTGCTGGAGGTTAACAAAAGGGGGAAAAAATTTTACAAAAGTTTGAGAGATCTAGTGGAATGAATGTATAGACGTTCTTTCCACTTACAATACAAAAATCAATCCAATGATTCCAAGGACGAAATTTTATCTAAACTACACGAAGAGTTTCCAGAGAATTGGTCAATGAGACATGTCAGACTTTTAATAACAAAAATGTACAACAACAAAAAAGAAGGAATGAAAAAGTAATATTCCTTTAAATGTTTGTCTAGAATTATTTATAAATATCACTTTTGTTATATTTACTTTTCATATATCAATATAAAAATTAAATAGTTTATTGTCATGTTACATTTTCAGGAAGATTATGGAAATCTCAAAAGATGAACGAGCTGATATCAAAAATATGCCAATAGGAATGTCCAAAAAGGTGTACAAGGGGATGGTCAAAGAAATGGACAAAATTGCATCACAGGAGGAGCCATCTCAACAACAACGTGCTTCAAATGTAATATGTAATCATTGAAATTTTCGATCATTATGTACAATAAATAAACAATTTAGCATTAAATATTAATTTTCAAGTATTTTCTTGCAGAAAAGAAAAGAAAATAGAACCCATTTAGCACATAAAACAGGATGACAAGGAAGAAAAGGGTTGATATCTAAGTTTGTGAGTAATTGTTACTTCCTTATAACAACTTAACTAGATTTCATTTTTGTATTTTTTAAGTTGTTTTACAAAAATCATCATTGAATGTCTTCAAACAGGCGCTAACATACAAAGAAGAACTGTCAAACAAATTGATTGAAATTGGGTTAAATATGGGTTGTGAGTATATGTTGGCATATCAAAAATTAATTGTGGAATTTGTAAGAATCTATCGATCTTGTTTTACTTAGCTCCGTCTATAATTAATAGAACAAAAAAATCTTTTATATTAAATATATGATTTGCTATGGGGTATAAAACTTGCAGGAAACAAAGTAGGGAACTGCACCAAAAGATAAAATTTTGAAAGATGGCATGGTACATGGTTTTGAAAGAATGTGTATAGTTTATGATTCAATTATTGCTATGTTACGTCATTTAATTTCTTTTCGATTTACATTGATGTATATTATTTAATATTGTAATTTTCATTATTCTCACCAACGTATATACACTCATTTCAGTTTATTTTTATGTTTGTAGATGAAAGGTGAAGAAGAAGAAAACAATCAACACTGTGAACAAAACATTCCTGAAAATAACCCCAAGTCATGGAAGTAGCTCTAGCAGTGACAGCAGTTCAAGCGAAGAATGATGATCACTATGTTTGGATATCAAAGCAAGGCATTGTATTTTTTGAAATATTTGTCTATGAAATCAGACATTTTGTTTAATGTAATGGACATAGTGTCCCAATTGAAAGACAAAGGGGTACCAATAACTATCCCATTTTGTATGACAAAGATTGTCTTATATATATATATATATATATATATATATATATATATATATATATATATATATATATATGTTTTAATTTATTCTATTGTGTTCTCCATTGTCATTCTCAAATGCACTAATAAAAATTTAATTCATATGAATATTGTTATAAGATATACATGTGTCGAATTTTGATGAATAATGAATTTTAAAAAATCACAATAATTATGATATGATATAATAAATTAACCCAAACATCACATTAAAATGCATTAATAAAATTTTAATTAATATGAATATTGTTATAAGACGTGTCGACTTTTGATGAATAATGAATTTAGAAAAATCACAATAATTGCACTGTCACAGGTTGATGTTTCTAAAAAATACAAAATGAACACCGGCGCATGTCAATTAATGTACATCGGTGTGTTTCTACGACCTATGGGCACCACACAAATACCATAACCAATTAAAAATCTCGGTGTGTTTTGTGCGATGCTGCGCACCAATGCGTTTATGTGATAGTACGCACCCAGTGTATTTGTACGACGTATGGGCACCGTACAAATACCTATACCAAATATAAATATCGGTGTGTTTGTCTGATAAGACACACTAGTGTGTTTCTAAAAATCTATGTACAGGTGTGTTGAGACGACCTATGGACATCGCACAAATCCCAAGACCAATTGGTACGACCCCATGCGTTGTATCACCAACACTGCGCCCGGTGCAGTTTTATACCTTGACGGCCCGGTGCAAGAACCTTCGACTGCCCAGGGCCACCTTCCAGATGACACGCACCGGTGCGTTGAAACCTTAGTAGCACACCGATGAAAAAAACATCTATAATAACCTCCGGCCGCCGAGTTTTTTTAGTTATGTTGAATTTTTGTTAAAAGCTCTGCCAAAACCTCCGTAACCATAAATGGATGTTGTAGAAAATGTTATTTGACAATTTTGGCCCATTTTATAACACTAAAAACCTCATATATAACCTCCGCTAGAGGGTATTTTCCTTGTAGTGCACCATTTGCCTTATTTTTGAAAAACCCTCTACTAATATATTTTATTTAACATACATAGATATTGGTGTTTTTTTTTTAAATAATTATTTCACAATTCTAGAAGAAACTCCCTCCATCTTATTCCATTTTTTTGTTCTTCCACTTTTTCAATTTTGAATTTAATATTTTATTTACTACACAATTACACATAAATTAGGAATTGAAATATTTTATGAATGATACAAAAAATTATTTGTTTACATATTTTATTTATTACACAATTACACAAATTAGGAATTTAAGTTTTTTATTAACCATACGTACTAATATATTTTGTTTAACGTGCATACCAATGGGTGTTTCTCTTTTCAAATATTCATTTCACAGTTCAAGAAGGAACTACCTCCATCTATTTAACTCCAATAAATGCTTTTCAATGTAAAGAGTGAGAAAAAAGCACAAATTTAATTGTTTTTTATTTAAAGTTTCTTTAAATTTGATTGTATTATTTAACTCCAATCCAAAATGTACAGTGATAAAAATTGTTTCTTTCTACAGTCTGGAAGAGTTGGTCATTTATGCCTCCTTGCTGGGGATGCATATTTGTTATGCAGTGAACGGTGTTCGTGTGAAGATATTTTGAGATAAAACTGAGCTTACAGATCATCTCTTTGTTGAAATGTCAATTATACCAACTCATAGTTTGAAAAATTCATGGCTTCGAAAAGGAATACATTCCCAGGATAATTTTCCAATTAATGATGAGAACTTATGACCAATGTGAATTCATCAATACAGTCCAATGATCTCAAACATACTACTTAAAAATAAGTATATGGGCAGTTCCAAAAGAGAATGCTACATATAAATCACCAAGGTTGAAGAAAAGTATCATATGTAGCTCAGAGGATATTTATGAATATGAATGGGAAAATGACACAAAATCGAACAACGGTCTATGGGTAAACTCGAGCTTCAAATGGAGTTGCGATGTCTTTATTTTTGTGCAGAACAAAAATTTGCAGAGTTGATATGCGAGGTGGTGAATTAAGTTGCAGCAGGAGAGAGATTGATTGATATTGGTGCGTCACAATAAAGGGCCTTGTTGGACTACATGCTCTCCACACGGTGCTTCCTTCCCTTTCGATGCCTACTTACTTTCACATTTATGCAACGCTTCAGGTGCATTAAAGTCTGAGCCATTACGAATTTGACTTGAATTCAAGTGTTCAGCAGTTTAGTAATTCACCGCACATACGTACTGGCCCTACTATCCATGTGAACGACAACATGGTTATCTCTACATTACATAGCCCGAGTTCACATGGTTGATTCCATCTCTCATCTCTATTACCTGATGAGACACAAAATCAGAGGGAAAAAGGGGAGGACAAAAATAGTGAGTATAGTTAGTCAATTATTTGTTCAAAATAAATGTATAAATTTCCATTAATGAATAGAAAGAGTGGTGTATGTGCCCTGAGTTTGAGTTTAAGTCTACTGTGAATTCTCGGAATATTCTAGGATTAAATGGATATGGGACAAGAGATCAATTATTTGACATCACATATCCATCAGATTTTGGAAGGCTATCCATGACTTATATGAAAAGGATAAGCATCGAGGATCTAAATATTTGAATTTTACGTAGAAAGTGAGGAATATTATTACAACTTAATATACAAATGTTGAGGTTGTGATCCAAGGGTTGTGTGTGGAGGTTTGGTTCTCATAAGCCTTGTAGTGAGATTTCGTCCTCACAATCCGAGTGGTCCAATACTCAGCAGGACTATGTACACCAGAGAACTACTCCAAAAGCCATTTAATCTTTATGGACCATAAACAAGGTAACTCCAGGTGACATGGTTTTCTTTGAATAATGTTGATAAGTCAGCTTGCATTCATGGATAACAACAAGAGAGGGTTGTCTTCACTAGTGGTTTGGCAACTAAATTATGATAGACTTACCCACTCTATAAACAAAAAAAATATGGCATCCACTATTTATATAATTGTTTATATATCACAAAAATTTACAGGAAAGTCCACATGTTTTATTTATTTTTAAATCTCCAAAATTAATGTGAAGTTAGATTAATTAATAATATATCTCCATTCTATAATTTCATTAAATCATAATAGTTTATTAAATCATTGTTTTCAATAATATATGTTCATTTTGTCGATATTTAATTTTTGCATATAAAATATTTATATACATTGTATTTATCATTCTTTGTCATGTATTGACATTCATTTCATTTTTTTTTGGATATTTATTTAAATTTTATTGCATTTTGATGTGTATTTTTAAATTTATTTCAATATGTAAATATGATTTACTTTTTAACTTATTACACAATCTTTTTTGAATAAATCTGAAATTACTTTTGCATCAAATTATTAATAAAATTAATGATAATTAATGAGGATGTATTGAAGTTAATGCACTTTATTGTTTTGAATTGCATTAACATTAAAATTAGTAAATTGAATTATTTTTACACCATATGGTTGTGGAAATTATTGCATCTAAATATTTTTCATCATTTCAATGTTAAAATCAAGACATTAAAACATTTAACATTATATTTTCATCAATATTAATGGAAAGTGTCGTTTTGTTTGCATTGTTATTGACATTAACGTAACTTCATCATTTTACATTATAGTATTATTTAAAGTTATGTTCCATTTTTTTGTGGTGTGTAGCATTGTTAATATCAATACAATATCAAATCATTTCACAACCAAATCATTTTAAATTGTAATGTTATTAACATTAATATATGGAATAGTGAATCGGTGTATGGTGTTTTTAAATTAATGAGTTATATGTCTTTAACAATGTAAAAGCAAAATAAAATGGAATCAATGCTTTAGAGTGAAAAACACACTTAATAAATAATTAAACTTGACTTTGAACAACTATTTTATTAAAAATATAACAACTACTTATAACTTGATGCTCTTTTATATTGTTATGCTTCTAATAATAACCCTATCACATAGAATAAAAATGGAATATGCCTTTAAAATTGGATAAATATTTAGCAATTTTCACAATTCTATTAAAGTTTTATGTTAATGTTTGTTATATTTGTTTTGAAAATCGAAATTGAATTATTATATTTATACCAACAAGGTTAACAGTTTTATCAATCTCTATGTATTTTAATTTTTTTTATTTACATGCTACTCTGTACACTATACCTTATTATTTAGCTATTTTGAAAAGAGAGAACAACTTGGTAAGCAACACAATCAAAGTTGTTTCAAATCATCAAAACAACTTTGCTTTGATTTCAAGTGTCTTGCATTGTACTCACTAAATCAAAGTAAATTTAGTTGGATTTTGTATGATGGTATATAATTGAAGTGCATTCGAGACAAGTCCTGACACCATGACCTTGGCTAATCTAGAATCCATTGGATCTATGGGAAATCATGGAATAAAAGGCAGTAAAGGGGAACATGACCTCGATGGGATTTTGTATGATGGTATATAATTGAAGTGCATTCAAGACAAGTCCTAACACCATGACCTTGGCTAATCTAGAATCCATTTGTACAATGGATCTATGGGAAACCATGGAATAAAAGGCAATAAAGGGGAACATGTCCACTGGAGCTCCCTTATAAGTCATGGATGGTACACGTTTGGAACATAGCATGTTTTATGTACAGTGAACACACAATTGGGTTACATTGTTTGGTAAAGGAACTGGAGGTTCCTTCGTGGCCCATGGCCTCATGGGTTAGTGAACGCAAGGGTTGTCTCATTATATGTCGTGTATTTGATGCAGAAAGGGTCCTTCACAAACTGAACATGGGATGAGATGTACAAAAGCAAAATGCACATGGGGTACGGATTAGCTACAAAAGCCATAGCCACATGGAGCACTTACAATGTGTGGATAGGCCTACGATCACGAAGTGGTTGGCCTTGGTAAATTCATTGTTACTAAGCGTTGTTCACTAGGGAGCATTAAATGCCATTTATGAGCATATGGTTAGAAAAATGTTAAATTTGATATGCCCCCGGTTGTAATATGCAAAGCACGGTTGCATTTGTTGTGTAATAAAGTATTGTTAAATAAGATGGTAAGCATTACTTTATAAGTATCAAGATGGTTGCATTTGTTGTGTAATAATGTATTGTTAAATAAGATGGTGAGCATTATTTTATACCTACCATGGGTAGGAAAGGGTTAAACCTAACATATAATTTAACACTTAATTTTGATGTGAGTATAATAAATTATATTTAAAATGAATTTAAATCTATTTTAATTTTGAATTTAATAAGTAGTGAAAGATTATATGTAGGGTAGTCTAATTTAAAAGAAATGGTTTTTTCACAATAATTTTTTGGTTAATTTTAATCAAAATGTAGAGAATTTTAAAAATTTGAGTTTAAGTTGTTTAAACTGTAGATTCCAGTGATCTAGGGGTTTTTTAGGGTGCTAAATCTATTTATGCATTCAAAAATGCATTTTAAACAACACAAAATCACATTCTTTCTTGAAATTGTTGAGTTTAAGTTATTTAAATTGTAGATTCCAGTGACCTAAAGGTTTTTGAGGGTGTTGAATCTATTTATGCATTCAAAAATGCATTTTAAAAAACAAAAAATCACATTATTTCTTGAAATTGTTGAGTTTAAGTTGTTTAAACTGTAGATTCCAGAGACCTAGGGGTTTTTCAAGGTGTTGAATCTATTTATGCATTCAAAAAGGCATTTTAAACAACAAAGAAACACATTCTTTCTTGAAATCGTTTTGCCCAGTTCCAGTGAAAAAATACATTTCTTCCATAAATTTATATATATATATGTGTGTGTGTGGGCATGATGGATTTGGAATTAAAATGAATTTAAATACATTTCTTCCATAAGTTAATATATATGGGCATGATGGATTTGGAATTAAAATGAATTTATATTGGGTTTTAGTATGCCATGTGTCAATTTTATGTTGATTATGAAAGGAATTACACATCTTTGTCATATTGAGCACTAAATGAATGAAATATTTTAACCATGATGAGCAAGAGCTATCAAATCCCTAGGAGTGCAAATATGTCCTCAAATTTTGATGCTTTTCTATACATGATATGCTAAAACTTAAAATAGATTTAAATTGGTTATATATATAGGACATGTTCATTCCATATTGAGCATGGAAACTTACACATCTTTCTATAGTGAGCAACACATTATTCAAATGTTTAATTCATAAGATTTTTTTTGGTTGAATTACCTTTTTATATATAAAAAGAGAGTTGGTGTTGAAATATTTTACTTAATTGACATTGCTATATTTTTTTTGTTATTAATATTTTTTTAAATTTCACGTGTACATTTTATATTAAAACCTAAATAAATGAACAACTGGTCTCTCTTAAGACTATAAAGTCCAAAAGACATAGTATTTTTTATTTTTATTTTTTAAAGTTTATATAAAATTATTGAACATTTAAGATAAGCATTGAAATATTTTATTTATGATTAGCATTAAAATGTTTTCGCTATTAATATTTCTTTTTAAATTTCATGTGTCAATTTCACAAATTAGGTTGTACAAAAGATTTTTTAATAATTATATATTTGATATTGAAATATTCCATTTAATGTGGGCATTAAGATTTTCTTTTTTTATTTAATACTTTTTAAATGACATGTGTCACCTTCATATTAAGGAATCTACTCATATTGAAAATACAAATAAAACAAATTATATTATTTAAGATGGGACATTGAAAGATTTTATTTATGGTTGGCATTGAAAGATTTTATTTATCGTTGACATTGAAATGTGTTTTTTTCTCAATGTTCTTTTTAAATATGACATGTCAACTTCATATTTATCACAAAAAGAATTACACATATACCTGTTTGATAATGTGTTATATGATGAAGTTGGATCATACTCATATGGGGTAACTTTGAACTAATGACATTTTCACAAGGATGCCTTAATAACACACCCATTTACCATCACTTTAAATCCTCATGGACAATCATTATAGAATTTCACTTAAGTTTAATTTTTCTCTTTCATCTATTTAGTTTGAGTTTTAGATAAATATGAGCTTTTGAAAAAATTAGAATTTGTTATAAATATTTTGAGTCCCTTAGGAAAGCTCACTTGGCAAGCTCATGAAAATATAAAATAATGTGAATATAATGACCCATGTCTAAATCCACCATTGCTTACATGTAGTTGTATGCTAGAAAATTGCTCAGTTCACTTAAGAGTTATAGCGGTATTGATAAGTTCTAAAAAAGTGTACAATTTACTTAGAAGTTATAATAATAACATTTTTAATCGATATATGAATACAAAACTAACTAAGCTTGGGGATAATGTTACATCAGGAAAAAAAACTTGGATTATTATTACTAAAATGCTTTAGAGGTAATATTTGGCTATAAAGAATTTGGTTCATAATATAACTAAATCAAAGCGTTGTTTTTTTTATTTATTTTTTCTAATTTGTGTTTTTATAAATATAGATTTTTGAGTTAATTTATTGTTATAAAAAAAATTATTTTTTTCATTTATTTATTGGTATTTATTGCTATTTGTGTTTGATAAATATATACTTTTGAGTCAAATTATTATCAAAAACTTTAAGATAATGTTCTATCATCTAAAACTTAAATTACCATTACTAAAACTTTAGATTATGTTTATTAAAACTTTAATTTATCTTTACTAAAACCTTTAAAATTAATATTCCATTATTACGAAGAACTTGATTTAATCCAAATAAAAAACTTCCATCTGCCCATAAAGTTTGAGTATGAATTTTCATAGAATTGTCCAAATCCTTTGGATCATCATTGCTAAAAACTTTTTGTGAATGATGTTATTTTATGAGATATTTTTTAGAATATAAAATATTTTTTGAAAACATGAATTTTTAAATTGTTAAAAAACTAAAAAATAGTTTTAAATTATAAGATCATTAAAAATTGAAATTAATATTTCATTGTTAAAAAACTTTGACTTATTTTTCTTCATAAATTTATTTTTCAAATTTTTGTTTAATAAAATTATCTGAAAAGCCAATTTTCCACCACCTTTATTTTATTGGCTATAATCTTAAATAAAAATTCTTAAGGTTATAAAGTATTCCTTTCGGAACTTACCTTTTCATATTCAACAAGTTACGTAGAGGGACTTTCCTATTCATATTCAAACAGCTAGAATCTCTCAATATTAAACTAGCTATCATATCATGTTGTTCAAGTTGAACAAGAGGAGAATTTAGAACTATAGGCTCTAACTCAAGGCTCTTCCTAACTAACTATAAATATAACTGATGATCATGAGATATCAAAGCTAGAACAAAGACTCCTTATAAGTAAAAACTAATTTTCATAATTGTCATATCTATGATCTACAATTTATGAATATAAATCTTAGATATGGCTATCATTTATATTGAAATTAAAACATCAATCTGATTATCATTTATATTGTAACCTATAATCTAAGAATATACACTCTAGATATAACTATTATTTATATTGAAATAGAGAACATCAATCTGGTTGATAGAAAACATCAATTTATAATATAAGTTATTTTTAAATTTTAAATATATATATTTTAAATGAAGTAATTTTGTATTTTTATATTTTGATTTTTTTAATTAGATTTAATCAAATAAATTATTATTTATTTTATTTTAATGTATTTTTAAATATATATATGTGAATTCAACTATTGAAAATCATTACATTATATAAATTTTATAACTAAATTTAAAATTCTTACAAATTCAATAAAATCTATTTACTAAAAATATATATCTCAAAAAACAAAATTTAAACTACGAGGATTTGAAATTTCAAAATATATATTCCAATACATTAGCTACAGTATCCTAAGAAACACTACGTTTTTTAATAACATTTAATGTTTACTGACCACTGTTGGCCCAAAAACAGAGTAGTGAAGTTCATCATGCTCTAGGAGTTCGTTTACCACAGAGAGACAGCAAGAATTATGCCTGATAATAAAGAATCTGTGTTAAATCAGAGCAACGGACTGTCAGAACAATTTGACAAATCTAGCAAGTGCCTTTACACTTAAAATTCAATACAGTACTTAATTCAGATACTGCCAGAAGGAAGGCTAACAGAAAATTGTTTCCCTGTGTCACAAAATCCAACCAGAAGAGACTAAAATCTTGTGCCCACATTTGCCGGAATTTCCCATAGAACTCCCCACCCCTCCCACTTAATCTATGTATCGCCACTGGTGGGCCGCTTGTGCCGCTTGTCAAGACAAATTGCAAATTTCAAAGCAGTATTATAAAGCCATGAAAAATTGCTTGTTGAGAGATAGAGTGTATTTGGAGTCCAGTTTCAGAAGGACATAGGCGAGTTCCAGTTTGCAGCATTTCTCAGCCGTCGGGTTTCGGAATTGAGCACGGAGACAGGCGTCGGAAAGGTGAGGAAGATTACTTTCTGTTTACAGGGTTCAGAAGTGTCTGCGAGCACAGTCATTCTGTTCCATTTTAGTGTAAATATTCTTCAAGATCAATCTTAATAAAAACGGACGCCCACTTAAAAGCGGACCCGGAGATGTAGTCTAGGAGGGACGAACTTCGTCATCAAATTATTTTCTTCTTCTTCTCTCTGTTTATTGTTGTTATTTAATCATTTATTGTTGCTGGTTTATATCGTCTTCCATTAAAGCATACTTCAGTTAACAATCAATCTAAAGGACAAACTAATCAAACTGCTTAAGCACTTTATTCGATCACATTCTGATCATTTTGGTATCAGAACAGGTTGTGATCTGTAGTTTTTTTGTCAGTGGATGTTAACTAGGTTGGGATTGCAGTGTGGAAAAGGCGAGCTTGAGGAATTCGATCCGGAGATTGGAAAGCGGAAACTCATTCATCAATCAATGACGACAGGGACTGAGACCGTTGAGACTCCTGAAGCTACTGAAAAGAAACCTATGGATGAGAATCAAATCTAGCAGATATTTCTAAACATGCTGGAAGAATTATATGAAGACAGGAAGACGAGAGATGCAGCCTCATCGTCGAAGGCATCAAAGAAGGAAAAGGGTAAAGGCAAGGTAGATAAATCTCCTTCTCCTCTGTCATCTCCATCATCTTCTTCTTCCTCTTCTACTTCTAGTTCTGAATCAGAAAAAGAAAAGAAACCTAAGATTCCATTATTGAAACTTGATGTTAAGTTCGAATTAGCTGTGTATGAAGGAGAAATAAACCCTGAGAAACTAGATAATTGGGTAAAACAGTTAGAAGTCTATTGTTGTATTCACGATATTACTGATGATAAGACAAAGATCCAATTAGCTACTCTTAGAATGGGGGGTACTGCTTTGATCTGGTGGGAAAGTAAGACACAGATAGATTTAAAGTGTAAAGGAAAAGTTATCACCTCATGGAATAAGTTTATTAAAGCTCTAAAGAAAAAATTATATCCATTGGGTCACACATAGCAAGCTGTAATGGATTGGCAGCGCTTGCGACAAGGTAAGGGATAGAATGTTCAAGAGTTCACACAGGAATTCAAAAAGAAAGAATTAGCACTTGGAATTTCTTTGGACACAAAAGAAACTTTGTTGAAGTATATTGGCAGTTTGCATTCATATTTGCAGCATACATTACTAATGTTCAATCCTAATGATTTTGATGATGTTTTTGTTCAATTTATTCATGTCGAATCGGGTGGTAGACCATTCAGGTTTACACCAAACACATCCAATCAGTTGGAAATTGAAAAAAAAAAAAAAAGGGCAAGTCCAAGGGAAAGAAGACTGCCACAACTCAAAAGGAAGATGAAAGACCTAGTGTACACATTACCAAAGTATTGGCCATGATGAAGCTAGGTGTTGGAAACTTCATCCGAAACTGAAGCCGAAGAAGTTTCAATCGAGGAAGGCTGAAACAACAATCCAGCAAGGCTTGGACTTGGGATCTGATTCAGGTGATGAAGTAAAATCACTGCTATGGTTACAACAGGTAAAATTTCTTATGCTAGTACTTCTGCTTCTTCAAACATCAAACAACATAATGAAGGAAAAAGAATCTAGTTATTTCATATAAGGGTAACTTCAAAGCATACTAAGATAGATACATTGTTTGATACGGGACCACAGGCGAATTTGATTTCCGAGTCATTGATTAAACAATTGGGTTTGAAAACACATAATCATCCAAAGCCATATCCTTTAGGGTGGTTAAAGGAAAAATCTCAAATTCATGTTACCAAACAGTATCAGTTAAAATTTGCAATCACAACTAACTATATCGATGAAGTGGAGCTAGATGTGATACCGTTAGACATTTGTGGAATTGTCTTAGGAAGCCCTTATCTCTATGACCATGATGCAGTATTTTATAGAAACGAACATATGTATCATCTCATGAAAGATGGGATTAAGTACATCGTTTGGGCACATAAAATCAAATATCACTTGAATTTAATTAATGCTAATCATATGAAGCGCTTAATAAGTTCAAGTAAGAGATACATACTCATGTCAATAAAAGAGCAACATAAGGATCTTATTGATACTTTTTCAGGTTGTGAAATTCAGTATGAAAGTAATTTGGTTAAAAAGGTAGATTCATTTCAGAATCTAGTTAAAGAACCAAAACATCTACTTCATTAAATGGAAATATCACATGAGTTGCAGTTGATGTCTTTTTCCCCTCTTTCTAATGTTTAAATGTATCACAAATCAGTTATAGAGCATAAAGAAATAATTAATGTGACCCAAATCATCTCTATACAGTTCACCCATAATTTTGGCTCATAATAAAAACGGGGCATGGGGAATAAGTGTCGATTGTAAAGTTGATTCAATTAAGAAGAAAAATTTCACAACATTGATAGATCATCAACAAACATATGAAGTTAAAACAGATGTTAAAGGTTATGCAATGGAAACAGTGATTCACATCGATTATCAGTTGCTTCAATACTTCCAGTCATATACTAAGTTGCAACAATCTCACTACAGTTGGATGGGATTTCTTCAACAAATTCACTTAGTTATTAAGGACAAGGAAAGTGTAACAAGAAAATTAGTTGATATGATGTCTTTGAATGCTTCAGTAGTACTGCATAAAAGTTCATTGGTTCATGAAAGTTATGTAGAACAGTATAATACTGATGATGATTTCAAAGAAAATTTTGAATCACTAACTCATAATGCTCAGACAGAAAGAGTGCAGGTTATTCGGGAAATTCATCTTTCTCGGATTGCAGGATATTTCGGCATAAGCAAGACTATGGCACAAAGTCAAAAGTATTATTACTGGCCTCATATGTATGAAACAAGTGTAAAGTACATAAAGGGATGTGTAATGTGTTCGACAAGCAAGCCATGCAATCAAAAGATTGGTTTGCACATACCACTTCCAGTTCCTTTGCAACCATGGGGCAACATGGATTTGGTTCAAGGAAAAACAGAAATGGTAAAGAGGACTAGGATACATATTCTTCGAGGTATCTGCAATAAACATCCTAAGATGTGGGATGGATTTTTAACTTAGGTGCATCAAGCTTACAATCAAGCCTTGAATTTTTCTGCGCCACAACAAGCATTGAGTCAAGTCAGGTTCAAATTGTGCCATGATAAGCATCACTTTCAGGTCGACGATCAAGTATGGTTGTATGTCATCAAAGTCAAGATGAAAGTGAGAGATTTGTATTCTCACTTATTGTCAATTTAGATTCAATCTTTTCTGGTCCAAAAGCTTTTAAGTTGAGAGGATTGATCCAAGAGGATCTTGATCAGTACAGTTCAGCAGAAACGTCCATTCAACTTCAACAGTTCGACATCCAGTTCAGTCTTCAGAATCATCAATTTGCTAGTGAAAAGGTCCTCCATATGTCATAAGATTCGAATTTTGTGATATGATGTAAAGGGTTTTAATCCTAAACTGAGGTTTAAAAGGACATTGTAAAGGTCTATGGTTAAAAGTTAAACCTAGATCTAAAACCCTAATACCTAAGTCTAAAACCCTATCCACATCATCTAAGACCTAAGGTTTAAAGACCTAAGTGATAGCCTAGGTTCTAAACATTAAGTATAAGTCTAAGACATTAAATCCTTATCCTAAGTTTTAAACCTATGAAAAAAAACCTAAGCGCTATATTAAAACCTATTCCTCGTGCAATGCTTCCTAGGTACAAATCGTTAAAACATTACAAAACCCATAATCGGACATTATTATAAAACTTTATAAATGTTACACATCACTAGATAACTGCGCAGTTAAAAGACCATGTCGGAGTTTTAAAAAACATGTGACAGGTTTCAATTAACCGCGGTAGGAGTTGTTTGGTTGTCTGCCAGTGGTAAACTCTGCAGAGACCGCCAATGGGGATCACATGTGATAGGTATGCAGATAAGGTAGCCATGACCATTGGAGCCACCCTAACCGTTGGGATCTGACCGCTAATATAACCGTCTAGAAATCTGCTCACATGCCGACGGTTTTCACCTCCACCTGGTTAGCCTAACCATCGGGCTGATATTTATATTATATGGTCAATTTTTGGGTTTTGCAATTAAATTCAACGCTAAGGATGTTAATACCTTATCACTTTATCCTAGTTATTAAATAAGAGATAGGGATTTAAAACCTAATAACTCAAAAAGCTCAACCATCTTCCCAATTTGGATATCAATGGTACAAAGCAGTATTATAAAGCCATGACAAATTTATTGTTGAGAGATAGAGTGTATTTGGAGTTCAGTTTCAGAAGGACATAAGCGATTTTGTTTGCAACATTTCTCAGCCGTCGGGTGTCGGAATTGAGCACGGAGATAGGTGTCGGAAAGGCGAGGAAGAGTACGTTCTGTTTACAGGGTTCAGAAGTGCTTGCAAGCATAATCATTATGTTCCATTTCAGTGTAAATATTCTTCAATATTAATCCTAATAAAAACGAACGCCCACTTAAAAGCAGACCCGGAGATGTAGTCTAGGAGGGACGAAATCTGTCATCAAATTGTTTGCTTCTTCTTTTCTCTGTTTATTGATGTTATTAAATCATTTATTGTTGCTGGTTTATATCATCTTCCATTAAAGCATACTTCAGTTAACAATCAATCTAAAGGACAAACTAATCAAACTGCTTAAGCACTTTATTCGATCACATTCGGATCACCAACCCTTGACAAATTCGACCCAATGGCCTTTAATAGACCTCTTACATCATCAGATGATCTGCCTTTATGCTAGATACATCAAATTTTTTTCCACTGACATCTTGCATAACCATAAAACATGGAATTTATTACAAAAAAACACCTATCTTACTTAACAATCCTATTTCAAAAAGGACTCAAAATCCTTGTCACTATCTATAACAACCTTATCTATTTCAAATTACATTATTGACAAGTGTATCATCACATGGTCGAATTTGGATAATGATATTCAGTTCTTCATGACCACTTTGCTGACCTCCACAAAAGCAAGAAACCATATCTTGTTTTTTAGGCATAGGATATTTTTCCTTCTTTGAACATTCTAACCATCATTTAATCTTCATTTCGTGGTCCTTGGCTATTGAATATTATCTTGACATGTCCCATCACTCTTTCCTAGCCCCTAGTTGTTTAAAGCTACTTTAAAAACTGTCCAAAAGGTTGTAATATGTTGCGTTACAAAAACACAACAGTTTCATAGCGCTTTCTGTAGCGCTACCATTTCAAGTCTTTATTCTCCAAAAACTGAACTCCTTCCTCTTGCAATATTTCAATCACCTTTCAACACACCCTTCATATAATTTCAGCTCTTAACTCATCTTTTAACACCTTAAATACTGACCAAAAGAAGCAAAAAAGGCAGCTACAATAGTTTCGTAGTGCTTTTCTACTTTTTACACTGAATGCGCTACGAAATTGCTGAGTATGTAGATTTTTCATAAATTTTCCAAGTGAAAACTGCAGTTTTGCCCAAAAACTCAAAATATACCTATCTTCAGTATCTGCAAACCATACAAACTATAAACCCACTTCATTTTAGCTTCCTTGAGGCATTCCTTCTTCATTTACACTTGGTTGACCTATTGGTTCTTCTATGACTGTCATTTTAATGCCTCTGCTCTTTATCTCATCATGAATTAACTCCAGTTGCTCTTCTAAATCCTTCACCTAGTCTTTAAGTCTTCTGTTAGTAGCTCTCAGATGAGTGTTTATTATTCTAACAAACTTAGCTTCTTTTATTGTTGGAACTATCCACTTGAAAGGTTGCTCTATATTTTCTAAAATTTCAAGAACAGAATCAACTTGTCCTTCCCACATTGCCTTCATCCTTTTAAACTTCACTTTCTCGACACTGTGTTTTCTAGCTCTCTTTTTCATGAGTACAAAAATTTCTTAGTTTTCCAACTATAAATTTTCCTCAAGGTGCTGAAACTCGGTTTTCTCTGTCACTTTCTCTTTTTTCCTTGTTAATTTTTTGGTTGTATGCTTCACTGTGGGTGATGAGAGATCAATAATCTCTTTAGGTGATTTATCTATCTCAATGGGCTTTTGAACTTCATTGCTACCTTCCATTAATTTCTTAGCATGCCTTGTCATAGGCTTTCTTGCTTGAAAAATGTAACCTGCATCTTCCCCCTCAAAATCTAATCTCTTTGTAGACTTGATCTTTTTCAACTTCAGCTCATCTTCCCTTATGAATTCAGCTTGTACAATAGGTGTTTCTTCTATGTCAATGGCATGAAGAATATCCTCTAGACTCGCCTTTGTTACTGAGTTGTCTTCAGTAGCCATTGTCTTTCCTTTCAAAACCACTGATTGACTTCTAGTTATTATTTTGGTCCCCTGTTTGCTGACATCTTGTTTCTGTTTTGCATCTTTGACAACCTTTGATTTCTGTTTTGCAGGTGGGAGAGTTGGTGTATCAAGCATTTTCATTTTCTCTTCCCTTTTCTTAGTTTTCTTTCTTGGCTTTAGTCTTGCAGTTTCTTTTGGTTTTGCAACCCTAGGTTGACTTGGTTCTGCTACTGGTGATAATGGAACTCCTTTAGCTTTAGGGTTTCTTGCAGGAGTTAGGGTTTCCAACTCAAAACCATTTATAAAGCCATTAATAATTTCATTAAGCCATGATGAAATAATGATGTTTCACACCCCTCAGACTTTGCTTGCACCTTATAAGCCATCTTTGCAAGACTTCTATGCAGATAAAAAGGTAAATCAAGTGAAATATTACTAGTGAAGTGTAGAAGCAATTTGAAATTATATGAATAAACCTTGTGATATCTGCCTTCACAGGTAAAATATTTATGAATGTTGAGCAGTAGTTTTGAGTAATTATCTTTGATGCAACATCTAGGGATACCATTGTTAAGATCCATGTCGGTGTGCTCAAGCTTCATGAACTCTTTACACTTCTCCATATCAAATTTGAACCCTTTGAACCAGGTTTTTTCATTCTTGGTATCTCTGTAATGGAAACAATGACCTCTAGTGTGATAGACACACTTAGCATCCTGACTTTAGTGGTTGTTCCATTGAAATTTATAGAAAATTCCTTGGATACCTGTGTGTGACAGCCTTGAAACTTCTCACAAAACCATAGGCAACCTGCTCTTCTAAATGCTTCCATCATTACTGGGTCTTCAGTTATTGCCTTCATATCTTTAGGTTCATGCCTTAAGCATTGTCCTCCTCTGTGTATTTTTCTTTCCTCCGCCATATTCTTCAGAAAAACTCTTAGCCTCGCTTGAAAAAATATTTTATCCTTGCTTGATATGGATGTATCAGCCTCGCTTGAATAAATGTAACAGTAGCCTTGCTTGAAATGGATATAATAAACCTTTGTAACAACTAGCCGCAGGTTTGGCTTAACACTCAGAGCTCAAACATTACGAATGAAAGGAAAAAGCAATGAGGGTGACTAATTAGGAAAGAATTTGAATTTCAAATGTCCTTTCATAACTGAAAATGATGACTCACTCATACCTAAACTGACCATGATCACTGCAAACATGGGTGTGTATTTTGATTCCATCCTTACATGACTCAACATGCCACTATCCTACCCTTTCCCAACGGTTTCTGACATTTGACAACTCAACTGATAAGACAGTTACAAAACTGCGCTTTTGTAGTGCCTGTAGTGTATTTTTTGTTATTTGCGCTATGAAACTATCAGTGCTTTCGTAGCGCAAAGTGACTTTTTTCAATGGGTGGCACTACGAAACTGTGGTTTCTTGGCTAATTGGACAGTTTTGATGCAGAAGCTTTGAGAAGTGAAATGAATCCTAAAATGATGAAAGACTTGACATGAAAGACCTTAAGAATGAGTTTATTTAAACACTAGGGTAGGCTCAAACTTAAAAAATTTAATACTTCCCTTGGTCAAACTCAAGAAATGACTCCTAAGAGCCTATTTTGACCCATGATCATAAGTAATCTTGTCATAATTATGTTTTGAAATTTTTTAAGTGATAACACTTGGTATTCCAATAATCCCCCTTTCGACTGCCTTCCTATCATGGATCATGTTGGTCCATGTGACTAGGGGCTAAGGCCGAGACTTTCGAACTCCAAATTTCATGAAATAAACCTAGTTACTCCAACTAGTTCATCCCCTTCCAAACAAAACAATTCACCACCTTTAACCAGATTGCTCCAAACCTCCTCATATCAATTTATTATACTCCAAGGAAGTTTGCATGCTAGCTTATCTCCATAAACAAACAAAGCCTTAAGCTCTCACCATCATATAGGTCTCACTTCATCATTATAGTATACACAATAATTTCAACAATACATTATTCATGAAATAGTAAATAATTGCAGTAGTTACAACCAAAGCTAACCACTTAAATGAGGAACATGTAATTCGTAGCAATCATAGATAACATAAGTGAGAGGCCTCCATTGCATACACCATTCTTAATCTAGACCATAATGCATATCAACATTCAAGTAGATTGAATATTACACTCAATTCACTTCTCATACTTATTCACTAAGACATTACAACAACTTTTAGCTTGTCATTGCATGCATACACAATGAATCCAACATAGTATATGAACATGAAACATTTAACACTATTTACTTGACATTTAAAAGGAATAAATACACTTATCTGTTCCACATGAATTTGTTGGAAACTAAAGAAGGGATAGTCTAACACACCCAACCCCCTAATGCCATATTAGGGCCATGGGGTGTAATTAGACCCAATCTTCAAGATATATTATGAAGATAGGGTTGTCAAAAAATCATATTGCATCCATCACCTCAAATCACAATTTTTATACCACTATCATCTTTTTCTTTTTAATAGCTTCCCAAGGATATAATTTTTTCTCAATTTGAGCTACAATAACAATGTTACGTCCATTTGAAGTTTTCCCCTTTAGGGCCACATCATCATCTATACATGCTACATGGCTATCACATGGCAACTCTTGGCCACCCATTGGACTTGCACTAGTCCATGTCCTAGAACCACATGTGTCTGTAATATTCCTGTTTTAAAGATATTAATAAAACACAGCAGAGGCTACAATAGTGGAATGACTCTATGAGCACACATTTAATAACATGTAAAAAAAATAGGAACCGTGTACGCAACAGATATACGTTAAACTGAGAAATCGCTAAGCCATTATATTATGCGGGGAATTACAGCGATTACAAAGATGCCCAAATGATAGCGCTCAACAGGCGCGGGCAAGATAAAAGATATGCTCAAGAAACAAGGTACAACGGTCCTCCTGTGGGTGGGAACGGCTGGAAACACTATCGTGTGCTGCTAATAAGCTGCGGCTGGAAAATGGGCACGACTGTCTATGCTTCGAACTCCTAACCCGAAAACTCCAAATGATACAACACAGAGCTCCCACTGGACAGTCTGCGGTCTTCCCACATAGACTGTGTCGCCACTCCTGAACGCTGCTCTGTAACAAGCTCCAAACCAGATCCTCTGACAAAACAATGATAGAACGGCCTCACCCGAGCAGGCACTCGAAGTCCCCCAGGGCTGAGGTTGAGATCTCCGCTCGGAGATACTCGGCGCACTGAACAGTGCTGCAGACCTGCTAAACAGCCGACGTGCTCAAGTCTTAGCGACTAGTTTCAATATCATAAATATTCATCAATAGTCAAAACATGGTGGCTCCCTTCCTTTTGTATGCGGCCTTCGTCACGAGCCCTTGACTTCCACTTTCTCGCGCAGCCCCTCTCGGCCCAACGCTGCCAACTCAGCCGCGTACTTACCTTCCTGCGCTTGGATGAGTCACAGCCCGCTCACTGTTATTTCCCTTTAATTGTAGGCGGCAAAATCTGTCTGAATTAATATTACAGTCTCCCCCGGCAAAATGTTGCTTGACCCCAAGCAACTGTAGTGATGGATGCTGCCAGATCTTTTCATTTTCCCACGTCGCAACCTCATCCAAAAAAAAAACAATTGCTTGTCCTCAAACAATGCCTGAACAAGCCTCCCCTCTAACTGACGTTCCTCACTAACACTGCAAAATGCGCCTGGGTCTCAGATGCACCACTGAAACCTCTCTGACCTCTGCATCACCCTGACATGAAGGGACCTCTCAATGCCAGGATCCCGAACCGATCTCTCACCAACCAACAGTCCTCTCGGATCCCATCGCCACCATGGCCCATCATCACCCAAGTCCCACGGCTCAGGCTGCGCACTATCTCTGGCTACAGCTGATGCTCTCAGGGGTGAAGACCACCAACAAGCATCAATGCTCCTGGGCTCTTGCTGTGCTGCACCTGTAACTGCATATGCTGCCCCTCCAACTGCATACCGGCTCATCACCTCTATCCTATCCAAGTCCTGACTCAATCCCATGCTGATCTTGCTCTCCTGAAATCGGGAAGGGGTCCTGAAGTAACAACAATCGGTGCCCTCCCGCCAACTGGGATCTGTAACATCTACTATGTCCAAGGGCCCCTGCTCTGCTGTGCTCCCTACGAAGAACACTGTATCATCAAGAGGGTACCAACTCATGATCTCCCGCCAGTCCAAACTGGGAGAAGAATCCGATGTAGCAACAACGGCATGTGGAACATGCCTGGGATGTTGCCGCCAGCCCGTAATCAACTCCCACTGCTCTGCCCTATCTACCAATGAAAGTTGCCTATAGAAGGAAGCCCCTCTCTCTATCATGGGCCAAAGTGGGCAAGGTATGCTGCAAGCTCCATCGATGTATTCCTGGAGAGTATTACTCACCGAAAGTACTGCAGCTCGGCCAACTTTATGTACATCTATCTGCATCTCATCAATGTGTCGGCCCAAAGATGGATGTTCCACCATCTCCAACAAATCATCCCTCTCATCGGGAATGTAAAACTCCTGCTGTCCCCTAGCTCCCTGCAGAACCATCCCATTGACCTCCAACATCTCTAGAGGATATGGATCTGTAGCTGCCGTCACCATACTCGATGCATGTGCATCTAACTGCTCCCCTTCAAACGCTGACCCCAATGTTAGCAGCATATCCATCATAGGCTCAATGCGGGCGCCCATCTGGACCTCACCCAAGGAAATGTCATGCCTGATGTCCATAGTATCCTCCTCTACTAACTCAAGCTCCATCATATGCTGCTCTGGCTGAAACGTCACAAAGGACTCATCACCCAGAGTATCTCCTACATAGTCCCCTGACTGCTCACCCTGCACACTAGAACGCAGCTCTGGTCTACTGTCATCATCATCTCTGCTTGGCTGCTCTCGCTCCCCAGAAGCATCCTCATATGATCCCATGGACTCGTGTGAAGAAGAGTCATCATCCTGGCATACGGAAGGAATGCCTAACGACTCTACCTCTGCCACCTCATCTGCATCTCTCAAGCATGAGTGATCAGGCCCCCAAGGTTCTTTGTAAATGAAGCAAAGTCCCTTCCTCCTCAGCTCTAGAAATGAAGGTGGGCTGAAAATATGAACTTGGCAAGCATCATAGCTTACCCCATGTTGTCCTTCTCTCCACTCATGACAAGTGTAGAGTGTATGCTGATCCTGGGCTGCAAAATTATTGCCCCCCAATGGCCAAGTGAAGAACAATCCTCCAGAGAAGGTTCCTCCAACAATGAAGAACAAGCTGGCCCAAAACAATCCATCCATGAAGAATAGGACATGGTCATCATGGATCATCCGAATGAGAGGTTTGCTGAAGGTTTTACATGATGATACATGATGCAAACAATCTCTCACGAGGATACAACGCAGTTTCATCCACTGCAACTTCAGAAAATTGCATGGCAAGCAATGTACAAGATCCATCACATCTACTAATGGATAGTAAATGGCTGAATATGACAACAACATGAGACCAAACACTTGCCCATGGCTGTAAAATGGATGACTGTTAATCTCATGGCCCACCTCAAAAGAGAACGCATATGTAGTGGTGGTGGCCATGCCTCCTCCCATGCTCCCATTAGAACATGTAGTGCAGAACATGTGAGAATTTTTCCCACTCACAGACACATCCAGCTCATGTGTCTCCCTCATAATCAAGCCTCCTATACGAATCTGATCTATATCAGCAAATAAAGACATGATCAGCAGCAAAATGAAGGAAATGCTGAAGGTTACAAGTGATGAAGAGGGGTACCAACAGCTTCCCCAACAAGTACAGCGCAATTTTATAAGTTGTTGCTTGATGAAAATACAAGGCAAAATGTTAATCATACATGTCTTTATATGATACCTGCTATAGTGCAACAACTGAACATACATGTGGTGATAAAACATTTTCCCAAGGCCACAAAAGAGATGGCTGCCTCCATCATGTAGATTGGCCCAATAAAACTCATGGAGCAACATGACAAGCTTGCCCTCTTGTGAAGCAATGCACTGCATAAGAATGGTAAGAGTGTGCAAATCAATGAATGTATAAACAAACTCCTCACCATATGCTGGAAGTAAGATGGTGCATGGATCCATGAATGAGTTCTCCATAATGTGTCGCCATGCTATGAAGAAGACTGGACCATGTGCTGCAAGAAGATAATCCTCCTTACGCTTGGAAACCCAAGTCAAGAAGAATATGCCATATATGCCTCTATCATCATTACCTCCTCTTTGTTCATCCAGTGCAACAAATATGAAGTGATCCTGGGACCTATGGGTTATAGCTCCACTATATCTCTGCCGGCCAAACTTCATCCATAAAGTTCCGCTCCAAGGTGACAGTGCTGTGAGCTCATGCAAATAAACTCCTATCAATACCAAGCTCTGTTCTTTGACATGTTCCTTGTCAAAGACTCCTCCCATTATGCTGCAAAAATTGTGGAATACTCCCCAAGATGGAAGTGCTTCCAAGCCATCATCAAAGATCAAGGGGATAATGCCATCTCCTCCTCCTGCAACATCATACAAAGTGTGAGAGCAAATCTGCCCTTGCTCTCCCAAGCAAAGCAACAAGACATTTTGCTGCCTCCCCATACTTCCATCATACAACTCATGTGATGAAGACATAATGAATGATATGGGTAACATATCAACACCATGCATCCATACTCTATGCTGCTGAATGATGCAAGTATCCAGCCATCTTTTCCCCGTCCTCCTACTCTTAGGAAGAGTGTTTGCCAAGTGATGGCCAAACTCTTTCAAGAGTAACCAACGCAGCCAAGTGTCCTGCTGCCCGGTATCATAGATATGCAAGTAGCTCCCTAGCTCCTTGCTCATCATCCACATCCATTCAATCACTAGTGGATGCCTCCTTCTTTTCCTCATCATGGTACTCCTCCCATGAGGGTTACCATCCTGCCAAATCAGATTTCTGACTTCCCCCTTCATGGGATTTTGAAATGTAAACTTCCCAAGGATCAATGAGACCCTATCAAGAATCAAATAGGTGGTAGGAAAAACCCCCCCATCATGATGTGCATGGCTCAAAGGATGTCCAACACAGGCATGAGAGATGTTATCCCTCCTAAGATGTCCTCCATCTTCTATCTGCTCTTTTGAGAAGGGAAGAAAAGCATTGCACCCCATAGTGTGTCGAAGTGCATCTCCAGTGAGATCTCTCCTTGAGACCTGCAAGAGTGAATCTCCACAATTTTCTAAAGAAGTTACTGCAACAATAGTTTGTGGAAATTCTTTTATACCTTGATGTGCATTTGGAACTTCTTGTAGAGCTGCAAGAGTCCCATCCTCAAAAGTGTTGGCTGCCCCAGCTGTCGATGCATGTGGCTGCTCCTCCATGAGTGTGACAACGTTATCACAAGCCTCCTCAGGAGGTGGTGTGACCTCTTCTCCTCGATTGGAATTGGAAGCGCATGGTACTTCCTCTTCTTTTTCTTCAATCTTCTTGGCCTCCTCAAAGGTGGATGCATCTTTTCTGGATCTGAAAAGAGATGAGAATAAACTCATCTTCTTCTTGGGCTGAGACTCACCGGGATCAGTGGATTTCTCATTCATGGGAAGAGGTGACCTTCCAGTATTATGCTGCAACTCTGAGCTCTGCGTTCTAGATCCTCCGTTGTTCCATTTTCTTTCATCCTGCCTGAGCTGACAGTAATATTTGAAAGGCAACGCTGCTTTGAAGTCTTCCCCCTTGGACTGCCATTCTCTGAAATAATCTCCCAAGGGTAAATGATCCTGCTGCCTCTCTTTCTCACTCGGCACTGGAGGTAAGAATGTAGGCATTGTGATAATGTCCACAGGCTGAGCCAGAACCATGCTCTGATACCACTGTAAAATTCTTGTTTTAAAGATATTAATAAAACACAGCAGAGGCTACAATAGTGGAATGACTCTATGAGCACACATTCAATAACATGTAAAAAAAATAGGAACCGTGTACGCAAAAGATATACGTTAAACTGAGAAATCGCTAAGCCATTATATTATGCGGGGAATTATAGCGATTACAAAGATGCCCAGATGATAGCGCTCAACAGGCGCGGGCAAGATAAAAGATATGCTCAAGAAACAAGGTACAGCGGTCCTCCTGTGGGTTGGAATGGCTGGAAACACTATCGCGTGCTGCTAATAAGCTGCGGCTGGAAAATGGGCACGACTGTCTCTGCTTCGAACTCCTAACCTGAAACCTCCAAATGATACAACACAGAGCTCCCACTGGACAGTCTGCGGTCTTCCCACACAGACTGTGTCGCCACTCCTGAACGCTGCTCTGTAACAAGCTCCAAACCCGATCCTCTGACAAAACAATGATAGAACGGCCTCACCCGAGCAGGCACTCGAAGTCCCCCGGGGCTGAGGTTGAGATCTCCGCTCGGAGACACTCAGCGCACTAAACAGTGCTGCAGACCTGCTAAACAGCCGGCGTGCTCAAGTCTTTGCGACTAGTTTCAATATCATAAATATTCATCAATAGTCCAAAACATGGTGGCTCCCTTCCTTTTGTATGTGGCCTTCGTCACGAGCCCTTGACTTCCGCTTTCCCGCGCAGCCCCTCTCGGCCCAACGCTGCCAACTCAGCCGCGTACTTACCTTCCCGCGCTTGGATGAGTCATAGACCGCTCACTGTTATTTCCCTTTAACCATAGGCGGCAAAATATGTCTGAATTAATATTCCAATTAGCTATTGCTAATTGGGAATATTACAGTGTCATATCAACACCTCACCATACTGACAATTTCCATAACACTTGTGCGTCGATTAATTCGACGTTTCAATATTCTGGTATATTCGGTACACCAATATGGTTGATATGGAACTAGGCATTCGATACTCTAGTGTGTTGATATATTGGCAGTCTAACCTTGATATAGTTGTGGTCCCAGCCTCATATAAGTTGGAATGCAGATACACACAAGGACCATCTAAGACATCAGTATGCCGATATAGGTTACTCTAATGAGAATTATCGGAAATCCAATGATTTTATTTATTAACTAAAAACCGTTGCAAAACACCAATAATTTGATAAGCATGTGGGTAGCTCGACATGCCACCCCATAACTATGCAACTCAATCAAAGCATACAACGTGGCATAGGCTGATGTATCCACTGCCACATGTCACTCATATTTGTATGGTTGGTTTGCCCAAAAGGCCAAATTTGGGTGACATGTGTGACATCCCTTAGTTAACATACCCTCATTGTAAATAATTTTAATTATTTCAAACAGGTTGAGAGAAAGGGATATGAATTCTAGATTTCTTGGGGAGGTAGATTTCTTGAGGAGTGGGTTGTTTTAAATATCAGTCCTGATTGGTTGAGTGGTTTTAAATGGGTTAACTAAAACATAAATTAACTAAAAGGAAGAATTAAAGGCCATGTGTCCTCTAGCTCCAACCATAAGCAACAGAAAGGACAAAAATTTAGAGGTAGCATGGGTTGCGTTGTCCGAGGATTTGACTTGCATAGACCTGGGGAAAATACATACAATTAGTTTGTTTGGGGGATTTTTCTCCTTCTCTCACATGCATACGCATACACTGTTGGAACACCTAATCCTACATGGGTAGGTGTGGAATGCGAAAAGTCACAATGGAGTCCAAGTGACCTTGGAATGAGAAACCAAGAGTCACACCATTGTATTATAAATGTACATCATGTATAATGGAAAAAATAAGAAAGCCTCACGCTTATCCTTCATTGTGTTGAGTCTCTTGTGTGTGTGTGTTATTCTCCTCATACACCATGTGTGTGCTTTAACATGGTGTTGAACATGGTATCAGAGCGGGCGATTGTTGGCCCTGCTCCAAATTGAGTGAGCCATTTGTGTTTATGGCCCGTGCATATCTGCAAAAATTCTTGACATTTTTGCAGCACTCAGAGTTTTTGCAGCAGACATTTTGCCGCATTCAGAAATTGGCAGCGTTCAGGAATTGGTTTTGAAGAAAGGCAGCACTGCCCATCTGAAGGTTTTCATTCTAAATTTTCTCTGCAATTTCTGCATTTTAAATTCTGCACCATTTTGGAGAGCTGCTGGAAAATAGTTTAAAGAGGGTTTTTGAAGAAATTTCTGGGTTTTTACTGGAAATATTTCTGAGTTTTCATTGGAAAATTTCTGAGATTTCTAAGTTTCCTGCAAATCTCTAACTCTGCAATTTCTCTAATTTTCTACTGCTATATGGCCCTCTGCAATTTTTGAAGAAAAGTTCTGAGTTTTTCAAGTAAAATTTCTGAGTTTTTCATTGAAAAAAAAAATTCTGCAATTCTGGGTTCTTCTACTGCTGGGCTACCGGAGAGATTTCTAAGTTTGCACTGAAAGAAATCTGAGTTTTTCTGTTGAAAAATTCTTCAATCTCTGCATTTTCTGCTGCTGGATTTGCTTCTACTGTATATTTGAAAAAAAAAAATTATGCTGCTATTCTGCAAAGTCTTTTATTCTACTCTCTGCTGTTATAACAAAAAATAAAAATAAAAAATAAAAAAAATAAAAGATAAAAAAAATCCTTTGCATTCCAGGCCTTTCGGACCCCCCTCCTCTGCAATCTACCATTTCCTTACACTCATCAATCGCTCTCATACCTCACAACTCTATCGCACTCTGCTACATCTACCTCACAAACCCCTCCCTACTCTGCCTTCTCTGCACCACGCTCTGCAAATAACTCTGCCTACGCTCCTACGCTCACACAATCCATGCCCTCACCTACCTTACGCTCCACAACACAACTTTTTTATTACTGCAAAACCCCACCCCCTCACTAACTTGGCAACACCCCTACCATACTACTCTCGCCCCCTTGTCAACACTTACCAACACTCGCCCTCCACCTACGCACGCCCTTCCAAAACACAGCTCCCACCTACTCATACAACCCAACTCCCATCTTCCTAACTTCCTCCCACACGGCCTTTCACCCCTACCCCCTATCTGCTCATGCGTCCATCCTAGCCACGACTCCCTATTCACACTACTCTCTACCCTTCCCCCTTACCCTCGGCTGCCTACACTCCCTGCGCACACGCCCTATCCTCCCATCACTCATACTCGCCTCCTCTCACATCAACGCGAGCCCCCTACTCTCCTCCCGTCGACTTACACCTCCGCCCTCTATGCGCTCATCTACGCCCGCACAGCCACCTCGCTTTCCCATTCTGCACCTACGCTAAACCTTACACCCACTACCTCTCTGCAACTAACGCTCCACGGCAGCTCCTACCCATTCGATTCCCCTCGCCATCGTTCCCTCCATTAATTCGACTTCTGTTTTATCTTTTTAAAATTCGACTTCTGAAATTTTTTAATAAATTTCCTTCCTTTTTTTAATATTTTCCCTCCCTTTAATATAATACCTCCCCTTATCAATAAATTTCCTTCCCTTTTTTAATATTCGCCCTCCCTTTAATATAATACCTCCCTCTATCAATAAACGTCCTTCTCTTTTAATTCCCCTCCCCTCATATTTTTTAAATTTATCATAGTTCCCCTCCCCTTAATAAGCTTTTCAATTTCATTTTTTTAATTTAATTATTTTAAATTTAAAAAAAAAAAAAAAAAAAAAGACGGCAGAGAAAGAGAGGAAAAGAAAGGATATGAACAACAGAAAAAGAGGAATGACATGTGAGCAGATGGACTAAATACATCGAGAAAATTGCAGATTTGACATTTTATGATTTGTGGCATAAGGGTGATTTTTTGAAGAAATTTACATTTGAAGACAAGTTTGCTATCATTCAAAACAGCTCTTTGAAGGAAAATTCAGCTGCCTTAAAGGCCTCTTGCACAAGTGTTTTTGCTGCACATTCAAATATTTTTGCAGAGATATTGACATTGTATTGTAAGTGGAATTTGCCTCTTCATTCATAGTTGGAATCAGTACTTGAGTTGTTGAAAAATTGTTAATTGCCCTCCATCATTTGAGGAGCACACTTTGTACTTTGAGATTTCCACAGTTGGAAATTCTTTAGAGTCATTTGTATTTCTTGTTGCATCACATTGTAAACGGGTGCATTTTCGGTTGAAGCCGACACCCTTCATTTTTTGAGCCTAAGTTGTTGAAATGGCTAAAATCAATGAGGTATTAGTGTTGTTGAATAAACTCATTCATTCAAATGTTGATGATGTGATAAAAATGAGCAAGGATTCTCTTTGTAACATTCAAAGTTGTTTGCAAGATGCACATGAAAAGATTGAGTTTTTGCAGTTGGAAACTCAGCTTCAGCAAGACGAACTTCAGCAAAAGAGTCACCATTCTGAACCTGTTTCTGTTCATAAGATTGATAAATACTCCCATCAACAGCAAGTCAGTAAAGTTTAAGATGATTCACATTCAGTTCCTTGTACTAGAGCAGATGTACATGCAGATGCAACAGTTCAACCTGCACTTCTCAAGCCCATCATCAGACCTTGGGAAGAGCTTGTCCACAACAAGCACCGAACTGGTCTTGGATATGACAAGGATGTGTCCTTTCATATTCCAGACTACACCAAGCCCATCAAATTTCAGAGTGCCGGATTCTTGTATGACAGTTCACCTGCAGCTGTTCCAGATCCTGCTCCACAACAACAATCACAGATCGTAAAATGCCAACACTGTGATCGAGTTGGCCATATGAAAGATCACTATTTTGATCTTCATCCATGCAAGCACTGTGGTCGGCACACCCATTCTTTAGACAGATGCTTCAGAAACAAGCCTCCTGCAAGAACAAAGATTCATCTTGAATGGATCGCTTCTTGGCAATGGGCATCAACAGCCAAGAATATGTTTACGACACATGTCAGAACTTGTTCACGCATATTGAGCAAACTTGCAGTTGAGTTTTCGCCATCATCTCACCTTGTCCTTGATAGGGGGGAAAATGGTGGTCATATACAAGCTTCGACGTCAGATCAAGCGAGCCTGAGCCACAATCTCTCATTCCATGTTCAGAGTTGTAGCCAGAGACACAGCAGTTCAAGCGAGCCTGAGCCACAATTCTTCATTCCAGATTCAGAGATGTAGCCAGAGACACGGATGCCCATGAGCATGCCTTCGGTTGGTGGAAAACCTTAAACCATCATCTTTGGTTGGTGGATAACCTAAAACCACCACAGGTAGTAGACCTCCCTTCTTTTAGGTCGAAGGTCTCCCTTTCATATATGAGGAACACTTCCTCTAGCAGAAGCCTTCAGCTTAGCAGCCTTCAGCTTCTTGCCAGCATTGGTTGAGTTCCAGGAAATGCTTCAAGCATTCCAAAGTTGTTGGTAATCCTAAAAACATCACAGGTAGTAGACCTCCCTTCTTTTAGGTTGAAGGTCTCCCTTTTTTATGAGGGACAATTCCTCTAGCAGAAGCTTTCAGCTTCTTGCCAGTTTTGGAAGAGTTCCGGGAACTGCAACATGTATTGCGTTCCAGTGTTTGTGGTCATCCTAAAACCACCTCTTTTTCCAACATTTTAGAGAGTTGATTCAGCCAAGTGCTGTCATGTATACTTTGCAGATTTGTATTACAACTCTTTTCTTGGACTCACACATACCCCTTCGGATTAAGGGGGGATGTTGGAACACCTAATCCTACATGGGTAGGTGTGGAATGCGAAAAGTCACAATGGAGTCCAAGTGACCTTGGAATGAGAAACCAAGAGTCACGCCATTGTATTATAAATGTACATCATGTATAATGGAAAAAATAAGAAAGCCTCACGCTTATCCTTCATTATGTTGATTCTCTTGTGTGTGTGTGTTATTCTCCTCATACACCATGTGTGTGCTTTAACATGGTGTTGAACATACACAACAGAGTAAAATAGGGAACTCTATTCTCTCAGACAGAGTAAGTGGAAGAGAACATACAAAACAGGGCACACATGAACAATTCCTCCAAAGGTGGAGGTGAAAACACATAGAGAGTAGTGAATAGTATGAAAATTATGAAACTCTAGAGAAAGTGAACCAGCTGAGGAAGCCTCAAAGAGAGGCTTGTTGGGTGAAACCATTATAAAGAGGAATGGATTTCATAAAGGTTGAATAACCCACTAGAAGCTTGTGGATTGATAAGCCTACTAGATTGGGGAGAGTCACTCAAGTGCTTATGAGGGTTGATGAACCACCAAGATTTACCTTGGGGCTGAAGCTCTAGTGCTTGACTCGTTGATGAACTACTTGGAGGGGTGATCTCTTTACTCATCAATAGCTTATCCACTGATGAACCTTCCCTTAATGTGGACTCTCTTCTCCTGAAAGTGAGTTGAGACTCTATGTACTGTGATATCATGGCATGGATCTTTGTTTTGTCTTACGAATATGGAAATATTGAGAGGAAGATTGTGTAGGTGGTGGATGAAGGCAGAGTGGCCCTATAACAACATGTTTCAACTACCAATATTTGTTAATGTTTCCTCTCAAAGAAACTCCACCTCAAGCATTGAAATCTGGCTTGAAGGTGACAACTACAAGTAATAGTGGTTGTAGCTTGTCTATGGTTGGGTGGAGAGTTAGAGTATCACTCTCAGTTGTTAGATCTCATATAAGATAAGTACACTCTTATTTTTTGTGCTTTTGGTTATTATTTTGTCTTTGTTTATTGCATCAAAATAACTCTATGTTAATGCTGAGGAGTGTTTTTTCCTAAATAAATTGGGAATGTCAATGTTTTGCGTAAATATTTGATAGAATGTTTCATTTATTGTTGATGTTATGAACTTGAATTAAACTAAGATTTCTAGGGCATGAAGAGATAGAAATTTATATTAATGAACAATTACTTGCATTGACCTATTGGTATATCTGGTCACTGTGTTAATAACTGGTGCATGTTGACAATAAGGAATGTGGAATTCTTGTGTAGAAATGCTCTTGAATGTCTTCCTTCACAAATGGTTTATTCTTGTAATTATCTTGATGTTTTTGAATGGCTTATAGGAATTGTTTGTGAAGAGGTATCTAACACTCTATCAATGGTTGAATGACGGTAGAAAGTGATGAGGCTAGTAGGCCTTGGTTTACAAATTGTAAACTTAGTAGAATTAGTATTCATGTATATATTTGTGTGTGTGTGTGTGTGTGTGTTTTACAGGCCAAGTTAGGTTGATTCCTTGCAAGCTCGGAAGGGATAGTGTAGTGTTACATTTATCTGAACGAATGCATATAGTAGTCTAATAGCCATGAACAAGCCTCAACAAAGCTAAGGAGGAATTTCCTGGAAGGCCTGCACACACCCTTGCGTATTTAAGGACTATGCATCAAAGACTCGGGCGAAATCCCTCATACATAATTACTAGTTATTAAGTGTGAGACTACAAATCCCCAAGTCTAAAATGCAAGAATTCGGTGAAATGGTTTAAACCCTCATCGGACCTATGACCAAGCATAATGATGAAGCACTTAACCATAGAGAGAACTAGGTTGTTAATGGATAAGCAATTTAAACCCGTTGATGTTTTCCCCAAAGGTTTTTTCCCTGGGGCTTCCAAATGAAGAGCAAGGAGGAACTCCCAAGACCAAGTCCTAGGGATGAGGTGGAATGGTGGGCCTCTGTATGGACAAGTATATTAATAAGGTGGAAAACACCCAAGTTGCATATAACGGGGAAACCATGAATGGCGGGGGTTTGGATTACATGGGACCCAATCCACGTGGAAGGTGTGACACATGATTATGTCACCCCGATGCTTAGGACTGGTGACATCATCCTAGACCATGTTTTCCCATATATTATGAGCAAAGCACATAGTAGATCATGTTGGGATCTAGTCCTGAGACATAGCAAGTGGGCCCCGTGTAGAGGGGGTGTGTGTTGCACAATGCCACGATTCTACGTATAAGTCAAATTGGGTGTTAAAGCCTTACCATAAAGTGGGTGTCACAACTTAATGTCAAGACGTTGTCCCCAATGGTCTAACAGGGTACAAGGTTGAGACTCATTGAGGTAATATGCAGCAGGATGGCGTGGACATAGAGGGTTTGAATTTTCATGCACCAAACATAAATGTTTATATATATATATATATATATATATATATATATATATATACTTGTGTGTATGTGGTTGGTGTGTGTGGACCATAAGAATTGAGATTAGTTCATGACTTGGTATGAGTGGGTCGGTAGATGCCACATGGTATAGAGTGGCTTGTAATTTCACAACCATGTGGATGCCACATAACAGGCCTGATGATGTGGCATAATTTAATTAGAAAAAACCTCAATTAGCCATATCGTTCGATCTATGAACTAGATTGGAACAAAATTTATACCATTGGAAAGGTCTCAATGAGACAAACGCAACGAAGTTATCCGTTTCTCATTTTTAGCAAATCAGAAAAAGTCGAAAAACTTTATACCTCCTACTACCCTTACTCGGGGCTGGGGATAATAGAGGGTATGTTACAAGGTGGTATCAGAGCTTGTAGGTTCAACACTTGGACTGGAAGGGCTATATCACATAACTAATAAACAATTTTTTTACATAGGACCTTTGAAGATCCAGTGAGGCGTTAAAGCCTTGTGCCGAGCATTAGAAACATGGTAATTTGTGTATTGATTATAGGTGTTTCTTGGTGTATTCTACTGTGATATCTGCATATAGCATGGTATTGATGATTTGGCATGATTTCATTGAGACTAATGCATTAACATTATGACACTAACAATTTCCAACAACAACCCAAGGTGATAATGTTTATCATGCATTTGAATTTGTTTAAATCTAATTGCCATGTTTGTGTTTGACAACTATTGGCGAAAAAGGAGGTCTCTGGGCAAGACCCAGGTTCATGGTAGAGGCCAACAAGGTTTCCGCAGTAGTCTAGCACAATGCTGACATTTTCACCCTTCTGTAGAGAGCAGAGCGTCTCACCCAAGGCATGTCATGACCTTAGTAAGATTAGGAGACAGATCATGTAGAAGACAAATACAACCATGAAGAAAAGTTAAGGGAACATGGAAGCAACAAACATAGCTCACCGCTCTGTATGAAATATCACTCATCAAAGAATGTTCAGACTGTTGAATTAAAATTTAAACTGGCCATACATTCATAGTAAGAAAATGACTAGCAATTAACTCATAACATTACACACAACAACAACTATATTTCATTATCAATATCAGAACAACACACATCTACTCTGCAGAGTCTATTACACTTTGATTCAGTACAATAGAGTTCTCACAGAGCTCTCCTAAGGCTCTCCTCTCCCTATCGGCCTTCTGCCGCACTGACTAACTAACTATCCTCCATTGGTTGACTGCCTATTTGTTTCTCCCCCGGTGTGACTGTCAATCCTTCCTCTTTTCCTGTTCCGCTGCTTTCTTCTTCTTCTTGATTACTAGGAGTTCTGTTGATTGTTCTTGTCTCTCATATCTGCCATATGCATTGTTCTCCACAACTGTTGCGCCACTTATCTTCTAGCTTTCCGCAACCGTGACAGCTCCCTATCTACCTTGATTGCATTCCGCCACCTGTCCTCCAACCTTACGCAACTCAAAAATGTTTCTTTAAAAAAAAAAGAAGGCCCCAACAGGCCTCGACCACATGCTATTGACTCATCCCGAGTTAATATTTTCTTGTTTTTGCGGCTTTTATTGGTCTGTCAGCTTTAGAGGCTGACTTTGTATTTTTTGTTTCTTCACTCTGTCCAAATAAAGGCCCCAACTCTGGAACCTTGTTCAATGTTGAGGTCTTGAGTTCTGTTAACTCAGTGATTTCCTATTTCCACTCTTTAATTAATTGTTATGTCTGGGTGGGAACTCTTTCAACCTTAGTTTCACTCGCTACAGGCGACAGCCTGCTGAATACTTCTTGTATCTTCGGCTTGGCTTCGACCGCCATCTGCTGTATCACCTCTGCTTTCTGCTTAACCGATTTCCTTAGCTCTCTAAGGACCTACTATGTGGCAATAAAGTGTTCTTCTCTTTCCTGGATTTTGGTTTCCAACACCTCTGCTTGGTTGTACAGCTGGGTTATGCCGACCGGATCACTGGCCTCTTTGATTTCTTGGGAAATTTACTGAAGTTGTGTTGAGATTGGGTTGCCTTTCATTGTTAACGAGTTAGAGAAATTATGTAAATGCTTCAGTAGACTATAGGCCTCTTTGATTGTTGTCCCCAGGGTTTCCTTCATGCCGTTTACTTGCTTCTGTTTCTCGGTAACCTTCTCAGCATATACTATGGCCGGGTCTGGTAATGTTGGCATGGATACTAGCTCTTCTTTGAGCTCCTAGTTCACTCTGCTGATATTTGTGCATGCCATTTTCACTCGGATAGACCTTTCGACCATTGAGCAGGCCGATATGTCTTCCAAAGTTTTTTTATCCTGGGCAATTATTGTCGGTCATAGATCTTTGAATATTTTTGTTACCTTTTCCAAATGCTCTTGGAAATTATCCTTTTCCCCTTTAAGAAGATTGTGCTCTTCGACAAGCGCGATGGCCTGCTATTGTTGTTGCTCGAACCTCTATTGGAGGTCGTTGTGCAGTCCTTCTGCTTGTTGTGCTACTAACTGGATGAAATTGTATAACTAGCCAGCCCCCCAGCTCTGCATGTTCTTGACGCCTGACATATTCAGGGATGGTTGTCATTCTCTGAGGGATTTCCCATTGGCAACTGACCTCTCTGAGTGCTCTTGTGGGAATGTTGGTTGGTTCTATTGAAAAAGTTGAGGTTCTGGGTTGTTGATACTAGTGGTCGGTAGGATCTGTTGCAGTATTAGGTTGGCTTGTTGAAATGGGTTCAACTTTGTTGGTGAGGGTGTTGTATCTGAATTAAAAGACCCTCCTTGAACTAAGAGTTCTAGGAAATTTCCCTGTCCCACCAAATTTTGGTTAACCTCGGGTACTCCAGCTATCCCTGAGTTAACTTCTGCCTCGGTGTCACCATTTGTCTTGTTGGCTAAATTTATTGGGTCTAAGATAGTTGTTGAGGTGGATGGAGTGTGAATGGAATGGTCTTTAGAAGTGAATGAATTATGTGGTGATGAGTTGTGATTATGAGTGGAGACGATGCCTGAATGTTTAGAACCAAAGATGGATCAAACACAGATAGCACAGAGGTTACTTGGGCAGTAACCTTTGGCTCTTCTTGAACTGGTACTCCTGTATCCATAAGTTGGGTCTGATCTTCCCTTGTAAGATCAAATATTTTCTTGGGAAACTTAATTATTTCTTTCTTCGGCTTGGGTATAGCTACTGAGGGTTTGGGTGCCTTGCTCTTGCGGATTGGGGTGACTGTGGTTGTTGGGGGTGAGTTGAACATGGTGGAAGGTAGGGAAATGACGATAGGGGTTGTTGTGGATGGTGATGCAGAATTTGAAGGCTGGAAATCAGAAAAAGAAGGAAACATAGTAGAGGCACTTGTGAGAGTTTTTATTACCAAATTGAAGTCCTTCACTCTCATGTCCAACTGGTCCAATAAAGGTCGTAGCTGCAGTTGGGAAATCCTCCTCGTTGTTTCCTCTGGTGTCTCCCCTGGGAGTGCTTTCGGTAGCATCGCCTCGAACGAATAGTGGGGTATTCCACTTCTAACCTCCATCATAGCACCTGGCCATGAACAAACTTCAGTGTGGAAGGATTGTTCTTCTACTTGAAACTTCAATGGACGCATTCAGAACGTGGTTTCATCCACGCAACTAGGTCTGATATATGTCTGCTTGTGGGTTACCCCAAACCATATCTGTGAGGAATATCTATCCAACAGGTCCCTCGGAACCCTTTGTTGGCTCCCTGCCATATCTACCATCTGCTTGTACCAGAATGAGAAAGCCTCTTCATTGACATCCTTGGTGTTGGGATCTCTCGATACTCTCCAGGGCATGAATCTCAATGCCATTGGCTGGTCGTGAGTGATCTTGGTGAGTTTCCTTATCCCCGGATGAGTCCATTTCCACATCACAAATGCCATAATGAGATAGCAATAAATGAATCTTGTGGCTCGCCTGTAATTATCCTCACAGACCTCGAAAATTTCGTTCAATAGAAAGGTACACCAATTTAGTTGGGCTCCAGGCTGGATGCAGTGTTCTGCGACTGATATGGTGTCGAGGGTGCATTCGCCTTTGGTGTAATGTCTCATTATTTTACCCGCTATTAGATAGCAGGAAAATTTCACTATTGGATTGTTGATGAGATCTATCGTCACTCCCTTCCCTCCTCTTATGTTCTCATACTTCTTATAATAATCACAGTCCCTTGACTTCTTGGCTCTCTTGGACACATTCTGGAATGCCATTGAGACATCATTCCCCTCTGCTAATAATCTGGTATGTCTACTGATGTCCTCTGCATGTATAGGTATTTCTCTCCCCAGCCACAATGATCTGTTCTGGACTCTACTCAATAGGAATTTCGCACACTACATTGTTGCTCCCATTGTTCCAAACACTGGAAGATTCCTAAGGTTTAGTATTGTCGATCTTTGAATACCTCTAAACTCCAGATTCATCCTTGCTACTTCCCCTCCTCCCTCTGTGGCATAATTTTTTATGTATACTTGTCACTTCATAACTAGGAATTGATAGGAGTCCATGAAATATGTATCAATTAACGAAGTATAGTCATACTTTCCAATCAATTATTCTATCCTCTGAATTCTCTCATCGAGGTTGGGCTCGACGATTTCTGTTTCTATCTTTGTCATCGTCGTTCTTCTTCTGTATACCTGAAGTGTTGTTTCTGATCTATTGTTGTGAATTCCTACTGTTGTTATGTTCCTTTGAACTTCCTCTGATGAAATTTTTCTTGTTGTTGTAGCTGTTTTGTTTGTTCTAACTCGGAATTTTCCGGCATTTTGGTGCTTTTCTTCTTTCATGCGGGTTAAGTAATGCTACCGGCACGAATGAGGTTGATATGACCCCATAACTAATTAATTTTTTTTGTCTCTCCCGTGGCTATAATCGTGCGATTAGTTACCGCGGTGAGGTGTTTTCTGACATTGCTGACTATGGCTTCGGGATTTGGGTAGACGTGATGAGTAATAATTATGGCTTAATATGGAAAACTTATTACAGTATGGGTGTTACTAATTATGGCAGTTAATTTTCAAATTTGGGTGATCCTATGGACTGACAATAGTATGATGGGTTATTACGAAGGAATGATATTTGACATGCTTGGCTTTATGACACAGATGACACGTTAAATGCAACCCCCCCCCCCTCAACCACAATTAGTTGCAATGTGGTCTCTGGATCGCAACAGGTGGAATTAATTTTTGCTTTATTGTGATGTATTTTTATTGGTATTCCTATTCTATGTCTCATCTCGGGTGCGAGATAATTATTGACTCCATCTATTTCTATTCTACCCTACTGACTTCTCTCGATTGCGAGAGTTATTTGAAAAAATAAATAGTGGAACTTACTCATGATAGGGCTTCAGGCATGCACCATTCACCCATCCTTGCAATATTTTGCCATCTAGTTGCGCCAATCAAACCACACCTGAATCTTTAATTTCGATGACATGGTATGAAAACGATCCCCATTCAGTTGTGAAAGTAGTCTTCCTTTTGTCTTCTTCTTCTATTCTCACTTGATGATATCCTGAGAATCCATCTGTGAATGAATAGGCTTCATTTCCTGCCACATTGTCAAGAACCTCATCGCTAAATGGAGTAGGAAATGGATCATGTATGCATGTGTTGTTGAGGCTTTTGTAATCCACAGATACTCTAATCTCGGATTTCTCCTTTTTTCTTTGTATTACAATGGGATTGACCCACTTTTCTTCCTCCACTAGAAAAATCAGCCCTGCTTTCAACATTTTATCTGTTTCTTCTTTGAATTTTTCCTTTACTCTTGGATTTAGGCGATAAGGCCTATGTTTTACTGGTCTTGCGTCTGTTTTTAAGGCTATGTGCATTTCTCCCATGTCCCCTTTAATCCCCTTGAGTTCTGCTACTGAATATGGGAATAAATATTCATATTACTGTAATAGGTAACATATTTCCTTGGTTATTTATGTATCCCAGTAGTCTCTAATAGACGCGATTTTGGGTTTCTCTGTGCTTCCAATGTTTAGCTTCTTAGACTTTAGGGGTAACAGGTGTAGTCCTTCTGTGCTCGGTTCCTCCTATATATCCTGCTCCCCCTCTTTCTCATCAAAGTATAAGTGTCAAAGATTCTCTAAGTCGTCATCATCCATCTCATGATCTATCCATTTGCATTTTACTGATTCTTTGGTTTTCTGCTTTGAGAGCAGTAGTTCTTCATCTTCATGAATCTCTGGAAAAAATAGTACTCTTATATGGCTTGGAGTGCATCTGTGACTGGTTTTGTTTCTCCCTTGAAAGAAAAACATTGTGTAAACCTTTCCGCAACTACCCGCCAGATGCTAGTTCCTCTCTTCTTTTCCTCTGTCAAATACCAGGCCTATGGAATTGTGTCCAGTGAATGTATGAAATTGTGCATCCACGGAGATTCTGGATACCCTTATTTCTTCCAGTTATACTCACAATTCTTAAATGTTTTATGGGGTCAGAATCCTCTTGGTACTTTTCAATGAATTGTGGTCCTGAAGCTTCTTGGAACCTAGCTCTTAATGCTATTGCAACATCTTCCCATTGCGGAAGTGATTTGTGATGGTTGACCCACCATCTTGCTGACATGGATTGTATTGCTACATCCATAAGAGGGACTCTATGTTCTATTGGTACCTTCTTTTCTACTTTTGCAATAAATGTATTTACAACATGCATATTTGATAGAGTCGAATATCCTCTTACCTCGATTACAATCTAGTTGACTCCCCGAATATTAGCACATATTCTAGTATTGGTCTCATATCCTCCTTGTTGCCAATCATCCCAAGCTATTTTTGAGCCCAAATCTGAACTCTGAACACTTATCTAGCTTACGGTCCCTCCCACTGTTGGATTGATATAGTCTTCTCTCTTCCCTATTGTCATATGGTAAAGGTGATCGAGAAGTTGAGCATACTCTATGTTATCAATAGTCTCTGTATATCGAGGTCCTTGATATGGGTCAAGTGGCTGAGTTAACCCGACTTCCCCGTCTTCAAAAATCATCAATTATTTTTTTAAGTCAATCACTGCATAATTCTCGAAGGCCCAATCTATCCCAAGTAAATCAAGATATGGATCCTTGTCCCCCATAATGTCTGTCACCTCAAAATATGTATATTTTTCCACTCCCGCGATATCAACCTCAACCTCTTCTACCCTTCCTATGGGTACAATACAGTACTAATTTTCCATTCGGAGTTGTATTGGTGAGTATGTCAACTTTGGCCTCCCTAGTGCTTCCCATGTCTTTCTAGGTAGAATGTTGACACCTGATCCTAGATCGAGCATTGTGTCTTTGATTTGAAATCTCGCGACTTGAATATTCACACGAAATTCCTTTATAGTTCTCTCTTGTTTCTTTTTATCCTTCTTATGTGTTTTTCTGTTGGATTTATTGACTCACCCAGTTCTGCATTTTCTTGCACCACCAACTCTAGATTTTGCTTTGCTTGTTCCAGCATTGGTGCATTGGTTACAATTTTCAGGAACAGTCTAAACCATTCCTCAATCAATGTACTTGTGTGAGTCTCCTTCTCTTTTTCGAAGGTCGGTTGTGGAAGCTCAATGCCTCTACTCCCCCCTATCTGGGAAAATGTTTCCACTGCCTCCTTAAAATACTGCTTCTGTCTATCCAGTCTGAAAGAATTCTTTGGAGATGCAGGCTTGATGAGATTTACCGGGTCCATACTCTGTGCATCATCCCCTATTTTCTTTCCTCCCCAAGTTATTATGGCTATGCTTTGCATAGGCTGAGCTTCTACTATTATCGATTCTACATTGACTAGATTCTCTCCTCTTTGTCTGGATCTTTCCTCCCATCTCTTGATCAATTTTGGACAGTCTTCAGTTGCGTGTGTATTAACTCTGCACTAGGAGCACCATGGTCTTCTGGGTAGCGGACATTCCCTTGCTATGTGTCCTTCTTGATCACAATTATAGCACCTTACTGGTCGTCTTCCTTCGGTTTTTCCACCTCTCATTCCTCTTCCTCGGCCCCTTGGAGTTTCATTCACTCTATAAGATGGTATGTCCAGTTGTTCTGCTAGTGCATCGAGGGATTTACACTGCTCTATATTATGTGTTGTAGAAGCGCAAAATTCACAATATGTATTTTTTGGAACATTGGAATATTTCTGTAAAATTGGACAGAGTCATGGAGGATGACCAATGCCTTTACATATTTCATAGTATTTGGTTGCGGTCTGGTTTTTTTGAGTGGGGAACCCTGGGAAGTGGGGTTGCGGTTAGTATAATCCTTGAGTATTTATTTGCGCAACTCCCCTAACTGGTGGAGCACCCTGTGTCCCTATTGTTGAAGTTCCTACATTTTTTCCCTATAACCTTGGGCATTCTATGGCCACGTGTCCTTCCATCAGGCAATGTGTACACCACATGTTAGGCCTTGTAGGTCGTATCGGTTGAATGTCTTTCAAATTTTCTGCTAAAATAGCTATATGATGTTGTAACCCTAATATGGAAGGGTATTGTACTGCTACTCCTCCTTTGAACTCTTGCAGATACCTCGCCATATCTTCTATTTTCATGGCTTGCTCAAGGGAATCTTGTAGGGTATCAATCTTCTGTTGTGTCAGTGGAGTTCTTGTCAACGGGAGGAGTGCTTTAATAAACCAATCTCGTTGGCGGTTTGGATCGATTGGGTAACTTAGCTTCCCAATCGCATCCTTAAACCTTATCATCAGGTCCCAAGACGTTTCTCCTTCCCGCTGTTTGATTTCCCACAACTCAGACAATCCTTGTTGATATGTCTGAGGTAATTTAAATTCTTTGACAAATAATTTCTTCACATCATCTATCACCTGGGTTTGGATGAGCTTCTGACCATTTAATGAACCAGTGAAAATCTCTCTCTCTTAAAGTAGTCTAGAACTCAATCAACTTAACTGCCTCTAGTGTCTGTCGAGCCCTCCATATCGCTTCGCAGAGATACCAGTGTTGCTCCACATCATTGTTACCCCTTCCAGAGAATTATGGGTATCGGGTGAACGATCCCACCATATTTCCTTGAATTGGTGGTACTAAAATAAAACCTCTACTTCCTGGCTGAGAGATTGTACTACCATCAATGTAGCTAGTAGATATATGTATTGTAGACTTAACACTATTCAACTTTTTAAATTCCCGTAGCTTAACAAAAAAATTATCAGGTGGATGATAGATTACCAAGGGAAGGTTGGGGCTAGAGATACTTGAACTTTGGGGAATAGGATTACCTTGTGTTATGGGTGTTGACCTCTCTCGAAATAGTTGCTCCATCGCAACATGCAGCTCCACATCAGATGTCTCCTCGGGGCACACGTCCTCCACATTGGACTTTTCTCCCTTTTCTCTTCGGGTTAGGCTCCTATACACTTGTCTAACTTCCTTAATGTTCCCTCCTATTCCTTGGGATCCCATCTAACCTTCTCTTTCCTTTGTCATCTGCGATGCCTTCTCCTTGTCATATCGATTACTCTCTTGCTTCTCAAACTCTTTCATCACCCTTTCCCAACACTTCTCAGCAATTTGTGCCCTCTGATGTGCTCGTCGCTCTCTCAATCTACTGGAGGTTCCGACATCCATATCCCTATTCTCCCTTACTACTTACTTGTAGAATATTTCCCTTATCTCCTTCCCCCAATACTAGAGGTTTAATTCTCCATCTCAAAACTTTGAAATGCCATAAAACCCTCGTCCACCATTAAAGATTTGATCCACAACTGGATTTCCTTCAACAGTTCTCCCCACAATCCAGATCTGAATATGTCTTTAGCTTTTGTAAAGGATTGGTAACACTCAGCTGCAAATTCCACAATGTATCCTTCCAAGGTAGATTGTACCAAAAAATCTATTGCTCTGGTCAAATTGGTATCTAACCATGGAGTGCTACTAGATCCGTGTGCGTCCACTTGCGGCAGACTCTACACGATCCTCTTGGGAGTGACTTGATTTTCAATCTTTGCAACCAATTATAAATTTATTCAGGAAACTTTCCCCAGAAAATTTCGTATAGGTCATATGTAGATTTAGAAAACAAGACCCGATCTTTAACAGTATTTTCCCTCTATTGTCGAAGCTTCTCTTGTTGCAATATGAACTGGTCGAAGTGATTATCCCACTAGCTTCATAGTTCCCTCTCAGAGATCCACGATACCATGATCTAACTCCTAAATGAATTTTCAGGTCTCGGCAACGGAACCATTTGTTGGCGAAAAAGGAGGTCTCTAGGCAGGACCCAGGCTCAAGGTAGAGGCCAACAAGGTTTCTGCAGTATTCTAGCACAACGCCGATATTTTCACCCTACTCCGGAGAGCATAGCGTCTCACCCAAGGCGTGTCATGGTCTTAGTAAGATTAGGAGACAAATCATGTAGAAGACAAATACAACCATGAAGAATAGTTAAGGGAACGTAGAAGCAACAAATGCAACTCGCTGCTTTGTATGAAATATCACTCATCAAAGCATGTTCTGACTACTGAATTAAAATTTAAATTGGGCATACATTCATAGTAAGCAAATGACTACAATCAACTCATAACATTACACACAGCAACAACTATATTTCATTATCAATATCAGAACATCACACATCTACTCCGCAGAGTCTATTACAGTGTGATTCAGTACAACAAAGTTATCCTAAGGCTCTGCTCTCCCTATCAGCCTTCTGCTGCACTCACTAACTAACTCTCCTTCGCTGGTTGACTGCCTATTTATTTCTCCCCCAGTGTGACTATCAATCCTTCCTCTTTTCCTGCTCTGCTGCTTTCCACTTCTTATTGATTACTGGGAGTTCTTCTGATTGTTCTTGTCTCTCGTATCTGCCATCCGCACTGTTCTCTGCAACTATCGCGCCACCTATCTTCCGGATTTCCGCAACCGTGACAGCTCCCTGTCTACCTTGATTGCATTCTGCCACCTGTCCTCCAACCTTTTGCAACTCAAAACTATTTCTTTTTCAAAAAAAAGGCCCCAACAACAACACATGAGAGTCAAATACCACATGAACAACAAAGGATGGTACAATATAGAACCAAAAAACCAAGGAATGAATATTAGAATGGTGCAGTATAACTCTTATTAATCACAATATGAACATGAATAAGGAAGGAAAAATGAAGAGGAGAGATCAGTTGGAAAACAAATAGGGGTAGATTCTACTCATTGAATTGAAACATTGAGGAGATTGAGAGTAGAAATAAGGAGTTGTATGGCCGACAATGAGAGGCTTGTCAGAGCACGAAACAAGAAGAATTCAATGTAATCATATTGAAAATCCTATTAGACCTACAAAGGAAATGGAAGCATGAGTTTGGAATAAACCATAGGGACATGAAAATTCCTTTGGGACAAGTGCATAGAACCAATGGGGAAAATGAGAGAAGATCTAAGAAGAAGCACAAATTGTAAAGTGAATACACCATGAAAGGAGGCACTCCATTAAGTAATCCTAAAAAAAAGTCAAGCACCCATGAGCAGTGGTATGAGGACACTCATAGAAGGACACATCATCATCTCCATTTTCATCACCATGAGGAAAGGAGGGAAATAGAGTATGTACTAGAGGATTTTAAGAAGGCTAATCCTACTACCTTTGATGGTGAAATGAGGAAATAAAATGATACTGAAGCATAGTTGTTCGGTATGAATAAGTTCTTCCAAATTCAAAGTTATTTAGAGAACATGAAGGAAAAGGTAGTTTATTTTAGCTTAAAAGGGAAGGATGATATATGGTGGGAAGTTCCGAAAAAAGTAAAGGGAATAAGGGAAGAATTGGAAGAAGAATGAAGGCTATTTCAGGAACACATATCTATCTGAGAGATATTTCGATAGCAAGGCTAAGGATTTCTATGAACTTAGATTGGGACAAATGATAGATGATCAATACACCACCAAATTCTTAGAGTTTCTAAGGTATGCTCCCCACCTTAAGGAAGAAAAAATGGATATTTAGAAGTATTTTAGTGGACTACCACAATCCTTCAAGAATAGAATTGAGTTAGATGAGGCCAAGGAATTAGATAATGAAATTCAAAAATTGAAGAACTACTATGAGAAGTCTAGGAGAAAACTTGAACATAAATCATACTGGAAATTCAAAGAAAATTCCAAGTTTAAAGCATAGAGGAAAAAAAAAACCAAGGGAATCAGCACAACCTCGGATAACCAAGACTATCAACAAAGGTCCAACGCTGCAAGAAAAGTTCGTTCCACTCAAGAAGAAGTCAAGGGCTATGAGAAAGGTCCATTTAAGTGTTGGAATTGTGTAATAAATAACTTGAGGAAATATTTCACACAACACAAGCACGCTAGATCGAAACTATACAAAACATAGGAAGTAGATACATTCAAGGGCATGGCTCAAAATATACCCATAGTTTACACAATAGTGGACAATCACTAAGTTGATCACCAGGAAGCAATTATAGAGATGGAATCTACGCTATGTGATAAAACATTTTAGTTTTGATTGACCTTGGTTCAAATTTCAGTTACATTAGTCCCGTTATTGTTGAGAAATGCACACTAAAGAAAGAAGCACATGACGATTCTTGGCTAGTTCAACTAGCCACATGGAAGAAAAGATGAGTTGAGCATTAGGTGAGGGCTTGGGCAATCTAATTGAATGGGATGGCAACTACTTCAAACCTCATTGTGTTTCCATTGGGAGCATATAGCATACTACTAGGTATGGACTGGTTGTACCTATATCGAACCAAGGTAGATTGTCTTGAGAAGACCATGAAGTTCCTGGATGAAGCTGAAAAGCATAGAGTATTTCGGGGGAAGCTAAAACCCACCTTAGTGAGATTTATTTCAGATATGAAAACCAAGAGAATCCAAATAAAAGGATGTCTTTTATTTTTTGTGTAAATATCTCGCAACATTGGAGCTAATTGTAGTGTTGAGAATGATGACAAAGATATCCTGAGGAAATACCCTGTTTTAAAGCAGGTTTCAAATGTTTTTGTGGAAGAGATATCTGGATTGCCTTCTCATAAAGAGGTGGATTTCTCTATTGAATTAGTTCCAGGAGCAACCACAACATCGAAAGCTCCACATAGAATGATCACCCCATAACTAGTTGAGTTAAAACTACAGCTCAAGGAGATGTTGGAAAAGGGATAAATAAGGCCAAGTGTGTCTCCATGGGGAGCACTAGTTATATTCGTGAAGAACAAGGATGGCACACTTAGGTTATGCATTGATTAAAAATAGTTGAACAAGGCGACCATCAAGAATAGATATCCATTGCCACAAATCAATGATTTATTTGATTAGTGAAGAGGAGAAATACTCTTTTCCAATATTTGTTTTAGATCAAACTTCATCAAGTGCACATAAAGGATGAGGATATCCATAAAACAACCTTTAGAACAAGGCATGGGCATTATGAGTTCGTGGTAGTGCCCTTTGGGCTTACCAATGCACCTGCAACTTTTATGTGTGTTATGAACAAAGTGTTGTGCCCTTACTTGGATAAGTTTTTCATAGTTTTTGTTGATGAGATTTTGGTTTATTCAAATACCAAGGAGGAGCTTGAAGAGCATGTGGTTGTAGTACTAAAATTTCTAAGAGAGCATAATATTTATGTAAATCTTATTGAGTGCAACTTATTTCAGTCACAAATTCATTACTTGGGACACATTGTCTCAAGGGAGGGAGTAACATTTGATCCATAGAGGGCTAAGGCCATCATGGAATGGCCAACACCTAAGAATGTGGTTGAAGTTAGGTCCTTCATGCGATTAGTAGGCTATTACAAGAGGTTCATTAATAACTTCTCTAAGATTGGCCATGTTAGGTCCCTATATCACTAGTATAGTCCCTTATTATTGTTAGTGTAAACCCCTTATTGTTATTATTGTACCCTTGTAACCCCCATTTTGTTATTATTTTGCCCTTAAATTATTATGGTTAGGTCGGTTAGGATTACATTGTGGCCCAATAGGATCACATTATGGCCCCATGGACTCCTATATATAGAAAGGAGGTTTTGTAAATTGTATCATCCAAGAATTGTTCATTTATGTAATGTATTGGAGGTTTCCCCCTCGAAGTGGCTCATTTCTAAGGCATTGATATCTCTTTTCTTCTATTTTTGGAGCTGGTTACACAACATTTGGTATCAGAGCTTTGGATTCTAGGGTTTCGCTGCTCCAAACAGGTTATTGTGGAATTTTCGCTATAACATTTTTTCTATGAAGTTTCAAAAGCCGAAATGTTTAGGGTGCGAAGCTGAAATCCTGAGGAAGATTTTCTAAAAATTTCAGAGCTTGGTTCGCAATATTTTCAGAGATATGATCTGTTTAAGTTGGGTCTTTTTTCAGGCTCCTAAACAGGTCATAATGGAATTTGCGCTATAACTTTCTTTCTACGAAGGTTAAGAATCTGAAATTCGTATGGTCCGAAGCTGAAATCTGGAGGAAACTCATCAAAAAAATTCAGAGCTTGGTTCACAATATTGTTGGAGATATGATCTGTGGAAGGTAGTGCTTTTTCAGGCTCCTGAATTTCATCTCAAAAAGGTGATCGTGGGAAAATTTCAATAACTGTCTCTCTGAGCATCGGATTGGAGTGTCGTAAAAAGTGGTCACAGTACACAGACTGTAGTTTCTTGGCTATCAATTTCAGAGGTGAAGGAAGAAACAGTGACACGTGGAAAGTCGTACAAGTTCACTATACTGAACCAGTCCATAATTAGGTCATTGTGGGACATTGGACATAACTTTGTCTTGGAGAATCCAAATCAGGTCAGACCTGTGGCATTCAAAAGAGAATTCAGAGGGCTACTTCAGTGATGAATTTCAGATATTGAAGATCCGCAATAAAAGATATAATACAATTTCAATATCGAGCTCCTCAAAGCAAGTAAAAGGTGTGTATTTTTTTCCCGAATTGCATAAGTCTTGTTTGAAGAATCAAGTTGAATTGATTGCAAGGGCATATTGTAGAATAGATATCAATATTGGATTCTAAAATGGCCTTTAAAAGGAATCTTCAACACCCATTAAGCTCTTAGAAGGCTCTACTATGACTCATGAAGACGAAGAATGGCAACATGACATATCAAAATTACAAGTATAAGTGCAACAAATTTCGCTCTCGCAAAGAACAACAAAAAATGAAATGGAAGTTTTGAAGAAAGGCATGGAAACTAAGATGGATGGTTTGAAGAAAGGCATGGAAGCTAAGATGAATGGTTTGGAAAGAATTTTTTTGGGATGGCCTTAAATCTGATATTCAAAAGTTTGTGACGGAATGTTTGGTTTGCCAGCAGAATAAAGTTGAGACAATTAAGACCCCGGGACTTCTACAACTTTTATCCATTCCAAGTCAACGTTGGGAGGAGATTTCAATGGATTTTATCACAGGTTTACCTAAGTCCGAAGGAAAGAATGTCATCATGGTGGTAGTTGATAGACTTACCAAGTATGCACAATTTTGTGCATTATCTCATCCATTTAAAGCAAGTACAGTTGCTACTACATTTATGGACAAAATTAAAAAGCTACATGGAAGCCCAAAGGTTATTGTGAGCGACAGAGATCCCATTTTTACTGGAAATTTTTGGACGGAGTTATTTTCTTGTTTGGGTACTCAATTAGCTCATAGCTCATCTTATCATCCTCAATCTGATGGTCAAACTGAGATAGTAAATAAATGTTTGGAAGGATATCTTCGTTGTTTTGTATCTGATAAACAAACACAATGGGTCAAGTGGTTACCTCTCGCCGAATGGTGGTATAACACTTCCTTCCATACTGCAGCAAAAATGACCCCATTTATGGCACTTTATGGATATCATCCACCATCCATCACATCATCTTTAAGAGAAAATTTGAAGGTTCAAGCACTGGAAGATCACATCGAGCATCAACAAGAAGTTCTCCAACTCTTAAAGGATAACCTGAATTTGGCACAAAATCGAATGAAACAACAGGCAGATCAACATCGTAGCGAGAGAAGTTTTGATGTAGGAGATTGGGTATTTTTACTGCTACAACCATACAAACAAATGTCCCTCAAGCAAGCAAAGAAGGATAATAAATTATCGCCAAAGTACTATGGTCCTTACAAGGTGTTGCAAAAGATTGGTACTATGGCATACAAATCGGAGCTTCCTGCTTCTTCGCGAGTACATCCAGTTTTCCATGTTTCATGCTTAAAGAAGGTTATAGGTGAAAATCTTCCAGTTCAAACAATATTGCCAGAACTTGATGAGGAAGGAAAAATCATATTGGAACCTGAAGCGGTCATGGAAACAAGAACTTGACAGCTACGGAATCGATCAATTTCAGAGTATCTCATCAAGTGGAAGAACTTACCCACTGAAGATTCTACATGGGAGGATGAGAATTTTATACAGAAGCACCCGGAGCTACTCAAGTGTTGAGGACAACACTTTTTTTTGAAGGAGAGGGGCATGTTAGGTCCCTATATCACTAGTATATCCCCTTATTATTGTTAGTGTAAACCCCTTATTGTTATTATTGTACCCTTGTAACCCCCATTTTGTTATTATTGTGCCCTTAAATTATTATTGTTAGGTCGGCTAGGATTGCATTGTGGCCCACTAGGATTACATTATGGCCCCATGGACTCCTATATATAGAAAGGAGGTTTTGTAAATTGTATCATCCAAGAATTGTTCATTTATGTAATGTATTGGAGGTTGCCCCCTCGAAGTGGCTCATTTCTAAGGCGTTGATATCTCTTTTCTTCTATTTTTGGAGCTGGTTACACAACAGGCCACCCAATTACTTACTTGCAAAGAAAAGGGAATAAATTTGGATGGAAAATTGCTAGTACTAGGAATTGCAAACCCAGAAAGGGATTTTGTGGTTTTCACAGATGCCTGCAAGGAAGGACTTGGTGGAGTATTGATGCAATAAGGCCAAGTGATCTGCTATGTATCTTGAAAATTATATGAAAATGAGAAAAACTATTTAACTCATGACTTGGAATTGGTTGTCATCATCCATGCATTGAATATGTACATGCACTACCTCCTCTATAAAAATTTTACTCTAAGGACTGATTAGGTAGGGATACAATATTTATTTGAGCAGGCCAAGTTAAACTAAAGGAAATCTATATGGATGACCACACTCAGTGAATTTTATTATGAAATCAAATATATATAAGGAAAAGAGAACAAAGTGGTTGATGCACTCAACAGGAGAGTGCAAATAAACCATGTAGAAACCATGAGTTCCTATGGAACTGATCATGAAGAAAGGATCGGAAATTCAGGGCAACAAGATAAAATATATCAGCAGCTGAAACAGAAACCGCAACAAAGTTATGAGAGCATTGAAAGTAGGGAATATAGCCATATTGAAAGTGGGTTCATTAAATTCAGAAGCAGAATTTATGTGTCTATTAACGATGAATTGAAGAAACTCATATTAAAAAATAGTCATTCCAAGTCGTACTCTGGTCACATAGGTTCCAAAAATACTCTGACAACAATCAAGAAATTATATTTTTGGCATGCTCTGAAAAAGGAGGTGGCAGATTTCATCTCCATGTGCATAGAGTGCCAACAAGTAAAGGTTGAGTGCAATAATATATTTGGCTTATTTCATCCCATTCCCATCACAGAATGGAAGTGGAAAGTGATTTATATGGACTTCATTACAGGGCTGCCAAAGACTTCTAAGCAACATGATGCAATCATGGTAGTGGTTGACAATTTGAGAAAAGTGGTCCACTTTTTGGTTGTCAAACTCTATAAATTCAGCAAGTGAGGTAGCTCAAGTTTTCATTAAGGAGATTATGAGACTGCATGAATTTCCCAAGAATATTATCTCAGATAGATATTACAAGTTCACTTCAAAGTTCTGGAGATAACTATTTGCAGAATTGAGAACCGAGTTGGCATTTAGAATAACGTATCATCTTTAGATTGATGGGAAAAATAAAGAGGATAAAATTTTTTCTTGAGGATGTACTAAGGATGTATGTAATGCACCAGCGAAAGAAGTGGGAAGAATATCTTCCACATCTAGAGTTTTCATATAATAATGGGTCTCAAGAATCACTGAGAATGATCCCATTAAAATCTATTTATGGCAGGAGTTTTAATAACGTACTCCTATCAGCTGGAATGATCCGATGAACATTATCCTTATTTGGATTGATATCATAAAGGACATGGAGCAGGAAATGAAAACCATCAAAAGAAATTTAAAAGTGGCACATGATAGGAAGAAGAGTTATGCATACCAACATATGGTTCACAAGGATTTTCATGTTGGGGAACATGTTGGGCCATGTGTGTTAGACCTAAGAATAGCTCCTTGAAATTTGTATCATGTTCCAAGTTGGCACCATGGTTTTATGGGCCATTTGAAGTGCTCAAGAGGATGGGAAAAATGGCCTATCATTTGACCTTGCCTCCATAAATAAAATTTCATGATGTCTTTCATGTTTCATTGCTTAAAATATATGTGCATGATGCTAATCATGTAATTGCTTGATTTGTGTTATAGGTAGAACTAGTGGGAGAGTTCCAATTGAAACCTCTCTACATCCTGGATCGGAGGCAACTTACACTCTCGAATTGAGTAATATAGTAATTCAAAGTGTAGTGGAGGAACTTTGGACCTAAGGAACCCACATGGGAAATGGTTTCCCAAATTCGAGCAACATATCCTTTCTTATTTGCTAAGTAAAGCAAATGTAAATATGTTGTGAATGTTGTACAGAGTTGTGTATATAAAGCTCCATAATACCAATGCTTGGTGTAAATCATATTTTGGTTGTATATGGTTATTGAACACCAAGTATGATGATCATCCCCCCCCCCCCGGAAAGGGGGAGGGGACTATGACATCCTCTGGTTAACATGCCCTTATTGTAAATAATTTTAAAAGGTTGAGAGAAAGGACACAGATTCCAGATGCTTGGGGAGGGAGATTGCTTGAGGAATGGATTGATTTAAATATCAGTCCTGTTTGGCTGAGTGGTTTTAAATGTGTTAACAGATCCATAAATTAACTGAAAGGAGGAGGAAGTACAAGCCCATGCGTCCTCTAGCTCCATCCATAAACAACAAAAAGGAAAAAAAATTAAAGGCAACATGGTGCATTGTGTGATGAGTTGACTTGTGTGAAGCTGAGGTAAAGATAGATAATTAGTTTGTTTGGGGGGAATTCTCACACTCTTACATGCATACATATACACATCATAGGAAAGAGGGAATCTCATTCTCTCACATGAAGGAAGTGGAAGAGAACACATAGAAAAGAGCACGACACGAAAAAATCCTCCAAGGGCAGAGGTGAAAACACGAAGAGAGTAACAATCAGTATGACAATTATGAAACTCTTGAGAAAATGAACCAACTAAGGTGCCCTCAAAGAGAGGCTTGTTGGATGAAACCATTATAGAGAGAAATGATTTTCTTGAAGGCTAAAGAACCCATTGGAAGATTTTGGATTGATGAATGTATTGGATTGGAGAGAGTCACTTAGGTGCTTGTGAGGAATAGTGAACCACCAGGAGTTTCCTTGGGAATGAATCTCTAGGTATTGACTCACTAATGAACCGCCTATAGATGTGATCTATTTACCCATTAATAGCTTATCTACTAATTAGCCTTCCCTCAATGTGGACTCTCTTCTCCTAAAAGTGATTTGAGACTCTCTACACTGTGATATCTTGGCATGGATGTTGGTTTTGTCTTATGAATAGAGAAAGTCTAAGGGGAATATTATGTAGCTAGTGGATGAAGGAAGAGTGGCCCTATAACATCATGTTTCATCTGTCAATATTGGTTAACATTTCCTCTCAAAGGAACCCCACCTCCAACACTATAATCTGGCTCGAGGGTGACAACTACAAGTAACATTGGTTTTAAATTGTTTATGGTTGGGTGGAGAGTTATAGTCTTTTTAGGGCATTGATAGGGTGCCTTTGTTAACATTTCCCACGCAAAAAATAAATTTTTTTCCATTACAATTAGTAATTTCATGCATTTTTCAGCATAGACTTGCTTTGTGTGATTAGTGCCCTCCCTCAATGTTTCACATTTCATGTAGATTTGTCTTGTTTCTTATGGTTTTTCCATGGATTTTCTAGCATGTTTCAAGTTATTTTAACTTTCACCCTCTCTTGATATTTGACCTCTTTCCCTTTGACAAGTTTAAATTTTACCTTGTCCAATTTTGCTTCTGTAGGTTATGGGTTAAATAACATAGTATTTGTCCACACAAAAATAGAAATATTATTGGAGTAGTAATAGTATTAGCAAAAATATTGATGTGAGAGACGATCAAGTATTCCTATTCTAGAGTTTTAAATCTACCATTTATGCATAGATATGAAACAAATATTTTTTCTCAATTGGTGAAAATTGAAGCAGATAAGTTCTAGCCCACACACACACACATATATTCTTTATTGTGAACTATGAGGTGAGATGAACTTCACATTATAGACCCACATGTAAATGAAATATACATCACATATTCATTAGATACCAATATTCATTGATGTTCTTAACAAAGTATCATCCTTGGCTCTTTAGTCTTAATCCAAATCTGTCACTCCATCTCCTCAAACTATTGTAATATAGAAAAAGCAGATGAAAACTTGGTGAAGGTCACTCAAAAAGCTTTGGAAAGTTATCATACATCATCATTTTCATGTAATATAATAGAGATTGAGGCATCATTATTCTCTTGGAAATTTTCATTTTAATATAGGATCAAAATGTGTACTAACCTTTATGGTGATAATCACATTTGAGAGCCCCACACCAAGGTATCAACCATATTCTCTAGTGAGAACAAATGACACATGACTATCATGTTGAGAAACCAAGTGTAGTAGAATTAGGCTTGATTTCTATATCTTGATAACTACCTATTAATGTTTAATGTCTTATTATTACTTATTAAATGTTCTTCATTAAAAAATTATACAAATGTTCAAACTTTCAGGAAAATAAAGAGACAAGAGACACCAAAATTAGGCTCCAAGTCAGGGAAAAACCCCACAAGGGGGAAAACCCAACAATAATCCATTTATTATAGAATTAGATCAAAATGAGATATTAAAGACCAAGTCCAAGACCAGGACTGCCACCAAAAAATCCAAGACTAACCCTTCTCCAAATCACCTCCAAAGTCAAAATCAACAAAGGTTAAATTGGTCAACTTCCTGAAATTTTGGCCCTGCAATAGCACAGAAAAAATTGTCTTCATCCACAAAATTATTTTAGTGTAGACTTGTCTCTTCCCTTCTTTAATTCAACTTATTTTCTCCTTTTTTGGTTTAGAAAATTGCTTCTTATATGTGCTTGAATGATCCACCAAATAGGTCAAAATGCTTTATATATGTGTGTGTGTGTGTGTGTGTCCAGGATGTTAAATAGGTGGCTCTAAGAAGCCGAGGTTGACTTGTTCATTTGATGGACTTTAGGAGTCAATAAAAATTCCTTTTCTTTTCTTTTAAATGTCCAAATGGGGGCATTACGCAAGTACAATTTATTTTCACTCTTTGAGCATGAAGAACATTCTTTGACAAAACAAAACTTAATAATGATAATAAATATGATAAATACATAAATGATAAAATTACTTTATGAAGATCAACACTAGTTACAATTTCAACACTCCCTCTTAACTAGGGAGGTATTCATAATGACTTAACAAGATATTATCAAGTTGAAATAATCATATAAGAATGGATCTAGATTGATAAGAATCAATGATGATTTACATCATCATAACTAGCATTATCAAAATTCCAAGGCCTTGACAAGTACGATATGTCTCTCCACTAGATTAGAGCACAATGATGGGAGGCATAAGTTTGGACACCACTGCCTCACAAGGAAAATGCCCCACCTAGGTGTCCCAAGGTATGACATCATAGGATCATTTCCTAACCTATGAAATAGTATATCCTCCGTACCATTCTTTACTAAGTCCATGTATCCAACTTAAAATGTTAATCCTAGTCAACCACAATACATGACTAAAGAATGTATGTCTCTAATGCTTATACAATTCACCATTCTCCCTACTAGTGTTCATGCACTAGGATTATGACTGTTAGTCCTAGATATAGTACGTGACACATGGAGAACACCGTGTCCACCCTCACTCCCTCTCAAACAGGGAGGATATCCTCACTCCCTCTCAAACAAGGAGGAAAAAACTGCAAGCCTAAGCTTGTCTCGAAAGCGATCATACTTCCCTCATCTCAACTATTTGTTCGTTCATGGAGATTTTTTGTAGCTTCTCGACTCCTATCTACATCATACTCTCTCACGACTTCTACCTTCCTAGGCTTCTAATGATATTCATGCAAATTTGATCAATATCATAATTGAATCCAACATGTCATCAAGTAGTTCATCAAACGCCTTAGGGAGACAAACTTCTTCATAACTAATTGTACAAGCCTTCACATATTCATTCACATTGCAACATAATTTTACTTCACGTTCTTCCAAGAAATCATATCATCTCCCAACCATTAGTAGTATCTCTATCAAGATCAACACAATCAATGTGTTCTTCAATCAAGTATATCATGGAACCAATCGACTACCAGTACAATGATGTATCAATAATATCATAACTCTTCGACTTCTTGCTAAAGGTATTGCCATAAATATTTCATATGTGACAAGTTCCTTTTCCAAAATTCAAGTAGTATTGTATCAATCCAATTTCATACAACTCCCTCTTTCTAGTTAAGGTAATATAACTTCTTCCCTTTTATTAATTCTTGCTTTCATGCTTCCATCTAATTGACTTCTTTGATGTGAACTTGAAACTGCTTTCTTCTTCTTCATTTTCATCTCCTAAGAAATTCTTTTTCCTTTGCTACATTTTTTCATATGTTTTCAAAGCTTAGGAAATTCTTATTATTGATCGACAAGATTTATTAGGAGGATATGAAGATGTGGTAATTCCCTCCCAAGTTTATCCCAATTTGACTATTACTTGTATTATAGAAGCAGACTTTAAATTATAATATATCAATGGTCTCTCCAATATATCTACACAAACCCTTTATACTATTGTCTTTCAAGAGAGCATTAGATTATTTTCTTAGCATTTTATGCACTATAATTGACATGAACAAAGATTATACACACCTCTTTCTTACCTTATCCATCCTTGCAGAGATATGATACTTTGAATTTTTCTTCAGTTGAAATGTGTTATCTTTCTCCAATATAAATTCATTATACTTTTAGTTATCGAACCACAATGATATCTTTGGGTTGCTTGCAATGTCCTTTGTCTTGGTTCACATAATTTACACATTTATTGTTTATGGTGTAATTCATTGTTCTTTTATGTATAGGAGGTAACATAGTTTTTTCACATATTTTTGCTACAAATATGAGCTTCATATACCTTCTGATCCCTTATCATGTTCCTTGCTACAAGGAGATATAACACTGCTTCTTAAATTGATAATTCGGTTCCTAAATAGTTTTGATCTTTACCACAAAGTTTATACATAAAGTTTTTTCCTTTAAATACATAGGCGATCCTCGTAGTTTTGGTCTATTCCACAACCTATATACTCAAGTATCTCGGTCCTATAGCACAAAGGTATATTATAGAAGAGATCAGCCCTTTTACGAGATAAGTTGTAAATAGACCGTGTTCCTTGACTTGCCTAAATTCATCATTTATACTATTACATGCCCCAAAGTTATACACAAAGATATTGCTTCAAAATTTCTGTTGTATTTTTCCACCTTCAGATTTCATATATTTTGTGTCTTCATACCTTTACTTATGATAATATTTCCTTGTATCCTTGCCTTTTTCAAGAGCGAGTAGTCTTGAATTTTGATTCATATCAAATGTATTTGATTTGATGAGCTCTAATTGAATTAGTGTTTAGATGCTTTTCCACATTAATTTAAAATGGATAAGACTTGCATCTACAGTAGTTTGGATGTCAATAAGATGTTATCATAGTAAGCTCGAATGCCTCATATATGTAGAAATTATAAAGCATGCATGTATATCTTGGATTCACTTGATCTAACAATGTACTAAAGTTAAATATTGAATTTCTTCTACAAATATTTTTCAGAATTAAAAACACAGTCGCTAATCACATGAACATGAAGAAATATCAATCACACACAACATAGATAATTTCTCAGGGAAAGCTTACAACTATAAATGCCACTATCTTCTATTGTATATTATGCATGGATCATGAAACAATTACATACAAAACTCTTCTCACAAGAGCCCTCCAGTACTCAGTTAATTGTCTCACATTGTCATATGAAAAACTGACCAACACATAGCCAATTCTCAGCCTCCAGATAGCCTGCCTTACTTGCGCAATCCCTAATGGTAAAGATCCCTAAAAGATAGGAATTATTGTCTACCTTGATTGCGCAACTATCATGGGCACTCCAATGGGTGTTTTCCTGCATGTGTGCAAGCCAATAATCCTACAACTGATAGCCAACTTCCCTTTCAGCTAAAACTCAACTGGGTCTCCACTGGATCTGACATGCATGCAGTTAATAATAGTAAATCCTCAGTTGCATGTGAGATCATTGATTGTGAATTAATTAATATTTAATTCATTGAATCAATCACTAGTGTATCTTCAGTTACAACTAGCACAATTGAGTTTAACTCACTTAACTGAGTTAAACTGATTTACAACTTGCACCAACTCGTGCACCACTGCACTTCGAACTCTGTTACAACTAGAATTACTTTGCATGCCTCACCAACAACCTCTAACTCGAAATCAACTAGCTAACTAAATTTATCACTTTTAGTTAACTCATTCAAGTCCACTTTGAGAATAGATTACAGTTTAATGTCCATCTTAATTAAGGAATAACCAAAATAGACATGCACCCAAAAATAGCACTGTGGGCCCCACCCTAGTCTGGGTGCTTAATGCAACCAGGTGTTGAATGCAACCGGGTGCTTAATGCACTAAGCGTGGGTGTTAAATCTTCTTGTTGAATCTCAACACTCACTCTCAACAATAAATGGATTATCTTTCACCCCAATCCTGTCTCTATGGTATTCGAATTTGCTCTTGGTGAGCGCCTTCGTCAGAATATTTGCATCCTGATCTTCCATGGGAATGTACTGAAGCAACATGATCCTTCTCTACACACAATCTCTGAGATGATGGTACCAGATATCTATATGCTTGGACCTATCATGAAACACATGATTAATCGATATTTTAATGCAACTCTGATTATTACAATGAATCACTGTCGAATCCATCTAAGAACCAAACAAACCAACCAAGATCTTTCTCATCCATATAGCCTCACATGTAGCTTGACTTGCTGCTATGTATTCCACTTCCACTGAACTAAGTGCCACGGATTGTTGTTTCCTATTGTACCAGGAAACTGATGTCGATCCAATGCTAAAGATCCACCCTGATGTGCTCTTTTTGTCCGATGGAATTCCAGCCCAATCTGCATCCATGAAACCATGCAGCTTCACTCCATCCGTCTGTATGTGCCATAGACCATACTCTGATGTGCCCCTCAGGTATCTCAAGACATGCTTCCCCGCCTTCCAAAAGAGCTTGGTAGGCTTAACCATAGCTTGACTCAGCTGGTTAACTGCGTAGCAAATGTCCAGTCTTGTGTTCACCAAATACATTAGCGAACCCACTAACTTTTGATAGAAAGTTGCATCCACTACCTCTCCATAAGTAGTATCCTCTTTCCTCCAATTTCCAAGAAGAGGAGTATCCATGGGTTTGTAGATGTCCATGTTAAACTTACCCAATATATCCTTTGCATACTTGCCTTGAGACACAAAATTTTCACCATCCCGCTACCATATTTCTAATCCAAGGAAATAATGAAGGAGTCCCTTGCAAGATCCTCCTTGCATGAGTGTATCAGTTGCTCATCACCAGTCAAAATTAGATCATAAATATAAAGAAAAATGATCAATAGCTTACCCTAAACCACAATCTAGTACAAGTTTGCATCTGCTTCACTTTTGGTGAAGCCCATTTTGGTGAAATAGTTGTCTATCCGAGTGTACCAAGCATGGGGTGCTTGCTTCAGCTAATACAATGCTCTTTTGAGCCTGCACACATGCGACTCACTGTTGAAGATTTCGAAACCTTCAGGCTGCTCTATGTACACCTCTTCCTCAATGATCCCATTGAGAAACATTGTTTTCACATCCATCTGATGAATGCGCCAACCCATCTCAACTGAGAGTGCAAGGATGGATCTTATGGAAGAGTACCTTGCAAAAGGTGAAAAATTATCATCATAATCTATCCCCTCGATCTGTGAGAATCCCTGGGCCACAAATTTGGCCTTGCATTTCTCCACACTCCCATCATCAGCTTGCTTTACCTTGTAGATCCATCTCGATCCAACCACTGATTTGTTGACTGGCCTTGGGACTATCTCCCATGCACTTTTTTTGACAATTGTTTCATCAACCCAAGTAGGTTGTTGCATTGCTTCCTGAAAGGAAGATAGTTTAGTCACAATACATTTTCTCATAAGAGCCATGTATCTAGTAAATCGGTTAGGATATTGTCTCTGTATGCGCTGTGAAGTAGGGGCTCATGCATTTTGTGCAACATCAAGTCTCAACCTATCAGCTTCCATGGTGCGCCTTATGCCATTTCTGATGGATGGCTCTGCATGAGTATTTTCCTCCACTCCATGAACCTCCTCATGTGTTTTATCCACATCTTGAGACTCATCCTTGGGAACCAACAGTTCCTCCTCTACATTCAAGTCTAGCTCCCTCTCAAGGGACAACCACATGGATTTCTCCTCATCAAATTTGATATATCGTCGCAAAACACTCATTCTTCCATTTGGAAAATACACACGATAATTATGGGGTGTTTCAGTGTATCCCACAAAAATCCCAACCTAGGTTGTTGGTTCCAGCTTCTTCTTGGCGTCCTTGGTCACATGCATATAAAAAGATGAGCCAAAAATCTGAAAAAGTGAAACATCAAGTTTCTTACCAGTGAAAGCCTCTTCATGTGTACTCATGCCAAGTACTCTATGAGGACAACGATTTTTCACATGTACGATGTATTGCATGCTTTCGCCCATAGATGCATCGACGAGCCTTGTTCATGCAACATAGCTCATGCTGCACCAACAATAGTTATGTTCTTTCTCTCCGTGACCCCATTATTTTGTGGGTTATGAGGCGCTATGAGTTCTCTTTGAATTCCTTCTTTGTTGCAGAAGTTATTGAATTCGTTAGAGATGTATTCTCCACCATTATCACTCATAAGAGCCTTCACTTGCTTCCCCAACTCTTTCTCCACCAGTGCCTTGAACTCATAGAACTTAGAGAATGTTTGATCTTTCTTCTACATGAAGAAGATCTAGCACTTACGAGAAAAGTCATCAATAAAGATTACATAGTACTTATGTTTTATTGTTGAAGCAATTAAGAAAGGACCACACACATATGTGTGAACTCTCTCAAGGATCCTCGAAGCTCGGTTTTCCTTCTCATGAAAGGTGGCCTTTACATATTTTCCCATAGTACATCCCTTGCATGTGTCTGACTGCACAAGTGTACCCCTGGGAAGACCAGTAGAAATCTGTTGCATGAATTTCAAGGCTCCATGGTGAAGATGGCCCAATCACCTGTGCCATAATTCACCCTCATCACGGCTCACCACTTGATCTGCCTTGCCCATCATTGTTGCACAACCATCTACCTCTAGCTTGTAGAGATTCTTAACTCGAATCCCTATCCTCTTGGCTTGAACCATTGTTTTATGTTGCAGGAAAGCTTTTCCATCACTAAAAACAACATCATAACATCTATCCTCCAACATTGCGACTGAGACCAAATTTTTCTTCAGACGTGGTACATGCATCACATCTTTTAATTGAAATGATTTACCTAAATCCCTCTGCAAGGTAATGGTACCATTCTCGGTAGCACTGTATCATCTATCATCGACCATTTCAATATGCATCTATAGATCTTTCTCCTCCAAGTCAATAACAAGTTCATTATCTCTCGTCATGTGAAAGGAAGCACCACTATCCAAATACCACACAAATCCCAATGCACTAGACACCATACATACAATTAATGAGAAGTTAAGCTCAAATTTCGAGGCAAGAGCCTCACCAGCTGCAGATCTAGTAACCTTCTTGTTCTTCTTCTTTTGTGGAAAATTAGTAGCAAAATGCCCATGCTCGTGACAGTGAAAACACTTCACCTTGGACATGTCCTGCTTCTTGCCATTCTTAGACTAGGATTTTGAATGGAATTTCTTCCCCTTCCCCTTCCTCGCCTTGGAAGCCAAAGCAAAATCCTCTTCATCCTCATTCTTAGATGAATATCCATCTCTAGTGTTCCGTCTGAACTCCTCCTACACCAAATCCGACCATAGTCGTTCCCAATCTGGAAATTTTTCCCTTCCATTGACAAAGTATTGATAATTGTGCTAACTATTGGGAAGTCCTGGGAGATCCAAGCTCACCAAATCATCATCAAAAAATATTATTCCAACGCTCCCCAGTTCATCCCGACATTGGAAAATTTTTTTTAGATATTTTGGAATGGTGTCGCCCTTTCCCATCTTGATCTTCCTGAGTTTATCTTTGAGTGCTAATTTCCTATGGTCGTCGATGCTTTGGAATAGATCTGTCAAAGCCTTCCACTGCATATGGTGTGGCTTTCCCTTGGAGGCTTGAGACAATATGGTCTCTTACTCCCTCCAGCAGGATCCTCCTCGCCTTTGCCACTTTCCTTTTCCATGCATCAAGATTTATAGCATCTGCAACATCGGGTTTAGGAACATCTTTGTCAATGAATTCCTTCAACCCATTGTCTTCGAGTACTGCTTCCATCCTATCCTTCCAATAAATGTAGTTCGAGCTTCCCTCGAGTGCATACTGTAACCTCAATCCATTGAAATCCATTTCGATCTTGAATTAGCTATAGCACCAAGAAATTATTTCTACCATTTCGAATTCTATCCAGTCACAGACTCAGCTCCTGCTTCACTTCTGCAATTTCTTGTGCTCTGGTACCATGTAGAAATTATACAACATGCATGTATATATTGGATTCACCCGATATAACAATGTACTAAATTTAAATACTAAATCGCTTCTACAAATATTTTGTGGAATTAAAAACACAATCGCTAATCACATGAACATGAAGAAATATCAATCACAAACAACATAGATAATTTCCTGGGGAAAGCTTACAACTAAAAACCCCACTATCTTCTATTGTATATTAAGCATGGATCATGAAAAAATTACATACAAAACTCTTCTCACAAGAGCCCTCCAGTACTCAGCTAATTGTCTCACACAGTCATATGAAAAACTGACCAACACATAGCCAATTCTCAGCCTCTAGATAGCCTGCCTGCCTTGCGCAATCACTGACGTTAAATATCCCTAAAACATAGGAATTCTTGCCTGCCTTGACTGCACAAGTATCATTGGCACTCCAATGGGTGTTTTCCTACATTTGTGCAAGCCAATAATCCTACAACTAATAGTCAACTTCCCTTTCACCTAGAACTCAACTGGGTATCCATTGGATCTTAAATGCATGCAGCTAATAATAGTAAATACTCAGTTGCATGTGAGATCACTGATTGTGAATTAATTAATATTTAATTCACTGAATCTCTCACTAGTGTATCTTCAGTTACAACTAGCACAACTGAGTTTAACTCACTTAACTGAGTTAAACTAATTTACAACCTGCACCAACTTATGCACCACTGCACTTCGAACTCTGTTACAACTAGAATTACTCTGCATGCCTCACCAACAACCTCTAACTTCAAATCCACTAGCTAACCAAATTTATCACTTTCAGTTAACTCATTCACATCCACATTGAGAATAGATTACAGTTTAATGTCCATCTTAATTAAGGGATAACCAAAATAGACATGCACCCAAAAATAGCACTATGGGCCCCACACTAGTCTGCGTGCTTAATGCAACCAGGTGCGTAATGCACTAGTCGTGGGTTTTGAATCTTCTTGTCGAATATCAACAATATAGTGAGTTTTCACAAAGTTTCTACAATGATATCTATCACACCAATTAACATAGACCCATGTATTCTATCACAAAATTTTGACTTTAGTACACAATGTATCACAGTCTCAACCTTCCAACACAATTGCAAAACTTTGTCCACAACATATCACTATAGTCTAAGTATCTTAGATCAGATCTAGTCCTTTTTTCACTATGTACCACCACATCAACCTTTTTTATCTAATGCAAACCTCTTGCTCACCACAAACAAGTAATATCTTTGTAGTGCTGTCACATGTTCAAATCTTCTCTATCATAGTAGCTTCATAGGTTTGGATTGTTCCTCACAATTTTCACCACAGTATTCAAGTCAAACCACATAATTTTGTTTTTCATTGAGTTTGGCACATGAGCTAAGATATATGTGTCTTCCTTCATAGAAATATTTGTAATCTAACTAACTCCTTTTTATCTACTTCTTTCATTGATTCGTACCCCAGAAATTGATCTTATATACGTGTGTCAACAAATTGATTTTGGAGGAGAGTGAATATGCCTTCATTTAATGGATGCAATGATATTTGGCTTCTTAGGTTTTCTTGCACATCAGAATTTCTATTAGGGTTTCTTAAATAGTGTTCTTGTCTTTACCATAGCTTTGTTACCATGTTGAGAAACCAAGTGTAGTATAATTAGGCTTGATTTATCTATATTGATAATTACTTGTGAATGTTTAATGTCTTCTTATTACTTCTTAAATTTTATTCATCAAGAAATTATAAAAATGTTCAGTCTTTAAAGAAAATAAAGACATAGGAGACACCAAAAGTAAGCTCCAAGCCAAGGAAAAACCCCACAAGGGGGAAACCCAACAATATTCCTTCTCTTATAGAATCATATCAAAATGAGATATCCATTACCAAGACTAGAACTGCCGCAAAAATCTCCAAGTCCAACCCTCCTGCAAGTCACCTTCAAAGTCAAAGTCAACATAGGTAAAATTGGTCAACTTCTTGAAATTTTTGGCTTGCAATAGCACAAACAAAACTATTCTTCATTCACAAAATGCTTCTAGTGTGGACTTGTCTCTTCCCTTCTTTAATTCAACCTCTTTTCTCCTTTACTGGTTCAATAAATTTCTTCTTGTATGTGCTTGAATGATCCACCAAATAGGTTGAACTTCCTTATAGATATATAACGACAAAAATAAAATAATAATGATGATGAATATGATAAATACATAAATGATAAAATTACATTATGAAGACCAACACTAGTTACAATTTCAACATCTTGTTTGTGTGTAACCTCTAATTGATGTTACTTAGATATGAGAACATGATTTCTATTCAATGTTTTTTTCCATATGCATTTAGAAATCAACTGTGGCAATGCTTAACCATTTGAAATATCATTTATTGAAATTGTTCAATAGGTCATTTAGTGTTTTTCATGAACCATCCAACACATTTCTCTTATCTTCAAACAACATATCGTCCCTATTTTCCTTGGCATCCCATTTTTTTTGCTTTAGGGGTATGCTAGTGAATATTATGTGCGTAGAATGCATTTTTTTTTTTTAACATTCAATTTTATAGTTTTCACAATTAAACTACACAATATATGTATAAATTCAATAAATTACCTTAATTGGTGATTATAAAATTTAACTAAAAGATGGATTCTTTGACCACAACTTACACCACTAAGTAGGGTCTGGATAGTGCCTTAAGCTTAATAATAACAATCATGAGGAAAGATAGGTTTACCATATATGAGCTCAAAATAAACGAATTTCCCAATATTATAGCTTACTCATTCACTATAGGTATGGGTTGTGGAATCAATGAGTTTCCCCTTCATACTTAGGACTTGGCATGGAGATGTGGTTGTTATGCTATTAGATGGCATGCAAACTTACTGATTTTTCTTCAAGAAGCAACAATGCATTAAATACCCTAATTGCTATTTGAAAACTAGGGGGTAATTGAAATTTAAAACAAAGAATTTGAATCATTGGTCAAACTATAGTGAAGGAATGACAATATCATCTCAAAATATGGTTATTTGATTATAGAGAAAAAAAATATCTTTTTCATAAGTTAGAATATGAAAAAAATGAAAAAAAATCAAACAACATTAAAATTAAGAAGATTTATTTATTCATTTTTGTGGATAACAACATTATATTTCATTGCAAAAAAAACATACATTAGGAGAACATGCCTAGAGATTGTCGTAAGCATAATGCAGAAAACATAACAATATCACCACCCTGACTTTGAAACATTTTCTAAGAGATTCACAACAAGAAATACATTCAGAAAGAAACATCAGACCTGCCACCATTTCCAACAGAGAGATCCATAGATATGCCAAAGCATAGGAAATACATTAATAACCAAATATTATACCTATAGCTAACACCATTAGAGAGAACCATAGAGTGTCTGAATCCCACGAAAGTGCAATATGAAAACTGGGTGGGCACCCTTGTGCCCAAAATTTTGTTACCAAACACCAAAATGATGTCCAACAAAAGAGGAAACATTGAACTGATACACACGACCATCAACAAAAAGCAACAATATTTTAACAACAACAAGAAAGAAAGCATCGCGAGGCGTTTCTCAAAACCACCAAGTGTGTTCCCAACGCACCTAAAAAAAACATTGCTACTCCACATGTCGCCATAGGATAACCACAAACCAGTCATCATAGCCCTATATATCTTTCATAAAAGGAATCAAAACTAGAGAAACAAATATCAAGTTGATTCTAACAAGAGAAGCGTAGGATTTGGAGAACTAGCAAACGATGTATCAGTTCGGTCTCTAGGGGCCAATCAGATCTCTTGAGGCCAAATATTACACCACATTGTTCTCCACATGACTCAGTGAACATCTATATCATTAATTTTGAATATGAGATTCCGTAAAATCCTCTTAATGTCCTTTAGGCCAAAAAAATATTATAATTGTGAACTTGTTTATCCTTAAATACCAAGCCTAACAGAAAATCCATTTGTTAATGCATTGACAAATAATTTAAGAAATATAGTCTTCTTTGATGAAATATTTATGGTTTTGGAACACATTGCAAATCATCTCCCCCAACATTTAAATTAGAGAAATATGGATGCTCCCTGGACTCCTTCAACTTGAACATTAATATCTCTTTGTGCACCTCCAAAGGAATTGAACCAAAATATGATGCTACTTAGTCACATGCAAATGTGCGACCTCTTTTAACATCGACATGACCAGCTCCACCCCTGTAGCTCATCATACGCTGATGGGGAGGCATGGTTTCCACAACCAAAGAGAAGAAAAAATAACTAGCTAACGAACCACGACTAGCGAAACAAAAAAAATAGATGAACCACTTCCTCATTACCACATGACTGTAAAATAAAGAGGTTGTCCTATGAATTCCATAGCGATGGACCCAATTCAATGGTCGAGTGCAATTCATCACACAGAAGAGGCATACAATCCATAACAACACACTACCAACAAGGTACCACTGAATAGTTGGAAAAACCCCAATAACCTAATTGCGTAGAACCAAAATAATAGACTGCAGATGGTGGAAAATTCAAGACAACCAACTCAAGCGAAACATGGAAATTCACTAGTTGGTAATCCACACCCCAATTCCGCAACCCCATAAGCCACAAAGGCCTATACAAGATATAACTACTTAGAAACCAAAATATACAAAAAGGTTCACCCAGACAAGCAGGGGAGTCCAGAATTTAAAGCCACACTAAAAAATGACCAGGGTACCAGCAACCATAAACCAACACTAGGCAGGGGTAAGAAATAACTGAGAAAGGCAAATTGGCATAAAAAAGAACCAACTCAAAACATACCCTTACGCTATGGTATGCAGAAACAAAATGAAATACATTGACTCAGCGCTCGAACCACCATAAAAAGAAACTGGAAAAAGGAAATCATTGTACCTCTAAAGACTAACGCCTCGGCTAATAACCCAAGGTAATGATGCAACAGATCAAAGCAAATGTGAACCACATTACCACCATAAAACCATAAGCAAGGGGGTGAGGGTTGCACCTCACCTCCATTGCAACACATAACATAGCTTTGCAACCCCAATTGCATGCAGATGCATTTAATTTGAAGTGACGTCGGATGTAAATCCCAAGTCCTCCCTCCTCCTCAATGCCACACCATTATCGTTGAAAGACATATGTACCCCTGTCTCCCCTTCCAAGAGAGTAGTGGATTACATCCCCTCAGGGGAAATTAAGAATAATTTTAAATGGAAAACAAGAAAGTTTAGTTATTGGTCAAATTAGTAGTAAAGGCTTGTAATATCATTTCTTATAATTATATTGTGTTATTTAGTTGCATAGAAAAAATTAACTCCCCAAATTAGAGTATAAGAAATAATCGAAAAAACCTAATAATAATAATAATAATAATTAAATCCATATAAATCAATTAGTGGCTAATAATTGATAACTTTATCACATTACAAACTTAATAATCACTTTGAAGTCTAAATAGCCTATCCTCCTCTTATTATTCAAAGACATTTTTCTTTTAATAGCATGTTAACATTTAGTGAGAAACATCTTAAAAAGAGATAATAAATAATGACATAAATTTGTATTTGCTTTATTGGATAGTTCACATTTTTGTTGTAATATCATATTAAATTTTGGTGATAAATATCTCCAAAAAAATATTATACATAATTTCATAATTTTTTATTTGGTGTTTTAGATAGTTGAGTCATTTATATGATTATATTATTGTGTATTAATTAATTTTTATTGTAATTGTTAATAGGTATGATATATTGAATGTGGTTTGCTATTCATTATATATTACTTTGCAATTATTTATAAAAAAATTATGTTTTCAAAATTTTGATTTTAAATATTTATACTCAAATAAATTAATACATTTTCTATTATATTATTATGTTATTGACCAATTAAGTTGAACCCTTATCCTGGAGTAAATGTAAAAAAAACAAATATTGAAAAAGTTATTTAATGGTAGTTAACTTCATCGTAATTACAATACAATGGGAAAATTCCATATAATAAGAAACTTGTAATTGAGGACCTTACAAAAATCCTTAAAAAAACATTTGTTTTCAATTAAAGGATGCCCTAATTTCATATGTACCTTTTTGCCAAATCATAAACTTATATTGTTATTAAATAACTTGAGTATTTTTGTGTCATTTAAAGAGATTGAATGCATAGTTTCCTCGCAGTTTTCTTTTTACACCTTGGTATATTTTCGTTCTCCTACAATTTCTCTAATTTTAACTCTCCCCCTTAACACTATAACAAAGATATGCAAGTTCTCTTTACAAAAGAGTTTGACATTCTTGTTGGAAAACTGGAATTAGGAACTTATATTTAAGCAAAAACTATTTCTTTACTTGAATTCAAGTGATTTTAATTTGTGTTTTATATATACAAGTAATTTATAATTGAGAGAGTTATTAGCCAATCAAAAAATAATCTTGTACAATACCATTACCATTTCAGAGAGTTTGGACACTTTGGTTTCAAGTGTCTTGGATTGTACAAAGTAGATTTAGTTGGATTTTATGATAGTATATAATTGAAGTGCATTCAAGACAAGTCCTAACACCATGACCTTGGCTAATCTAGAATCCATTTGTACATTGGGTCTATGGGAAACCATGGAATAAAAGGCAATAAAGGGGAACATGTGCACTGGAGCTCCCTTATAAGTCATGGATGGTACACGTTTGGAACATAGCATGCTTTATGTACAGTGAACACACAATTGGGTTACATTGTTTGGTAAAGGAATTGGAGGTTCCTTCGTGGCCCATGGCCTCATGGGTTAGTGAACGCAAGGGTTGTCTCATTATATGTCGTGTATTTGATGCAGAAAGGGTCCTTCACAAATTGAACATGGGATGAGATGTACAAAAGCCGAATGCACATGGGGTACGGATTAGCCACAAAAGCCATAGCCACATGGAGCACTTACAATCTGTGGATAAGCCTACGGTCATGAAGTGGTTGACCTTGGTAAATTCATTGTGGCTACTACGACACAACGCGCTGTTCACGTTGGTGTTGTGTTTAAATTTGATGTGGTACAAAGTGTGGCCCAATGAGATGGTAAGCATTATATGCCGACTTAGGAGCATTAAATGCTATTTGTTGTGTAATAAAGTATTGGTAAATAAGATGGTAAGCATTACTTTATAAGTATCGCGATGGTGTCATTTGTTGTGTAATACCATGGGATAGGAAAGGGTCAAATACAACACATAACTTTGGTGTGAGTTTAATAAACGATATTTAAAATGAATTTAGAAATTAATTTATATTTATTTTAATTTTTAATTTAATAGGTAGGGAGAAGGATTACATACCTGATTGTTTAATCTAGAAGAAATGGTTTTTTTTACGATATTTGTTTTAGTTAATTTTAATCAAAATTAGATAGAGAATTTTAAAAACTTGAGTTCAAGTTGTTTGATTTATAGAATTTGAATGACCTAGAGTTTTTTTAGGGTGTTGAATCTATTTATGCATTCAAAATGCATTTTAAATAACAAAAAATCATATTCTTTCTTGAAATGTTTTGTCTAATGAAATTTAGTCTATAAGTTAAATTATATATATATATATATATATATTGAATTTAGAAATTAATTTTATATTTTGGAATTAAAATGAATTTATATTGGGTTTTAATTTGTCATGTGTCAATTTTATGTTGAGTGTGAAATGAATTACAAGTCTTTGTCATATTCAGTACCAAATGATTGAAATATTTTAACCACTGTGAGCAAAAGCTATCAAATCGCAAACCTTTTTTCAAATTTTGATGCTTTTTTGTACATGATATGACCAAAGTTAAATAAATTTAAATTGGTTGTGTATATATATATGACAAGTTGATTCCATATTGAGCATGGAAGACATTACACATCTTTCTATAGTAAGCAACACATCATTCAAATATTTAATTTATAAGATTTCTTTTTGGTTCAATTACTTTTTTATATATAAAAAGAGAGTTGGTATTGAAATATTTTACTTAATTGACATTGCTATACTTTTTTATTATTAATAATTTTTTAAATTTCACATTTAGATTTTATATTAAAAACTAAATAAATGAACTATACATTTCTTTTACATTATGAAGTCCAAAACATCAATGGATATAGTATTTTTTTTTTAAGTTTATATAAAATTATTGAACATTTAAGATAAGCATTGAAATATTTTATCTATGATTAACATTAAAAAAAATTTCTATTAATATTTCTTTTTAAATGTCATGTGTCAATTTCACAAATTAGGTTGTACAAAAGTTTTTTTAATAATTATATATTTGATATTGAAATATTCTATTTAATGTGGACATTAAGATTTTCTTTTGTTATTTAATATTTTTTAAAAGACACGTGTTACCTTCATATTAAGGAATCCACTTATATTGAAAATATAAATAAAAGCAAATTGTGTTATTTAAGATGGGACATTAAAAGATTCTATTTATAGTTCGAATTGAAAGATTTTATTTATGGTTGACATTAAAATGTGTTTTTTCTCAATATTCTTTTTAGACGTGGCATGTCAACTCTATGTTAATCACAAAAGAAATTACAAATAAACATGCTTGATAATATTTTATATGATGAAGTTGGATCATAATAGGATATTTTTTTGTGAGTTAACCCACATAGGATAACTTTGAGTTAATGACCTTTTCACAAGAGTACCTTAATATCACACCCATTCACCATCACTTTAAATCATTATAGAAATTTACTAAGGTTAATTTTCATGTTCAGCTTGCTGGAACTAGCTGAACATTATAATAGAATTCAGGAAAAATCGTAGACGGCTCAGGCAGTGGAATATTTGTCGCATCGTCATCAAGGGGGTTTGAATTCCAAAGAACCTGTTGATGGAAATTCCAAACCAAAATTCTGTGAAATGCAAAATTTGCCGAGACCATTCGGTCAGTCTATTTATGACTCGAACAAGAGATGTCAGATCTCTAATATTGTACGCATTTTTAGACCATGAACTCACTCATTGAAACACACATCCCCTGATATGACCGAGAGTTGTCTCAGCGGCTTCAATGGGAACCCTTATTCGGCCAAACAACTAAAGACAGCGGCAATGGCAGTGGATAATTCTGATAGCAGCTCGTTGAAGGAGCTGGCAGGCGCCATCCTGGAGTTCGAGGAGGTGTACGAGCGAACAAAGGTGGTGAAGCATCAACAGATGATGGATCTGGAAAAACATTGCATGGAGTTCTCCAAGGACTTGGAATTGCAGCGAATGCAGCTGTTTGTGTAAACCCAATTGGAACTTTCAAATTAGAGATAATGAAACATAGAGCATTATCTCTAAGCATTCCATGTCAAAGAGTCCATTTCATCAACAACCATTCTTGGATAGCTCCGGGGAAACACAAATTCGTCTCAAACATGGAGCTTGAATTGTAGCTTCAAAAGCTATAGTGATTGTATATATTGAAGGTGTTTTGTGCTAAATATTTACATGGATGGTTGTGGCTAATTGGATGTACTATCTGGCCTCTTTGTGTACTGTTGGAATGATGAAAACCTTTACACTTTGAGAGTTGCAGGAGCTAAACAAATTTACTTGGTCATTGACAATTGGCATAATTCCAAGTCAACTTATTCACTACTGCCCAACAAGCTTGTGAATTGCCTTCATAGAAAACTCAACTATTGATGTAGAGAAATCAACTTATTCACTACTACCCAACAAGCTTGTGAATTGCCTTTAGATGACTTATCTACGTTGGTAAACCTTGCAACCTTGATTCTTTCCTTCCGTGAGGAATGCATTACTTCTCAATGGGATAAAATTTCAGTTCACATGTAGTTACTAAGTTTATTGGGAGGATTGTCCTCATATCCATATCATGATCTAGGCAAACTTCTATACTGGAGGTTTATTTGTGAAAACTGACGATGTAAGTAACTTGCCTTTGCTAAAAACACATGAAATGCTCAAGATAATGCAACATCTCAAAGATGTTACAACAAAAATTATAGTGAATTGTAAAAGTTAGTAGTCTAATTTAATGAAATAAATTATTCATCACAATATTGAAATAACTGATGAAATGGTGGATTTATTGGGATTACTTAGCCCTAAAAGCATGCCACAAGTTTCACGAATTTTTGTTGTTCTTGTTTAATTCTACTCAGGCCATGAGAAGGTTGCATTGTTTAACAGGGTTTTGGAGCCTGGTCGTGATCATTATTAGGGAAATTTATGTTTTACTTGACTCTATTTTTTTGTGGAGTGAAATTTTGTAACAACAATAGTTTGATTCTCGACAACAAAGCTGTAGGTCTTTTTGTTCTTGTCTATGGATACACAAACACAATTTTCCTGGTCAATAATATGTTATTCATTAAGTTGTTCATAGCTAATCTTCCATTGTCTCTAATTACTTTTAATTTGGATATATTTTTAGAAATAAATTCCCATGACGCTAATCATTTTTTCACAAAGGAAAAATTCGTAACTTTTCATTAATAGATAAGTTACATGTTACAATTGCTAGTAGTTAAACTACTAAACTGTCTATCAAATATAGAAACTGTAAAGAACCAAGTTCTGGCTACCAAAATAATACATCCAATAATGCCGCTGGTACAATCATAGATGTCTGCACATAACATCACCCGTAAGTTCGGTGCATAACTTACCGGACAATAGACAAAAACAAAAAAATATAATAGTCGATACATAATCCATGGGAGATAATGCAAACAAAATAACCTCCCAATCAGGTTGTTCTATCAAACAACCCTTTGATCTGGTGCCTCATCCATAAAAGGCCGAAGAAAAAACCTATACACATGTTCGCCAATTTGCTCTGTAATGTGCCATGTGCCCCAAATCAGCTCCGAGGCTTCTTTGGACAGCTTATCATCCACTTGGTTCCGAGACCTGTAAATGTGAGCCATGGAAATGGAGTCAAATAATAACTTGAGATGATGAACCTCCCTCAGCAGTGCAGTCAGTGTGTGCATGTGACAAAGTGCAAGATTGTTGAACCAGTTGATCACAAGAAGTGAGTCTCCAAATATTTGTATGGAATTGCAATGTTTTTCTCGAGCAAAGATCAGAAGAAGTCTAAGGCTTTGAAGTTCTGCAAAGTTGTTCGATCCAGGGCCCAGTCCCATCCTTATTTGATAATGGTGATGATCATTAATATATATAATGGCTCCCCCCACAGCCTTGTGGATTTCCTGCACCATCAAAATAAGCCCAAGGACGGCTTCGGACAATCAATTCAGGGACAACAATCTTAGGAGGTCCCTGGTGCTTGTCAACAGGTAGGAGGTTATAAGTTGCGATGATCGCAGCACAGATGCGATCCTCGTTTATCGGTTGGTCGTTGAATATGGATTTGTTGCGGCCAATCCAAACTTCCCAAGCAATGATCAGCGGGTGGTTCCGCAATTTTGGGAGATTGGCATAAAGCTGCCACCAAGACGATTTTAACACAAATCAGTTAAATGAATGCGATTTTAACACAAATCTCCATGAGAGTTGCTAGCTATGGTCTTTTTCAATCATAACTCGTTAAATACAACGATCCTCCTAAAAATTCGTTGGGCTGCCTCAATATGTAATACATTTAGATTCACATCTACATCAACCACGTAGAAGTAGTATTTGTGAAGTCAATAGTCTGAGTCGAATGTGAGAGAAAATATTTCGAAAATTTATGAGTTTCTAGATGTATAGATTACACATATTACAAACAAAAATCTTCAAATTATCAGTAAATCCAATTTTATCTACCTATATGAGCATGATAGCTTGAATATTTTTCAAAATTTTAACTTATGCGCTAAATTGCTATTTATCACATTTTATATTTTACAGTCGCAAGGCGATCAAGTAGCACCGGCTCTGCAATTAGTGTCTAGTTTGGGACCTTTAGTCGTGATGAAATTAGACTATTAACTTTGCTTTAATTTAGATCACCAACTTTAATAGGCAAGCCAAGATTTCGAACCAGCACAATTAGTTCAAGATTTCCATCACTACTTTCATTCATTATCATGCCAACACTTTTATTCTGTCAAAACTAAGTGAAATGATGGATATTATTATGCCAATAGTTTTGTTGTGTCAAAACTAAGTGAATTGACGAACAAAAATGAAGATAGTCCCATTGCGTCACTTAATTTCAAGAGAAACATGCTTACTCTCAGTTTTTTTTTCCTATTTCCAAATTCAATCGCAACAAAATGCACCTTCAGCTACCTAATTGGTCATGCAACATTATCTGTGTTGTTCGTTTATGGTATACTTCGTGTTTTTAGTATGAAGTTCATTTATATTTATTTTAAATTTATAACAAAGTTTTTCATATACATAGTATAAATCATATATATATATATATATATATATATATATATATATATCGATTTTTATTAATAATCTCATGAAAATTGTTTATTGTCTTTTGGTTTACGTTCACTTATTATTTTAATTATAAAATAATAATAGATGTTAAGAGTTTTATTAATAATATCATGAGAATTGTTTACTGGCTTTTGGTTTATGTTTACTTATTATTTTATCTATAAATAATAGATGTTAATTATTTATAGTTTTATTTAAAACTAAGTAACGTTGAAAGTATAAGTATTATTGGAGTTTGGATGTATTAATAAAAATATTAAAACTTAAATGTAAGATTAATATCATGGATATTTAAAATTTTAATTCGATAATGATGAATATTTAAATAACTTATTGAAAATAATTTTGGTTCTTATCTTATTATTAGATTAAGTAATCAATTTCGGAAGTAAGTAATAATTATATTAAATTTATATATTTGATGGGATATTATATTAATTTTATTATATTTATGTAATTTTAGAAATTTAATTAAGATTGATACATTATTTTTGGATTAATGTTATAGTGGTGTAAGTTGTATATAATATATCTTAATAATATTACTAATGTTGATTTCTATTTCTTAAAATTCATTTTGTGATATATCATTTAATATTTATATTTCTTTTAATAAATTAATACGATTATAAAAATATTTAGTGTTCAATATGATTTACAATTATAATTTAATGAGTATATTAGGAGAAGGTGATAAACTTTCATTTCAAAAATAAAAAAATGTCTTTTGGTATTGACTAGTATTATTGTTCATATAAAGTTTAATTCTTATGAGATTTATAGTGAGATTGGGCATTTGTCAATTCTCAAAATGTCTTGTGATGAAAGAGTCTATCACCTATACAATTCTAAGTGTGTTCAAAATGAAAAACACTTCCTCTTTGATTAACTTTCTTATCCTCACATTTTATTTAGTTCTCAAAATACTTTTCACAATACATTTTTTTTTAAAGTTTTTAGTTAGCAAAACTATAGTGATCCTGTATGTCACTTCTTCTTAAGTATAGAAATAAAATATTAAATAATTCCAATTATTTTGGTATCTTCATTATTGAGCCAAGAGGCTCATTCTACATCTAGATGTGTAATTTTGTTAGTCCACGCCCCTTTAAAATAAAAATTATGTTCTAAATAGAAAAATAATGTAGGCTATAATTAAAAAAAAATGAATATGCTCTAAATTAATTAGAAGTTAAAAAAATTGTGAATCAAATGTTTAAATATTATACTTTTCAAAATATTTCAACAAGAGATTTAAATAAACTATTTGAAGATCTGCGTTAACTAATTTATGTCAATATCAACTTCATATATATCTATATATAGAAGAAGAAAAAAATCTGTGGTTAACATTTTTATTTAGTCATATATATTCTATTTAGCATTAAAAATACAATTTTAACAATTAAAAATAACACATTGTATTTTGCACTTTACAAAAGTTTGCACATGAAGAAATTTGTTTAATCCCTCTCGTTAGTACTTAAGACATATCTATGTTGGTTCTATTTTTCTAATCCATTTCACAATGAACTTTCAAATTATATATTTATAAATTTGTTTTTATTTTAACAATAAATATAGTGTTGTTTTGAAGCAATTATAATAAAAAAATTAACACTTTAAAATAGTGTTAATGATAATTTTATAATACATTATTTTTTAATATATTTAATTATATTATTAGTTTCTCTAAATTTAGATATGATTGGTTTATCTAATGACGTCAATAAATTTTAATAGTTTAATCCAATATTATTATCTTTACACGAATCTTATTTAAGTGAATTTGATCTTTAATAATTTAATCCAACATTATTATCTTTATAGTACTCTTTTTTAAGTGAATTTGATTGAAATTTAATACATTGTTAAGAAGTTTTTTATCATAAACTTAGCTTAAATGCTTTAAATTTTTATACTTTAAGATTTATTTTACAATCAATATTGTTTGAAATGCTTTGAAATAAAATGGAGTTCATGATATTATTTTTGCTTTCCCTTGAAATTTTAATAGGCATAAGTTTTCAAAATGTCGTGTTTTGTTTGAAAACAAATTGTTGTCCTTTTTAATCTATCTAATCTTCCAAGCTTCATTTTCTAAACTTTCAAACAATAATGTGAGCAAGTAATCCACTGGGATTCCTTAATTTGTAGTGGAGAAGGACATCAATTCAATCACTTTAAGCTTTTGAGCACCCTATGAAATGCTTGTTTCTCAATTGTTTTTTTCTCCCTCATCCAAATAACTTCTCATCATAATCTCCACCTCTATCGGCATGTCTTTGCACCCCTTTAGTGCAAATGCTAGTAATATGACTAAATCAAAGTGTTTTTTTTATATATATATATATAGACTTTTGAGCTAATTTATTGTTACAAAGAATTTTTTTTAATTTTTTTTCCATCCATTTATTTATTGGTGTTTGTGTTTTTGATAAAATTTATATATTTTTGAATCAATTCATTATCAAAAACTTTAAGGTAACCTTCTATCATCAAAAACTTAGATTACCATTACTAAAATTTTAGATTATCTTTATTAAAATCTTAGATTATTTTTACTAAAAATCTTTGGAAGTAATGTTCCACCATTATTATGAAGAACTTGGTTTAATCTAAATAAAAAACTTCCATCTACCCATAGAGTTTGAGTCTTAGATAAGTATGAATTTTTGAATTCATTTAGAATTGTCCAAATCCTTTAGATTGTCGTTGCTAAAACCTTTTGTGAATGATGTTATTGGATGAGAAACTTAGCTTATTATGAAATTATATAAGGAAATTTTTAGAGTATAAAATATGACTTGAAAAATACGAATTTTTAAATTATTAAAAAAACTAAAAAATAATTTTTAATCTTAAGATTATTAAAAAATTGAAATTAATGTTCCATTGTTAAAAAAAAATTGATCAATTTATCTCTATTAATTTTTATGTCAAATTCTAATTTAATAAAATTATGTGAAAAACTAATTTTCCACCTACCTTATCTTATTATCTATAATCCTAAATAAAAATTCTTAAACCTAAAATATTGAGTCTATTTCAACATTTGTGAAAACTAATTTTCAAATCATCTCTATGATCTACAATCTATGAATATAAATCCTAGATAGAGCTATCATCTATATTGAAATAGAAAACATTAAATTTGATTGTCATTTATATTGTGACCTATAATCTAGGAATATATAGCCTAGACATGACTATCATCTATATTAAAATAGATGATAAGTCATTTAATTTCTATTTTTGATATATATAGGCTTTTGAGCTAATTTATTGTTACAAAGATTTTTTTAATTTTTTTTCTATCCATTTATTTATTGGTGTTTGTGTTTTTTATAAATATATACTTTTGAATCAATTCATTATCAAAAACTTTATGGGTAATGTTCTATCATAAAAAACATAGATTACCATTACTAAAATTTTAGATTATCTTTATTAAAATCTTAGATTATTTTTACTAAAATCTTTGGAAGTAATGTTCCAGCATTATGAAGAAATTGGTTAAATCTAAATAAAAAAGTCCCGTCTACCCATAGAGGATTTTGACTATAGTTAGAAGAAATTTTAGGGAAATAGGTTTTTTCTTATTAAATTCTTTAGGAAATGGCTCCTTCCAACCTCTTTCTTTTTTTTCTAATGTAGCCCTGATTCAGTTGTTGTGTTGGGAAGCTTATCAAAACTATCAGTTATACCCTCAGATTTGTCCATTGGGTATCATCATTCCTTATATCTTCTCTTTCACTCATGTGCCTTTTTTTTTGTTTTCTCCTTTCTGGCTTACTGGTCCTTAGTCCTAATTTTGGATTTCAAATGATCTATGAAGCTATTTGGACCTGAGCCTATCCCAATTAGTGGCACCTAGTTCATGTTGCTTTTGTTGTTGCGGGTTTGAGAGATTTTGTAATATCATAAAAATTATCTCTTCCTACTTTTCCTTTTCCCTAATAATATTCTTATCATCAACCTTACAACTTCTCAGCTCAAGTCTTATGCTTCTAAGGATCTCCATCCAGTCTATACTAACTTCTAAGCTCAAGTCTTATGCTTCTAGGAGGTGTTTATACTACCTTCCTCTCTTTTGTCTCTTCTTCTTTATTATGAGAATTCCCATTTAACTTGTATGAGATAGTTTTTTTGTTGTTGGAGCGAGGTCCCCTAACTACAATTTTGGTACAATTTTGTAATATTTTGTAATATTTTAGTCTAGCGCAGGAGCTTTAGGGCGAGTCAAAGTCCCCAATGAATTGTAATGGGTCAAAGGGTAGACCAAGGGTCCACAAACCATGGTTTGCGTACCATAGAGTAGCGCAGGCTAATATAGTATAAATAGAGGGACAAATCAAGTCTAGAAGTAAGTTTAAGTTTGGATTAAGTTGGGATATGAATATGTGATATCTGTAGTGTGGATTGTCTGGGTAAGGGCTCTTGCTGGATGTGTGCGCGGAGACCCTAAGTCTTGTTGTGTGCGCGGGTTGGTAAAGAGTCTGTAAGAAGAATCTGAATATTAATGAATGAGAAGACCATTTTGTTGATATTTGAGTAACTCTGTGTTATGATTATTAGGTGTGCTATGTGTTATTTCTGAGATTATGACTGTATATTGAATCCTGATGATTAGTGATGTGCACGTGAATGTGATGCCTTAAAAGGGTAATGAATGCTTAGATCTAGTTGTGTTTTGTCCTGTTGCATCTGATTATGGGCTAACTTATATTTTATGAACTTCGCTTAAGTTATTTCATCAATATACTATCAAGGGTTTCTAGGTAAGGGCTTCCCTGGCGCAGGCCTATTAGATCTTAAGGGACCCACTCAATTAACTCTCTCTCTCTCTCTCTCTCTCTCTCTCTCTCTCTCTCTCTCTCTCTCTCTCTCTCTCTCTCTCTCTCTCTCTCTCAGGGTGCGGAAACCTGGTTCCAGCACCCTCCCATACTACTTCGGGTGAGACCTTGACCTGCGCAAGCAGGCCATTGTCGAAAGGGCCAGTAGTACAGGGGTTTATTGGTAAACCTTAAATCTTAACCTGGGTCACGACCCCTCAAGCCAAAAAATGGTTATGTTTCCAGGACCAGGAGAATTTTGAGAGAGAGATCGGGTAATTCCATGGGGTCATTGGCAGCCATTGAAGCCTGAACTTGAGGACTGGTTTGAGAAGCAGATTCAGGAGTTAACCCTAAAAGAGAATAGAATCCAGAAGCTATATGCTGAAGAGTGGAAAAACAAGTACATCTTTACAGAGGTACACAAAATCTTCTTCATAACCTTCACAAACGAACTGCAGGAGTGGCTGGTGAGGTTAGCAGAATTTCAAACCTATTGGAAGGACGATCAGATCACACAATGGACCCTTGAGTTGATCCAACAGTTGGAGAAGACTAATAACAAGATCACCCAGACTGTAGATCACTAGGTTGATAGCGTGTTGGGTGGATTTGTAACTGAGTTTGCAGTCGATAAATTTGTGTCATATTCTGAAGCAGAGCGAAGGTTTTTCAAGGGATTTAGGGGTAAATTCTTGCAAAAATTATCGTTGCTGATTAATATGCTATTATGTGAAAAGGGTGTCCTATGCAGCCACACTGAGTGAATTGCCTCCGATCATAGCGAAAGCACGACACGAAGCTGTAAATACTACCGGGTTAATGAAGAAGGGGATAGATCAGTATAAAGTCCTCTAAGGGATCCCCGTAATCTAAACAGAGGCGGGGTTGCACACACAGAGACCAGTCCCCCAACTACACCACCATCGAACTCGCGCAAAGGTAAGAACTCTCCTACCCCAGCTCCACCACCACCTACAGGCGATATGGCTGCGCACATGAAGTTACCCACCTTTAAGGGTGTGGGCGATGAGGATAGGGATCAGTTCTGGTTTGTGGCAGATTTGGTATAGACCGAGTAGAATGTTAATAATGATGTTGTAAAAAGAGCGCAACTATCAATAGACTTTGAAGGGTGGGATCTGGATTGGTTCATGGGATACATTGGTCAGCATGTGAACCCTTCAATACAAGACATTAAGGATGCCCTAAAGCAGCAATTCCAGAAGCCTAAGTCCTATTGTCAATGCGTGGTAGAGTTGAAATATTTTAAGCAAGGACCTACAGAGTCTGTCTGGGAAGCTGAGCAGTGGCTAAAGAAAGTCATTAGTGATGGAGGATTTGTCTACGAGGACAAACAACAAGTAAAAAAGAGCAGAACAGGTATAGTGTTGATGTGGCAGGTACAGTCAGTAATGCAGTAATATTATCCAACAACAGCCAATGACATCGCGCCAAGTGGCACCTTTAGATTCGCCAATGTGAACTATGAGGGAAATTTTCTCCTAACCTAAGTCTAATCAAATTATATGATTGGTGTAATTTTATAATTGGCATTTTTATTTTAGGACCAATGAGGGAAGGACATGTGGCGCAGCTAGGGGCTGCCTCGTGCCCCCACCCAATGGTCTTGAAGGTTGGCAGATTTATGGGGCAAATTCCGCATAATACAGATTGGAGAGAATATGAATATTACACCAAGGTTTTGGGTTAAAATACCATAGTGCAATGTATATATACATATATATACATATGTATATATACATATATATATACATACATATATATACATACATATATATACATACATATATATACATACATATATATACATACATATATATACATACATATATATATATATATATATATATATATATATGCACACACACACACACACACACACACATATATATATAAACCAAAGTCTATGGTTCGAGCGGAAATTATATATATAATCAATGCAACCAAAATAAAACATGCACGGAGGGCAGAGGCCGGGGTTGACCCCGCGACCTCTCCCTCTTCACTGCGCCTTCGAGCCAATAGCCCACTCTTATGTTGCTTGAAAGGTTTGCTCGTGCATGCATATTTGAAGTTTAAATCGCCGCTAAATGGAGATCCGGAGGGGGCCAGGCCTACGGGCCAACCCCCTCCCCATGCGCCCAAGCACCGAGACCAAGAGCTACGATGGTCTGAAATGGTGGGATTTGTTAAACATGATTAATTAAACGTTCAACATGGTTTAGTGACTTTAAACCGATATTTGCGTTAAAACGCGCTTATCCATTAAGCCTGGATTATCCACCCATAATTACTGCTTAGCGCTAATTAATCTGGCGTTTAAATTGGTGGAAATTTCGGAGGCTGCACCAATTTTGGTGGGTTTTCCAAATTTATAAAATTAACTGGCAGAGTTCCTAGATTTGGTGGAGGAAATTGGGGAAAAATTAAATGTGCTCTATCTGGAGCACCTTGGAGCCAAATTTCGAGTGTGAATAGTCATTTTTGACTATTTTGGACATTGTAGAGACATTGGTGAGGTTTGTAGAGGCAGCTGAGGACTTTTGAGCGTGATTTTTCTTTAGAGAAGTTCTAAGGGCCACTAGGGCCACTAGGAGCCAGCAAGAGAATGAGGCCTAGCCAAGGTAGCTAGAGACCATTCTGTTGAGATTGCAACAAGATGATGAGCTTAGTGGAAAGAAGTCGCCTTCACTAAGTGGGTCCGCAGGCTATTTTGGCGCACAGTCTATTTTTAGACTATGTCTATTTTTAGACATGTCAATCATATTCTATGAGTTGTAGGATGCTATTTGTGGATGGTTGGTCAAGTTGTAAAAATAGATGGACTTCTATTTTTAGACATATTGGGCGGAATCTATTTTTAGATTACCAATCTAAAAATAGATATGTCGAATATTATTAGCTCTTAATAATATTTGGACTCTAAACATTCTTATTCTCTTGGAGCACTTCAGTTAAGTGCATAGATTGGGCACAACAGATGACAGAAGCAATTACGCTATTCCTAAGGGTTTACTGGAGCTAATGCATGAGGAATTCAGTTAGAACTCATGTGACAGAGTTTGGTGGGAGTTATAGAAGTAGTTGATGGAGTTGTGTTCAATTTAACTCAATTAGACTCAGTTGAGCTAGTTGTATCTAGTATAACTGAATGATACACTAGTGAGAGTGGTGTGAATTAATTAATAATTAATTCACTAAATAATAACTCATTAATCAACCGAAGAATACATCAGTTAACTACAGTGCATGGACAGTTTCAGTGGAGACCAGTGGAGAGGTAGGTGAAAGAGCAGTGTGACTATCAGTTGTGACTATACTGGTGCATGAGTTTGCACCACACATTGATGGAGATGCCAATGAGGATTACACAATGAAAGCCAGGTGGATTCGAACTCATTCAGAGCCCATATTCAGCAGGGATTGCGCAGTAGAGGCATGCTAGTAGGTGGCAGAGATCGGTGCATGGGATTTGCTAGATCGGACCTGATTAGTGTGTAGCAATTGGAGATTGTACTGAGAGCTTGTGAGAAGCTTTGTATGATGATTGTTACATGATTTCTATGACATATAATATATAGATAGTTAGGGGTTTTCAGCTTTAAGCTTTCCCATAAATTACTGTGTTCATATGTGTGAATTTTTATGGTTTTAATGCGTGCATGCAATTGATTTAATTTCCGCAAGTAATGATCAATAGTAGAAGAGATTTTGTATTGTGCATGAAGTCAAATAGTGTGTGATCAGGAGAATCTTGGATGTATAATGCATTAGTTATATAATTTGTACACATTCTCATCAAACCAATAGTCTATTCTAATTATCTTGAACCTTATCAATCCAATGGAAGGATTTGAAGAATCATTTGGATACTTCCAAAGGCCGAGATTCTACAAGGAATTTTTCAGTGAGCCTAGAGCCAGAGGGTGCCACCAGGTGTTTGAGGCCTAGCCAGGGCAGCCAGAGACCAATTTCAGCAAGTGAATAGTCTATTCTGACTATTTTGGAAATTTTGAATCCATTGGAGGGATTTTCAAAGCCATTTTGAGACTTCTAGAGCCAAATAATCCATAGGGAATTTTCGGGGAGCCTAGGGCCACCAGGTGATGGAGGCCTAGATTGGGGAGCCAGAGCTCATTTGGAGCAAATGAATAGTCTATTTTGGATGACTAATATGTGTTGGAGATAGTAGATAAGGTTTTAGGGAAAGAAAGGGACTTCTAAGAGATTTTGTGCCACAGATAAGCTCAGGGAAGCTTAAGGACACTGACAGAAGAGGTCAAGCCCAAGGGAGCCTAGATCCATTTCGAGAGAGATAGCAGTCAATCCAGGGGTATGATGGTATTCTAAACCCATTTTTATAGTTCAAACAACCATTGGATTTTAGTAGTAACTTGTAAGAGAAATTTTCCATCTTAATCCCAAAGAACCAAGTCAATTGACGAAGGCTCAAGGAGATGTAGCCCAAGACATACGAGTGAACTCCTTTATTAAATTTGTTGTTATGTGTTGATGATTAATTTGTTGCAATTTATGCTTGATGTACATTCTTTTAATCAGCAAAAACAAATGTTTAATTCCTCACACATAAAGCATTAAAACAGTTAAAACACATATACCTAATTAAAGTATTCAATTCTGCACTATCAAGTATGAGAAATATCTTAATTTGTTTTAATTGAGTGGGAGGTGCTTGCATAGCATAACAAGTTAGCCACCCATTTCAGATCACCAAGTCCGTTGTGCCCTAGAGACATGGCTGGACCAAGTACCCCCACATCGTGGTGCGTTGACTGTTGGGTAGCAGGAAGACATGATACAGACCACTGCCCACAATTTGGTGCCTATGTCCCAGAACTGAAGTAACAGTGGTGTAGATTCTGCTCTTCAGTGAGTCACAACGAGCACAACTGCCGAACATTCGACCTGATGATCAATAGGGGAAACCTATATAGGGTGCAGGCTGACCCTTTGTTGCTTGTATCTCCCTTTGGGCGAGGAGGATCCCCTACCAGAGGATGGGGAGGAGAGAGAGGCAGAGGCGCAGGTTGAGGAAGAGGGCAACTAATTTTCTACAACTATGGGGAAGTTGGACATTATGTAAGAGACTGCCCAAACCTTGCATGCCAATCCTGCAGGTATTGCAAACAGTTCGATCATGTAATAGAAGATTGTCCTGGGCTGATAGCAAAGATGCAGAAGAAACAACAGACGCCAACACAAAATGTACAACGGGTTAAGGTGGAACCACACGGCGATGGGTCCAATGTCAAAGTAATTACGCATAGTGGCATTGCCACTAGAGGAGTTGAAAAAAAAATTGTGGCCGAACCACTGAACAAAAGGGCCATTGACAAGAAGGAAAGCATGTACCTGCATAAGTAGAAAGAAGGTGGTGGAGAATATCCAATCATTAATAGACAGTTGTACAGAAAGGGATGCCCCCCAAATGGAGTTTAAATCTGTAAATAAGATACATAAGAACAAGAAAAGGACTGGTCGGGAGATGCGTATGACTACACAGATTGGAGAATATGAAATGGACCAAGTCATCTTAGATCTGGGATCTAATGCCAATGTCCTACCCAAGAAAACATGGTAAAGAATGGGAGAACCTAAATTAGAGTGGCCCACCATCCAACTACGTATGGCTAACCAATAGAAGATAATTCCATTAGGAAGGCTACCGAAGGTTGTGGTAGACATTCCGGGAGTTAAGGTCTATGCAGATTTCGAAATTATCCAGATTGCAGATGATGCAGACCCTTACCCTGTGCTCTTAGCACTGGATTGGGCTATTGACATAGGAGGTATCATCAACCTGAAAAGGAGGAGAATGATCTTTGAGAATTATGGCACACGGGTAATAGTCCCCTTGGATCCAGCAGAAGGTGAATGATATACAGAGTCGGTGCACGAAGAGGAGGATGTCGACCACATTTATAAACTGACTGCACGGGATGATGATTGGATCAACCCTACAGCTGATGGCATGTTGTGATGGGAGAAAGACAACACATGTCTCTCAAACTCAGATGGTGAGATAGAAAATTGCCAGAATCGGTTGCATGACGTATCTGCGCTGCAGTGCCTCAAGATCACAAAAAGCTTCCAATGCATCTCCTTAGAGGTAAGAGAACTACCCTACTTTGATGGTTCTGGTAGTGTTAAGGAATTTCTTAAAGCATTAGAAGAAGATGTCCCTGAACAACGGAGATTTTGGGCACTTGATTTGGCTATGCGCGCGACCCTTGCGCGGTGGTGGGAAACCCATAAGCGGGATTTCCAGGACTAGGAGGAATGTCGGAAAATGATGAGTCTGCGATTTGAACCTCCAATCCACCCACCCATGGATCTCTTTTTTGGGCGAGGAGATCCACGCAAACACTTGGCTATGTGGATGGAAGTATGGAATGAAAGGACTTGGAATGAATGTGTCAATATGTTCATTCACTTCTTAGGACCAATCCCCATCAACCTGCCCTCCACAACAATCGTCGCAACCATAGGAAGTAGAGTATGCTCCCTCCCGATTGCGGCAGTATCTCTGAATCCAGTCGAGTTATGCGCACAAGTCCAAGCCTTCTCAGAGGTCAGCCTTGACCTGGCCAGGTTTCCGAGTGGGCAGCTCCACGCATTTCACATCTTCATCTCAGCAGAGCTTCAGGACAGGGAGGCGAGTGCCCAGTAGCAAATCGGTGAGGCTGAGCACATCACAACTGTCAAGACAGAAGAATCAGAGCAGGCTCGGATAGCACAACAGGCAGCCTTAGCTCAACAGGTGTAATTAGAAAGTAACATCGACTAGTTATGCGACGACATCCCTGACATTGCTATCCCAGCCCCGGCCGCACCACAAGTAAAAGTCAAAAGCTTGGTTGCCGCTCTCAAAGCCTCACGGTTGGAAGTTCAATCAGCAAAGGCAGAGTTTGAACAATAAATTGCCGTGTTGCAGGCGCAGCTGAGGCTTGACACTCCTCTCGAAGTGCATGCGTAGCGAATGGCTGCAATTCAGAATGCGGTGGCTAGAATTTCAGCATTTGTCACCTATGGCTCCTCCCTCCTTAACAAAGCCATGGGGATATGGACTTCAATACAGACAGATCCTCTAATCAAGAAACTCAATTAGGAGCTGCACGAAAAAGAGCAGGAGTTTGATGACTTACAAGAAGTTCTCCCTACCCTCATCCCTGCTCAGAGAATGGCACGCCTTCAGACCAACCAGGTGTTGCAAGGCGTGGTAGAGGCACTCCGTCTTCGGAAGAAAATCGTCACTGATCACATCAAGCCTTGCGTAGAGGAGGCCATGCATCTCTCTCAGGACCTTGATGCTTCCATCCACAGTCTAAACCACATGATGAAGCAGGTCACTCTGGCCGCTGCAAGGCCTCCGTCAGAACAGTTGGTCGAAACTGTGTAGAACATTGCAACTGAAAGTACAGGTATCTTCATCCCCTTTTTTGTGGCTATCGAGGCGCTCAAGCTCAAAATGAAGACCCTGCTTCCGCTATGACTCGGGACGAGTCACAAGATTATGTTGGGGGCCTGTTGGAGTGGAGTCCCCTAACCGCAATTTTGGTACGCTTTTATAATATTTTGTAATAGTTTAGTCTAGCGCAGGGGCTTTGGTGTGGGTCAAAGCTCCCAATGAATTGTAATGGTTCAAATGGTAGACCAAGTGTCCGCGAACCATGGTTTGTGGACCATAGAGTAGCGCAAGCTAATATAGTATAAATAGAGGGGCAAATCGAGTCTAGAAGTAAGTTTAAGTTTGGATTAAGCTGGGATATGAATCTGTGATATCTGTAGTGTGGATTGTCTACGTAAGGGCTCCTATTGGCTGTGTGCATGGAGACCCTAAGTCCTGTTGTGTGCAGACCCCGCTGGCTGTGTGCGCAAGTTGGTAAAGAATCTGTAAGAAGAATCTGAATATTAATGAATGAGAAGACCATTTTGTTGATATCTGAGTAACTATGTGTTATGATTATTAGTTGCGCTATGTGTTATTTCTGAGATTATGACTGTTTATTGAATCCTGATGATTAGTGATGTGCACGTGGATGTGATGCCTTAAAAGGGTAACGAATTCTTAGATCTGGTTGTGTTTTGTCTTGTTGCATCTGATTACGGTCTAACTTATAGTTCATGAACTTCGCTTAAGTTATTTCATCAATATATTGTTTAGGGTTTCTGGGTTAGGGCTTCCCCGACACAGGCTTGTTAGATCTTAAGGGACCCACTTAATTAACTTTCTTTATCTCTCTCAGGGTGCGAAAACCTAGTTCTAGCACCCTCCCATACTACTTCGGGTGAGACCTTGAACTGCGCAAGCAGACCATTACCGAAAGGGCTAGTAGTACAGGGGTTTGTTGGTAAACCTTAAATCTGAACCTGGGTAACGATCCCTCAAGCCAACAGTTGCACATTCCTTTCTTTATTTTTATTGGAAATGTAACTCCTCATGTGCTAGAATAACACATGTAGTTGTTAGTTTAAAATAATCATAAATAGTAGTTAAACATACTAAGTTACCTTGGATAAACCAACACTAGCTTAGGTTGGCCTAACACTATCATGTAACACATTTAGACATAAGTTAAATAAATTAGCAAGGTATAAAGTCAACAAGATCACAACAACATAAATTCAAATTAGTTCTCTATTCCAAGCTCGTTCAATCCAAGTGTTGAACCACGAGCTTCGACAACTCTCTAGAGTGGAGCTCAAAATTTATCCTTGTTGTGTATTTCTAGCCCTTTAAGCTTATAGGGGGCATAAATATACGTGACCTTCAAATTTTATTATGAAGATGGGGTTGTCAAATTTACTCTTTCTTCCATAACCTCAAATCAAAATTTGGATATCATCATCATATTTTTCTCATCAAGAGATTTCAAGTGATAAAAATTTCATCTCGTTCATAATTCTAGGCACAAAGTTATGCCCCTTTAAAGATTATCCACTTAAGAGGCACGTGAACCATTGTACAAGTCATGTGGATGACACATGGTGGCCCTTGGCCACATGTTTCCCTGGTGCTAGTCCATGTTCGTTGCCTGTCTATTATACTGGAGCCCTGCCATATTGGGATATTCCATTACAAGTGCAGTTTCTCAAACCTTTGGTGTTTTGATATGTTGGTACTCTAGTAGGTTTGAACTTCCAATATATTGCATAAAATTTCTAAAATTTCAATATGGTTGCAATACTCTGATTATGTTGATGTGGTTGCAATACTCTGATATGTCGATATCATTGCAATACTTCAATATGCCTATATAAAAATATCTCAACAAAGGAGATTGAGATATCAACCAATTATTTATAAATGAAAATACTTGCAATTCATTGATAGACCAATAGGTGAGTGGCAAGCTCATCATGCCACCTCATATCTCTAACATCCAATTGCATCCTGCCACATGGAAAAAGGTGATGTTCCTAACACTTGGCACTATTGATGTGTTTACCGGGATATTGGGATATCAAATATTTTCCAAGGCACAACCCTCATGAAGTCTCGATATTATTATATACCAATTTAACATGTGACATCATGCTACAATGTCCAATCACCACTTGATATGTGGCAGATGCTGATGTGTCCTATGACACGTGGTACTTGCTTAAATGTGCCATGTGTCACTCATATTTGTATAGTTGGCATGCCAAAAAGGCTAAATATAGGTGACACATGTCCTCCACATGGAATTGCCACATCATCATTATTGACATCATGCTAACTTCATTCTTCAATATTACCAGATACTCTGATATTCAAGGATATCAATTAACACACCTAGTCGACAAGGATTTTTCCATAAAGAATTGGTCCATTTACTGAGGCCACGACATACTGGACAACTCCAAAACGCATTTCCTGTGATTCTTCTAGAGCCCAATATTCCAATAATACCCATTCCAACTGCTTTCATGTCATGGACCCTCTCAGTCCGTGTGAATACGGGTTAAGGCCAAGACTTTCGAACTCCAAATTTCACGAAATAAATCTGGTTACTCCCATTTGTTTCAAGCTCTTCCTCCCCTTCCAAACACAACAATTCACTAACTTTAACCAGATAACTCCAAACCTCCTCATATAAATTGAGTATACTACAAGGAGGCTTGCATGCTATCTTATCTCCATAGACAAAGCCTTAAGCTCCCACCATCATATAGGTCTCACTTCATCATTATAATTTACATAGTAATTTCAGCGAGACATCATTCATGAAATAGTAAATAATTGCAGTAGTTACAACCAAAGATAACCACTTAAATGAGGAACATACAATTCATTGTAATCATAGATGACAAAAGTGAGAGGCCTTCATTGCATCCAGAGAAGGGAGGGAGTAATATTTGATCCATAGAAGGTTAAGGCCATCATGGAATGGCCAACACCTAAGAATGTGGCTGAAGTTAGGTCCTTCATGCGATTAACAAACTAAATTACAAGAGGTTCCTTAAGAACTTCTCTAAGATTGGCCACCCAATTACTACCTTGAAAAGAAAAGGGAATAAATTTGAATGGAAAATTGCTTGTGCTACAATTCTAATGCACCGGTGCTAAGAATTGCAAACCCAGAAAGGGATTTTTTGGTTTTTATGGATGCCTATAAGGAATGAGGTGGTGGAGTATTGATGCAAGAAGGCCAAGTGATCGGTTATGAATCTCGAAAATTATATGAACATGAGAAAAAATATGTAACTCATGACTTGGAATTGGTTGTTATCCATCCTCGGTAGAAAATATACTCTAAGAATTGATTATGTAGGGATGCATTATTTATTTGAGTATGCCAAGTTAAATGCAAGGAAAGCTAGATGGTTGACCACACTCAGTGAATTTGATTATGAAACCAAATATATATATATATATATATATATATATATATATATATATATATATATAAGGAAAAGAGAACAGAGTGGCTGATTAGTTCATTACTTGGTATTTGTAGGTCGATAACTACCATATGGCATTATGTGGCTTGTAATTTGGCATCCATATGGATGCCACGTGGGGACCACATGGGAGCCATGTGGTTGGCCTGATGACATGGCATAATTTAATTGGCCAAAACTTCAATCGACTATATATTTCTATCTGGGAACTAGATTGGAACAAAATTCATATCGTTTGACAAGTCTCAATGAAACAAACACAATGATGTTATATTTTTCATATTTTGAGCAATTCATAGAAAATTGAAAATATTTAGACCCCATTTCCATAATGTGACAATGGAGTCATGTCAATGTAACTACCTCCTTCTACCCTCAGTTAGGGTTGGGTATAGTAAGGGGCATGTTACAACATGTTTCATACATGTGGTACTACCACATCATCATTTGTGATTTCAACAGGATGTCACCCTTCAAGAACTCTTGATACTCTGATTTCTCTAAGGGAATTAGTTGATAGCTTGGGTAAATGGGAATAGGGTCGTCATTAGATATATTTTCTCTTGAGTCATGCCATATCAAGGAATCCTAAAAAATGATTAACTTCATTCCTCGGGGACTTGATATTCTAGTAAGCCATGTTTACAACTAGCTCTTGGTCCTAACTCCCATCGGTCCATGTGAGCAAGGGCTAAGGCTAGGTCCATTCAAACCTGGAAGTTTTTAATGCTTTTCCATATCAATATGGAATACCATCCCTAAATTCTCCAATGAACTGAAGCACTAAGGGGCTTAATCCCCAATTTCTCTTGATTCATATTAGTTCAAGCTCAAAGGAATAGATTCAATCTGATTGAAGTTGATTGATTCAAACTCACAAGGAACAAGGACTTAACCAAAACTCAAAAATATATAGGGTCACGTACCTATCAATCCTATCCCTTTAGAAACATGCCATACATCACAAATATTCATAAATGATTTCATGTAGGCATACAAACATGGACCAATCATCATAACTAAGGTTGACCTCTTAATTCCATGAACACGCATAACATAATATTCTTATTTAAAATATATTCATGGCTCCCATTTCACATAGAATTCATATTTACAAAGGAATGTGTTTCAAATACTTGGCAAGCCATATTAACTACTTTTCACACCAATCATGCATATTCACTATGACAATACCATAAATTTCAGTCTTCCATTGCACATAAATGGTGAATCCAACATAATATTTAATCATGATGTATTGAACAACATTTACAGTTCATCTAGAATAAAGGGGAATCACGTATTTATTACACTCAATTTGGATTGAAGGATTATTCACTCATGGTATTATAGAGAATGCCAATTCAAGGGTGGAGAATTAAGGGAAATCTCCTTCACTGGCTAGGAACATAGGAATGCCACTTCTCAAACAATGCTTTTGGAATGAATACACAACAAAGTATGTCCATTGAGGGCTTGTACAACACAAAGGGAGACCCCTTCATCACTCTCTACGATTCCCTCGACAATCCTCCCTCTTTGCAGTGCTTCACATGGATAAAAACAATCAAAGGATCAAGTTCTTCTTGAGCTTGCAATCTTAGGTGGAGGGTTATCTCGTTGGCTTCCCTAGCTATCACAACTTAATCTTGGACTATGCAGCCCAACTTCCAAAGGAAGGTTTATAGGGTCATAGGATTAAGGGTTACATGTTTACAAAAAGTTTGAGTCTTTGTCTCCATTTCTAAAATACTCCTCAACTCAAACTTGAATGGCTAACTCCATAATTTCCCATGATCACTGCTTTACTCAAGATGAGTTAGGGGTCCCCTTCTAGGGTTGTAGAGTCAACTAAGACTTCCATGAGGTATGCAACCAATTCTTGGGTGGTTCTCGTACCTCCTTCCCCCATCCTCTCAAAAATAATTGGGCAGTTGGTAGTTAAATAACATCAGAATATAGAAGAGCCCATGTGGTGCAGAGCAATCAATGATGAGGTGCACTATTAAGGCACTCCGTCTGCAAGGTCACCGGTTCGAAACCCGTGGGTGATTAGGATTAGTCTAAACTACCCAAAAAAAAAAAAAAAATCAGAATATAGAACATTAAAAGTAGGGGATATACGAAACTTCTCACTCTCCCTTATGTGCTTCCTAAGCAAGCTATCCTTCTAGACATTGGGATCCATATTGGCTTGTCATTATTCTTCATCTTCAACAATTTTACGATTAAATAGAAATATTTACCTAAGATAGTTTTGGAAAATATCTATTTTGGCCCTCCAACATTATTATCCTTTAAATTCATTACTAAATTTGGGGATTAGAAAATTGAATTTACAGACAACCACTCTCCACCTAACAGTAGCCATTAATACACTACAAGTTTCTTGCAGTGTGCCACCCTCAAGCCAAATTGAATTTTTGAAGGATGGTTCGCTTAGGGAATTTCAACGAAGATCAAATTAGGGTATAGAGTGTGAAGGTCATTCTCCTTCACATGTAGTAAACAAAGATGCTACCTCTCAAGCACTAAGCCTGGCCTAGTTACACAAAAAATATAGCCACTAAAAGCTTGCTCAACACAAAATCAAATCCATTCATCACTTTCTACAATCCCTCAAAAATTCTCCTTCTCTTAAGTGGTTCATGTGCATGAAAATAACCCAACAATTAAGTTCCTTTTAGTTTACCCGACTATTTATGAGGGTCTCCTCACTAGTTTCCTCCTATAACATAATTCAAGCATGGACTCTATTGTCCATCTTCCAAACACATGTTTATAGTCACATGCTCACGATAGGTTCACAAGTCACTACCACTTTGTGGCATAGGATGGTTTCACAAGGATTCACGTCCACTCTCACTTACATTCTCCCCAGTGCTCGACCTCCAATGTAACCAATGACATTCTCCCTACCTAATGAGCACTACTTCACATACGAGAGGTTTTAGGTCCCTCCTTGGGCTATGGATTCAAACGAGACTCGTTGCATGGTATGCAACCAATGCTTGGGGTAATACATTACCTCCTCCCCATTCTCTCTCACAACTACTTGGTAGTTAAGTTTTTCAACTTGAAGATCAAGTGCCAAAAACATTAATTCAAGAGAGATATGAAACTTACCAATCATTCTTATGGGCTTCTTCAAGCAATCTATTCTTTCAAACGTTGGGATCCGTATAGGCTTGTCCTCTTCTTTAGCTTTAGAAAATTATAATTAAATATAATAAGACATTTATATCAATATTTTAGTCATGATATCCATGCTGGCCCTCCAATGTTATCATCATTTGATTACATTATAAAACTTAGGGATTGGAAAAGGGATACTATATAATTATGGACTACAAAATGATCTATTGGTCCATGTGCTTTTTACTTGGGTTGAATTAATATCAACAAGATCCCCCAAAGAAATGTGGTCTTCTAACCTCTCTTGGAATGGATCTCTAACAACATTTCCCCCTCATTTCTTACTTTGGGGAAACATGGTGTTGAAATCCATTTCTACTATGCAATTTTTCCAATAGTCATTGTCTTGCATTGTTGCTAATGATTCATAAGATTCAAGTTTTTCTCCATAATTAATAGGCATGTGCACATTGATAGTGTTATTTTTTTTTCTGACTCTCTATGGGTGAAAGTGGATAGGATATAATGTTGAGTGCAAAGAATAGACTCTAGGTGCAGGAATTCACTATTCCAAGGGGCGTATATTCCTCGTGATGAACATCTGGCATTAACTACTTGTCCCTTGTTATTTTTCCAATATTTTTACTTGATTATAGGGATTAATTTTCCCTGTGCTTAGTCTATTGTAGTAGGAGAATGGTGGTTTTTTCACTTTTTGTTAGATCCTTTACTAATTCCATATTTAATTTACTTCCTAATCCCCTACAATTATGGGAAAACATCATTAACTTCATTTTTTTACTTGTTTTGTTCGTCCCTCTAATAGTCAAAGGATTCAGTTTTCCTTGAGTCCTCATAGATTTGAATCCCATGCCATAATTACACCGCTTTCCTACCTTTTTTTTTTCTACATCATGTTCCCATTTTTCCTTAGAGGGTTTCCCTCGTCTTCTATTTAGAGATTTCCCTGTCGTAGTTTCTTCTTTTGATTCATATGATTTATATTCCCCTGAAATTTTTGGATTAGTATGAAAGGAGTTAGTTCTAGAAAAGTGGAGCATTCTAATGGGGAATTGGATGGACTCATCCTCATGGTTCGAGGACGGCTTTTTTGGACTTACTTGATATTTTGATTCATCGTTGCCCTCAAAAATAGGGTTTTCATGGGGGAGGATGAAAATGATAAGAAAGAGGAACAAAATATTCATGGTTTGCATCTTGAGTTAAGATCTCAAACTGGTTAATTGAAAGGTTAGGTCCTTTTCTGTGGCTTGTTTGTTCTCCAAGGTTATGCCTAAGTTGGGAAGGTTATGGATCAATTCGACAAGGCATTGTTGTTATGGACCTTGATTTCCCAAAGTATCTCCATGAAAGGGACCCTATTTTGGTTACAAAGGAGGAATTTGTTAGTTATTGTTATTATGTTTCTTCTTCATGGTTTTCTACTGGTTTTCAGTAATTTGGGGTTCTTACTCAAAGGCCTCTTTTTTGGGAAATTTTGAGAAAAATAACCATATTCATAGTTTTAATTTGACATTTTAACAACTTTTCATAGTCTACTTGTTTCAGGTATCCATGGTTTCAAAATACTAAGAGGATGTACTTAGACTAGCCATTCTCAAGATCTACCTCTACATGGTTGTGGGCACAAGAAAACAATTTTTCCTTTAGAGATGCCAGTCAATATATTTACCCAAAGCATTTCTAATAGATCTCATAATGGATTTGTTCCACTAATTTAGCAAAAGGTGAGCGATCCAAAGGCAAACTAGGATGGTAGAGGGGATGCCATTTTCTGGGTAGAACTATGACATCCATTGATTCAAATACATGCCTGTAGTTATATAAAAATAAGGTTTTTATAAAAGATAATATCTTGATATTATTTGGATACAAATACCAATGCAGAGAACCCACAAATAGAAGGAGTGGATCATCTTGACTTCGATCAAAGGCTCCTAGCTATTTTGGATCCAAGTCACCATAGCTTAGGGAGATTTCCATAGCCTTGTGAATTGCTTAATGAGTCATTTGCTTGAAATATTAATGGTCGTCTGGCACAAAATGGTTGGAAGTGGAATTTCAAGGCTTGAATCTCATTTTTTCATGAATTGTGTTAGAGAAAATTTCATATATGATACCGAATCTGTTATAAAATATTGAATGCTTCAATGTTAGAGAGGGGAGGGGAGTTGTTTCTCCCCTCAATGGTCTCAACCATGACTAGAATTAGAAGCACAACAAAGGCTAAGGTTATCCCTATGGTTCAAGATTATTGTAGATAGATACTTTTATACTATTAAATGAAAAGGAAAACCCAAATTAAAACTATTAATATAATATTTACTTAAGATACTTATTAAAAAATGCATACAATTAAATTCCATATTAATTGGAAAATTGTAGATTGTGAAGCTTACAAACATTCCTAAAGAAAATATTCATTTTCAAATGTATCATGCCCTAGCTTCATATGCACCTTTTTGCAAAGTTACACTCTTATATTGTACTTGATTATTACATACGTGAGTACTTTTGCCTCATTTAAAGAAATTTCATATATATTTCAGCTCATATTTTTTGTTTTATGCTTTGGCCTCCTTCCTCTCACTTGTAGGTTCCCCTCATTTATTAGACTAATAAAAATTATATGCAAGAAGGAGAGTGAATGTTTAACAAGTCATGATATGGATACACTGTTAGGAAGAGTTAAAGATTTATATGCTTTTTAGGACATTGGTAGGTGCCTTTGTTAAAATTTCCCACACAAAAAAACACTTTTTTATCCATTACAATTAGTAATTTCACGCATTTTTCAACATATCCTTGCTTTGTGTGATTAGTGCCCTCCCTTAATGTTTCACATTTCATGTAGATTTTTCTTGTTTCTTATGGTTTTGGCATGGATTTTCTAGCATGTTTCAAGTTTTTTTAACTTTCACCCTCTCTTGATATTTGACCTCTTGCGCTTTGACAACAAGTTTAAATTTGACCTTTTCCAATTTTGCTTCTAAAGGATATGTGTTGAATAACATAGTAATTGTCCACACAAGAAAGCAAGATTATTGGAGTAGTAATAATATTAGCAAAAATATTGATGCAAGAGACATTAAAGTGTTCCCATTCTAGAGTTTAAAATCTACCATTTACACATAGAAATGAAACAATAATTTTTCTCAATTGTTTAAACTAATGCAGATAAGTTCTAGCCCACACACATTTCATATATATATTTTGTCTTTATTATGAACTAGGAGGTTGGCATGGACTTCACATTGTACACCCACATGGAAACAACATATAGATCACATATTCAGTAGATACCAATATTCATTGACGTTCTTAACAACATATCATCACTACATATTTACTCTTAATCTAAATCCATCGCTACATCTCCTCAAACTATTGTAATGTAGAAAAACATGATGGAAACTTATTAAAGGCTGCTAAAAAAGTTTTTTAAATTGATCATACATTGTCGTTTTCAAGTAATATAATAAATATTGATGCATCATTGTTCTCTTGGAAAATTTACTTTTAATAAAGGGTCAGCATGTGTAACAACCTTTATGTTGATATGCATATTTAAGAGCCCCACACCAAGCTCCCAACCATATTCTCTAGTGAGAACAAATGACACATGACTATCAATTGTGTGTAACCTCTAATTGATGTCACTTAGATATGAGAACATGGTTTCTCTTCAATGTTTTTTCCATATGCATTTAGAAATCAGTTGTGGAAATGATTAATCATCTGAAAGATCATTTTAATATATTATTTATTAAACTTGTTCAATGGATCATTTAATGTTTTTCATGAACCATCCAACACATTTCCCTTATCTTCAAAGAACATATTGTCTCGATTCACTTTGACATCCCCTTTTCGTTGCTTTGGGGGTATGCTAGTGAATATTATAACTATGTGTGTATAATGAAACTTATTTCTTCTGAAAATAATTCACTATTGTAGTTTTGGAATTAAACGACACAGTATATGTATATATGCCATAAATTACCTTAACGGGTGATTATAAAAATTCAACTAAAATATGGATTCTTTGACCACAAGTTACACCACTTAGTAGGGCCTAGCTAGATCCTTAAGCTCAACAACAAAAATCATGAGAAAAGATAGGTTTGCTGGATATGAGCTCAAATTAAACAAAATTTCCAAGATTATAGCTAGGTATGGGGTGTGGCATCAATGAGTTTCCGCTTCATACATAGGACTTGGCATGGGGAGGTGTTTATTATGCTATTAGATGGCATGCATAACAATGCATTAAATTTCCTAATTACTATTTGAAAACTAGGGCAAATTTGAAATTAAAAACAAAGAAGTTGAATCACTAGTCAAATTAATAGTGAAGAAATGACAATATCATCTCAAATATGGTTATTTGATCATAAAGCAAAAAATAAATTATTCTATAAGTTATAATATGAAAGAATTGAAAAAAAAATCAAAGAACATTAAAATTAAGAAGAATTTTAAATAGAAAATAAAAAGGTTAAAATACCAGTCAAACTAGTAATAAAGGCTTGAAAATATCATTTCATATAATTATATTTTGTTATTTGGCTCCTGTTAGGTCCCTATATTACTAGTATAGTCCCTTATTGTTGTATGTGTAACCCCCTTATTGTTATTATTGTACCCCTGTAACCCCCATATTGTTATTATTGTGCCCTTAAATTATTATTGTTAGGTCGGCTAGGATTACATTATGGCCCCACTAGGATTACATTGTGGCCCCATGGACTCCTATATATAGAAAGGAGGTTTTGTAATTTGAATCATCCAATAATTGTTCATTTATGTAATGTATTGGAGGTTTCCCACTCAAAGTGGCTTATTTCTAAGGCGTTGATATCTCTTTTCTTCTATTTTTGGAGCTGGTTTCACAACATTTGGTATCAGAGCTTTGGATTATAGGGTTTCGCTGCTCCAAACAGGTCATTGTGGAATTTTTGCTATAACTTTTTTTCTACGAAGTTTCAGAAGCTGAAATTTTTAGGGTACGAAGCCAAAATCCTAATGAACATCGTTGCAAAATGTCAGAGCTTCGTTCGCAATATTTTCGGAGATATGATCTGTGGAAGATAGGGTTTTTTGTAGGCTCCTGAATTTCACTTAAAAAGGTCATTGCGGCATTTTCGCTATAACGTTTTTTCTACGAAGGTTTAGAAGCTAAAAAATTTAGAGCGCGAAGCCGAGATCCTGAGGAACATTGTCAAAAAATTTCAGAGCTTGGTTCGCAATAGTTTTGGAGATATGATCTTTGGAAGTTAGGTCTTTTTCAGGCTCCCTAATTTTATCTCAAAGAGGTGATCGTGGGAAAATCTTCATAACTCTCTCTCTGAGCATCGGATTGGAATTTTTTAAAAAGTGACTGGAAGTACACGGACTGTAGTTTCCTGTCTATAAATTTCAGAGCCAAAGGAGCAAACAGTGACACGTGGCAAGTCGTACAAGTTCTCTCTACTGAACCAGTCCATAATTAGGTCATTGTGGGACATTGGACATAACTTTGTCTTGAAGAATCCAAAACAAGTCATGTGGCATTTTAAAGAAGCTTCAAAGGACTACTATAGGGCCAAATTTCAGATATTGAAGATCTGTAATTATAGAGATAATTCAATTTCAATATAGAGCTCTGCAAAAGCAAGTAAAAGGTGTGTATTTTTTTTTTCCCTGAATTGCATAAGTCTTGTTTGAAGAATCAAGTTGAATTGATTCCAAGGGCATATTGTAGAATAGATATCAGTATTGGTTTCTAAAATGGCCCCTAAAAAGAATTCAACACCCATTAAGCCTTTAGAAGGCTCTACTATGACTCATGAAGACGAAGAATGGTAACATGACATATCAAAATTACAAGAGCAAGTGCAACAAATTTCTCTCTCGCAAAGAGCAACAAAAAATGACATGGAAGTTTTGAAGAAAGGTGTTTAAACTAAGATGGATGGTTTGAAGAAAGGTGTGGAATCTAAGATAGATGGCATGGAAGCTGGCATGGAATCTAAGATGGATGACATGGAAGCTAAGATCGATGAAAAAATGGAAAACATGAAGAATGATCTAAAAGCAGACATGGAAGGTTTGACAAAGTTGATACAAGAAATGTTTCCTAATAGTGAAAAGATAGTAGAGGAAACTCATGATGAGAACAAAATAAATGTTAATCGTGATTTCATAAACTCTAATGTTGGCGGGAAGAACCACCATATTCCAAAAATGGATATGAGGAAGTTTGATGGAAATGATCCTGTAACATGGATACTACAGATGGAGCAATATTTTGATCTCCATAATGTGAAAAACACACAAAAGGTACGCATTGCAACTTTACATTTAGAACAAAATACATTTGTATGGTATCGATGGCTTTTCTCCCGTAAAAAAATTGTCACTTGATCAATTTTTACGGAGGAAATGATAGCACATTATGAGGATACAAAGAGCAACACCTTCTTTAGCCAATTGATAAATCTCAAACAAAAGGGTTTAGTGGGGGAGCACATTGAGGACTTCAAAAATTGAATATAAGGGTAACTGATATTCCAGAGGAACACAGGATTGATCTCTTCATAGGTACTTTAAAGGATAACATCCAACATGAAGTTCGCGTTTTGGAACCTGATTCATTGAAGAAGGCATTCAGGTTGGCAAGAAAAATTGAATGTAAAATTATAGCGACAAGGAAGCCTACAACTCACTTCTATAAAGAACGAAGTGTTGCCACGCCTAGATTTCCACAACCTACAAGGTTGACACCACAACAATTGGAAGAAAAAAGAGAAAAAGGGCTTTTCTACAGTTGTGATAGCAAATACAATAAAGGTCATAAGTGTGCTGAGAAGAAATTATTTTACATAGATTGTGAAGAAGAAGAAGAAAATTAACAAGAAGAGGATATACACCAGGAACCAACCCTAGAAGAGGAAGAAATGAGTTCGACCATATCGTGTAATGCATTGGCAGGAATTACCACTCCTCAAACTCTCAAGATAGAAGGACATATCAAGAAAAAAAAGGTAATAGTGTTGATTGATTCAGGTAGTACCCATAATTTTATTCATTGTAAGGTAGCCAAGGAATTGAATTGTTTCCTATACCCAGCACCAGAATGTCAAGTGATGGTTGCAAATGGAGGAACTATAAATTGCTCTGGAAAATGCCATAATATCAAGCTAACCATGGGGGAATATGTATTGAATAGTCCAACGCTTTCCATTCCTATGGGAGGTGTTGATGTTGTACTAGGAGTACAATGGTTACAATCTTTGGGGACGGTAGCTTTTAATTTTCAAGAACTTTTCTTGAAATATTTTTCAGAAAGAAAGGAAGTCAAATTACAGGGTATTGTAGGGAAGCTAGGAAAGATAATAAGCTCTAATGTCATGACAAAGCTTCTAAAGAAAGAATAACGAGGCATAATTGCACAATTATGCTCACTAGAAGTTCCAACATCAAAATCATTTATTTCTGCAGATCTACAAAAAGTCTTGGACAATCATTCCAAGGTGTTTGAAATTCCTAAAGGACTCCCACCTATTCGTGATCATGATCATGCTATTCATTTGATTCCAGGAAGTGTTCCTCCAAACATCAGGCCTTATAGATATCCTTATGTCGAAAAGAGCGAAATTGAACGTATGATTGCAGAAATGTTAGAGGTGGGTATAATTCAACCTAATCAAAGTTCTTTCTCTACTCCTGTAGTATTGGTACACAAGAAGGATGGATCATGGAGCATGTGTCTGGATTATAGGGAGCTCAATAAGCTTACCATTAAAGATAAATTTCCCATTCCCGTGATTAATGAATTACATGGAGCAATTTATTTTACCAAGTTGGATCTTCGTTCAGGATATCATCAAATTAGAATGAAGACTGAAGATATTCCGAAAACAACATTTTGAACTCATGAGGATCATTATGAATTTTTGGTCATGCCTTTTGGCCTTACCAATGCACCTTCTACATTTCAAGGGTTGATGAATTCCATTTTCAAACCCTTCCTTAGAAAATTTGTGCTAGTATTTTTTGATGATATACTAATCTACAGCAGGTCTTGGAAGGATCATGTTCAACATGTTTATAAGGTGCTCAAACTATTGCAGGAGAAACAATTATATGCAAAAACATCCAAACGTTTCTTTGGAGTACAAGAGGTGGAATATCTGGGTCATATTGTATCTCACGAGGGTGTTAAGGTAGACCCTAACAAAATTAAAGCCATTAAGGAATGGAAAGTCCCCACAACCATAAAGCAGTTGCGAGGATTTCTCGGGTTAATTGGGTATTATCGCAATTTTGTTAAGAATTATGGGAGAATAGCAGCACCTCTAACAACATTATTGAAGAAAGATGCATTTTCATGGACTCCTGAAGCAACTAAGGCCTTTGAACATCTTAAAGAGGCAATGTGCTTAGCACCGGTCTTAGCTACGCCAGACTTCACAAAAACCTTTATTGTGGAATGTGATGCCTCAGGAAATGGAATTGGTGCAGTTTTAATGCAGGAAGGAAGACCCATTGCTTTTGAAAGTCGTCCAATTAAAGGAAAGTATTTACAGAAACCTATTTATGAGAAGGAAATGTTAGCAATACTGCATGCACTAAAGAAATGGTGAACTTACCTAATGGGAAGACACTTCAAGGTAAAAACTGATCATGATAGTCTTAAACAATTTTTGGAACAAAGACTATCTTCATAAGAGCAGCAAAAATGGGTAACATAGATGTTGGGTTATGACTTTGAAATAATCTACAAACAAGGGAAGCTAAATGTTGTTGTAGATGCACTCTCAAGAAAGAATGAAGAGGTGGAAGCATTGCTTTGTGCCATTTCTATTATCCAACCAGATTGGATAACTGAAGCAAGAGATGAATGGAACAAGGACGAAGAAGTGTGGACACTCATTCAAAAGTTGCAGCAAGGTCCTAGTACATCTGATACATTTAGTTGGAAAAATGATCCCTTATGGTACAAAGATCGCTTATATCTTTGTAAGAATTCCCAAATAAAACAAAAGATTCTTTTGGAATTTCACACTTCTCCTTTAGGAGGACACTCAGGATTTTTAAAAACTTACCACAGGGTGAAGAAATAATTTTTTTGGGATGGACTTAAATCTGATATTCAAAAGTTTGTGGTGGAATGTTTGGTTTGCCAACAGAATAAAGTTGAGACAATTAAGACCCCGGGTCTTCTACAACATTTATCCATTCTAAGTCAACATTGGGAGGAGATTTCAATGGATTTTATCGCAGGTTTACCTAAGTCCGAAGGAAATAATGTCATCATGGTGGTAGTTGATAGACTTACCAAGTATGCACACTTTTATGCATTATCTCATCCATTTAAAGCAAGCACAGTTGCTACTACATTTATGGACACAATTCAAAAGCTACATGGAAACCCAAGGGTTATTGTGAGCGACAGAGATCCCATTTTTACTGGAAATTTTTTGACGGAGTTATTTTCTTGTTTGGGTACTCAATTAGCTCATAGCTCATCTTATCATCCTCAATCTGATGGTCAAACTGAGATAGTAAATAAATATTTGGAAGGATATCTTCGTTTTTTTGTATCTGATAAACAAACACAATGGGTCAAGTGGTTACCTCTCATTAAATGGTGGTATAACACTTCCTTCCATACTGCAGTAAAAATGACCATCCACATTATGGATGTCATCCACCATCCATCACATCATATTTAAGAGAAAATTCGAAGGTTCAAGCAGTGGAAGATCACATCGAGCATCAATAAGAAGTTCTCCATCTCTTAAAGGATAACCTGAATTTGGCACAAAATCGAATGAAACAACAGGCAGATCAACATCGCAGCGAGAGAAGTTTTGATGTAGGAGATTGGTTATTTTACGGCTACAACCATACAAACAAATGTCCCTCAAGAAAGCTAAGAAGGATAATAAATTATCGCCAAAGTACTATGGTCCTTACAAGGTGTTGCAAAATATTGGTACTATGGCATACAGATTGGAGCTTCCTGCTTCTTCACGAGTGCATCCAATTTTCCATGTTTCATGCTTAAAGAAGGTTATAGGTGAAAATCTTCCAGTTCAAACAATATTGCCCGAACTTGATGAGGAAGGAAAAATCATATTGGAACCTGAAGCAGTCACGGAAACAAGAACTCGACAGCTACGAAATCGATCAATTTCAGAGTATCTCATCAAGTGGAAGAACTTACCCACTGAAAATTCTACATGGGAGGATGATAATTTTATACAGAAGCACCCAGAGCTACTCAAGCATTGAGGACAACACTTTTTGAAGGAGAGGGGCATGTTAGGTCCCTATATTACTAGTATAGTCCCTTATTGTTGTTAGTGTAACCCCCTTATTGTTATTATTGTACCCTTGTAACCCCCATATTGTTATTATTGTACCCTTAAATTATTATTGTTAGGTCGGCTAGGATTACATTGTGGACCCATGGACTCCTATATATAGGAAGGAGGTTTTGTAATTTGAATCATCCAAGAATTGTTCATTTATGTAATGTATTGGAGGTTGCCCCCTTGAAGTGGCTTATTTCTAAGGCGTTGCTATCTCTTTTCTTCTATTTTTGGAGCTGGTTTCACAACAGCTCCATAGCAGATATTAACTCCCCTATTAGAGTATAAAGAATAATCACAAAAAAATAAATATATAAAATAAAAAGAAAATAATTAACTATCAAATTACTTAAATTTATATAAATCAATTAGTGACTAATAATTGATAACTTTATCACCTATATAGACTTCAATAATCACTTTGAACTTTAATTAACCTATCCTCCACTTATTATTCAAAGACATTTTTCTTTTAATATTATGTTGAAGTTTAATGATAAATATCTTTTAAAAAATAATAAATATATGACACAACTTTTTTATTTTCTTTATTGGATAGTTGAATCACTCATATTACTTAAGACAATTTTGTTGTAATATCATTTTAAATTTTGGTGATAAATATTTCCAAAACATATTACAAATAATTTTTTATGTGGTGTTTTAGATTTTTATTAGATAGTTCAATCACTCATATTACCTTAGACAATTTTTTTGTAATATCATTTTAAATTTTGGTGATAAATATTTCCAAAAAAAATACAATACATAATTTTTTATTTGGTGTTTTAGATAATTGAGTCATTTATATTATAATATTATTATTTATTAATTAATTTTGATTATATTTGTTTTTTTTTCTAAGTAAGATTAATCTATTAACAGAGGAAATAAAATTACATCATGACCGAAGCCAAAACATTGCCCAGACCTATGGCAAATTTGACAAGAAAGTCAAAATAGAAGACTGCCCTCATAAGGGGAAACCAACTTTGAGCGTTTTTCAGTTTGTTGCATTGCCCTCGCAGGGGTACCATCGTTTGATGCCTCTGGCGATTACATTGATTACAAAGTTCAAAAATAAAACTAAAGTCCAACACAGCAAGATAAACAAAAACACGCCCAATTAAATGGGCCACGAGGCAAGAAATCCAAACCAGAGAGAAGCAGTTACTCATCCGGTGGTTCTTCGACAATTCGGCACCAGAATGCAGACATATCACCATCCTTCTTTAACAGGTCCATGGTGGGAGCAGCTTCAGGCATGGAAGGTCCAGGATCTCCATGCGCCATCTCCACGTCACGAGCGCTGCTCACCTGAGCCTCCTTGTCCTGCGCTCTCATGCCTCCTTGCCCTGCCTGATGGCCCGAAAGCTGGGCATTCTCTGTGCTCAGACCCACTGGGCCGGTGCTTTGTTCCTCCACTTGGGGCTCTTCATGGAAAACCACTGTGATTGAAGTAGTGATGCGAGGGCGATTCAGAGAGAAATTAAAGGAAAAATGTGTCGTGTGCATCGTGGGAGTAGGCATATCGGTGGGGAAATGAGGAGCCAGGGAGCCCATACGGTGGCCTATTCCAAGAACACGACCCCTCCCACTTCTGGTGTTAGGATATCGACCTGCGAAATAATCACTGGAGTGGGAAGATGACTCGGTTGAGGATCTAGTGGGAGCACGCAGGGGTTGGCTTCTAGTGCTACCCCTGCGGCAACGCATCCTTTGACGCAAGCGAGGCATGGGCGTGGTCTCTGCAGAGGGCACAAGAAGAGGCGGAGAAGCAGGATTGACAGAGGCTTGAGGAAAGGGAGAGTTCTAAGAAACCAAGGTAGACAGACATAGGCCAGAACGAGAAAAATGCAGATTTTCACCAAGGTCTAAGCAACAGTTCAGCTGGCTTCGCCTACCCGTCACAGTGCGCAGGCTTGGTAACCCAGCAACCGTAGAGCATCTGCAGTTCATCGGTTGCGGCTCGACTGAGAAACTAGAGCGAAACTCCATTTTATCAACCCGACTGCAAAGGCATCGAAGAACGCCCGTCATAAATCTCTCATTGATGAGAGCCAAAGGCCGAAGCATAGTGGAGCATGCAGAGTCACAAACAGGAGTGGAGGTCGGATCTTGAACGACGTCAAAACTAAATGCAGTAGATATGAATACAGTGAAACTTAAATGTCGTTTGCCAGCTGTGACATGGGTGGGCAGGTGTCTCCACACTTCGCCGCACCCATGTCCCATCGCCTTAATCAAATTCCAATTCACCTGCATCCGAGAATTTTGATTATATTTGTTAATAAGTATGGTATATTGAATTTAATTTGCTATGGATTATATTTAATTTGTAATTAAGTATAAATTTGTTCATGTTTTCAAAACTTTGATCTTAAGTATTTATTCTCAAATATTTTAATCTATTTTTCTATTATATTATTGACCGATCAACTTGAATTCTTATTCTAGAGTTAATGTCAAAATTTTGATATTAAAATAATTATTTAATGGTAATCAACTTCCATGTTAACTTCAATGGCATGAGTAAATTCTATATTAATTGGAAACTTGTACATTGTTGACCTTACAAATATCCCTAAAGAAAACATTCATTTCCAATTATAGCATGCCCTAATTTTATATGTACCTTTTTACCAAATCATAATTTTATGTTGTACTTTATTATTAAATAGCTTAAGTATTTTTGTCTCATTTAAAGAAATTGCATGCATAGTTTCACCTCACATTTTCTTTTCACACTTTGGCTTCTTTTCTTTCTCCTACAAGTTTTCTCATTTTAACTCTTTCTCTTGACATTATAATAAAAAGATGCAATGTATTTTCACTATATGATTTGAACACACCTTTGAATACACCTTTAGGCAAGGGAGATGGAGATTTGAATAAATCTTTGCTTTAAGGAGTTAGAGTTACGAGTATTCTGATTTTATTTATTAGGGAGTTGGAGGCAAAAGCATTTTCATGTTTGAGAAAAAAAAATCTTAAGTTCATTTACATATTTCTTTTCTCCCCTTACCCCTAAATGATCGGTCTAATATGATTCTTTGCCATTACAAAAAAAACTTCCTTAATGACCTGTCCAATATGATTCTTTATTCTTTTACAGAGTAGAAGAGTTGAAGTTCTTGTTAGAGAACTAGAATTAAGATCATTTTCATGTTCACTTATATTTAAGGAAAAACTATCTCTTTACTTGAGTTTAAATAATCTTGTACAAGACCATTTCATAGAGTTTGGACACTTTGGTTTCAAATGTCTTGGATTGTACTCACTGAATCAAAGTAGATTCAGATTTAGTTGGATTTTGTATGATGGTATATAATTGAAGTGCATTCCAGACAAGTTTTAACACCATGACCTTGGCTAATCTAGAATCCACCCTTGCTAATCTTACCTTGCGTATGTACATTGGGTCTATGGGTAACCATGGAATAAAAGGCAATAAAGGGGAACATGTCCAGTGGAGCTCTCTATAAGTCATGGATGGTACACGTTTGGAACATAGCATGCTTTATGTACAGTGAACACACAATTGGGTATTGTTTGATAAAGGAACTGGAGGTTCCTTCGTTGCATGGTGCAGCTCCATGGCCTCATGGGTTAGTGGTCGTAAAGGTTGTCTCATTATATTTCGTGTATTTGATGCAAACGTTGACAATAAAGGGTTGAGCAAAACATGGAATGAGATGTACAAAAGCAAAATGCACATGGGGTGCGGATTAGCTACATAGCCACAGTCACATTGAGCACTTACAACCTTTGAATAGGCCTACGGTCATGGAGTGGTTGACTTTGGTAAATTCATTGTGGCTACTACGACACAACGCGCTGTTCACGTTGGTGTTGTGTTTAAATTCGATGTGGTACAAAGTGTGGCCCAATGAGATGGCAAGCATTATATGCCGACTTGGGAGCATTAAATGCCATTTATTGTTATGGAAAAATGTTAAATTTGATACGCCCGTGGTTGTAATGTATAAAGCAAGGTTAATGTTGTCATTGCGATGGGTTGCATTTGTTACGTAATAAAGTATTTGTTAAATGACATGGGAAGCATTATTTCATAAGTACTATGGAGTATGTAATAAAGTATTTGTTAAATGAGTTGGGAAGTATTATTTCATAAATAGTGTGGAGTATGAAAGGGTTAAATTAGAATATATAATTTTGGTGTTACTGCTGTCACAGAAATTTTAAATTAATTTATAATTTTTATTTTGGATTTAATATGTATAGAAAGGGGTAGAGTATATATGTCTTAGTAGACTTAGCAATGAAATCGTTGCGTCGAGATGGGTCCCTTGTCCCACAAACAAGGAGTTCTCATACACCAATTTGGTGTCTAACTTGATTGTGACCTTAAAATTGGATAATAATAATAATAATAAAAAATATAGTTGTTTTTTTTCATGATAGATTTTGAATTAAAATGAATTTATATTGGTTTTTAATATGATATATATCAATTTTATATTGAGTTTGAGAAGAATTACACATCTTTCTCATATCAAGAACATATTATTGAAATGTTTTAATCATCATGAATAAGAGCTTCAAATTTCTAGAAGAGCAAATCTTTCTTCAAATTTTGATGTTTCTCTCTACATAATCTGACTAGAACAAAAATAAAAATAAATTTAAATTGATTATTTTATATATCACATGTCAACTCCATATTAAACATGAAAGAAATTACACATCTTTCTATAATGATGAGCAACACACCATTAGATATTTGAATTATAAAAAAAAATATGTTCAATAATTTTTTATATTGAAAGAGAAAATTGATATTGAAATATTTTACTTAATTGATTTTGGTATATATATATATATATTAAAATTCATAAAAAGACTATATTAAAAACTAAATGAACTATCCATCTTTCTCACTGTAAGCATTCATAAACATGTCAATTTTTTATATTTTAATTTCACTTTAAATAAATTGATATAAAATTATTAATTTATTAAGTTAGACATTGAAATATTTTATTCATAGTTAGTATTGAAATATTTTTGCTATTATTATTTTTAATGACATATGTCAATTTCACATTTTTTAATTATATATTTTATATCAAAAGTATTACAAAACTCTCTCAAATTAAATTAGGTTGCACAAAAGATTTTTTTAATAATTATGCTTTAATATTATATGAATTTGATATTGACATATTTTATTTAACCTTGGTATTGAAAACTATTTTTTGGTTATTTAATATTTTGTTAAATGATATGTGTCAATTTCATAGTAAGTAAACCACTCTTATGGAATATAAAAAACAAATTATATTAGTTAACATGGATGGTGAAATATTTTATTTATAATTGTCTTTGAAACTTTTTTTGGTTATTTAATATTTTGTTAAATGATATGTGTCAATTTCATAGTAAGGAATCCACTCTTATTGAATATAAAAAGTAAATAATATTATTTAAGATGGATGTTGAAATATTTTATTTATAATTGTTATTGAAATAATTTTAAACTGAAATATTTATTTATGGACGACATTGAATTTTTTTTTTTCTTAATATTTTTTTTTTAATTTTTTTTTCATTGCAAAAAAATTACACAACTCTAGAATATTGGATTGTAAAATGTTTTAGAAATTACAAATAAATGCTATGACGAAGTTTGATCATAATAAGATTATTTTGTAAATTAACCCCATGAGGATTTGAGACACTGACCTTTTTACAAGGAATATGTTAACTATATACCCATTTACAATGAATTCAAAACCATGTAGACAATCATAATAAAATTTTATGATTAGAGTACTGCAAAAATATATCCCAAAAAACCAAGATTTCAAATTTCAAAAAATACATTCCAATACACTACATTTAACACTGCAGTATCCTGACAAACACTACATTTTTTTAATAACATTTAATGTTCACTCACCCCATCAGTTTTTACAGGTCACTGTTGGCCCAAAAAAACGAGTAGTGAAGTTCATCGGAATGTGGTTACATGTTCTAGGAATTCGTTTAGACTGACAGTAAAGAATCTGTGTTAAATCAGAGCAAGGGACTGTCAGAACAAAAATTTGACAAAGCCAGCAAGTCCCTTTACACTTAAAATGCAATGCAGTACTTAATTCAGATACTGCCATAAGGGAAGGAAGGTTAACAGAGAATTCATGTTTCACAAAATCCAACCAGAAGAGACAGAAATCATGTCTCTGCCTGAAACCGGCCCCCCACATTTTCCCGACTTTTCCACCGCCCGTCCGTCAGTAATATAATCGGAACGATATGATTTGCCGCACTCCCCACTGAAAACAAATTATTATGTACACTTAATAATCTATGGCCACACAAAAGGAACAGAGTCGCGGATCTTCTAAAAATCTTCGAAATCGCCATTGGTGGGCCGCTTGTCAGGAGTATTCGGCCGCCGTGGCCTTGGCGGGACGAAGGGGCTCGGAATGTGCGGAGGAATAGAGCAACGGATGAGCGCCCAGTTTATTCCTCTGAAGAACGCGTGCTGTTTGATCTCCGCCGCTCCCCTGGCGGAGGCCATGCGCTTTGCCGGGTCTTTGACGAGGAGCCCTCGGATGAGATCCTTGGCGGCGGCGGAGGGACCGGGGCCGAGCACCGCCCCCTCGTCGTCTTCGTCTTCGTCTGGAAAATGCAGGGCCTGGGCAACGACATTTGCGAGGGTTCTATCGTTGTCGGGGCCTCGAAACGGAGTCCGCCCGTACAGCAGCTCGAAGATGAAAATTCCGAGGGTCCACCAGTCGACAGCGTTGCCGTGGCCCTCCCCGGCGATGATCTCCGGCGCCAGGTACTCGTGCGTGCCGACGAACGACATGGAGCGAGCATCGGTCGGCTCGGCGAAGAGCTGCAGAGTGGATGCGGCGGTGGTGGAGCTTTCTGCGTAGCGGAGGGAATGGAATTTGGGCGGCTTCGATTTCCTTCTTGCGAAGTGGTGGAACACCGGGAGGCAGGAAACGGTTGTCGCCTGGTGGTGGCGGGACGGCTGCACCCTGCTGGTGCAGGGGAGCACGTATGACTGTATGATGGACGACGGTGTCGGCATGGCTGCTGGCGGCGTTGCTCGCTCGTCGGAGTCGGCGTCAGCGTCAGCGTCGGACAATGACTCGGACCTCGTCGGCTTCTGCAGCAGCATAGGGTGGACGGTACATTTCAGGGAGAGGTCAAAATCTGTGAGCATGATGTGGCCATCTTCACGAACAAGAACATTCTCAGGCTTCAGATCTCTGTATACGATTCCCAGCATGTGCAAATACTCCAACGCCAGCAATACTTCAGATGCATAGAACCTGCAAATCAAAGAAAAATCTAGTTTGAATTTTTTTTGGAATCCAGTGGCTAAATTCAAGGATGTAAATCTATTTGCCGATTTTATTAATTTCTAATATGAAAATTATAAAATATGTTTGATATAAAACCTGCAAACTAAGGAAATCTAGCTTGAATTTTTTCTTAAAAATCAATGGTTCTCCTCAAAACTCTGGCACACTGAGTGGATGAATTACTAAAAACAGGAGAACTGAAAACTCAAACAATTTACTTTCACCTAAATACAGAGTTTGTTACCAATCAATAAGCATGGAAAAACATAAAAGATAAAAACACAAGCACACAAATTGACACTCTTATTTTACCCAAGAAACCCAAAAGATAAATTCACAATGCAAAGAAAATTTTAGAGAGGGTAAATTTATCTTAAAATTTCAAAAACCTTATCATTCTCTTGTGCAAGCTATAAAATGTTGATTTTATCAAAAAAATTTATGAAATCTTTTTTTGTGAATGAATTACTAAAAACAAAGAAACTGAAAATTAAAACCAAATTTGCTTTCACCAAAATATAGAGTTTCTTAACCATCAATAATCTGGAGAAAAACACAAGAAATAAAAACACATGCACACAAATTGACTACCTTATTTTACCCAAGAAACCCAAAAGATAAATTCACTATGCAAAGAAAATTTTAGAAAGGGTAAATTAAGATAAAATTTCAAAAACTAGGACTTGATCTCTCTTGTGCAATCTATAAAATGTTGATTTTATTTGAAAATTTTCTAAAATCTATTGTTTTGGAAAAGGTATTGAAAATTAGCTCGCTCTCAAATATTTGCCCCTAAACTTTTGGAGATATTTATTTGGCAGCACTCTCCCAAATCTTGGTCTTAATAAGCAAACTCATATTATGACACTATGATTTTAGATAACCTATAGAAAATCTTGATAATTTTTTTTTTTTTTTAAACATTCAAAATTAATCCACCTGCAAATATTAACTCTTAAAATTTTAGAGGGGTAAGTTTATCTTAAAATTTCAAAAACTTGGTACTTTTTGTGCAAACTATAAAATGTATGGTTCCATAATATGCAAACTATGATTTTATATAACCTATTTTTTTGGAAAAGGTATTGAAAATTAGCCTACTCTGAAATATTTGCCCCTAGATTTTTTGGAGATATTTATTTGGCAGTATACTCTCCCAAATCATGGTCCTAATAAGCAAACTCATGCTATGATTTTATATAACCTATAGAAAATCTTGATAAATCTTTTTTTTTTGGAAAAAAACATTCAAAATTAATCCCCTTGCAAATATTAACTCCTAAAAGTTTAGAGGGGGTAAATTTATCTTAAAATTTCAAAAACTGGGTCTCTGTTGTGCAAACTATAAAATGTATGATTCCTAATATGCAAACTATGATTTTATGTAACTTAATTTTTTGAAAAAAGTATTGAAAATTAGCCCACTTGTAACTATTTGGAGATATTTATTTGGCAGCATAATCTCTCAAATCTTTCCTTCCAATAAGAAAACTCATACTATGATTTTATATAACTTATAGAAAATCTTGATAAATCCATTTTTTTGGAAAAAAAAAATTCAAAATTCTCTAGTTCCAATAAGCAAACTCATACTATGATTTTATATAATTAACTCTTAAAATTTTAGAGAGGAAAATTTATCTTAAAATTTCAAAAACTTGGTCCCTCTGGTGCAAACTATAAAATGTAAGGTCTTAATATACAAACTGTGATTTGTATATAACCTATTTTTCGGAAAAATTATTGAAAATTAGTCCACTCTCAAATATTTACCCCTGAAATTTTTAGAGATATTTATTTTGGCAGCTTACTCCCAAATCTTTCGTTCCAATAAACAAACTCATACTAGAATTTTAAATACCCTATAGAAAATCTTGATAAATCCATTTTGTTTGGAAAAAAACATTTAAAATTGTTCCAATAAACAAACTCATACTAGGATTTTATATAACCTAAAGAAAATCAGGATAAATCCATTATTTTTTTTGGAAAAAAAAACATTCAAAATTATTCCACCTGTAAATATTAACTCTAAAATTTTAGAGGAAGTAAATTTATTTTAAAATTTCAAAAACTTGGTCCCTTTGGTACAAACTATAAAATGTATGGTTCTTAATATGCAAACTCTTATTTTATATAAACTATTTTTTTGGAAAAGTTATTGAATTAGCATATCTCCAAATATTTGTCCCTAAATTTTTTAGAGATTTATTTTTTGAGAAATGGCTTCTGTGATCCATAAATTATGAATAAATCTTTTTTAAGTAATAATCACACTAAATAATTTGGTCAAGCTTTTCAAACCAACTATTATGGTTCATCTTGTAGTGAAAATGAACCACAATAATTGGTTAGAAAAACCTCAAAAAATTCTATTTATAGAAAATTTTGATAAATCCAATTTTTTTTAAAAACAAAACATTCAAAATTAATAAAATATCAACCCTTGAAATTTTATTTACAATCCAGTTATTTACCTGGCCGCATTGTCGCGAAATCTTTTCCCCGACTGGCGCTGCCTGAGAACATGGAGGTCCCCACCTGGGCAAAACTCCATGACCAGACACGACAACTGAGCCTCGTCCAAATGCGCGTACAGAGTGGGCAGGAACGGATGATCCAGAGTTTCCAAAATCTCCCTCTCCGTCTCGGCCCTGATCATCTTATTCCGACCCGACAGCGCCTTCTTGTCCATTGCCTTGATCGCGAAATAACAGTCAGTTCCCTTGAGCTCTGCCAAATAAACGCTGCCGATGTCCCCGCTGCCGAGCTTGTGGATAATCCTGAAATTCGAAAGTCCGAGAGGCCCTTCGGCTCTGATCCTCCGCATGGCCTCCCAGCCAGCATCATTATTGGCCTTGTGTGGCTTGCTCGACGACCCGGGGCCGCCCGACCCCGCCGCCGCGCAGTTGTCGCAGCTGCTGCTGCTCCCGCCGCTGCTCCAGTTGATGTCCGCCGGCGAGCTGTGGCAGCTCGGATCGTGGTCGACCAGCTGCGGATCCGTGTCAGTGCTCTCGCTCTCGGAAGCGCGACCGCCTGTCATGTTTTTAGAGACAAACGTTCCCCATTCCGAACGAGACCCAGTATTCATCAACCGCCCGCTGCAGCGTTGCACTCCGCGGGAATCGATCCTGCGGCCTCCAGTTCTCTAACAGATCCGGGCCCCGGGCAGGCGGTGGTGCCAATCATTTAATAAAACAAAACTGAAAATCCTTCTCTCTGCTCTTCAAGAAGCCGCTGTCACTATCAGCCGCGCGAACATATCTACTCCTACTCCATGCTTTATGACGGAGGTGCTCTAAATGCGTCTAGGTACTCCGTCGACACAGTGGCGCCTTATCTGGATCCGGCGCCGCCGGCAGCCACAATGGCGAGTTGCATGACGCGGTGGAAATTGGAATGCCACGTGGGCCATGGATCATTATGCCCCGCACCTTAGAAACCCTAACAGTCAGGGCTCGGCGGACCAACGACAGACCCCTTTATCTTGCCACGTGTCGGGCCCAGCTTGCCGACCGGATGCCATGTCAGCCGTAACAGTTTCTGGTCATTTTGGGCGATTGATTCTCTTTCATAATGTGTTTGTCGCCTGGTTAAAGGATAGTAATTATGAGGACACGAGAACCGAAAGCTAATTAAATGCAAGGGCGTTTTACACGTTAAAAGTTTTGTGTTTTTTAATATTTATATAAAATACAATATTTACCCATTACAGTATACATAAAGTATTTCGACCCTTTTAGAATACCATTGTTTATATATATATATATATAAATAAAATAAGAATATTTAAACTATATTATATATAAAGTATGTCTTCCTTAGAAAAAAAATATAAAGTATCACGATGCTTTTAGACTATAATTGTTGTTTGGTAAGTTTGATGTTTGGTATAAAATATTTACTCATTCAGTGTATTTTGTGCAGCGAGGTGTTTATCCTCAATATAGTATTTATGTAAATTCTCAAATTCATTATTCATCAAAATTTGATTATAAGTTTTTTCTTAGTTAAAATGTTGTTGTTTTTTTAAAGTGTGGTGTGTATAGTGAGATATTTATAATATATTTGGATTTAGTTTATTTTTACTTATGTCATGTAGATTAGTTGGTTTGTGTCTACTTTAGTCTTGTAGTTGTTTATTTAAATTTTATGGGAGAGTTTGAAGATGAAAGTCACTTTTGAGGCAATTAAACTAACCTAGTTTGTGTGTGTGTTGAGATAATTATATGTTCAAGGGTTTGTATTTATCTCCACACATACTTTTAAAGTCACAGAGATTTGGTTAAAGTCTCTCATCATATTCAAGTAACTCTCTCATCATATTCAAGTTCAAATCTCGTTGACTTCGCTAAGCTTTTGTGTGTTGAGATACCTGCAATTCATGTGAATTTATCCTACACCTATGAATCTTTGCTTTCCTCTCATCAATTTATGGTCAAATCTTGTTGGTTTTCCTAACCTAGCATGTAGTGTGTACAAATTATGCATGTGAACATACTTTGTGTCCAAAGTGTAACTTTTAAGTCACACATTGGCAAGTTTGGTTATTTTCAAATCTTGTGAGTATCACTATCTCAATGTGTGTGTGTGTGTGTGTGTGTGTGTGTGTGTGTGAGTGCGTGTGTTGAGACAACTAGAATGCAAGTGGACTTAAGCCCCTAAGAATGACTTTTAAAATCATTTGTTGGCAAATTTTGGATATGAATCTTTTCTTTTGCCTCATCAATTTAGGTTCAAATCTTGTGGGCTTTGCTAACTCAATGTGTGTATGCATGTGTCATCTGTTGGCAAATTTGTTTATGAGACTTTGATATCCTCTCATCAAATCAAGTTTGAATCTTTCTCACCTCACTAAGCCAATGTGTTATGCGTGTGTTAAGATACCTATGATGCATGTGGACTTGAGTTAGTCCTAGATTGTGACTCTTAAAGTCACGTGTTGATAGATTTTGTTACGTGGCTTTGCTTTTTTCTCATCAATCTGTGTTCAAACCTTGTTGGTGTCACTAAGCCCATCATGTGGTCCATGTGTTGTTGAGCTACCTATAATGCATGTGGAATAAACTTACACCCAAATTGTGATTTTGAATGCCATGCATCATCAACTTTGGTTATAAGTCTTTGCTTTCCTCTCATCAATTCATATTGAAATATTGTTGGCTTCATTAACTCATTATCTCGTGTGTGTATGTGTCATGTGTTTGTGGATTAGGTTATGAGCTTTTGTTTCCCTCTCATTAATTCAATTTCAAATCTTGTCAGTTTTGCTAAGTCAAATATGTGTTGAGCTACCTACAATGTATGTGGACTTGCCCTATCCTCAAGGTGTGATTTTGAAATGTACACATTGGAAAATTTGGTCATGGGCCTTTACTATCCTCTCATAAATTTAGACTCAAATGCCGAGTATGCATTGTATCTCAAATGTCAATCCTACTAGAATTATTAAAAATATAAATGATAGCCCTGAGGGTTAGCTCAATTAGTTGAGTCCCTGTTGTTAAAGCACCTTTTTTATTGAGAGGTCATGGGTACAATTCTCTTGACACTGTTGGGGTTAGGCTTTGTGGTTGAGCCAACAGCAAGTGATCCCTTTTAGTGGATCTTCCTCGTATAAATATTTCTTGGATGTAGCGGTCACTGATCCCCGAGATCCGTGAACCACATTGAAAAAATAAAATAAAAGGATAAATGTTAATGTATCTATATAACTTCCACATACATGAATTTGACACCCCAAATATGTGCTAAGCTTCTTTGATGATGGAAGGAAACCAACTTGAAACATCAAACAACTTCCCTCATGTACATGCTCTACACATCTATTGATGTTGAAAATAGTTATTTGCATGATGACATCCTTATACAAACCATTAGATATCATCAATAATTATTTAAATTGTGAAATCTTGAATGATTTATTTTCTTAAATTGTTTAATAAGATAAAAGAAAAAAATCTCTAACAAGGAGGGAATTAAAAAGGGGATATGGCATTTTGATCAAAAGAAACAAACATTGTACAAAAAGATTATGTAGTGTTATGGTTCGGTGTCCCTTCCTCTCAAAGGGATAGGATTTAGATGGTCTAGGCATTGCTTAGCCACTTCAAGTGAGAAGACTCCCTATGCACATTCATTTGTGCCTTCAATGGTTGAGTATTGTTGCCTACAAGATATTTGCAAATTAGTGGGTTTTTTCCTTTTTGTGATGAGAGAAAAAACCTCTACTTCAAGGATATATTATATATGTGGTTTAGGAAGTGCTTATTTAGAAAGCCAATTTTTTTCGTCTTCAAGTTCAACTTCATATGTTATTGTAGAGCTTCTACTAATGGAAAAAATATGCTTTTAATATGAAATTGTGCTCCTTTGAACTCTAAATATCTAGTTAAGCAATCCAGTGTGTCCCTTTATGAAGGAAGGCTTCACAACCAAGGAACTCTATCGTGAAGAAATACAATTACACCCATATTCTTTGAGTTTCTTTAAAGGATAATAATTTGTATATCAATAAGAAAATGAAAAATGCTATGATAATGTAGATCCAATGGGCCACGAACAACATCTTCAACCCTCATAAATTGGAATGATACTTATTTGGATTTAGCAAACAAAATTTCTTATCATTTATTCTAATAAACCAAAATGTTGTAGAGAGATTGTGGAGGAGGGATAATGGTTCCAAGGGTGTGTTAACCTATTTTTGGAACAATGATTACTTCAATTCAATTTGGCATGAATGATTACTTCCTTAAGCCCTGTGTTGGTGAGATTGTTGAGCCCTCAACCTCTACTTGTGGGAAGAGGATGCCTTCCAAGAAATTGAAAATTCTTTACATAAATTCATCAAGTTGGTCAAGTTAAGAGGAGAAGGAGATTTTTACTTCCTCTAAAGTTGTATTTAGTTGGAACATAGAAAATATTTTCCAAAAAAGGTGATCTTAGATCTTAAAGCTTTCAAGTTGACATAGTGAGTAGACTATGATAATGCATCCTCTAAGTGCATGTGTGTTTAGAGGTAGGGAATTTGAAGGGAGCTTGCCAAAAAAAGATAAGTATCTAGGAGGAAAATTGACATGCAACGATTTTAAAAGAAATTTTAGTAAAAAAGTTACAATGAAGGAAGAAGAGTGGATAGTTTTTGTGTACCTAACTACAACATATTTACTAGTTGCTAATCTCTGAGTATATCTACATATTTACTAGTTGCTAATCTCTGAGTTTTGTTTTGAAGATGTTTCAGGACTAACCTCTAATGTTTCTTCTACAGTTCCCACATGAGGAGATGTATTGGATTGTTGTTTGTTATTTGGTTGGTTGTCAGAGACATCTTCAATTATTGGATTTGAAAAACTGGGAGTTATCCTAGGCAAAATTTGTATTTGGGGAATGTTTTGTACAAGGGGAATATTTTGTACAGGGGGAATGTTTTGTTTACCTTTGACATTTTGTTTTATGGTTTTCTGTTTATTTTTCTCTGGTACATCTATCCGTCTACTTCTCAAGTTGTACTGTTTATGAACCTCGTAGATTGCTGTGTCATAGCCTTCTTTGAAATCAAAAGTCTCACCTGAATGAGTTTGGAATGTTTCAAGGATATGATTCTCTTGATCATCCTGGGATAGGAAGACTTCTGGTTCATCTTTGTCCTCATTGACATTTTTTATTTCTACATCTTCTGTAGGTTCTTCTGAGGTTGAACCTTCAACAAAGTTTTCTTGGAAAGGTGGTCTAATGTTTTGATCAGGGACATTCTTTCCAATATTTTGGTTCAGATTTCTTCTAAAGTTTGGGTTTCTTGCAACATTCTGATTATCAGTAGAAGACTTTCTTTCAATGGTTTCCACTCTGTCACCTAATCTTTCCATACCTTTAATGATTACATCCAGCTTCTTTTCAAAAGCTGAAGGTTCTTCATTCATAGGCATTCTTCTCTCTGCCCTAGCTCTGGCTCGTTTTTCTATTAGATTTTCTTCTACACTCACCACTATGCTTTGCATTTCCTCTAGTGTTTGTGGAGCTCTTTCCCTAAGGGAATAAGCTATATCGGAGTCAAAACCATCTGGAAATTTGACTAACACGTTATTAGGTGGGGGCCTTAGGTTTAGAGGTACTGCATTATATGATTCATTGAATCTTATGATGTAATCTTGTACGGTTTCATTTGGTCTTCTTCTTAATTTTTCAAATTCTGAAAGGATCTGGAGAGGATCCTTCTTTTTCTCCCATCTGTTCAAAAATGCCCTATACAAAGCTTCTAGATCAGCAATACTGTTCGGGGTGAGAGCCCTAAACCAAGTTCTAACTTCTCCGGTAAGACTTTGTACGAAAATTCTCATACGAATATTGTCAGTATCAATCTCATAAAACTCAAAGTAATCTGTCATTCTTTTGGTGTGTTGTTGAGCTGTGTAGGTACCTGATCCGTCAAAAGGTGTGATCTTACTTTGGTAGTCTTGTGGTAAAGCTGGAGTGTTGGCTGGTAACTGTAAAGGGGCATATCGATTCGCCATTGGAAGATAAAGTGGAGTGACAGGAGTAGCCGGTCTAGTAGGAGGAGAAGGTGGTCTTACGGGAGGAGATGGAGGTCTAACAGGAGGAGATGGAGGTCTAACAGGTGTTTGAAAAGTGGCTGAGCTCGGAGATGCTTCAGTTATCACAGAAATGTTTGAGCTTTCTTCAAAGGCTTGCTCAGATTGAATGGAGTTATGCAATTCTCTGTCAAGATGATGTGAAACAAATCTGTATTGCAAATCTTCAAAGAACAAAGGATCTGGAATTAATCTAGATAATTCAGTCTCAGAAAAATTCACAAACAAAGATGTTTCAAATCGTGCGTCAAAAGGAATGTCATCAATATAAATAATTTTCACAGGACAAGATGCAGATCTAGAAAGAGGTCTAGAACTTCCTGTACTCTCCTGACTTCCTCTTTCAGAACTTTCTTGACTTCCTTGTCTTCTAAGAATCCTAGGAATTAGATTAGGATTTTCAAATATTGGTGGAGGATTAGGGTCAGGGTTTGACCTAGTATGTCGAATCCTTTCTGAAGCCAGTTTTCTTAGACTATGTGTTTTTTGCTTTTTGGGTTTTAATTGAAAAATAAATACAACTTCTACAAATTCTTTGAGAAATAATGATATGTGATTAAGATTTCCTCAAAGATCTGTTTAAACTAGAGAATCTGATTGAAAATTTTGAAACTAAGATTCAATATATAGGCTAAATCAGAGATAGACTGAAGCAGCTTTTATTTACTTTTGCAATTGCAGAGAAAAAGCAATTTCAAAGGCTAACTGGCTGATCTTCAGACTCTGTCTATAGCTTATAAATCAAACAATACTAACAAGTAAAAATGATTCAGGTCCCCAGTGGAGTCGCCACTATGTTATCACTCAGGTTTTCCTAGAAGTTGTGTAAGAGGAAAGTATACCCGAGGTAACCACAAACCAACCTTTTAGATGCAGAATCTAGCCAATCCGCATCCAGAGAGGGCTCTCTCTTTATGATTTATCTTTGTTTTTGAATGATTTTAGGCTAGTTATAGATTCAAAGTTTGTTTTGGGAAAATGGTGGAATCCACAAACTAAGGGCAAGGTTGAGGGTTTTCAGTCCATTGGGCTATGGAGTCTAAGGATGGCTTTACTGGATTTCTTTTCTAAACACAAGATGGTATTACAGGGCAAGATAGCTAGACAGCGAACAATCCTTAAAATTTAAAGTGGATGGATGGTCTTGAAGGGATGAAAGGCAGCTAAGAATCTTTCACCATATTCAAGAGAAAGAAGAGAAATGACTACAAGCAAAGAGCAATGAAGAATTCTTTGTTACAGTAATCAACAATGTTTAAATCAGCAAAACACGAGCAATTAAGAATTCATGCTTATAACTAATCCAGAAGAAAACATCAAGAATAATCACATTTGAAAACAGAGTGCAATTAAGCAAATTCTGTTTCAATCCTTTATGTAAACTATTCAGAAACGGATATGATGATAGCATAAACTAATATAAAATTTAAACACAAGGGTTGGAAAACTTATTGAACCGAAGTCCAACACATGAATCCTGCAACAAGTCCAGTGCTTCAAAACGTCATCCAGTAAGCCACAAGTAAATTTGTCCAAAAGCTTTTTATTCCGAAAACCTCAATGTTACAGCAGAGTAATAGAATCCACCCTCAACACTCTTTTTGAGGGTTTATTTATACACAAAATAATCCTAACAATCTTACGCTATCCTAGCCAATAATCCAGGCTGACTTAAAGCATATTTACAAACAACAAGAGATACATGGTCTCGTAAAATAGAATAATGGGTAACGGCTGATGTGCTGTTCCTTTTTTCATGGACGTGCTAAAGATAAGTGCTTAAAAAATAGAATCTGTATTGTCTCTTTTATATTTTGATCGATTAATACTCTCTTTCTTACTACTCTTTAACCTTTCAATCCTGATACCTTCTATCCTGCTTCGCTTTTACCAGTTACTTTGATAGTAAAAGAGAAAATCTCAACCAAAACAACTTTTTCAAAACTTCCAGCATTTCCTTCCACCACTGATCATCTGGTATCATTGTTATTTTGAGTTTCCTTAAAGTTTCATCTTCTTCAGTAAGTTTATAAAAAGTGGGCTCGTTCGGAAATAGATACTTTATTTCATGCTCCAGATGAAATAGATTCCTCACTTTTTCATAAATACTTTTCCTGGTTGGTAATGCAGGTTCTGATGAGCTAGTAGAACCTATAGCTGTATTTTTAGCATGAGCTTTTATTCTTTTCTCATAGGTTTCCAAGTCTACTATTTGATCCTCTGTGAGCATGGGACTTGGCAATTCACTGTCCAGCAAAGCTTGAAACTTCTCTCTAAAAACGTTGATATCAACCAAAATGTCAGTACACTTTCTTTCTAGATTTTGCATGAAAGTCCTCTTGGTGAAAACTCTCTTTGCTTCCAAAACTGCACCTGTTCTGTCATCAATTCCTAACAATGCAAGCTGTTGTTTTGTTCTGGAATTCAAAAATTGAATGAGCTGCTGGGCCTGCTCAGGCCTGCCTCTTAATTCATGTCTGGTTTTATTTATTTCTTCTTGTGCTATCTTGACTAACTCATTTTGCTCAAAAATAGCTTGAATGGAGGGCCAAATATCTCTTATTAATTAAATGATGTTGCACCAAAGAATATCATTTATTTCGTTCAGAGGCTTTTCCAGTGAAAGATATTTTTGCAAAGCCTCAACCAATTTTTCCAATCTTTTTATTTCCCTGAGGTTGTCAGCAGCTGTCTTTTTGGATGTGTCATATTTTTCCTCCAATTTTGTTAATTGCAATTTTGTTTCCTGGAGCTCTGTGACCCTTAGCTGCAAACTTTCCATCTGTTTAATTAAATCCTCAGAATTCAAATTAGAAATATTCACCTGAGATGGTTGTTCCTGCTGTCCTGTAGTTGTAGTACCTGTTGTTGAAGTCTGCTTGATAATTTCCTGTTCCTGCAATGCTTTTTCCAACTCCTTTTCTGTTTCATTTAGTCGCTCTGTCAAATTCAAGAGCAACTCCATCATTTCTTCCTGTGAATTTCCTTTTATAACTTCCTGAGTCTGAGGGTGCCTCGAGGCTGGTAGTTTCAGCTGTTTTCTGAGTGCAGCTATATCATCCTCTTTCTTTTTTACCAATGCCTCAATACCTTTAATGTCTTTGGGATTGTGACCCAAACCAATGATGATCTCTTCTAGAGATTTTATTCTATTGTCCTTGGCCTGGGAGGAGGCCCTCTCAATCTTTAATTGTGCAGTAGTATTATTCAAGGAATCTTGCAGCGTTAAAGCTGCCATGGCTTTGTTGGTGAGAGTAGAATAAACCATTTCCCCTGTTTGTCTATGAAGCTCTATCTGATCCAGGGGATGGATATCTTTTGTTAAAACTTCAAAATTTGATCTGATGTAATCTGCTGCTAAAGTTGGCTTTGGCACCTTTGCTTTGAAGTGGCTCATTAGCATTTTACCTTGTGAAAGATCAAATGCAGACATCAGCCTTTGCTGATTATGAGGAGCCATCTTCATATACTGATCGTATACCTTCATTTTCAATGGATCATTCTTTGTTTTGATATTAATGAAGGTTTTCTTAATGTCTCCAGTATCTGTCTTTGGCGGTCTGAAAGAAGATACTTCAGTGCTTAATTGCTTTTGTATCCCTTTCTGGCTTATGTTTGTTTCACTTGTTGTACTTGTTTGCTGACTATCTTCCCTACCATCATCAAATATTTCATCTATAATTTCTACATCTGGAGGTGGATCAGACTTGTGTTTTTTAGCTTGATAAACTTGTGGGGCTCCTTTTGAAGGTGTGGTATCTGGAGCTAGCCTCTTTTTCCCTATTTCCACATTCAGTGGAGTTTGCATCTCTGGAACTTGGATTTGCTTTGCTGGTGTTTGAGAAGCCTGAGATTGTTCTGGTGCTTTGGAACTCTGTGATTTTTCTTCCATGACCAGGGTTTCAATGACCTGAACTATAGGTTCTTTTCCTTTACCCTTGGGCTCTGCTGCTACTGATGGACTATCTTCCTGTAGAGCTTGTTGTAGAGTGGCTGCTGAAGATGTGCCAATGTAGGGTACCTGTTTTTAGATGGAAACTGGTTCTTTAATAGGTAATGAACAATGGCGGGGACATTCTTCAACACGGGCGCAGCTGAATTTCGGAGTAAATTGGTGTATTTGCAGTGGAATTTGAAAATTGCAGCGGGAGCTCTGTCTCTTTCAGAAACTAAAAATAACCGAAAAAACACGAAAATGGCTTATTTACAAGTCAAAAGGGTTTTTGTCTTTTTCGAGGCGATGACGTCATTTGACGTACGGGGTGACGTAGGGAAGTGGGGCCGGCGGTATGCGATAAGTGGTAAGCGGTGAGCCCGCACCGCTTATGGACGAGGGCGGTAAAAGTCGCGGGGGGAGCGATTCCATAGTTTTAACGCCACGTGGAATGCTGACTTTTCAAAAACCGCCCATCCCCCGCTGGTTAACATGCTGGCAAGGGATGGGCAGCAGGATTAATGATCACCGTTGATCAACAAACGGACGATCCAACGGCTGAACGGACGGGGAACTTGTGCGATTTCAAAGGTGGGCCCGTCGGGGTTTTAAAAAGGTTTTAATGCGTGATCTAATCACCCCGGGGAAAAGTTAATAGGCGGAAATGGTTGTTAATTAGTCCAAATGATTAATTAACCCCATGAAATTATGAAATGGATTGCGGCGGAGCTTGGCCAGGTGGAATGCCACGTGGACGGAATACGGTGGCATAGACTTTCGCAAAGTTTATTGATATGTTTTGGTATTAAACATACTTATCGTATGTCTAAAGCTTTTATATATATATTTTTATTATATGGTAAATTAATCAATACATAACTAATTCACCATAGGGCGGGGATTAATGGTATAACGATATATTTCACCAAAGGGTTTATAAAGCGGGGTTTTATTTTCAATGTGCGGGAATATATACTTTGGTAAAACATTATAATAAAGGGTTTTGGGGATATTTATTAGAAAAGGGAGTTATATACTTAGGAAAAGGGATTTCACTAGGGATTTAATATAGTATAATTAAATGTTAATATGGCAAAGGACAAAGAAAATCAAAACATCTTTGTACATCTAAGAAAGTGATAACTTGTGAAGTAAATTACAACATTTTATCTTCAACACTTAACTTAGAATAACAAGTTGTTCTGAGGAATTTTATGGAATGTTGCATCAGTTTCCTAAGTAAAATAGGATTTTACTTAGGAAAAAGTTAAAGATGGAAGATAACAATGATGGATTATTTCAAGTGCTTAGGTCTTTTTGATCATTAGGCCGAGGGTCCGGTCCCTCCAGAAGTCAAGGAAATGCCTTGAGCCCCTTTGATCTCCAATTACCTTAGTACTTTTGGGGGAAATTAGTAAAACTCTTGAGGGGAAAAATGATGAGGGAGGTTAATGAATTTGACTTTGCTTGCTGTGATTTTCCAGTGTATTTCCTGCTTTAGTACTTGTGATGAAAGTAAATGATTAACCAACATGTAGCAGCACCATTCATCAGATAACACTTTGCAGCACCATCTACCTACCCTATCTACTTAACACTACCATTTTCTTTTCTTTATTAGGGTGCATTTAGACTTGCAAACCCTGATCAATCTTTTCTTTTTACATGATGAATCTATCTATTTCTACCCTTATTACATCCAAGGGCTCATATTAAACTGTTGAGCACCTTTTATTCACTCTACCTAGCTACTTATCTGCCAAGATTAAACTGTTTGGCTAGATATTTATTCTCTAATCTATAACATGAAATTGAAATATGACTAAGCCAAGTTTAAACAGTTTGACTTATTCATAAATTGTGTCAAAAGTTTCACAAGTTGCACACAATTGATTTATTACAACAGAGTAAAAAGTAGTGGCATTTGGATTTGCACACTTTCCTTGGTCTATTTTTTTGCTTGGGGTTCATTTCTTTCTCTTTTTTGACCATTTTATTCTTTTTACCCTTTGATCTTTCTTTTAGGGTATACCCTCTTTACATTTTTTAAATTTTTTGATTTTTTGGTTTTTTAAGAATATGGAACACCTTTGCTCAAGAAAGAAGGTTTGAACATATTCCATAGTTCAATCAAGACAATCATGAAATATGAAACCTATTGGTATAGGAGGCTAACACTGGCTCCACTTGGGGATGGCTTTTCCTTGTGGAAAGTCAAGAACAGCAGGTCAGATGCCTGAAAATGTCTTCAAACTGAAAGTATGAAATCTTCCTTCTTCTGGTAGCTTTATTTTACATATGATAGTGAAACTTTTGGAACTTAGGGCCTTCACTTCGGGCTTCAATTCCAAGAAGTCACCATCCAATCCAAACTGCATTAACAAAAATAAAACAAGCAAACAATATATTATGTACAAGTTAGAAACATTAAAACATTCTAGTAAATTGGATCAAAATAATGCTTAAGCATTCGACCATTGACTGGTCCTTCTTCAACTTCTGAATTGTCCAAGTCCTTCAAAAAGTAAGTGTTGTTTCCCTGCAAGGCATGAATGATATAAGGCCCTTTCCACAAGAAGTCAAACTTTCCATGTTTTCCTTTTTCTTCTCTTCTAGAATCCCATCTTAGAACCTTGTCCCCTAACTGAAAATCCTCTGCTTTAGTCCTTTTATCAAACATTTTCTTTAGCTTTTCCTGTAAGACTTGTGATCTTTGGTATACCTCTTCTCTGGTTTGTTGCAGGTGGATTGTTTGATTAATTCTTCTTTGAATGTCATTTGGCTCCACTTGAGCCTCCTGAAGTAATTTCATGACAGGGATTCCTTAAGATGATGGGAATCTTGCTTCCAGACCATAAACTAACTCATATGGACTAGTCCCAATGGATTTCTTGGTTGTAAGTCTGTCTGCCCATAATGCATAGGTCAGTTTCTTATGCCAGTTCTTTTTATTTTCCTCCAACAATTTCTTAATGATATTGATCAAACTTTTATTGGAGGATTCTGCTAGTCCATTACCCTGGGGGTAATAGGCTGTTGAATGGCCTAAAGTAATATGATATTTATGGCAGAAACTAATCATTTTCTTTGATTTAAATGCAGCAGCATTGTCTGTTATAATCTTTTCTGGACATCCAAATCTTGAAAGTATGTTGGTTTCAAGAAACCCTATGATTACAGAATCATTGGACTGTCTACATGGGATGGCTTCAATCCATTTGGTGAAATAGTCTGTAGCAGTTAAAATCCATCTATGTTGCCCTGAAGAAGGGGGGTGAATTTCTCCAATAAAATCTAATACCCATTGTTGAAAGGGTCTTTCCGTGGAAACTGGTTTTAAAGGTAGAGGTAACAACTTTCTTTTACCCTCAAATATCTGACATTTGTGACAACATGTTACAAATTTCTTTACATCAGAAAATAATGTTGGCCAGTAAAAGCCAGCCCTTAAGATCTTGTCTGCAGTGGATTTCCAGTAGAGATGTCCTCCACAATCCCCTGCATGAAATTCATTAAGCACTTTATCAGCTTCATCTTTTAAGAGACAATTCAACAAAATTCCTTCATGATTTTTCCAAAATAAAGTGCTATCTAAAATAAAATATTTCAAAGATGTCATTTTTAAAAATCTTTGCTTGGTTCTGGACAACCCTGGAGGAGCTTGCAGGTTTAATAAAACATGAATTATATCAGTATACCAGGGTGAATCTAAGAAAGCTTGACTGATCTGAGGAGTCGCCATGTCCTGCTCGTTATCCAGTTCATTGATATCTAAGGCTTGGCAATTGGTTTCTGTCATAAGTTGTGCTAAGCCTTGGCCTTTTATCAGTTTGGTTGGCTTGATTTCAATATCATATTCCAAAATGGTAGCTATCCACTTACCTCGTTTACCTTCAATGCCATCTTGAGTCAAAATATCTTTAACTACTGCATTAGGCACATATGCTATCACATGAGAATATAATATGTAAACTCTGAAATCTTTGATTGCTTTTACCAATGCAAAAGCCTGTTTTTCCATAATATTGTACTTTAGAGGTGCATCCCTCAGTGCTTTACTAAAAAATGTTATTGGCTTTTCACACCCTTGGTCATCTTTTTGAAGTAAAACAGCTGCAACAGTATGTTCAGAAGCAAATGAAAAAATAATAAAGTCTCTATCAAATTTAGGACTGGTCAGAACTGGTGTCCTTGTTAAAGCCATTTTATTTTCCTCGAATGATTGTTTGGCTTCTACAGTCCAGTCAATGCTTGAATCTTTCCTCAACATGTTAGTCAGTAATCTAAGTAACTCTGCTAGACTAGAAATAAATCTTCTCAAGAAGTTGATTTTTCCTATAAATGCTTGTAATTCTTTTATGTTTCTGGGGTGGGGTATTTGCAAAATTGCTTGAATTATTTCTGGATCAATCCTAATGCCATCTTTAGAAATGATATGCCCTAAAAGTTTTCCTTCTTCCAAACCAAACAATGACTTCTTAGGGTTTAAAGAAATTCCATATTTTCTGCACTTTATAAATACTCGCCTTAGGTGATCTAAATGTTCTTGATCTGTTTTAGAAAAAACAGTCAAATCATCTAAGTAAATAACCAAAAAATCATGTATATCTTTAGCAAAAGCAATGTCCATCGCTCTTTGAAATGTAGCTCCTGCATTCTTGAGCCCAAATGGCATTTTGACATATTTAAACGTACCCCATGGTGTGGTAAATGCTGTTTTATCCTGATCATCAGGATGAACCAGAATCTGGTTGTACCCTGAAAATCCATCCAGTAGTGATATTCTCGAAGATCCCACTACCCTTTGTAGAATGTGGTCCATTTTCGGCAGAGGATAGTTGTCTTTTAAAGAAACTTTATTCAAATTCCTTAAGTCGACACACAGTCTGATTTCTCCTGTCTTTTTTCTTGTTGGTACCAGGTTAGAAACCCATTCTGAAAATCTTATAGGAGCTATAATCCCTGCTTCAAACATTCTTTTGATTTCCTTTTCAATTGAGGGTAATAAAACAGGATTAATTCTCCTAAGCTTTTGTTTAAAAGGTTTCTGGTCTGGTTTCAAAGGTATAGTATGTTGAATGATGGATGTATCATAAGATTTTAGGTCTTCATAACTCCAGGCAAAAACATCTTGAAATTCTTTTAATAATTCAACATATTTCACCTTTTGTTCTTTTGGGAGAGATTTGGACAACTTAACAATTTTAGGATGTTCTGGTGTTCCCAAGTTGCATTCCTCCATATCAGCCTTAACAGGTTCCATTTTAGGTCTGAATGGAATATCATTTGAGTCGAATAGATCTTCCAAAGGTGTTAATCCTTTGGGTAATTGATTATCTTTTAAATTGATGATTTCTGTTTCATCTATGATCTCATCAAATTCCATTTGTTTCAAATTTTGCATGTCTTTTTCAGTGAATGTGGTTGGATGCAGCATATGAATTGTATTTTCTCTTGAAATTTCTATTTTTTGTTCTTTTTCTTGATCAAATTTATCAACAGCTATGTCTTCATCTATATTACAGTTAGAAAACTCATTCTGAAGTGTCAAAAAATTATTGATTTGATTGTTATTCACAAATACTTGCCAATTCAAAAGATTGTCTGGTATTGCAGGCCTGTGCCTAATCTCAGCTGAAAACTGATGATTAGGATCAAAAGGAAACTTGCATGTACTAGCAAACATTGCTAAACTGTGAGCATGCAAGTTTTGTTTCCTGGGAATCTTGGCAAGTTGGGCTTGTAAAAATGTGTTGAGAATCTCTACAACTGTCTCTCGGTATTGTTTCAGTCTCATGTCCTTAGTTGCACATTCTCCTTTAATCTGTTGGATGATTAGTTCAGAGTCACCTATGATTGATACCCTAATGCCTCCTAACTTCTTGACATGTTTAAGCCCTAATAAAAGAGCTTCATATTCTGCCATGTTGTTAGTGCATTTGAAATTTAACCTATAAGCATGACCCTCTGCATGATTGTTCTCCACATTGTGTAACCAAATCCCAGCTCCTGCCCCTAGTCTGTTTACTGAGCCATCAAACTCTAAATGCCCTAGAATTTCATGTTCATAATCTTCATCAATTGTTTTAACGTATTTTCTGACAGGAGCTAGTTGTTTAGTTTTTTCAGGTATTTCTTGGTCATCTGGTGTTTCTTTGTTTTCAGAAATTTCATCAATTTTAACAGTGGTTTTGTTTATGATTTCCATTTCAGGAGCTTCTATTTCAATAGGAAGATCTGACTCAGCATTGTATAAAATAAAAGAATCCATGTCAGAATGTACAGAATAAACAGGGAAGTTTTCAGGCTTCTCATGGCTACTCACTAAGTACTTCATCAAAGTTTCTCTATATAATCTTTTAGGTTGACCAAATACTGAAATAGTTGCATAAGACATGTCTAATTGAATAGATCCTCCAAGTTTAGCACCCCAAGACCTAGACAATAACATACCATATTTAGGTGGAATATCAACAACTACTATGTCCATTAAAACAGACTTAGCAGGGTATTGGACCAAAGTGACACACAGATCTTTAATTAAACCTAAACATTTTACCTGACTGGAATCAAATGAAAACAAATCTTTGTACGGTCTAGTAACATCTAGATTCAATCTTTCCATTACTGCTTTTGGCATCAAATTGTGAGATGCTCCAGAATCAAGCATTGCATTATGGAGTATCTTGTCGTGAACATTCAGGCTTACATAAAATGGAGGAGTCCCTCCACTTTCTGGTTTGCCATTAACCTCAGGGCCAAAAAGAAGTTTGGGTTGATCATCAAGAATATTTACTAAATCATCCAATCCAGTAATGTTAATGTTTAAAGACTTGGAAATCTGACTCCTATAGACATCATGTTTAGCCAATTCTGATAAAGGAACAGCTATCTTGAGTTTGCCTATTTCAGCCTCTAGATTAAAGGGTTTTTCTGTTTGAGTTTTAGTGTTTTGCACAGTTGGGTTTTCTCTGTTTATTGGGTCTTCAATATTTTTCTCTTTTTCATGAATGAAGTTTTGTTTTGAAGATGTTTCAGGACTAACCTCTACTGTTTCTTCTACAGTTCCCACATGAGGAGATGTATTGGATTGTTGTTTGTTATTTGGTTGGTTGTCAGAGACATCTTCAATTATTGGATTTGAAAAACTGGGAGTTATCCTAGGCAAAATTTGTATTTGGGGAATGTTTTGTACAGGGGGAATATTTTGTACAGGGGGAATGTTCTGTTTACCTTTGACATTTTGTTTTGTGGTTTTCTGTTTATTTTTCTCTGGTACGTCTATCCGTCTACTTCTCAAATTGTACTGTTTATGAACCTCGTAGATTGCTGTGTCATAGCCTTCTTTGAAATCAAAAGTCTCACCTGAATGAGTTTGGAATGTTTCAAGGATACGATTCTCTTGATCATCCTGGGATAAGAAGACTTCTGGTTCATCTTTGTCCTCATTGACATTGTTTATTTCTACATCTTCTGTAGGTTCTTCTGAGGTTGAACCTTCAACAAAGTTTTCTTGGAAAGGTGTTCTAATGTTTTGATCAGGGACATTCTTTCCAATATTTTGGTTCAGATTCCTCCTAAAGTTTGGGTTTCTTGCAACATTCTGGTTATCAGTAGAAGACTTTCTTTCAATGGTTTCCACTCTGTCACCTAATCTTTCCATACCTTTAATGATTACATCCAGCTTCTTTTTAAAAGCTAAAGGTTCTTCATTCATAGGCATTCTTCTCTCTGCCCTAGCTCTGGCTCGTTTTTCTATCAGATTTGCTTCTACACTCATCACTATGCTTTGCATTTCCTCTAGTGTTTGTGGAGCTCTTTCTCTAAGGGAATAAGCTATATCGGAGTCAAAACCATCTGGAAATTTGACCAACACGTTATTAGGTGGGGGCCTTAGGTTTAGAGGAACTGCATTATATGATTCATTGAATCTTACGATGTAATCTTGTACGATTTCATTTGGTCTTCTTCTTAATTTTTCAAATTCTGAAAGGATCTGGAGAGGATCCTTCTTTTTCTCCCATCTGTTCAAAAATGCCCTATACAAAGCTTCTAGATCAGCAATACTGTTCGGGGTGAGAGCCCTAAACCAAGTTCTAACTTCTCCGGTAAGACTTTGTACGAAAATTCTCATACGGATATCATCAGTATCAATCTCATAAAACTCAAAGTAATCTGTCATCCTTTTGGTGTGTTGTTGAGCTGTGTAGGTACCTGATCCATCAAAAGGTGTGATCTTACTTTGGTAATCCTGAGGTAAAGCTGGAGGGTTGGCTGGTAACTGTAAAGGGGCATATCGATTGGCCATTGGAAGATAAAGTGGAGTGACAGGAGTTGATGGTCTAACAGGAGGAGATGGAGGGGTAGAAGGGATAACAGGTGTTTGAAAAGTTTGAGAAAAAGTGACTAAACTTGGAGATGCTTCAGTAATCACAGAAATGTTTGAACTTTCTTCAAAGGTTTGCTCAGACTGAATGGAGTTATGCAATTCTCTGTCAAGATGATGTGAAACAAATCTGTATTGCAAATCTTCAAAGAACAATGGATCTGGAACTAATCTAGATAATTCAGTTTCAGAAAAATTCACAAACAAAGATGTTTCAAATCGTGCATCAAAAGGAATGTCATCAATATATATAATTTTCACAGGACAAGATGCAGATCTAGAAAGTGGTCTAGAACTTTCTGTACTCTCCTGACTTCCTCTTTCAGAACTTTCTTGACTTCCTTGTCTTCTAAGAATCCTAGGGATCAGATTTGGATTTTCAAATATTGGTGGTGGATTAGGGTCAGGGTTTGACCTAGTATGTCGAATCCTTTCTGAAGCCAGTTTTCTTAGAATATATGTTTTTGGATTTTGGGTTTTAATTGAAAAATAAATACAACTTCTACAAATTCTTTAAGAAATAATGATATGTGATTAAGATTTCCTCAAAGATCTGTTTAAACTAGAGAATCTGATTGAAAAATTTGAAACTAAGATTCAACATATAAGCTAAATCAGAGATAGACTGAAACAACATTTATTTACTTTTGCATTTGCAGAACAAAAGCAATTTCAAAGGCTACCTGGCTGATCTTCAGACTCTGTCTATAGCTTATAAATCAAACAATAATAACAATAAAATGATTCAGATCCCCAGTATGGTCGCCACTATGTTATCACTCAGGTTTTCCTAGAAGTTGTGTAAGAGGAAATTATACCCGAGGTAACCACAAACCAATCTTTTAGATGCAGAATCTAGCCAATCTGCATCCAGAGAGGGCTCTCTTTTTATGATTTATCTTTGTTCTTGAAAGGTTTTAGGCTAGTTATAGTTTCAAGGGTTTGTTTGGAAATTGGTGGAATCCACAAACTAAGGGCAAGGTTGAGAGTTTTTAGTCCATTGGGCTATGGAGTCAAAGGATGGCTTTACTGGATTTTTATTCTAAGCACAAGATGGTATTACAGGGCAAGATAGCTAGACTGAGAACAATACTTAAAATTTAAAGTGGATGGGATGATCTTGAAAGGATGAAAGGCAGCTAAGAATCTTTCACCATGTTCAAGAGAAAGAAGAGAAATGACTACAAGCAAAGAGCAATGAAGGATTCTTTGTTATAGTAATCAACAATGATTAAATTAGCGAAGCAGGAGCATTTAAGAATTCATGCTTATAACTAATTCAGAAGAAAACATCAAGAATAATTACATTTGAAAACAGAGTACAATTAAGCAAATTCTGTTTCAATCCTTTATGTAAACTATTCAGAAACGGATATGATGATAGCATAAACTAATATAAAATTTAAACACAAGGGTTGGAAAACTTATTGAACTGAAGTCCAACACATGAATCCTGCAACAAGGCCAGTGCTTCAAAACGTCATCCAGTAAGCCACAAGTAAATTTGTCCAAAAGCTTTTTATTCCGAAAACCTCAATGTTACAGCAGAGTAATAGAATCCACCCTCAATACTCTCTTTGAGGGTTTATTTATACATAAAATTATCTAAAACAATCTTACGCTATCCTAGCCAATAATCCAGGCTGATTTAAAGCATATTTACAAACAACAAGAGACACATGGTCTCGTAAATAGAATAATGGGTAACGGCTGATGTGCTGTTCCTTTCTTCATGGACGTGCTAAAGATAAGTGCTTAAAATAGGAATCTGTGCTGTCCTTTGCGTATTTCTTTGACTTATTGAATACTCTTTCTTCTCACGGATACTCTTTAACCTTTCATCTGATACTCTTTCATCTGCTTTTCTGTTTTTACCATTTACTTGATAGTAAAGATAAAATCTCATCCTGAAAACAATTTTTACAAAACTTCCAGCATTTCCTTCCACCACTGATCATCTGGTATCATTGTTCTTCTGAGTTTCCTTAAAGTTTCATCTGCTTCAGTAAGTTTATAAAAAGTGGGTTCGTTCGGAAATAGATACTTTATTTCATGCTCCAGATGAAATAGATTTCTCACTTTTTCATAAATACTTTTCCCAGTTGGTAATGCAGGTTCTGATGAGCTAGTAGAACCTATAGCTGTATTTTTAGCATGAGCTTTTATTATTTTCTCATAGGTTTCCAAGTCTACTATTTGATCCTCTGTGAGCATGGGACTTGGCAATTCACTGTCCAGCAAAGCTTGAAACTTCTCTCTGAAAACGTTGATATCAACCAAAATGTCAGTACACTTTCTTTCCAGATTTTGCATGAAAGTCATCTTGGTGAAAACTCTCTTTGCTTCCAAAACTACACCTGTTCTGTCATCAATTCCTAGCAATGCAAGCTGTTGTTTTGTTCTGGAATTCAAAAATTGAATGATCTGCTGGGCCTGCTCCGGCTTGCCTCTTAATTCATGTCTAGTTTTATTTATTTCTTCTTGTGCTATCTTGACTAACTCATTTTGCTCAAAAATAGATTGAATGGAGGACCAAATACCTCTTATTAATTCAATGATGTTGCACCAAAGAATATCATTTATTTCGTTCAGAGGCTTTTCCAGTGAAAGATCTTTTTGCAAAGCCTCAACCAATTTTTCCAATCTTTTTATTTCCCTGAGGTTGTCAGCAACTGTCTTTTTGGATGTGTCATATTTTCCCTCCAATTTTGTTAATTTTAATTTTGTTTCTTGGAGTTCTGTGACCTTTAGCTGTAGACTCTCCATCTGTTTAATTAAATCCTCAGAATTCAAATTAGAAATGTTTACCTGAGATGGTTGTTCCTGCTGTCCTGTAGTCGTAGTACCTGTTGTTGAAGTCTGCTTGATATTTTCCTGTTCCTGCAATGCTTTTTCCAACTCCTTCTCTGTTTCATTTAGTCGCTCTGTCAAATTCAAGAGCAACTCCATCATTTCTTCTTGTGAATTTCCTTTTATAACTTCCTGTGTCTGAGGGTGCCTCGAGGCTGGTAATTTCAGCTGTTTTCCTGGTGTTCATTTCATCCTCTTCTTTACCAATGCCTCAATACCTTTAATGTCTTTGGGATTGTGCCCCAAACCAATGATTATCTCTTCTAGAGATTTTATTCTATTATCCTTGGCATGTGAGGAGGCCCTTTCAATCTTCAATTGTGCAGTAGTGTTATTCAAGGAATCTTGCATCGTTAAAGCTGCCATGGCTTTGCTGGTGAGAGTAGAATAAACCATTTCCCCTGTTTGTCTATGAAGTTCTATCTGATCCAGGGGATGGATATCTTTTACTAAAACTTCAAAATTTGATCTGATGTAATCTGCTGCTGAAGTTGGCTTTGGCACCTTTGCTTTGAAGTGGCGCATTAGCATTTTACCTTGTGAAAGGTCAAACGCTGACATTTGCCTTTCTTGATTATGAGGAGCCATCTTCATATACTGATCATATACCTTCATTTTCAATGGATCATTCTTTGTTTTAATATTAATGAACGTTCTTTTGATATCTCCAGTGTCTCACTTCAAGGCCTAAAGAAGATACTTCAGTGCTTAATTGCTTTTGTATCCCTTTCTGGCTTATGTTTGCTTCACTTGCTGTACCTGTTTGCTGACTATCTTCCCTACCATCATCAAATATTTCATCTATAATTTCTACATCTGGAGTGTTCTAGCATTTTGTTCTTAGCTGATAAACTCTAGGAACGGGCTCCTTTGAAGGTGTGGTATCCGGGAGCTGGCCTCTTTTTCCCCTATTTCCACATTCCATGAGTTCCGTTGGTTTGGAACTTCTGATTTGTTTATTGGTGTGAGAGGTTCGAGATGTGGTTCGGTGCTTCTGGAACTCGTGATTTTCTATCCATGACCAGGGTTTCAATGACTCGAACTATAGGTTCTTTTCCTTTACCTCTTGGTTCTCACGCCACCGATGGACTATCTTCCAGAACAACCATTGTAGAGTGGTTGGTCAAGTTGTGCTAATGTAGGGCACCTGCTTAAATGGAAACTGGTTCTTTAACAGGTAATGAGCAATGGCGGGGACGTTCTTCAACACGGGCTCAGCGGAATTTCGGAGTAAATTGGTGTATTTGCAGTGAAATTTGAAAATTGCAGCGGGAGCTCTGTCGCTTTCAGAAACTACAAATAACTGAAAAAACACGAAAAATGGCTTATTTACAAGTCAAAAGGGTTTTTGTCGTTTTCGAGGTGATGACGTCATTTGACGTACGGGGTGACGTAAGGGAGTGGAGCCGGCGGTATTCGGTAAGCGGTAAGCGGTGAGCCCGCACCGCTTATGGACGAGGGCGGTAAAAGACGCGATGGCAGTGATTCCACAGGACGCTTGCCACGTGGAATGATGACTTTTCAGAAACCGCCCATCCCCCGCTGGTTAACACGCTGGCAAGGGATGGGCAGCGGGATTGATGATCGCCGTTGATCTATGGACGAATGATCCAACGGCTGAAAGGACGGGGAACTTGTGAGATTTCAAAGGTGGGCCCGTCGGGGTTTTAAAAAGGTTTTAATGCGTGATCTAATCACCTCGGGGAAAAGTTTATAGGCGGAAATGGTTGTTAATTAGTCCAAATGATTAATTAACCCCCTGAAATTATGAAATGGATTGCGGCGGAGCTTGGCCAGGTGGAATGCCTCGTGGACGGAACACGGTGGCACAGACTTTCGCAAAGTTTATTGATATGTTTTGGTATTAAACATACTTATCGTATGTCTAAAGTTTTTTGTATATATTTTTATTATATGGTAAATTAATCAATACATAACTAATTCACCATAGGGCGGGGATTAATGGTATAACGATATATTTCACCAAAGGGTTTATAAAGCGGGGTTTTATTTTCAATGTGCGGGAATATATACTTTGGTAAAACATTATAATAAAGGGTTTTGGGGATATTTATTAGAAAAGGGAGTTATATACTTAGGAAAAGGGATTTCACTAGGGATTTAATATAGTAGAATTAAATGTTAATATGGCAAAGGACAAAGAAAATCAAAACATCTTTGTACATCTAAGAAAGTGATAACTTTGTAAAGTAAATTACAACATTTTATCTTCAACACTTAACTTAGAATAACAAGTTGTTTTGAGGAATTTTATGGAATGTTGCATCAGTTTCCTAAGTAAAATAGGATTTTACTTAGGAAAAAGTTTAAAGATGGAAGATAACAATGATGGATTATTTCAAGTGCTTAGGTCTTTTTGATCATTAGGCCGAGGGTCCGGTCCCTCCAAAAGTCAAGGAAATGCCTTGAGCCCCTTTGATCTCCAATTACCTTAGTACTTTTGGGGAAATTAGTAAAACTCTTGAGGGGGAAAAATGATGAGGGAGGTTAATGAATTTGACTTTGCTTGCTGTGATTTTCCATTGTATTTCCTGCTTCAGTACTTATGATGAAAGTAAAGGATCAAAAACATGTAGCAGCACCATTCATCAGATAACACTTTGCAGCACCATGTACCTACCCTATCTACTTAACACTACGAGTTTCTCTTCTTTATTAGGGTGCATTTAGACTTGCAAACCTTGATCAATCTTTTCTTTTTACATGATGAATCTATCTATTTCTACCCTTATTACATCCAAGGGCTCAGATTAAACTGTTGAGCACCTTTTAATAACTCTACCTAGCTACTTATCTGCCAAGATTAAACTGTTTGGCTAGATATTTATTCTCTAATCTATAACATGAAATTGAAATATGACTAAGCCAAGTTTAAACAATTTGACTTATTCATGAATTGTGGCAAAGCTGCACACAATTGCTTTATTACAACAGATGAAAAAGTAGTGGCATTTGGATTTGCACACTTTCCTTGGTCTATTTTTTGCTTGGGGTTCATTTCTTTCTCTTTTTTGACCATTTTATTCTTTTTACCCTTTGATCTTTCTTTTAGGGTTTACCCTCTTTACATTTTTTAAATTTTTTGATTTTTTGGTTTTTTTAAGAATATGGAACACCTTTGCTCAAGTAAGAAGGTTTGAACATATTCCACACTTCCATCAAGACAATCATGAAATATGAAACCTATTGATATAGGAGGCTAACAGATTGTATTTGTGAAGGTTGTTTTTAAAGATGTTTTTATTTTGCATGTCCTTAATGAAATTGATGAATTGAATTATAATAAGTTCTAATTAAAATCAAAGATTAAATTAATTCCTAAATAAATTAAGTTTTCAAGAACTACAACAAAATTATCTTATGGAGAAGTCCTAACTGATTTATTTGTTAGTATCTAAGAATTTTGAGAATCTAATGTAAGAAAATCAAACTTTAGAAAAAGAAGGAACTCTGATAAAAATTTTTTTAATGTTCTTTTAGAAATGATATTTTATGTAAATGAAATTGGGCAAAGAAGTAAATAAATTACTCTAAACTAGAAAATATTCACACTATTAAATCACTAAATCACTATTGCTTTAAAAGAAACCACTTGAACTTTTTAAAGGAACTCATCGAAAATTGAAATGGAGATCTTCTAATGTTCTTCAAATGTATCACACAGGAAAGACTATTCTGTAATAAACCATTGTTGCATGGAAATAAATTATGATTACTTCTGCAATTTAACCATTCAAAAAGGAAGATGAATCTATATCAAATGACAAAAAAACAAACTACAAAGCATCTATTCTGAATAACAATATGAAATTATGGAAATAACTACAACATTTAACACAGTGAAAGCATGAACTGAAACTACATCAAATGATAAAATCAAAGCTATGGAAAAACATCTAAATGAAAAACATAAACAAAATAGAACCTTCTCTGTTGCAGGGGCCCTCCACAACATATGGTTTCAAATCTAATCCAAGACTAGCTGCACATTGATTATCCAAAATACTTCTTCATTCAAGCAAAGAATAAAACAAAGTTTTTATGAATTCATAGTCGTATCATCATTCACACTCTCAATATTTGTTGGTTTTGTATTTATAAAATCTAGTTCATTAATTGTTTTGAGGCTTTTACGCCTGTTTGGACTAACAAATAAACCTATAATAGAAAATAAGATTGCGTTGCTTCACGATTTTCTGTTTGGAAAAGCAAATCGTGAAGCATGATTGCTTCGGACTCTCCGCTCACTTATCCAGCATTCGGTTGACCATTCCTTTGAATGTGTATCTAGGTGATTTCCTGCTTGATTTGGGTCAGAAGGATAGGAGGAAATCCATGAGAGGATCATTCTCCACCTATCTGCAGATTTTTCTACTTAGTTGGCACCTTCTAACACATCGAACCATGGCAGTGGCTACAGAAACTTGGATGAGCTACATAATTGCATTAATTATGTAGCTAAATACAAATTTTAATCTAATAATAAGGAACACTTCAAAAAATGAAAAATAGGTCATTAAAATACCTTACCAAGTCAAAAATTGTAGTTTAACACTTGTTTGAGCTAATGGTGATGACAAAAAGAAGGAAATATGAGCGAAAGTAAGTGTAAAAAATGAGGCAAGCATGAGGCTCTACATTCCCCCATGAGGAGGTCATTGCATGTCCTCATGCAAAAACACAAAATTGGTGGTCCTTGACATGATACTACATCTACCTTGGAACTTCTACTAAAACATCTAATTTTAACTTACTTGCCTTCTTTCTAGTCACATCCATCATTGGCTTTCTCACCAGAATTTTGTACTTCAAGTTTATGACTTTTATTTTAAGATCTTTATTCTTTTTCTTTAATTCTTTGTTTTTCTTGTACCATAAACCGAAATTCAAAAGGATATTGTCATTTTTAGTTTTCTCAAATTTGTTCTGCAAATTAAGGGCTTCATGCTCCTATTTTATATGCATGTTTAGTATCTCCAACTCAAAAATTCCTTGTCTTAAGGTGTTCTTAGTTGGAGGTTCGTGTGGACTATGAGGCTGAGCTTCTTCCCTCTAATCTAATATTTATGTCTTCCTTGTATCTCTTTTCTCCAGAGATTCAATGTAGTCATAAATTTGTTGTTGCATAGGATCAATTTCTAGGGTCCTTTGGCCTGGACTATGAGTAGCTGAAATAACAGTGGATGATGGAACCCTAGGTTCCTCTTCTAATTCAACAAATTATGTATCTTTTGGAGATGGTTCTTTTACTGCTTGGCTGAGCCTAGCACTTCTTCTTACTAATGGAGGATGGTTTTGAATTTTTGCCATTTTCTTCCTTATCTTGGAACCCTCTATTTTTGTGGATGTACCCTTTTCTTTTGTGTTGAATTCCCTCTTCTTAATAGTTTGCTTCTTAAGTTTCCCTAAAATTTCTGCAATGGGAACCTCATCTTCTGACTGTTCCTGATATGGTTGTTGTTCACTTTCAATAGGGTCTTCAATTTTTCTATTCCTCCCCCCTTTTTCTTTTGCTACTGCTAGGTTGTTCTTGATTTCCCTCTTTGAAATGATTCTGAATTAGGAAATTTTCCCAAATATCCCCTAGAATTTTAAGGTGAAATTCAATGAGAATTTTAATAAACCCATGATGATACATTGTGTTGTCTATAAACTGGATTCTCCTTTGAACATTTCTTGACATTTTTCTTAAGCTATTCAACAAGAAGTATGGAATATTTAACTCACTTCCTTTAAGAAAATTGATCAACAGTCTAACATGATAAAAGAACATGCATCCAAATCTTCCCTCACAGGTGAATTTTTTTTGAATTATTAATAGAAAATTCCTCCATTTTCCTTTAAGTGTTGTGCTAGGTATCCCTATTTTAAAGATGGTGGTATCCATACCTATATTTTTCAAAAAGAATTTCCATTATTCACCTTTGATTCCTCTATTTTTGAACCACCTTGCTCCAGTTCTTGGCAGTCCGATGGCTTCAGCAATGAAACTTTCTATTATTGCAAATCTCCGACTTCGACTTCCATTCCATCGAAAGCTTTGGAAAATGACTTAGTTACCTCCTTATTAAAACCTTCGAACTTCTCCACGAAACTGAGCCACTGTGCTTTTTGTAGCACCTCTTTTACCAGTGGGTAACCTTCCATGAACTTTCATCCTTCTGGTTCTGTCCTTACTCTTACTCCCATGGTTTGAGAAGTTTTGACTTAAGACTGTCTCTTTGACAGGGTATGAGGGTTTCAGTTGATGGTATGAACGAGAGCTTCAAAATAAATGAGAGCATGAGTGAGTGAGGCTTCAGGTTTAATGAAAGTGTGTGAGATGTCAAGACGAACTTACTATTAGAGTATGAGTTGGGTGATTTCAACAATGAAATCATGATTTGATGTTGAGGTGTTCGTGTAATGATGAGGGGTTAAATGGTAGAGTCTTAGATTTGATTTGATTTGACACTATCAGTAAATATTAATAATGTTTTTGAATTGGTGGTATATAATGCCCATATAATTAATATGCCAATGTTTAAATCCTTATTATTAAATATTTTTTTTGCATTTTCATACCTTGAATTGATGTTGCTAACCGTTAATTATTTCTCTTTGTATTGTCTTCAGGTGCTCTTTAGTTAATTCTTCAATCGCTTTAGTAAAAAAAGGTCATGTCACATATTAGTTGTAGAAATCCATCAGAGCTGAAAAATCTCAGTAATTCTGTAGCTAACTTTATCCTTTGAAAAAGACAAGGGATGCAAAGAAAATGGGATTTTAGAACTGGAATAAAGAAAATTTAAGGTGACAAAAATTTTGGCTTTCACCTTAGATTTTCTGTATAAGCATGCCAAAAATTGTTGGTTTTCATGCTTATCCATTTATTTTATTTATTTATTTATTATTATTATTATTTTATTATATATACTGCTTGGCTGAGCCTAGCACTTCTTATTGATGGAGGAGGGTTTTGAATTTTTTCCTTTTTCTTCCTTATCTTGGACCTCTCTGATTTGTGGATGTACCCTTTTCTTTTGTGTTGTCTTCCCTCTTCTTAATATTTTTCTTCTTAAGTTTCCCTAAAAGTTCTACAATGGGAACCTCATCTTCTGACTATTCCTGAGATGGTTGTTGTTCACTTTCAACAAGGTCTTCAATTTTTCTATTCCTCCCCCCTTTTGCTTTTGCTACTGTTGGGTTGTTCTTGATTTCCCTCTTTGAAATGATTTTGAATTAGGAAATTTTCCCAAATATCCCCTAGAATTTTAAGGTGAAATTCAATGAGAATTTTAATAAACCCATGATGATACATTGTGTTTTCTATAAACTAGATTCTCCTTTGAACATTTCCTGACATTTTTCTTAAGCTATTCAACAAGAAGTATGGAATATTTAACTTACTGCCTTCAAGAAAATTCATCAACAATCTAACATGATAAAAGAATATGCATCCAAATCTTCCCTCACAGGTGACAAATTTTTGAATTATTAATAGAAAATTCCTCCATTTTCCTTTAAGTGTTGTTCTAGGTATCCATGTTTTAAAGATGGTGGTATCCATACCTAGATTTTTCAGAAAGACTTTCCATTCTTCACCTTTGATTCCTTTGTTTTTGAACCACCTCTCTCCAGTTCTTGGCAGTCTAGTGGCTTCAGCAATGAAACTCTCTATTATTGCAAATCTATGATTTCGACTTCTATTCCATCGAAAGCTCTGGAAAATGACTTAGTTACCTCCTTATTAAAACCTTTAAACTTCTCCACGAAACCGAACCACTGTGCTTTCTGTAGCACCTCTTTAACCTGTGGGTAACCTTCCATGAACTTTCATCCTTCTGGTTCTGTCCTTACTCTTACTCCCATGGTTTGAGAAGTTTTGACTTAAGATTGCCTCTTTGACAGGGTATGTGGGTTTCAGTTGATGGTATGAATGAGAGTTTCAAAATAAATGAGAGAATGAGTGAGTGAGGCTTCGGGTTTAATGAAAGTGTGTGAGAGGTCAAGACGAACTTATTGTTAGAGTATGAGTTGGGTGATTTCAACAATGAAATCAGGATTTGATGTTGGGGTGTTCGTGTAATGATGAGGGGTTAAATGGCATAGTCTTAGATTTGATTTGATTTGACACTATTGGTAAATATTAATAATGTTTTTTTATGGTGCTATATAATGCCCATATAATTCATACGCCAATGTTTAAATCCTTATTATTAAATAAATTTTCTGCATTTTCATGCCTTGAATTGATGTTGCTAACCGTTAATTATTTCTCTTTGTATTGTCTTCAGGTGCTCTTCAGTGAGTTCTTCAATTGCTTTAGTAAAAAAAAGATCATGTCACATATTAGCTGCAGAAATCCACCAGAGCTGAAAAATCTTAGTAATTCCATAGCTAACTTTATTCTTTGAAAAAGAAAAGGGACACAAAGAAAATGGTATTTTAGAACAGGAATAAAGAAGAAAATTTAAGATGCCAAAAATTTTGGCTTTCACATTAGATTTTCTATATAAGCATGCCAACAATTGTTGGTTTTCATGCTTATCCATTCATTTTATTTATTTATTTATTATTATTATTATTTTATTATATAAATTACTGCTTGGCTGAGCCTAGCACTTCTTCTTACTAATGGAGGAGGGTTTTGAATTTTTGCCTTTTTCTTCCGTATCTTGGACCTATCTGTTTTTGTGGATGTACCCTTTTATTTTGTGTTGTCTTCCCTCTTCTTAATAGTTTGCTTCTTAAATTTCCCTAAAATTTCTACAATGGGAACCTCATCTTTTGATTGTTCCTGAGATGGTTGTTGTTCACTTTCAACAGGGTCTTCAAATTTTATATTCCTCCCCCCTTTTGCTTTTGCTACTACTGGGTTGTTCTTGATTTCCCTCTTTGAAATGATTCTGAATTAGGAAAATTTCTCAAATATTCCCTAGAACTTTAAGGTGAAATTCAATGAGAATTTTAATAAACCCATGATGATACATTGTGTTGTCTATAAACTGGATTCTCCTTTGAACATTTCTTGACATTTTTCTTAAGCTATTCAACAAGAAGTATGGACTATTTAACTCACTACCTTCAAGAAAATTCATCAACAATATAACATGATAAAAGAACATGCATCCAAATCTTCCCTTGCAGGTGACAAATTTTTGAATTATTAATAGAAAATTCCTCCATTTTCCTTTAAGTGTTGCGCTAGGTATCCCTGTTTTAAAGATGGTTGTATCTATACCTAGATTTTTCAGAAAGACTTTCCATTCTTCACCTTTGATTCCTCTATTTTTGAACCACCTCTCTCCAGTTCTTGGCAGTCTGGTGTCTTCAACAACGAAACTCTCTATTATTGCAAATCTCCAATTTCAACTTCCATTCCATTGAAAGCTCTGGCAAATGACTTAGTTACCTCCTTATTAAAACCTTCAAACTTCTCCACGAAATTGAGCCACTGTGCTTTCTGGAGCACCTCTTTTACCTATGGGTAACCTTCCATGAAATTTCATCCTTCTGGTTCTATCCTTACTCTTACTCCCATGGTTTGAGAAGTTTTGACTTAAGACTACCTCTTTGACAAGGTATGAGGGTTTCAGTTGATGGTATGAACGAGAGATTTAGAATAAATGAGAGCATGAGTGAGTGAGGCTTCGGGTTTAACAAAAGTGTGCGAGAGGTCAAGACGAAATTATTATTAGAGTATGAGTTGGGCGATTTCAACAATGAAATCATGATTTGACGTTGGGGTGTTCGTGTAATGATAAGGGGTTAAATGGCAGAGTATTAGATTTGATTTGATTTGACACTATCAGTAAATATTAATAATTTTTTTGTACTGGTGGTATATAATGCCCATATAATTCATATGCCAATGTTTAAATCCTTATTATTAAATAAAATTTTTGCATTTGCATACCTTGAATTGATGTTGCTAACTGTTAATTATTTATCTTTCTATTGTCTTCAGGTGCTATTTAGTGAATTCTTCAATTGATTCAGTAAAAAAAGGTCATGTCACATATTAGCTGTAAAAATCCATCAGAGCTGAAAAATCTTAGTAATTCCATAGCTAACTTTATTCTTTGAAAAAGAAAAGAGATGCAAAGAAAATGGGATTTTAGAAGAGGAATAAAGCCTAATTTAAGGTGCCAAATTTTTTGGCTTTCACCTTAGATTTTCTGTATAAGCATGAATTGTTGTTTTTCATGCTTATCCATTCATTATATATATATATATATATATATATATATATATATATATATATATATAATTTTTCTTTTTCTTCTCTTTTATTTTTTTAAGTAATAAAATAAAAGAAGGCTTCTAAGTCAGAGAAGAAGAAGGATTCTTCTTAACTAACTTTATGTCAGAGTTGTCTTGAAAAATCTTAAAAAATTCCTCCTTTGTCAAGGGCTTATGATAAATTCTCAGTCGACGTCCATTTACAAGGAGAGGAACTTTTTCTTCATCAATGGTTCTGATCCTGATTTCTCCATTATCAAAGACTCTCTCAATCTCATAAGGCCCAAGCCAATGAGTTTGAAATTTTCTTTGAAAATCCTTGAACTTCGAATCAAAGAGTCGTACCCAATCTCCTGCTTGAAATTTTCTTTCTTTGATATATTTATCATGCCATCTAGATCTTTGTTGTTGAACTAGTTTGGTCTTTTGAATAACATCTTGTCTTATTTCATCAAGCTCATTGAGTTGTTCCATTCTATGATTTTATGCTTCTAACAGGTGAAGTCCCAAATTAATTATTGTCTTGAAAGATTTTATTTGGAACTCAATTAGAAATAGGACTTGCTTCCCATGAAAAATTTCATAGGGAGTGTGTCTTGTTGTGCTTCTTGATGAGGTGCGGTAGGCCCATAAAGCTTCTGGTAGCTTTTTTGCCTAGTCCCTTCTATGGAAATGTACATTCTTGGTAAGGATTGCTTCAATCACTTTGTTAGTAGATTGTACTTGTCCATTTTCTTGTGGATGATATGAAGTGGACTTTTTATGCTTGATTTTTTATTCTTGTATTACCTTCTGCACCATCTTGGATGTGAATTGAGTACCCTGATTTGTCACATTTTCCCTTAGGACACTAAAACAAGTACAAATATCCTCAAAATAAATGAAACTACAACATTTTTAGTAGCAAAAGAAAGTGCTTTAGCTTCTACCCATTTAGTGACATAATCAATGCATAAATATACCTCTTTTGTCTTGATGATGGATTTATTGGTCCGACAAAATCCATTGTCCATTTTTCAAAAGTTTTAATAAGTACCTGAGGTTGTAAAGGCATTTCATCTAAAGGAACAAGTTTCCCCATTCTTTGAAAACTATCGCATCTCTTAACATATTCTTTGGCATCCTTAAAAAGGGAAGGCCAATAGTATCCCAAGAGAAGGATTTTGTAAGCAATTCTTTTGTCGGTGAAGTGTCCTCCACATGGTTCATCATGTCATGTTTTTAGTATCTCAGGTGTTTCATCTTCTCTCACACATCTTCGGATGATGAGATATGGACCTGTCTTGTACAATTCTTTATTTCCATGAATAAGATGCACTCATTTGAATTATCATTCTATTTTCTATAGGAAAAAAATATGATGGTTGGCCAAATAGTTAGAAATATCTGCAAACCTCAGATATTTAGTAGATACCGCAAAAAGATATTCATCAGGAAAACTATCTTCTACATGTATATCATTATTATCATTTTGAATTCTAGATAAAAAGTCAGCAACTATGTTTTAATTTCTAGAATCGATCTAAAATGGTGATATTGAATTCTTGCAATAATAATAACCATCTTGTGATTCTTCCATTAGTAATTTATTTATTCATTAAATATATAATTGCAGAATGATCTCTATGAATGAAATTTTCATAGCCAATGATTTAATGTCTGAATTTGTTAATGGTATGGAAAAAAACTAAAAAATATTTTTTAGTAACAGTATAATTTAACTCTACAAGAGTCAAATTTTTACTTGTATAGTAAATGGAATAAGGAGTCGAGTCTTTTTTTCCCAATACAGCTCCCAAAGTTGTATCTGAAGCATCGGTTGAAATATGGAAAGGCAATTTCCAGTTTGGTCCTCTTAGAATAGGTGCTTCAGAAATATTTTCTTTCAAAGTTCCAAAGGATTTTTGGAAATCAAGATTCCAACTGAATTCACAATCTTTTGTAATCAATCTGAAGAGTAGAGATGCAATTTTTGTAAAGTTTTCTATAAATATTCTATAGTTTCCAGTGAAACCAAGAAAACTCCTAACATCTCTTTGACAAGTTGGAACTGCTAATTTGGAAATAAATTCTACTTTAGATGAGTCCACATTAATTCCATTTCCTGAAATATGGTGTCCTAAAACAACCCCCTAAGTAAACATCATAAAAAAATTTCATGACTTAGTGAGATATTTTCTTCCTTACATCTTATGAGAACATTTTCCAAATTTTCAAGGGCTTCTTCAAAATAATTTCCATAGACTGTAAAATCATCCATATACACTTCCACACAATCATGAATTAGATCAAATAAAATACCCAATATTGCTCTTTGGAATGTTCCTGGTGCATTGCATAATCCAAAAGGAAGTACTCAGTAAGCATAGGTTCCCCATCGACATGTAAAAGTGGTTTTGTGTTGATCTTTTGGTGCTACATGATTTTGATTATATCCACTAAAACCATCCAAAAACGAAAATTATTTCTTCCTTGCTAATGTATCTAAAACTTGATCTATGAAAGGAAGTAGAAAATGATCTTTCAAAGTAGCTTTATTCAGCTCCCTATAATCAATACATACTCTCCATTTCCATTCTTTTTAGGGACAATTAATAAAGGTGAAACCCATTGAATGTATGATATTGGATAAATAAAATTGACATTTCACAATTTCTGTAGTTCCTCCTTCACAATTTCCCTTAAGTTTGGATTCATTCTTCTCGGAGGCTGTCAAATTGGTTTGTCTTTTTCTTCAATATATATATGATGCATGTAAGTTTTAGGTTTGATTCTTTTTATGTCAGTGTATTCCCATGCATATGCAGAAGACTGTTTTTGTAATGTTTCCATCAATTTCTTCTTTTGAAATTCTTCCAGATTTTATTTACATTTAAAGTTTTTCCAGGAAATATTTCTATTGAAGAATTACCAAATTATTCCATAGAATATAAAGACATATGTCTGGATGATAAATATTCAATGTTGCATTGTTCTTGAAAATTTTGACCATCCTCATAGTATGAAGATGCTTCATTATTTTCTATTGAATTTAAAATTTGATCTTCTTCACTGATTTGTGAGATAGTAAAAATAGGTTGTATATCATCATCATCCATCCATTCTTCATTTTCTACCTCTATCATTGTTTTTGCGGGTGGATATAATGTGAATTTCTTTGTTGAAATTTCGTGAGAGATAAACATATCACCATCTCTACAACTGATAAAAGCATCAGATGTACCTAACCAAGGTCTTCCTAAAATTATTGGATATCCTCCTAAGTTATTCTTGGGTGTTAAGATCATAAAATCAACTGGTTATTCCCAAGAATCTAAGGATACATAAATGTCTTTGAATACACCACCATGTTTAATTACAGACCTATCTGATAGTTGTAACAATGTTGGTGTATATTGAAGATTTGGAAGCCTTAGTTGATCCATGGTTTGTTTACTCATAATGTTTATGGATGCTCCTACGTTGACAATGTGTTTTGAATTTCTACACCATTGATATGTGTTTTCACAATGGGACTTCCTAGATCTAAATATTTTTGTATTGTTGTTTTTCTCATCATGATGTCTGAAATTTTCCAACTAAATATATTCTTTTGAATTCTTCTATTTTTCTTTCCAGTTTCTTGATGCTTAATTCCCTTATTGTATTTGCAAGGATTTGAATTTATTTGATATGTTGTAGCAAATGGATTTCTATGCAAACATTATTTAGCTCATCCAACATATCATAATAAGGCATCGTGATCTGTTTTTCCACCCCTTTATCAATTTGTAATCTTTCAGGGGAAGGTCGTTTTGAGACAGATACTGAAGGTTGTTCTGTAATGGGAGTTGAGTTTATTGGAGTATCATGTGTAAGAGTGGTTTGTTTTTGAAGATTTTATTTACGATGAAGAGATGTCTCTTCATCAGAATGATCATCCTTTGCTTTTTCCTGAATAACAATAGATGGTAATTTATTTTCTAATACTCTACCAAATCTAAGTTGGAAATTATTAAGATCTAATGGAGTTATCATATAAGTCTGAAAAGTTTGTCCCTCCATGTTGTAAACAAGTTGATCATTTTTTTTGTTTGGGTTTGGAAGTGGTTGAGAAGGTAATTGATTTGGTCATTGTGGAAATGATAATGAAAGTGGTGGATTTTGATTTTGAAACTGAGGTTGAGGTTGTTGAATAGATTGAGGAAAATGTTGTGGTGGAAAGTTTGGATAAGGTTGTGGATATTGGTGATATTGAGAATATCTACCATAAGGATTTTTTCATCCTTGTGTCCAAGGTTGGGATTGAGACCAAGGTTTCCATGGCATTGGTGCAGTTCAGTTATTCTGTGGGGGTTGAGTATATGTCTGAGTGTTGAAACCTTGAGTTTGTGATCCCTGCCATGGTCTTCTACCAAAAAAACAAAGACGATCCATTTGATTTGGAACCACTTCCTCTTGGTAGACAATTTTAAGACCTGGAATTGAAGGACATTTTTTTGTATCATGATTTTTTGTACATATAACACAAGTTTCTACGTTTTTTAAATCAAGAGGGTTTTATCTCAAAGCATGATTCCTTCTTCACTTATGAAAAAAATATAGATAAGTCATCAATTTCAACTCTTTCATTGCTTTGCAATTTCAAGGTGTCTATTTGTTCACTACGACTCCCTAAAATGTTTGTTTTAAATTCATCAAGAAAATTTCCTATTTCAGCCCTACTTACAGTTCAAGTTGCAGATTTATTAATTCTAGAGATAACAAGGTCTCTTGAATTCTTTCCAAATCTTGGCTTACCTCTTGAAAGATGTATGCACAATTCATAAATTTCAGGTAATGATAACATAGAAATATCTCCTTTTCCCATCATGTTAAGGATATGTATCCATTCATCTCAAATAGATTTTAGTAGGAGAGATTTCAAAGTATCTTGATCCAAATTTTCCATTTTATCCCTTTTAAGTTTATAACTGAATATTTCAATTAAATCCTCAAGATTTTCATCTTCTCTTTGCATCATTTTAAATACTTTATCCTTTCTATTATGAGGCATGCAGTAATACTTGTATTTTAATAAGAATGCATTTTTCATCTCTTCCCATGTTCTAATAAATTGTTATTCAGGATCCTCATTTCTTAATCCATGGAAGTCAGGAAGGATAGAGGGTGAGATAGTATTCATTGTGGTAGTAGTATCCTCATCAAGGATAGGAAATCCAACAATATTTGGTTCTACTTTGTCTTCTCCTTCCTCTAACTCCACCTCCACCTCCAATCCTAGGTCCACCTCCTCCAATTCTTAAATGTTCATCATTCACATTATGTACTTCCCCTTCTCTTTCCCTGACCATTGTAGACTCCTCAGAACTAATATAAGGTTCCAAAATTGGTGTTGTTTGTTCCTTTTTTTATTCTTCTGGTTTCTCTACCAATGGTATATTATAATAGATATATTCTTCCTCTTCTTCACAAGGAATTTCTAGTTCTTGAGCTAAAATTTGTTCCCTAGTTGTATTTAGGAAGATTACTCCTTCTATTGGGGATGTAGGATCTTGTTCTTCCACAACTACTTCAATTAATGAAGATGGTGAATTTCTAGGTTGAATTTCAGATCTGAATACCTCAGGAAGTCTACATCTACCTGCAAAGGATCGTATAGGAGTTTGGGTGGATGGTGTGGCACTACGAGGTATAGATGGGGTGAGTGGTGTTGTTGGAATTAAGCTACTACATCTAGCTACAAATCTACCCCTAGAATATCTTTCTCTACGCATATCGTTTTTCTATTTTTATGATTTTTTTTTTCAAGAGAGAAAAAGGCTCCTATTTACACTTTCCTAACAATGGCTCCAAAATTTTTATTCAATTTAATGTTCTTAAATTGCTATCATAAAGTATCGATCGAGGTTGGTAATCTTTTGAAGTGAAAGTGTACTATATATGCTAGAAGCCTTTCTTAGTATATTGTGATGATTGTATTTGTGAAGGTTGTTTTTAAAGATGTTTTTATTTTTCATGTCCTTAATGAAATTGATGAATTGAATTATAACTAAGTTATAATTAAAATCAAAGATTAAATTAAGTCCTAAATCAATTAAGTTTTCAAGAACTACAACAAAATTATCTTATGGAGAAGTCCTAACTGATTTATCTGTTAGTATCTAAAAATTTTGAGAATCTAATGTAAGAAAATCAAACTCTAGAAAAATAAGGAACTCTGACAATTTGTTTTTATGTTCTTTTATAAATGAAACTCTATGCAAATGAAACTGGGCAAAAAAATAAAAAGTTATTATAAAATAGAAAATATTCACACTATTAAATCACTAAAACACTATTGCTTAAAAAGAAACCACTTGAAATTTTAAAAGGAACTTATCGAAAACTGAAAAAGAAATATTCTAATGTTCTTCAAATGTATCACACAGGAAAGACTATTCTGCAATAAACCATTGTTGCTTGGAAAGAAACTATGATTACTTCTGTAATTTAACCATTCAAAAAGGAAGATGAATCTATATCAAATGACAAAAAAAAACTATATAAGCATCTATTTTGAATAACAATATGAAATTCTGAAAATAACTACAGCATTTAACACAGTGAAAGCATGAACTGAAACTACATCAAATGATAAAAACAAAGTTGTGGAAAAACATCTAAATGAAAAACATAAACAAAAAAGAAATTTCTTTGTTTCAGGGGCCCTCCAAAATAGATCGTTTTGAATCCAATCTAACACTAATTGCGCATTGATTCTCCAAAATACTTCTTCATTCAAGCAAAGAATAAAAAAAAGTTTTTATGAATTCACATTCGTATCATCATTCACACTGTCAATATATTTGTTGGTTATGTATTTATAAAAGCCTGTTCATTAATTGTTTTGAGGACTTTACGCCTATTTGGACTAAAAAATTAAACCTCTAATAGAAAACAAGATTTTTTTGCTTCACTATTTGCTATTTTGAAAAGCAAATCGTGAAGCGTGATTGCTTCAAACTCTCCGCTCACTTGTCCAGCATTCGGTTGACCGTTCCTTTGACTGCGCATCTGGGTGATTTCCTGCTTGATTTGAGTCAGATGGATAGGAGGAAATCCATGAGAGGATCATTCTCCACCTATCCGTATAATTTTCTGCTCAATTGGCACCTTATAACACATCGAACCATGGCGGTGGAAACACTAGAAACGTGGATCAGCTGCAGAATTGTATTAATCTTGTAGCTAAATACAAATTTTAATCTAATATAAGGAACATTTCAAAATATGAAAAATAGGTCATTAAAATATCTTACCAAGTCAAAACTTGCAGTTCAACACTTTTTTGAGCTGATGGTGATGACAAAAAGAAGGAAAGATGAGCAAAAGGAAGTGTAAAAAATGAGACAATCATGAGGCTCTATAAGTACCATTGAGAAGTTATTGGACAGGTGCAATTTTACTGTTATAGTATTAATAAAATTGTTAAGTCTCATTTTTATTCATACATATCCTTCTCCAAGGCTGAGTTGAGACTCTTTGTGCCCTACTTGAACCCTTGTGTTATTTTGTTGTTGGTTGAGAGCCACTATGGTGTTATAGCTAGGAGTTTTTGAGAAACACTTGAGAAATGGGATTTGTTCCTTGTAGGTGACTGAATAGTTGATAACTCCTAATAATTTTACATCCTCAAACTCTGAATCTGTCCTGGGAATGTTTAACTACAAGAAAAAACAACATTGCAATTAGCCTATGCATGGGTGGACAATTGAAGTCCCTCTATCAGTTTCCAATCATTTAATCGTAACATAAGCATTTACTTGCATTTCCATGTTACTTATGCTATTATATTTTATAATCTTATTGGTGTAACACCCTCCTCCCATATCTACCCAAGTAACAAGCCAACCGAGGTAAACATGTGACGAGAGGCTACTATGATCAGATTCAAACACCTATGTGACCTTAAGGAAGTGGAACCGACAGAAACACATCATACAGACCTTCCACCTCATCAACAAGACTCCTAGGAACCATCCCAACCACTTCGGTAACTAGTCCCTGGGTCCTATTATCATTGGACTTGAACAAGTTGGGTTGTGTCAACCATCAACCCAACATAACTATTTCAAACCAACTTTAACTGGAAGTTATCCCTTCCAATCTGAGAGGGTTCTCTTTAGGAAAAAAAATGAAATATTCTAGATGAAATTCAATTTGCAGATGGCTAACTCTATTTCTACTTTATGTGATTTTTTGCACGTGAAAGAATGTGATGACAGTCACCATTGAGCATGTAGTCAGTTAAGGAAAATCAATTACAAACATCAATGCTTTTACGGAAGCTGAGTCAAATTTGGATTTAAAATGGTGTGAAATAAACTTCTACAGTAAAACACATCAAATGAAGGAATTTGGAGCATCTGACATGAATTCCAAGTAATCAAATTTCTATGAAACTGATAACTACATACAAAACTTGGAGATAAACAAATAAGCCAAACAGAATCTCAGGTGAAAAAGACAGTCTGCTGCAAATGTATATGAACTCAAGAAAAATATTACTCGATCAAACCCTTCAAAGTGAAAATTTTCCACATATATAGAATGATACCTCCATTACAATCATCTACCACCTGGGCTAGACTCGATGCTTTAGCTTAGATATCTCACACTAGTTGAATTGAAAAACATGCACAATTTATAGGGATATTTATGTTTCAAAATAATTTGAATACAAAAAGGAGTCTATCATCATTTAAGAACACAATTTTTTTTTCTAATGACCCTTATCAAATATAACTAACTGCTGATGTGTTGGATGGTTGATGTGCTTGAGTGTTGGAATGTTGGAATGATGAGCTGGCTCCCACGTGGAGGTTGACCTATTGACATGCTGAGTTGTCCCCCTGAAAAATAGGATTTCACAGGTTGATAATGTGGACACCTTTGACATGTTGTTTATCCACCACCTTACTGTTTGATTGCCCAAAAATTCATAAAATATTCATTACGCTGGAAAAACAGAGTATAGGCAGTTTGGTAGCAAACTTCGATAGAAAATGCCAAAAAGAACCTTTTTACAAGTTATCTGATCTTTTTGATAGTTTTAGGGTCTTCTTTGATTTTTATAAGCTAAACACATGCTTTGAGAACTAAAATTGCTAAAGTTTAAACTTGTATTTTCCTCCATGGAAAGCTACAACAAATCCGTAGAAAATATTCACCCTAAATATGGAGAGTTGCTATGAAACTATCAACTTTCTAAGATTTTGTATTTTCAAGATTTTCTTCACCTCCAAGTCATTTCTAATAGCCTATACAAGCCTGTATATTACTAAAAATATTGATTTGCCATGACATAAGAAATTTTTTATGATATTACCATGTACATGGAGTGCCATCAATTTAAGCAATAATCTTGAGACCCTTCTTCAAAAGATGATCTTGGATCATTTCAATTTGTGTTTCTAAAGCTCTGACTTGCCCCTGCAACCTTTTCCTTTGTAACCATATGTTCCTCTTGCACAAGTGCTTCATCATTCTATGTAAAGGAAGTGTTCTCTTTAGCATTCTTCCAGATTCATCTGCAACCTTGTTATAAAAGTCAAGTTGCTTTGATATATCCTCCTTCAATTCCTCAAAAAGTTTGTATTCTATCATCTCATTTCTAGCATCTCTTAATTCTTCTTGCAGAACCTCCACTTCACTTTTCTCTTGTACATGTTCCTTGCCTTTCCTCTTCTTCACTGGCTCTGTTTTTGCTGGAGGTACCTCTGGCATATTTTCTTCTAAGGGCAGCTCAGGAATCTTTTCTTTAGGATGTTGTGATCTTGTGACAGGATTCCTAGGCTTGAAAATAAAACCTGAATCTTCTTGAGTAAAATCCAATTTCTAGGCTCTTTTGCTCTTCTTTTTGGTTTCCTCCTATTTGATCTCTATAGGCTGCACAATTGAGCCTTTTTAAATCTTAATGAGACTTTCTCCAATTTCAATAGCTCCTAGAACATCTAACAACTTACCCTTCCCTTTGCTTTGGCTCATATTCATCCTCCTCTTGGTTCTTGTATAAGTTTTTATCTCGGTGCTTGTAGAATTTTTTTCTACTACGATAGGTTCTGCCACATGTTCAACTATAGGCTCTATCTCTACTCCAGGTTTAGATGCAGGCTCAGCTATAGGCTCCTGCTCCTCCCTAGGGGTTATGGATTTGAACTTTGAAGTTTTCCTAAAGGTTGTAGTATCTAATTCATAGCCACTTAGAAATAGAAAAGTGAGTCATTCTCTGTTCAACCTATTCAATTCTTTAACAACAAGCAATTTAATAAGACCATAATGGAAAATAGAAGTGTTACTGGCATCAGGCTTGGCTTGGATCTTTCCAACCATATTTCCCAAACTTCTAAACTGGTATAAAGGTATTTTAAGGGGTTTTTTACCTATGAAATGCATAAGTAATTTGAAATGGTATTGGTAAACCATGTTGAACCTGCCTTCACAAGTGAAGTAATTTTGGATAACCATCAAGAGTTTAGAATAATATTCTTTGAGGAAAGTTCTGGGAATGCATGTGGTCATATCAATTCCTCTATGATCTTCCTTAAGGAACTCATCATAATTCTGCAATTGAAATTTCTGCACTTTAAACCACATTTCTCCTGACCTAGGGATTTTTGTAGCTTGAGAAATGGTGTCATGGGACACTGCAAATTTCAGCATTCCCACTTTAGAATTTGTTCCTGTAAAATTAATGGAAAAATATTCAGCAATTTGCCCATGGTAACCCTGTAGCTTCTAACAAAATCGAAGGCACCCCATGTTGACAAATGATTGAATGAATGTAGGGTCTTCCTCCACTAGTTTCATATCTATTGGTTCGTATCTCACCAATGAACCTCATTTATATTTCTTCCTTTGAACTGCCATGCCTTCAACACACAGTGAGCTGCTTTTTTGATAGCTATAAATATCCCAAAGACAACAAGAGAAGTTATGACACCTACAGACCTACCCTAAAGACAACTAGACCAGCTCACAAGACAACAAGACCGAGCTATGGACAGCAAGAACAAATCAAATAAGAAGGAAATCGAGCTTATGACAACAAAATAATTCAAAAAAGGGAAGAGAACGAACATAGGAATGAAGCTATAAGGTGTATGCATTTTTAGAATGAGGGATGAGACAAATGACATGTAATCATGACCCACATGACTCTGACCATGACCGTTTCTAAAAAAATTCACCTTCTCTTTACCATTAGCACAACAACAAACTTTCGTAGCAAAATTAGTGTTCGAGAAAGAAAATCTGCTATGGAAGTGTTAAGAAATTTCGTAGAAAACCCTGAGCTTTTCTGACTGGAGTTGCTGTGAAATTTTGTTGAACTATTAAATTTCTAATCATTACTAAATTAGCCTAAGACACATGGAGTTTTTTATTTTCACTTTATGATGACACCCTACTAAAGTTCATAATGACCCTACAAACTAATTTTATGAATCAAAAGCTAGTTTTTGATTTTCACTTTATGATGACACCCTACTAAAGTTCATAATGACCCCACAAACTAATTGTACATGTGATTATTTTGAAGTAAACCTCAAAACCCTAACTATCTTAACCAAATGAATCAAAAACTATTTCTAAGTGTTATCATGGATAACAGTGGCTCCAATGGGGATGTTTCACACCTGTGGTGCAACAAATAAGCAACAGCTCCAGTGCCTGACCATTGGGTTGATCCCAATTTGGAAACTACATTTAAACCCATCACCAAGCTGAAAAGCAAACTGCAAACGAACTGGAAACTAACTAATACTGCTGCAATATGATATCAAATTGATGTACAAACTGAAATTGACAACTTCAAAAATGTATCCTAAAGTTGAAGGAAATGCTTGCCCAACAAGCTTATTTATGTACCAATAACCCTACTCTAACATTTGAAAATCCACCTGCTTAACTCAAACAATATGAAACCTCTAGTATAACTAGTCAAAGAGTTGATCCAACACTCGGGCTTCTTGATTGTTCTTAAGTGGACCATCTATTGGAAACTCAAAATAGAAATTGAATCCATAATCTAAACCTATAAATGAAATAAAATCCACCTTCACTGATGACTGGAATAGACTTACCAAAGGATCTTGATAATAATGAAAAATACCCTCTTTTGATGAAAGCAACAAATCAACAAAAGGATCCTTGAAAACACTGTAAAGTATCCTGTCCTGATGATCCAAAGCATAATGTTCATTCATAACTACAGGTTGTCCCTGTTTTATGCTTTCAACATCATTCTTAACACAAGACTTTGACTTTTCATGAAAATATTCAATGGGAGCAACCATATCATGTGCTACTTGGATGTTTAAAAATGACTTCTCATGCATTACAACGAGAACTTCATGCATATCATCATGTACAAACAATTTTTTTTGATCATTTAAATATGTAGCAAGACATTTTGGGACATCAACTTGTGGATCAAAAATTTTCTCATCATTCTCTACAAGTACTTCCTCATGATAGCCTTCAAGTATACTCAAGGAATGAACCTCCTCCTCATGATGAAAATAAGCATGATTCACATACGATTCTCCTTGCTCCTGTCCATTTTTATGTTTCTTAGCATTCAAATCTTTGTTCTCGATATGCTCAGAATTTTTTTCATATGCTCAGGGATTATCATTAATTTATTGGGTATAATATTCTTGAAATAAAGGTTTAGAAAATGAACAAAGTGAAGAGCTCTGTAACTAATCATCTTTATGTTCCTCTTTATCACCTAAATATTGGCAAGGCTGTTGCAAATTTTTACAAATTTAATGGTATATAACTTGGCTATCAAAGTGCTAATCTATTTCATCTTCAAGCAAAGAAGACACATATGCTTGGTGAAAGCCTTCTTGATTATCATGACAACTAGCCCGAGAAGAAAATTCAAAAAGTGCATCTAACATATCCTCATCTAAGGACTCTCCATTATCACCAAGACTTTTAATATATGGAATAAAAAACTCACAAAAATCACAACAGTCTTGTAATGGTGATAAATAAGAATGTGATTTCTCATAATGTTCAAAGAACATTCTATCGAAATATTTATGGTAGAACAAGTTTCCTGGCTTCAATCCTTCATACCATGTTCTAGCTTCGTCCTCTAGGGTTTCCATAAACATTTTCATGAGAAAATCCTCGGGAGACTCAACTCAAAAATTATGTACATGCATATGGAATCTAACCAAGTGAAGAGCAACATTATCTTTATTTTCATCTTTAAATATAGGAAGATAGGTTAACCAATCAACTCTAGGCACAAGATTTGGAAAACCAGGGATGTGAGACCGATTCAGAGGGGCATACTTGACATTCTTTCTTGCAATTGAAAAAAATTCTTTCTTGCAATTGAAAAAATCTTCTACAAGTTTCTGTTCTATGAAGAGTGGAGTCGCCATAAAAAGTCTAAAATTTGGATTCTTCAACACTGGAGTCACCAGGTGAAAGATATACAACCTATTGATTTACAAATATTTTTCACCATCACTAGTCATATTTGATCTTTGTCGTTCTTCTCCAGGGAATATAAAGCTTTTTCTCCCGACATACGCACCAAAATGTTATCAATAGGCTGGAACAATTTGGGTTGTGTCAACCATGAACCCAACATAACTATTTCAAACCAACTTTAACTAGAAGTTAGCCCTTCCAGTCTGAGAGGGATCTCTCAAGGAAAATAGTGAAATATTCTAGATAAAATTCAATTTGCAGATGGCTAACTCTGTTTCTAATTTGTGATTTTTGCAGGTGAAAGAATGTGATGACAGTAACCATTGGGAATGGAGTTGGTTTAGGAAAATCAATTACAAACATCACTGCTTTTATGGAAGTTGAGGAAAATTTGGCTTTAAAATGGAGTGAAATAAAATTTTACAGTAAAACACAAAAAATGAAGGAAGTTGGAGCATCTGACATGAATTCCAAGTAATCAAAATGCTATGGAACGTTGAAAAGTCAACAAGAAATGTGTGTCTAATTTAATTTTCCCTTAATTAAATTGGACAATAAATTGTAATCTTATCTCATAATCACTTGTAATAGTTAACTGAGTGTGATAAAATCAGTTAGCTCATGGAATTTGAGTTGAGGGTGGTTGGTGAGGCATGCAGAGTGATTTTATTTGTTTTAGAGTCCAAGTTGCAGTTAGTGTAATAGTTTAATGCATGAGAAATATAGTTAACTCAATTAAGTGAGTTAAAATCAGTTTAACTAATTGTAACTGGTTGTTGCACTAGTGAGAGGTCAAGTGAATTAAATCAGTTTTAATTCACATGCAATGATATTTCAAGTAACTGATTATTTACTATTAATAGCTGCATGCATGTCAGTTCTGATGAATACCCAGTTGAGTCGGAGGTTAAAGGGATGTTAAATATCAGTTGTATTATTAGCAAACTTCCCACATGTAGTAATACACCCATAATATTTCCCATGAGAATTACGCAATTTTGGAAGGTTGGAATTCCTAAATAATAGGGATTTTATTCTACAAGAATTATGCAAGTAAGGTAGGCTTAACAGAGGCAGGAAATTGGCTAAGTGTTGGTTGATTTTGTCTAGATCAGTGTGACACAGTTAGCAGAGTGTAGCAGACTCTTATGAGAAGAGTGCATTGTAATTGTTTCATTATTCCTTGGTTGAATATACAATAGAAGATAGAGGGGTTTTTAGCAGCAAGCTTTCCCCGGGAAAAATATCTGTGTTGTGGATTGATTTTCTTCTTTCTTTTACTTGGTGTGATTGTGCAATCGTGTTTATTTTCCACAATTAATTTGTAGAAGTATTTAGTATCTTGATTTAGCATATTGCATGATCAGATTGAATCCAGTGGTATACATATTGTTTGTATAATTTCTACATGGTATCAGAGTGTAGGAAATCACTATAGTGGAGAAGAAATTGAGTTTGTGTTGAACAACATTCGAATTTGCAAAAAAAAAAATTGGTGTGACAAGAAAATCAAGATGGCTTCCAATAACTTAAGATTGGAATATGCACTTGAGGGCAGTTCTAATTATATTGCATGGAAAGACAGAATGGAGGCAATTCTGGAGGGCAACAGGTTGAATGAATTCATTGATAATGACGTTCCCAAGGCTGCAACAACAAACACCACTCTTCTTGATGTTTGGAAAAATAAGGTTGCAAAGGCGAGGATGATCTTATTAGAGGGAGTTCGAGATCACATTGTATCGAGTCTCCATGGAAAAGAGAGTCCATATGTAATGTAGAAGGCTTTGACAGATCTGTTTTAGAGTAGCAGTGACCACAGAAAATTAGCACTGAAGGATAAGCTCAGGAAAATCAAAATGGAGAAAGGCGACACTATTTCGAAATATTTGACCAAGTTCATCCAATGTCGTGATGAGCTTGGGAGTGTCGAGATTACTGTAGTGGATGATGACTTGGTGATCCTAGCACTTCTAGGCCTTCCCAAGAGTTGGCATAGTTATCAGGACTCTATCAATGGGAGGGAGAAACTACTAGATTGGGAGCAACTTTGGTTGGATTTGGTACAAGAAGAATTTAGGCAGAATACCAGGGATGGATCCTCATCCAAGGCAGATGATGAGGAAAATTTCGCCTTGGATGGTAAGGCAAAGAAGGGGAAGGGAAAGAAATCCTGTTCCAAATCTGAGATTGGCAAAGAAGGAAAGAAGCGTGACATGTCCAAAGTAAAAAAAATTCACTATCACGAACATGGAAATTATGCCACTAAATGTCCACAGAAGAAGAAGAAAAATAAGAAGGCTTCAGGATCTGCAATAGGTGAAGCTTTGGCTTCAAAATTCGAGTTGGACTTCTCACTCATCACATGCATGGTGTCTAGTGCGATGGGATTAGTGTGGTACTTGGATAGTGGTGCATATTTCCACATGAAGGGAGACAAATAACTCTTTAGTAGCTTGGAGGAGAAAGATATCCAGATGTACATCGAGATGGGTGATGACGGGAGGTATAGCGCCACCAGGATTGGTACAGTTACTTTCTAGAGATAGTCAGGTAAAAATTTCTTATTAAAATATGTCATGCATGTACCAGGATTGAAAAATAATTTAGTTTCAGTCGCTATGTTGGAGGATAGAGGATATAATGTGGTTTTTAGTGAAGGGAAATCATTCCTTCGTCACAAAGCCACAGGACAAGTTAAGAAGATTTGGATTCGTGTGAAGAATCTCTACAAACTTGATGTAGATGGCTACGCAACATTGATGGGTAAAGCAGACAAAGTGGTGAGCCGGGATGTGGGTGAGTTATGGCACAAGGGATTGGGCCATCTACACCACGGTCCTTTGAAGGTCATGCAACAGATTTATACGGGGCTTCCAAAGGATACTCTTGCGCAGGTAGACACATGCAAGGGATGTACCATGGGGAAGTATGCAAAGGCCATTTTTCACTAGAAGGAGAACTGAGCAACAGAAATCCTTGAGAGAGTTCACTCAGATGTGTGTATACCATTCTCTACATCTTCTACAACAAAGAACATGTATTATGTGATTTTTATTGATGATTTTTCTAGAAATTGTTGGATCTACTTCATGCAGAAGAAAGATCAGACGTTCTCAAATTTTTGTGAGTTCAAAGCACTGGTTGAGAAAGATACATGGAAGCATGTGAAGGCTCTAAGGAGCAATAATGGTGGTGAGTACATCTCCAATGAATTCAAGAACTTCTGTGAAAAAGAAGGAATTCAAAGAGAGTTAATTGCACCTCATAACCCAAAACAAAAAGGGGTTGCAGAAATAAAGAACATAACAATTGTGGGTGCGGCATGAGCCATGTTACATGATCAGGGCCTACCATTGCATCTGTGGGAAGAGGCATGCAAAAAAGAGATATTTGTGCAGAATCGTAGTCCTCATCGGATACTTGGCATCAGTATGCTAGAGGAGCCTTTTTCTGGTAAGAAACCTGATGTTTCATATTTTAAATTTTTTGGTTCATTTGTCTATTTCCATGTGACCAAATATTCCAGGAAGAAGCTAGAACCAACAACCGAGTTTGGGATATTTGTGGGGTACACTGATAATCCCCACAATTATCAGGTGTATTTTTCTAACATTAGGATGACTATTGTCAGACAGGATGTAAAATTTGATGAGGAGAAAGCCATGCGATTGTCCCTTGAGAGGGAGCTTGATTTGCATGAAAATGAGCAACTCTTGGTTCCAAAGGATGAACCTCAAAATGTGGAGCAACCACATGCAGAGGATCATGGAGTGTCAGAAACCACTCATGTAGAGCCATCCACCAGACATGGTTGGAGGCGCACCATAGAAGCTAATAGATTGAGACTTGATGTGGAAGAACATGTAGGAGAACCTACATGACTGCGCAGATAGAGACAGTCTCCAAATAGGTTTACTGGATACATGGCTCTTATGAGAAAGTGTATTGTGATAGAACCATCCCGTTTTGAGGAAGCAGTGCAACAACCAATTTGGGTTGATGCCATGGTTGAGGAGTATGACTCCATCGTCAGGAATATTGCACGGGAAGTTGTCCCAAGACTAGCTAGGAAATCATTGGTTGGATCTAGATGGATCTATAAGGTGAAGCAGACAACAGATGGAAATGTGGAGAAGTACAAGACTAGATTTGTAGTGCGGGGATTCTCACAAGTTGAGGGGATTGACTATGAGGAGACCTTTGCAATAGTTTCAAGGTACTCATCGATTAGATCTATCCTTGTACTCTCAGCGAAAATGGGGTGGCTAATACATTAGATGGATGTGAAGACTACATTTCTCAATGGAGTTATTGAGGAAGAAGTGTACATTGAGCAACTATAAGGTTTTGAGACCTTTGACAGTGATTCGCATGTGTGCAGACTCAAGAGAGCACTGTATGGGATGAAGCAAGCACCTCGTTCTTAGTACACTGGGATTGACAACTATTTCACTGGGTTGGGCTCCACGAAGAGTGAAGCGACTATGGACTTGTACTAGATTGTGGTTGATGGTAAGATTTTTATTATTGTAATTTAGGTTGATGATCTTGTTTTGATAGGTGATGAGCAGCTCATAACTTCTTGCAAAGAGGATCTTGCAAGAGAGTTTGAGATGAAGGACACGAGACTCCTTCACTATTTCCTTGGTTTGGAGATATGGCAGCGTGATGGGGAGCTATTTGTTTCTCAAGGCAAGTATGCCAAAGAGATTCTGAGGAAGTTCCACATGGAGAGATGTAAACCCATGGAGACTCCTCTTGCAGAAAAATAGAGGAAGGAGGATGCTACTTCAAGTGAGGTAGTTGATGCTACTATTTACAAGCAGCTTGTGGGTTCACTCATGTACTTGGTGAAAAAAAGACTAGACATATGCTACATAGTTAACCAGATTAGTCAAGCTATGGTTAAGCCGACCAAGATCTTTTGGAAGGCAAGGAAGCATGTATTGAGATATCTTAGGGGAAATACAGAGTATGGATTATGGTATAGATGGACAGAGGGAGTGAAGCTTCAAGGATTCACCGATGTAGATTGGGTAGGCACTCCATCAGACAGAAAGAACACATTAGGAGGGATCTTCAACATAGGATTGAAAACAATTTTTTGGTACAGCGAGAAGCAGAGATCAGTTGCACTCGGTTCAGCCGAGGTAGAGTACATGGTAGCCAGTCAGGCTACATGCAAGGCCATCTAGATGAGGAAGATACTTGTTGGTTTGTTTTGTCATTAGATTGATTCGATGGTGATACATTGTGATAATCAGAGTTGCATAAAACTCTCAGTTAATTCGGTATTCCATGACAGGTCCAAGAATATAGACATCCGGCACCACCATCTCAGAGATTGTGTTTAGAGACGCATTATGTTACTTCAATACATTCCCACGGAGGATTAGGATGTAGATATTCTGACAAAGGCGCTCGCCAAGATCAAATTCGAATACCATAGAGGCAAGATTGGGGTAGTTGATAATCCCTTTCTTGTTGAGAGGGAGTGTTGACAAGTCAACAATAAATGTGTGTCTAATTTATTTTTCCCTTAATTAAATTGGACAATAAATTGTAATCTTATCTCATAATCCCTTGTAATAGTTAACTGAGTGTGATAAACTCAGTTAGCTCATGGAATTCGAGTTGAGGGTGGTTGGTGAGGCATGCAAAGTGATTCTATTTGTTTTAGAGTCCAAGTTGTAGTTAGTGTATTAGTTTAATGCATGAGAAGTCAGTTAACTCAATTAAGTGAGTTAAAATCAATTTAACTAGTTGTAACTGATTGTTGCACTAGTGAGAGGTCAAGTGAATTAAATCATATGTAATTCACATGTAATGATCTATCAAGTAACTGATGATTTACTATTAATAACTGCATGCATGTCAGTTCTGGTGAAGACCCAATTGAGAGAGAGGTTAAAGGGATGTTAACTATCAGTTGTATTATTAGAAAATTGCTCGCATGCAGTAATACACCCATAATATTTTCCATGATAATTTTGCAGTTTTGGAAGGCTAAAATTCCTAAAGAATAGGGATTTTATTCTACAGGAATTGCGCAAGCAAGGAAGGCTGAGCAGAGGGAGGAAATTGGCTAAGTGTTGGTCGATTTTGTCTGGACCAGTGTGAGATAGTTAGCAGAGTGCAACAAACTCTTATGGGAAGAGTGAATTGTAATTGTTTCATGATTCCTTGGTTGAATATACAATAGAATACAGAGGGGCTTTGAGCAGAAAGCTTTCCCCGAGAAAAATATCTGTGTTGTGGATTGATTTTCTTCTTTCTTTTACTTAGTGTGATTGTGCGATCGTGTTTATTTTCCGCAATTAATTTGTAGAAGGATTTAGTTTCTTGCTTTAGCATATTGCATGATCCGATTGAATCCATTGGTATATATTGTTTGCATAATTTTTACAGGAAACTGATAACTACATACAAAACGTGGAGATAAACAAATAAGCCAAACAGAATCTCAAGTGAAAAAGACAATCTGTTGCAAATGTATATTAACTCAAGAAAAAGATTACAAGGGTGCTTCTCTCATAACATTCATTAACCCCTTAAAAATGAAAATGTTCCACATATATAGAGTGAGGCCTCCATTACAATCATCTTCCACCTAGGCTAGGCTCGATGCTTTAGCTTAGAGACCTAATTCTAGTTGAATTACAGAACATGGAGTCTTTATTGGGATATTTATGTTTCAACAGAATTTGAATACAAAAAGGAGTTTGTCATCATTTAAGAACTCAAAAAATTCTTCTAATGACCTTATCAAATATAACTAACTGCTGATGTGTTGGATGGTTGATGTGCTAGAGTGCTGGAATGTTGGAATGATGAGCTGGCTCCCACGTGCAGGTTGACCTGCTGAGTTGTCCCCCTGAAAAATAAGATCTCATTGGTTGATTATGTGGAAATATTTGACCTATTTTTTATCCACCACCTTACTGTTTGATTGCCCAAAAATTCATCAGATCTTCATTACGCTGGAAAAAACAAAATATAGGCAGTTTGGTAGAAAATGCCAAAAAACAACTTTCTACAAGTTATTTGATCTTTTTGACAGTTCTAGGGTCTTCTTTGATGTTTATAAGCTAAAAAAATGCTTTGATCACTCTCATTTCTGAAGTTTAAACTTGTCTTTTCCTCCATGGAAATCTACATCAAATCTGTAGCAAATATTCACCCTCAATATGGAGAGTTGCTATGAAACTGTCAACTTTATGAGATTGTCTTTTCAAGATTTTCTTCACCTCCAATTCATTTCTAATAGCCTACACAAGCCTGTATATTACTAAAAATATTGATTCGCCACATCATAAGCAAAAATTTATGATATTACCATGTTCATGGAGTGCCATCAATTTAAGCAATAATCTTGAGACCCTTCTTCAAAAGCTCATCTTGGATCATTTCAATTTGTGTTTCTAAAGCTTTGACTTGTCCTTGCAACATTTTCCTATATGCTTGTAACCATCTGTTCCTCTTTCACAGGTGCTTCATCATTCTATGTAAAGGAAACGTTCTCTTTAACATTCTTCTAGATTCATCTAAAACCTTGTTATAAAAGTCAAGTTTCTTTGATATACCCTCCAATTCCTCAAAAAGTAATTTTGATTCTATCACCTCATTTCTAGCATCTATTAACTGTTCTTATAGAACCTCCACTTCACTTTTATCTTGTAAAAGCTCCTTGCCTTTCCTCTTCTTCACTAGCTCTGTTTTTGCTGGAAGTATTTCTGGCGTCTTTTCTTCTAAGGGCAGCTCAAGAATATTTTCTTTAGGCTATTGTGATCTTGTGACAGGCTTCCTAGGCTTGAAAATGAAACCTAAATATGCTTGAGTAAAATCCAATTTCTTGGCTCTTTTGCTCTTCTTTTTGGTTTCTGCCTCTTTGACCTCTATACGTTGCACAATTGGGATTTTTTAAATCTCAATGGGTCTTTCTTCAATGTCAATAGCTTCTATGATATCTGACAACTTACCCTTCCCTTTGCTTTGTCTCCTAGTCATCCTCCTCTTGGTTCTTGTATAAATTTTTATCTCAGTGCTTGTAGAAGTTTTTTTGCTACTGTAGGTTCTGCCATATGTTCAACTACAGGCTCAATAATAGGCTCTATCTCTACTCCAGGTTCAGATGCAGGCTCAATCTCTATCTCTACTACAGGCTCAACTATAGGCTCCTTCAACTAGTTATAGTTATGAACATATAACTATGAGTTCATTTATCAGAAGAAATAGAACAGATACATGAAAATATCATTAAAACAAAGCACAAAAAATATGAATTATGCTTTAAAAACTCATGAAATCATCATATGAAAGCATACATGTGATTGCAAGGAAGCATAAACATTTAATTTGATCGTAAAAATGAGAAGAGAAATGCCAATAAGCATACCACTGGAGTCCCAAAATTACAGCTGCAACATGTCTTTGATATCATTGTAAAAATATGTACATAACACTACAAGGAAAATACCCTCTAAGGGAGGTTATAAAGGAGGTTTTTAGTGTTATAAAATTGGCCAAAATTGTCAAAAAAACATTTGCTACAACATCTGTTTACGGTTATGGAGGTTTTGGTGGAGCTTTTAATGAAATTTCAACACAACTAAAAAAACTCGGCGGTCGAAGGTGCATGCACCAGGTCGTCAAGGTATAAAACAGCATCAGGTGTAGTGTTGGTGATACAACATACGAGGCTTTTCTATTTGGTCTTGGGATTTTTGCGGTGCCCATAGGTCGTATCAACGCACTGGTACGTAGTATTATAGAAATGCACCTATGCAAAATATCATACAAACACACCGATTGTTCTAATTCGTATTAGTATTTGTGTGGTGCCCATAGGTCATGTTATCACTCTAATAATTCTTAAGTAGTGATATTTTTATTTAAAGTCTAAGAATATTGGAGGTAACCATAGACCAAATTTTAAACTCTAGGATCTAGCCTTCCTAGGGTTTAGAGAGGGCTCTCTCTATAAGATTTAAGTTTTTTTTTAATTATATGATATTAGGCTAGTTATGATGTGAAAATTGGTTTGGTTTGGTGAGAAAAAATCACTTAATGAGATGGATAGTGATAGATATGTTTGTCCATTGGGCTAAGGAGTCAAATGTCAAGAAGAAAGGACTAGAATCAAGGTCAAAAAGTCAAATATTTTCAGGGTAAGATAGATAAGTCATTGAAGATCTTGGAAGGCTGATTGGTGAAGTAGTTTGATCAGGATAAACATAAATAAATGATTCTTTGATTCGGATAAGGAAGGAGAAGACAGGGGTCATTCGAAAGAGGGAGAAATTAAGGGTTCCCTACTCTAGAAATCAGCAGAAAACATAGAAATGATAAATAGTTAAAGACAGGGTGCTTTTAACAAATCCTGCAATAATATTCCTAATTTATCATTCAAATTTAGAACACATATATGGATGCATGTAAAACATAAGAAGATAAACTAAGACAGTAGAAAGTACTTCACTTCAATGGCTCATCACATGAATCCTGAAATATGATGCTTTATGATTTGATCTAGTCTACTACTTGAACTTGCTACAAAAAGCCTTTAGGTACAAAAATATTGACTATATAAAACTTCAGCAATTTATTCCACAATAATACTTCAAAGATTGAAGTATTTATACAAAAATGTTTACAAAATATCCTAGAATGATCATAGGATTTTTCTAAGGAAATAAAAATATATTTTACAAAAATATAGTGACAACTTGCTTAACAACTAGCAAGCTGTCCTATTTATCCAAATAAAATAGAAATATTGTTTTGGATTGGGTGCAATTGGCTGCCTTGTTGTCTCTAACGCTAGCAAAGATATTTTGATCTGTTTTTGAAGTGTTATCTTCTCATCTGATACTCTTTCATCTGACCTTCTGATACTCTTTAACTGTTTTGCTGCTATAAATTCTGTTTTTACTGTGTAAAAAGCAACAAACTGTCTTTTTATCCTTTTCACTGCATTTTGACTTTTTACAGTAAGTCAGTGAGTTTTTCCCAAAATTCTTCATCAAGAATTTTGATCTTTTTCAACTTCCTAAAGTTCTCATTTGCCTCTGTATATCTAGAAAATGTTGGTTTGACTACAAATAAGTGTTTTATTTCATGCTGTAGATAAAACAAGTCTTCAAAGCTTTTATGTAAAACCTTTCCTGTAGGAATTCCTTATCCTTCTGTTTTATTTACCTGCTCTTTTGCATAATCTCTTATCTTCTTGTTGTAGTCTTCTTGATGCATAATTTTGTCATTTAGAACAAGGATGTTTGGCAAACGTTTTTGCCTTAAAATCTCAAATTTAACCATAAATTTAGTTATGGCTATGTTCATGTTTCCACATTTTTCTTCTAGTTTCTTCATCAAATTTTTCTTTGAAATCACTTATCGTATTTCAAGAATTGTCTCTGTTCTGTCAGTTATTTCTATCTCATCCAATTCTTGTTTGTTCTTACTGTTGAGAAATTTGATGATTTCTAGGGCCTCTTCAGGTTTGGCACCTAGTTCATCCTTTGTTTTTTGAATATCCTCTTGAGCTGCCTTTAGTAAATCCTTTTTCTCATAAATTACCTGTATTGATGGCCAAACAACATTGATGGATTCAATGATTTTGGTCCATAGTTGATTCTTCACATAGGACATTGGTTCTTTCAAAGTTAAATCCTTTTGTAAATTCTCCAACTCAACATTCAACCTGTTAGCCCTTTGTTCCTGAGTTTTGGCATTAATTTGGGCCAACTTCTTAGTGTCTTCTAGATTTTCAATCATTTTCTTCAACCTATTGATTTCATTGGTTTGAAGTGACATTTCCTCCATGGCTTTGATAAGCTTGCTGGCTGCACTATTTATGTAGATGATTATGTAGCTGAGGTAGTAGAAGATGTCACTGGAACCCCTGTTGCCAGTGGTACTTTTGGTGCCAATTCCTCTGCCAATGTTGAAGGAACAGTTGTAGTTTCCATGGGAATTACTGTAGGAACTTATTGTGCTTTTGCAGTTTCTCTTTCATGGACAAGTTTGTCCATTTGGATTTCCATCTCTTTAATCTGAGTTATCATTTGTAAAATCAAGTTCATCATATCATCTTTTTGGCTTGCCTCTTGCACAATTTCGTTGGTTTATGGATGTTCTGTTGGTGGAAGCTTGAGTTGTCTTCTAAGTGCTGCAATGCCAACATTCTTTTTCTTCACCAACTCTTCTACACCTTTCACATTGGCAAGGTTTTATCCTACTTGAATTACCAACTCTTCTAAAGACTCAATTCTAATATCTTTATCATATGAGGAAGCCTTTTCAACTTTCATTTGATCTCTCATATTTATTACTACGTTCTGGAGATTTTGGGCACTCATTGCCTTGTTGGTCATAGAAGAATAAATCATCTTTGAAGTTATTTTGTGAAACTCAATTTGATCTAATGGATGGATGCTATCAACAGGTACCTCAAGGTCAAATTTTTTGTAATCTGTTGCTGTTTTGGGTTTATTGACTGTTGGTTGAAGTACTGACATAATCAACTTCTTGTTTGAATAATCAAAAGATGACAAAAGTTTGTTCTGGATTCCTGGAGTTTGTTGTAAATATTGAGAATAAATCTCATTTTTTATTTCTTCATTATTGGCTTTTATCTACTTATATTTCTCCCTGATGTCAATATCTTTATCCTCTGTTGGCTGTGAAGAGGATGCCTCAATATTTTTCTATTTCTCAATTACCTGTGTGCCTGAAATATCCCTTTCCTGCTCATTTATAAAGATTGTAGCAGCATCTGTGTTTGTCTCTGGAACATCTGTATCTTCCACTTGTATGGTCTCTTTTTATTTATCAACTGGATTCAGCTTAGGCTTTTTATTATATCTGAGTTTAAACCTAGTCTCTGTAGTTGTTTTAGCAGTGTAGGTACCTTCTTCTCTAACTCTTTTGGTAGCTTTATCTTCTTGGTTTATAGTTTTCAAGGTGTGACTAGTATCATCTGTTTAACTGCTTCTATCAAGTCATTTTCTAGCCACTCTGCTTGATTAGAAAAATCCTCAATATCTAGCCTTTTATCATGTATATAAGGGGTCAATTTACATTTTACCCTCATTTTACTTAAAATTCCTTGGGGGATCATAATTCCATAAGAATCTGAATTCAAATTTGTATTCCAGCAATTGTTTTGCTGCCTTTGTTATTGCATCTGTATGATTGCAAATGAATGGTCCTACCTAATTCTTCAACTTGAGTTGAGTCTTCTTATTGGCAGCTAAGAAGTTGACAAAATCTGAATTTAGTATTTTCCTGATGTACTCCAAGGAAAGCGTTCTCATTGGCACATACTTAGTTAGTTTATAAGGTAAAAGATTTGACCCAAAAACTCTGATCTCTATATGATTTTTGTAAAGGTACCAATCTCCAGTTTTACTTTGTTCTGACAGCTGTAATATTTCCTTTATCTGATTATTGATTCTTGGTTGTACCTTATTTGTAAGCATATTAACCAATGGATGAATAAAGGAATCTGTAAAATTTGCATAACTAAACTCTATGGACTCTTTTCTGATCAAATATGTCCAAAATATAACTGATATATGATTCCCTTCTACAACCAATTTCTGGAGGTTTATAGGGAACTTATATGCTTGAAAGAAAATAAACATGTGGAAAAGGAAGGATGAATATATGAAGACTCCTTCAGTAAGCAATTTCACAAGATGATAATGGATATTATTAGTTATGTATTCAACATAATTGTAGATAACGGAAGGAGGTTGACCTGGTACAAAAGTGGATAGGAAACCTAGAATTGACTCATCTGTATGCTCATCAGTAAAATAACCTAGGATGAAGGATAACATAGAGATGACATTCCTTGACCCTTCAGGAAATTTGGAAGTAGAATAAGGAGGGTTTAGTTTTGGGATTTCAACATAGGCAGGCATGAAATTTTGGAAAATTTGAAACCTTTTAGGAAAATCCAGATTAATGTAAAGCTTTGTTAGTGCTTCTATGGATAAGGGAACTGCATTGGGATCTGGTTTGAGTTGAAGTAAGAGGTTTATTGAATCAACAATAATTGTGAACAATACTTCTTTATTTTCATTAACCATGGCTCTTTTTTCAAGTGAATAATAGGATTGACACGACCTAATAACTTCTGGACACTGATGAGTGAGTGGAACTACATACTTGGGTAGATTTGACTCCCAAATCTGAACTTCATCAACTTGATCTAAGGATTTTTCAAGACTCCAGCAGTGGAGGTCTGAAAGATTAAATTTTGTCATTGGATCAGCTATTTTGTAATCTATATCAACCAAGGGTGTATGTTCAATGTCTACAATAGGAGGTTGTAAAGGGTTTACAACAATTGTGGTTTTGGAAGTCATTGCTAGGTTTGATTTTGACATTTTTAGACCTTTTGGGTGCTTTAAAATATGTATTTAGACTTTTTAAACTCTTATGTAAGATTGAATTGTTTACAAAATGTTTTTCTGGTTTAACGGAGGTCTATGGATAAAAATAGGCACAAATTGCCTTTCTTTGGATTTTAAACCTTTTAATTTGGTTACAAACTGATCTTCAGACTCTTACAGGTTCAAGAAATGATAAAACAAGGGTTTCTATGTTTTTTTTGGATAAACTGGACTGAAAATGGTTCAAATCAGGCTTAGAAAGTTTAGGATTATTTTGCAAAGGGTTTCTGGATAAGTTAAGTGTCTTGTCAAGGTCTGCAAAGGCTAATTACTCCAATTTGATTTTTAAAACAGATTGCAGTATTGAAACTGGGGTTTATCAGATTTTTACAGCTAATTTGTTCTTTGCAGGCAACTACATGTATTTCTATGGGTAAATGGACAAGTTTTAATTTCTCAGAAAACACTTTTTCGAATGATAGACATGTTGTTTTTCTGAAGAATACTTGTTTTTCGCAGGTATTTGGTCTTTAAATTGATTTTGAGGCGTTGAAGAGGTTTCTGATGGCTTTTGAAGTCTTTTGGAAGCAAACTGGAAGCTTTAATGGTTTTGGCAGTAGTTCAAATAGCTTTTCTGGTTCCTTGAGCATGAAAATAGGGCTATGATGCTTGTTTCTTCAGTCGGAAATGGATAAATGCACAAATAATGCAAAAAGGGTTTAACTGCGTTCATAGGAAGTTTTATAGTGTTTTTAGGTTAAAACAAGATCAAGCATTGAATGACGGTCATATCAGAGCGAAGGGTGGTTTTGGCGTGTGAAGGGGAAAACCAGAAGTGGTTTATCGCACAGGCTTTGGGCAGTAAGTGGTTTCGTTGGATCAAATGCGGCCCAGTAATAAATCGCCGCGTGGAGGAGAGATAAAGGCACAAAACTTCCCATTTCACAAATCTTGAAATGATTATCATTCACGCTTTTAGAAATGCGATATCGTGTTTGGGTCGTCAGACCTTGGGATATGTGTGCGAACGATTGAGATTAACTTATGAAGTTGCTTGACATGATGGGGGTGTGGGGCTCGGGAATTCATACATGGCAGGGTTAGTTTAAACAATAAAAACATATGTTTTTAATGTAAAACTAATGTATTATTTTGATAGGCGAGGCGTATGGCAAATAAAATATTTACATATGTTTTATGATCATTGGGGCGGGTTTTATTTATATAATGTTTTTAACCTATGGGGAAAGGGTGGGGAAATATTTCACACATGGGTATTTAAAAACATAGGTTAACGTTAAAATAATGGGTTTTGGGATATTTAAATAAAATGAATTAATTATATATACGGGAAGGGGTAGTTTAAAGGGATTTAATACAATATGTTAAAAATTAATATGAAATGAATGTAATGAAAAAATACATAAAATAAACTAAGTAAAAGTGTAACATAAAATTTTTTAAGCACAATGATTGTACTATTAAACATTTACATTTAAACTTAGGATAAATTGTATTTTATGGGTTTTTTGAGTGTTTATGGATGAAATGAAATTAATTAAGAGGGGATTTTATTTTTTCTAAGCAAAAAAAAGGTGTTTTACTTAGGAAAGGGGATTATATTTTTGGAAAAGGGTGAATATGTTGAAGAAATGGGCTTTCATGAAGGGAATCCAGTGCTTTTACCAATCAATTATTCAGCCTTGGGTCAAGTCCCAACAGAAGTCAGAGAAATGCTTTGAGCCTCTTTAACTGAAGGTTTTGAATACTGGATCATTGTGGGGAGGGGAAATTAGTAATTTTCCAGATGATGCTTTATTACATGCCTTACACAACTGCTTTGTACCTACCCATCATTATTCTAATATATTTTACTTCATTTGCATGGGTGCATTTAAGATTGAAACCCTAAATCCATTTTTCTTTTAAAGCATAAACTATCTAATTCTAACCTTATTTCATTTGAGGGCTCAGATTAAATTGTTGAGCTCCTCATTTATTCTCTAACTATCTACTAATTTTTCAGGTTTCAACAGTTTGACATATCTTTATTCTCTATCTAAAACAAAAAATTCAAAGCATGAAAAGTTAAGATTAAACTATTTAACTGATCATGGATTATGGCATTTTGAACAATCTTCACATAATCATTATTTTTGCAGTAAAAAGTAAATAGTGGTGGCATTTTGACTTTCTCACTTTCATGTATTATTCTTATCTCTTTTTTATTTTGGGGTCCATTTTTTATTCTTTTTGATCTTTTCTTTTTCAAGTCCTTTGATCTTTCTTCTAGGACTTTTTACCCTCTTTTCATTTTTTATTATTTTCAAAATATGGGAAAACAACTTGCAGAAAGCAAGGTATGTACATATTTACAAGACTAATCATAGTCAATTCAAAAATTATAAACCCTATTATTATAGGACCCTAATAGTGGCTCCACATGGGGATGGCATTTCCTGGTGAAATGTCAAGAACTTTAAGACTAGTAGCCTTTGAATTTTGACTGAGCTGGCGTTGTAGATGTTATCTGATCTCTGTAATTGTTCATACTTATGACATTTTACTTCTCAAAGCTTATGGCCTTCTCTTCGGGCTTAAAACTTGTTAGGAAAATATCCAATCCAAACCAAAATATGCAATGCTATTTACAATGGTTAAAGTAAACAAAAATTAACTATTGGTTATTTCTGAAGAGTAGTAGTGCTTCAGTATTCTGCCATTGACTGGTCCACCTAGCAGATCTGATCCATCCATTTCTTTCAGAAAGAAAGCATTGTTACCTCTGTAACCATAAATAATATAAGGTTCTTTCCATAGAAAATAAAAATTTTCCATGTTTACCTTTCTCTTCTCTTCTTGAATCCCATTTTAGCACTTTGTCACCTATGTAGAAATCATCCTCTTTACTTTTTCTGTCAAAATTTTTCTTTCTCTTATCTTGGATAACTTGAGACTTAAGATAAACCTCTTCTCTTGTTTGCTGCAAGTGAATGGTTTGATTAATCCTTCTTTGAATGTCATTGGTCTCAACTTGTAACTCTTGAATTATCTTCATTACTGGTACTCCTACGGAAGATGGAAGAAAAACATCCATTCCATAAACAAGTTGGTAAGGGGATGTACCAATAGATTTTTTGGTGGTAAGTATATCTGCCCATAAGGCATTAACTAACTTCTTGTTCCAAGTGTTTTTGTTATCTTCTAGTAATTTCTTGATGATGTTTACAAGGCTCTTATTGGAAGATTCAACAAGGTCATTACCTTGAGGGTAATATGCAGTATAATGGCTAAGGGTAATGTGGTATTTATGGAAAAATTGAATCATCTTTTCAAATTTGAATGCAGCTACATTGTCAGTGATAATCTTTTGAGGAAATCCAAATCTTGAAAGTATATTTCTTTCTAAAAAGGAGATAATGACAGTGTCAGTGGCTTGCCTTGAAGGGATGGCTTCAATCCACTTAGTAAAATAATCAGTGGATGTCAGAATCCACTTATGTTGGGCTGATGATGGAGGGTGAATTTCACCAATGAAGTCAAGACCCCATTGTTGAAATGGCATTTCTGTTGAGATAGGTTTTAAGGGAAATGGTAAGAGCTTTTTCTTTCCCTCAAATATTTGACACTTGTGACAGGAGGTCACATACCTTTTTACATCTACAAACAAAGTAGGCCAGTAAAAACCAGCTCTCAGGATTTTGTCTGTAGTAGTCTTCCAGTAGAGATATCATCCACAGTCACTTGCATGAAATTCTTCTAAAACTTTGTCAGCTTCTTATTTAAGCAAACAATTCAGTAAAATTCCACTACGATCCTTCCAAAAAAGTACATTGTCTAACATACAAAATCTTATTGCCTTCAGTTTTAAGAATCTAGCTTTTGTTCTTGATAATCCAAGAGGATTTTGTAAATTTAGTAATACAAATATAATATCTGCATACCATGGTGAGTCTGAAAAGGCTTCACTGATCTCTAGAGTTGCCATCTCTTCTTGATCATCTACTTGGGCAATAAAATTTATGTCTAGGGCATGAAAATTTGATTTAGCCATGAGTTTGGCTAAACCTTGACCTTTTATAAGTTTAGTGGGTTTTATTTCTATGTCATATTCCAAAATTGTGGCAATCCACTTTCCTCTTTTACCATCAGGACCATTCTGTGTTAGAATTTCCTTTACAACTGCATTTGGGACATAAGTAATGATGTGTGATTAAAGAATGTACACTCTAAAGTCTTTAATGGCCTTTACCAAAGCTAGGGCATGTTTCTCCATGATATTGTACTTTAAAGTGACATCTCTAAGTGTCTTGCTAAAGAAATCAATGGAATGCTCATAGCCCTAGTCATTTTTCTGCAGTAAAACTGTAGCAATAGTGTGTTATGAAGAAAAAGAGAAGATAATAAAATATTTCTTAAAATCAGGACTTAGAAGGACTGGGGTTTTGGTCAAAGCTTGTTTAATTGATTCAAAATATTGTTTGGCTTCAATAGTCCATTTAAGTACTGAGTCATTTTTAAGCATATTGTTAAGCTCTCTGATTATTTCAGCTAAATTTGAGATGAATCTTCCAAGGAAATTAATTTTACCTAGAAAAGCTTGTAACTCTTTAATGTTCCTAGGAGGACTAATGCTAAGAATGGCCTCTATTCTGGAAGGGTCTATTCTAATCCCTTCTTTAGATATTATGTGTCCAAGTAACTTACCTTCTTCTAATCCAAATAAGGTTTTCTTAGGGTTTAGAGAGATGCCAAATTTCCTGCATTTAAGAAAGACTTGCCTGAGATGATCCAAGTGTTCATAATCAGTCTTTGAGAAAACAGTAATGTCATGTAAATAAATTACTAAGAATTCATGAATTTCCTTTACAAATTCTATATCCATAGCTCTTTAAAAAGTGACCCCTACATTCATTAATCCAAAAGGCATTTTTACATATATAAAAGTGCCCCAAGGAGGAGTAAAAGTTGTTTTGGCTTGATCCTCTAGTTGGACAAAAGTTTGGTTGTATCCTAAAAATCCATCTAAAAGTGAAATCTTAGAAGATCCAACTACCCTTTGTAAAATGTGATCCATATTTGGTAAAGGATAATTATCTTTTAAGGATACTTTGTTTAGATTCCTAAAATCAACACATAATCTAATTTCTCTTGTCTTTTTCCTGGTGGGAACTAGATTAGAAACCAAATCAGAATATCTGATTGGTGCAATTATTTGTGCATCGTACATTATTTTTACCTCTTTTTCAATCAAAGGCATCAAAATAGGGTTGATCCTTCTTAACTTTTGTTTAAAGGTTTTTTATCTTCTTTTATAGGGATTTTATGTTGTATAATGTTGGTGTCATAGGATTTTATTTCCTCATAACTCCAAGCAAACACATCTTGGAATTCCTTAAAAAGAGTAATATATTTTTCTTTTTCTTCCTTAGGTAAAGCTTTGGGAAGTTTAATCTTTTTGGGTTTTAACTCTGTACCAATGTTACATTCCTTAATATCAAATCTAAGTGGCTTCTTTTTGGGTTTTCTTTCCACATCATTTAAGTCAAATAAATCTTCTAGAGGAGTTAAGCCTTTTGGTAAAAAAATATCTTTTAAGTTCAAAATATTAGATTCATCATCAACTATCTCTTCAATTTCTACTTTTTCTAAGTTATCAATGTCTAATTGACTAAATTTGGTAGGTTTTGCAAAATTTAATTTATTTACATCTATGTTATTCAAATCAATTTCACTATCTAAATTCTGGTCTACTGTACAGTCTGTGTCTATTTTACAATTATGAAATTCACCTTCATTGTTCATAAAATGGTAAATTTGTTGATCTTGTGAGAAAATTTGCCAATATTTAATATTATCTAGAATTATTGGTCTGTGTTTGACTTCTGTAGTATACCTATGATTTGGCTGAAATGGCAGATTATAGGTACTAGCCAAAGTTGCTAAGGAGTGAGCTTGTATGTTCTGTTTTCTTGGTATTGCAGAGAAATTACATTCTAATAGTTCATCCATCAAATCTAACACAGTTTCTCTATATCGGCTTAATCTAGGATTATAAGCAGAATATTCTCCATTTATTTGTTTAACAATTAACTCTAAATATCCCATTATCGATACTCTTTTACCTCCTAAATTTCTGATAATTCGCAGTCCTAAAATGAGAGCTTCATGTTCAGCCATGTTATTGGTACATTTGAAATTCAGTCTAAAAGCATGGCCTTCTAGATGATTATTTTCCATATTAGTTATCCAAACTCCTGCTCCTACTCCTAGTTTATTGACTGAACCATAAAAATCTAAATGCCATAATGATTCATGAAAGATATTTTCACTGTTTGGTGTTGTGTTTTTCTTTTTGTCTTTTAGTTCAGTTTTGATTTCATTATTAGTTTCAGAGGTACATAAGATGAATGAATCTAGGTCAGTAGGTGTAGAGTAAATTGGGTAATTTATTGATATTTCTGCACTACTTACCATATGTTTCATCAATGTTTCCCTATAGAGTTTCTTTGGTTGGCCAAAAATTGATATAGTGGCATATGACATGTCCAATTGTAGAGATCCCTGTAATTTGGCTCCCCATGAGCGAGATAAAAGCATTCCATATTTAGGTGGGATATCAGCTACTACAATGTACACAAGTATACTTTTACCAGGATATTGAACTAATGTGACACACAAATCTTTAATTAAACCTAAACATTTAACTTTGCTTGAATCGAATGAAAATAGAACTTTGTAAGGCCTAGTGATGTCTAAGTTCAGGGTTTCCATTATTTATTTTGGCATCAAGTTGTGTGAAGCCCCTGAATCTAACATTGCATTGTGTAATATTTGGTCATGAATATTTAAGATAATGTAAAACAGTGGAACTGCTCCATATTGGTGTTTTTCATTAACATCGGGACCAAAAATCAACTCTGGTTGATCATCACTTAAGTTTACTGATTCTTCTCCTTCATTCATGTTTAAGATTTCAGTGATAGTTGTTTTGTACAAATCATGTTTTACCAATTCTGTCAAAGGAATTGGTATTTTTAATTTTGCAATTTCAGCTTGTATATTGAATGAAGGTTGTGATTTACTAAGCTGAATTAACTCTTCCTTAGCAACTGTATTTTGAGTAGGTTTATCTTCTTTTTCTACAACTATTTTCTCATTTTCAGTTTGTGTTTCTTGTGTCTTATTGCTCTTAGTTTTCTTTTCAGGAATGGTTTGAGAAGCAGTAGATGTTTTTTAGATTTTGAATTATCAGAAGCTATTTTGGCAGTGACAGCTTTTGGATCTGCTGATTTTGGATCAACAGTGAGTGTTTTAGAATCTAAAATTGTTGTTTTAGCAGAATTAGGTGTTCTAACAGCAACCGATTTTTTGTGAATATGTTGATGTTTGGACAACTTCATCTGTTACATCAACAATCTTGAGACTGGGTGAAATTTTGGGGCTAGAAACTTTCTGGGATGAGTTAGAATTTTGCTTGTTTTCCCTAGGGAGAATTTGCAGAACTTTTGTAGTGGGAGCTTCTACTGTTTTCTTATTTTATGTTTGTGTAGATTTCTTAGTAGGAGTCTCAGTGTTTTTCTCACTTCGGTTATATTGTTTATGTACTTCGTTTATAGCAAAATCATAACCTTGTTAGTAGTCAAATGATTCACCTGAATCTAATTGAAGTTGTTGCATTTCAAATAACTCTTGATCTTCTTGTGTGAGAAAGATAGTGTTATCATAATTTATACCCATTATGTTTATGGTGTCTTCATCATCATCATTATGTTGAGAACTTTCAACATAGTTAGCTTGAAATGGAGGTCTTATTGTCAGATCAGGTGCTGATTCTTTAGATTTTCCTGAATTTGTATTTTTCCTAAAGTTGGGATTTTTAATTTGTTGTTGATTATCCCACTGTGGTCTTCTTTCTATGTTGTCTAATCTATCCATCATTCCATCTAAAGTTTTATCTAATTGATCTATTTTTCTATCTGAACTAGTGGTCTCTTCTTTTATGGTTACTCTCCTCTCATTCCTTAATCTAGCTTTTTTAGCCAAAATATTTACTTCTACACTAAAAACATCTGTTTGAATTCTTTCTAAGGTTTCAAAATTTCTCTCTCTTAATTGATAAGCCATGTATGTGTCAAATCCATAAGGGAATTGAGTAAGACAGAGTCTGGAGTGGGTTTGAGATTGGTAGGGATTGAATTGTAAACACTGTTGTATCTAGTGCAGTAGTCTTGGACTGTTTCATTAGGAGCTCTTTTCATTACATCAAATTCAGATAATATTTGGAGTGGATTTTTCTTCTTTTCCCATTTATTTAAAAATAATCTATGAAATACTGCTAAATCAGCTATACTACCAAGATTAAGACCTTTAAACCATTTTTTGACTTCCCCTGTTAATGTTTGAGAAAAGAGTCTCATTTGTACATCATAATCATCTATTTCATGAAGCTCAAAATAATTTGTCATCTTATTAATGTGTTGTTGGGCAGTATAATGAGTGGTAGCATCAAATTGAGGTATTTTACTCTGGTAATCCTGAGGCATATCATGTAATTGTGCTGGAAGGACCAAGGTAGCATACCTATCAGCCATAGCTTGAATTTTAGCTTGGCTAGGAGGTAGGTTGGAAGTGCTTGGGGCTGAACTAAAAGTGCTAGCTAATGAGGTTAATGAAGTGGCTGATGAAATTGGAATATAAGATGATATACAAGGAAAAGTGGTGGATGAACTAAAGGATGAAGTTGGGGTGCTAGAAAATGAAAATGGAATATATGAAGAACTACTTGGAAATGAGAATGATGTATTGTGAAATGTAGAAGAAAAACTAGTGGGTGTTGTTGAGGTGGGTGAAGATGGAAATAATATTCTGGGTTGGAATGGTTGTTTAGGGATGAATGGATCTGTAGATTGAATTGTGGTGGAAATTATACATGATGTAGTGGTATAAAAAGATGAACCTACAGATTCTAAAAGGTGGGTATCTAACTGAGAAGTAGATGGCTTAGGTGTATATGCTGATAAGGCAGTTAGTTCAACTGAATGTTGAAAAAGAGCTTCATCTATTTCCTTAAGAACAATAACATTCAATTCATCAAGTTTATCATAAATCTAAAAAAAATTTGATTCAGAATCTACTGAAATAGTTTCCTTTTTAATTTCAAGAGATGAAATAAAATTGGGATCTATAACAGTGTTGTTTAAATCACTTTCTGATTTGTTTCTGAATAAAGAATGTTCAAAATTTAAGTCAAACTCTATGTCTTGTATACTTTTCAATTGTTTTGGAAGATAATTTGATCTAAATAAGGACATTTTGTTACCTAAATCTTCTACTTATTTTATTTTTCCAATTCTGTCCGGATTGTCTACTATAACAGCAGGTTTAGGATCTGAGTTTGACTTGGTATAGTAGATTTTTATAGAAGCTAGAATTACAGTTTTTTCATAAAAATGATACTCACAACTTTTAAAACAGTCTTAAGGTGAAAGGATGATGAAAATTATTCCCTTTAAGATCTATTTTAAGACCGAGGATTGGTTAGTTCCCCAGTGGAGTTGTCAGTATGTTATCACTCTAATAATTCTTAAGTTGTGAGATTTTAATTTAAAGTCTAAGAATATTGGAGGTAACCACATACCGACTTTTAAACTCTAGGATCTATCCTTCCTAGGGATCAGAAAGAGATCTCTCTATAATATTGAACTTTGTTTTAATTATATGATATTAGGCTAGTTATGATGTGAAAATTGGTTTGGTGAGAAAAAATCACTTAATGAGATGGATAGTGATAGATATGTTTGTCCATTGAGCTAAGGAGTCAAATTTCAAGTAGACAGGACTAGGATCAAGGTCAAAAGTCAAATATTTTCAGGGAAAGATAGATAAGTCATTGAAGATCTTGGAAGGCTGATTGGTGAAGTGGTTTGGTCGAGATAAAGAGAAATCAAGGATTCTTTGATCCAGATAAGGAAGGAGAAGACATGGGTCATTCGAAAGAGGGAGAAATTAAGGGTTCCCTACTCTGGAAATCAACAGAAAACATATAAATGATAAATAGTTAATGACAGGGTGCTTTTAACAAATACTGTAATAATATTCCTAGTTCATCATTCAAATTTAGAACACATATATGGATGCATGTAAAACATAAGAAGATAAACAAAGACATTAGAAAGTACTTCACTTCAATGGCTCATCACATGAATCCTGAAATATGATGCTTTATGATTTGATCTAGTCTGCTACTTGAACTTGCAACAAAAAGCCTTCAGGTACAAAAATATTGACTATAGAAATATTCAGCAATTTATTCCACAATAATACTTCAAAGATTAAAGTATTTATACAAAGATGTTTACAAAATATTCTATAATGTTCATAGGATTTTTCTAAGGAAATAAAAATATCTTTTACAAAAATATAGTGACAGCTTGCTTAACAACTAGCATGTTGTCCTATTTATCCAAATAAAATAGAAATATTGTTTTGGATTGGGTGCAGTTGGCTGCCTTGTTGTCTTCAATGCTAGCAAAGATATTTTGTTCTGTTTATGAAGTGTTATCTTCTCATCTAATACTCTTTCATTTGACCTTCTGATACACTTTACCTTCTGATACTCTTTAACTGTTTTGTTGCTGTAAATTTTGTTTTTACTGTGTAAAAAACAGCAAACTGTCTTTTTATCCTTTTCACTGCATTTTGACTTTTTACAGTAAGTCAGTGAGTTTTTCCCAAAATTCTTCATCAGGAATTTTGATCTTTTTCAACTTCCTAAAGTTCTCATCTGCCTCTTTATATCTAGCAAATGTTGGTTTGACTACAAATAAGTTTTTTATCTCACGCTGTAGATAAAACAATTCTTCAAATATTTTATGTAAAACCTTTCCTGTAGGAATTCCTTATCCTTCTGTTTTATTTACCTGCTCTTTTGCACAATATCTTATCTTCTTGTTGTAGTCTTCTTGTGGCATAAGTTTATCATTCATAACAAGGATGTTTGGAAAACCTTTTTGCCTTAAAATATCAAATTTAACCATAAATTTAGTTATGGCTATGTTCATGTTTCCACATTTTTCTTCTAGTTGCTTCATCAAATTTTTCTTTGAGATCACTTTTCTTATTTCAAGAATTGTCTCTGTTCTGTCAGTAGTTTCTATCTCATCCAATTCTTGTTTGTTCTTACTATTGAGAAATTTGATGATTTCTAGGGCCTCTTTAGGTTTGGCACCTAGTTCATCCTTTTTTTTTAATCTCCTCTTGAGATGCCTTTAGTAAATCCTTTTGCTCATATATTACCTATATTGATGGCCAAACATTATTGACAGATTCAATTATTTTGGTCCATAGTTGATTCTTCACGTGGGACATTGGTTCTTTCAAAGTTAAATCCTTTTGTAAATTCTTCAATTCAACATTCAACCTGTTAGCCCTTTTTTCCTGAGTTTTGGCATTAATTTGGGCCAGCTTCTTAGTGTCTTCCAGATTTTGAATCATTTTCTTCAACGTATTGATTTCATTGGTTTGAAGTGACATTTCCTCCATGGCTTTGATAAGCTTGCTGGCTTCATTTGTTGGTTGCACTGTTGATGTAGATGATTCTGTAGCTGAGGTAGTAGAAGATGTCACCGGCACAACTATTGCCAGTGGTACTTTTGGTGCTAATTCCTTTGCCAGCGTTGAAGGAACAACTGTAGTTGCCATGGGAATTACTGTAGGAACTTCTTGTGCTTTTGTAGTTTCTCTTTCATGGAAAAGTTTGTCCATTTGGATTTCCATCTCTTTAATCTGAGCTATCATTTGTAAAATCAAGTTCATCATATCATCTTTTTGGCTTTCCTCTTGCATAATTTCCTTGGTTTGTGGATGTTCTGTTGGTGGAAGCTTGAGTTTTTTTCTAAGTGATGCAATGTTAGCATTATTTCTCTTCACCAACTCTTCTGCACCTTTCACATTGGTAGGGTCATATCCTACTTGAATTACCAACTCTTCTAAAGACTTAATTATAAGATATTTAGCATATGAGGAAGCCTTTCAACTTTCATTTGATCTCTCATATTTATTACTGTGTTCTAGATATTTTGGGCACTCATTGCCTTGTTGATCATAGTAGAATAAATCATCTCTGAAGTTTGTCTGTGAAACTCAATTTGATCTAATGGATGGATGCTATCAATAGGTACCTCAAGGTCAACTTTTTTTTAATCTGCTATTGTTTTGGGGTTATTAACTGTTGGTTGAAGCACTGACATAATCAACTTCTTGTTTGAATAATCAAAAGATGACAAAAGTCTATTCTGAATTCCTGGAGTTTGTTGTAAATATTGAGAATAAATCTCATTTTTTATTTCTTCATTCTTGGCTTTTATCTGCTTATATTTCTCCCTGATGTCAATATATTTATCCTCTACTGGCTGTGAAGAGGATGCCTCCATATTTTGTTGTTTTTCAATTACACGTGTGTCCAAAATATCCTTTTCCTACTCATTTATAATGACTATAGCAACATCTGTGTTTGTCTCTAGAACATATGTATCTTCCACTTCTATGGTCTCTTTTTCTTTATCAATTGGATTGAGATTAGGTTTTTTATTATATCTGAGTTTAAACCTAGTCTCTGTAGTTGTTTAAATAGTGTAGGTACCTTATTCTCTGACTCTTTTGGTAGCTTTATCTTCTTGATTTATAGTTTTCAAGGTGTGAATAGTATCACCCTGTTTAATTGCGTCTATCAAGGTATTTTCTAGCCACTCTGCTTGATTAGCAAACTGCTCAATCTCTGGACTTTTATCATGTATATAAGGGGTCAATTTACATTTTACCCTCATTTTACTTAGAATTCCTTGGGGATCATAATTCCATTAGAAACTGAATTCAAATTTGTATTCCAGCAACTGTTTTGCTGCCTTTGTTCCTGCATCTCTATGATTGGAAATGAATGGTCCTACCTGATTCTTCAACTTGAATTGAGTCTTCTTCTTGGCGCTAAGAAGTTGACAGAATCCGAATTTAGTATTTGCCTGATGTACTCCAAGGAAAACACTCTCATTGGCACATATTTATGTAGTTTATAAGGTAAAATATTTGACCCAAAAACTCTGATCTCTGTATGACTTTTGTAAAGGTACCAATCTCTAGTTTTAATTTGTTCTGACAGCTGTAATATTTTCTTTATCTGATCATTGATTCATGGTTGTACCTTATTTGTAAGCATATTAATCAATGGATGAATAAAGGAATCTGTAAAATCTACCTAACTGAACTTTGTGGACTCTTTTATGATCAAAGATGTCCAAAAGATAACTGATATAGGATTCCATTCTACATCCAATTTATGGAGGTTTATAGGGAGCTTATCTGCTTGAAAGAAAATAAACATGTGGAAAAGGAAGGATGAATATCTGAAGACTCCTTCAGTAGGAAATTTCACAAGTTGATCATGGATATTATCAGCTATGTATTCAACATAATTGTAGATAACAGATGGAGGTTGACCTAGTACAAAAGTGGATAGAAAACCTAGAATTGACTCATCTGTATGCTCATCAGCAAAATAACCAAGGATCAAGGATAATATAGAGATGACATGCCTTGACCCTTCAGGAAATTTGGAAGTAGAATAACGAGGGTTTAGTTTTGGGATTTCAACATAGGCAGGTATGAAATTTTGGAAAATCTGAAACCTTTTAGGAAAATCCAGATTAATGTAAAGCTTTGTAAGTGCTTCTATGGATAAGGGAACTGTATTGGGATCTGGTTTGAGCTGAAGCATTAGGTTTATTAACTCAACAGTAACTGTGAATAATACTTCTTTATTTGCATTAACCATGGCTCTTTGTTCAGGTGAATAATAGGATTGACACAACCTAATAACTTTTGGACATTGATGAGTGAGTGGAACTACATACTTGGGTAGATTTGACTCCCAAATATGAACTTCAACAACTTGATCTAATTATTTTTCAAGACTCCAGCAGTGGAGGTATAAAAGATTAAATTATATCACTGGATCAACTATTTTGTAATCTACATCAGCCAAGGGTGTATGTTCAATGTCTACAACAGGAAGTTGTAGAGGGTTTACAACAATTGTGGTTTTGGAAGTCATTGTTGGGTTTGATTTTGACATTTTTAGACCTTCTGGGTGCTTGAAACTCTGTATTTAGAATTTTTAAACTCTTCTATAAGATTGAATTGTTTACAGAAGGTTTTTCTAGTTTAACAGAGGTCTATGGATAAAAATAGGCACAAATTGGCTTTCTTTGGATTTTAAACCTTTCAATTTGGTTACAAACTGATATTCAAACTCTTACAGGTTCAAGAAATGATAAAACAAGGGTTTCTTTTTTTTTGGATAAAATGCACTGAAAATGGTTCAAATCAGGCTTAGAAAGGTTAGGATTATTTTGCAAAGGGTTTCTGAATAAATTAGGAGTATTTTCAAGGTCTGCAAAGGCTAAATTACTCCAATTTTGATTTTAAAAAGAGATTGCAGTATTGAAACTGGGGTTTATCAGATTTTTACAGCGAATTTGTTCTTTGCAGGCAACTACGTGTATTTCTATGGGTAAATGGGCTTCACAAGTTTTAATTTCTTAGAAAACTCTTTCGAATGAAAAACAGGTTGTTTTTCTGAAGAATACCTGTTTTTCGCAGGTATTTGGTCTTTAAACTGATTCAGAGGCGTCAGAGAGGTTTTTGATGGCTTTTGAAGTCTTTTGGTAGCAAACTGGAAGCTTCAATGGTTTTGGAAGAAATTCAAATAGCTTTTCTGGTTCCTTGAGCGTGAAAACAGGGCTATGGTGCTTGTTTCTTCAGTCGGAAATGGATAAATGCACAGATAATGTAGAAAAGGTTTTAACTACATTCATAGGAAGCTCTATAGTGTTTTTAGGTTAAAACACGATCAAGCATTGAATGGTGGTCATATCAAAGCGGAGGGTGGTTTTGGCGTATGAAGGAGAAAACTAGAAGTGGTTTATCGCATGGGATTTGGGTGATAAGTGGTTTCCTTAGATCGAATGCGGTCCAGTAATAAATCGCCGCGTGGAGGAGAGATAAATGCACAAAACTTCCCATTTCACAAATCTTGAAATGATTACCATTCGTGCTTTTAGAAATGTGATATTGTGTTTGGGTCATTGGATCTTGGGATATGTGTGCAAACGAATGAGATTAACTTATGAAGTTGCTCGGCATGATGGGGGCATGGGGCCCGGGAATTCATACATGGCGGGGTTAGTTTTAACATTAAAAACATATGTTTTTAATGTAAAACTAATGTATTATTTTGATAGGCGGGGCGTATGGCAAATAAAATATTTACATATGTTTTATGACCATTGGGGCAGGTTTTATTTATATAATTTTTTTAACCTATGGGGAAAGGGCAGGGAAATATTTCACACATGGGTATTTAAAAACATAGGTTAACGTTAAAATAATGGGTTTTGGGATATTTAATAAAATGAATTAATTATATATACGGGAAGGGGTAGTTTAAAGGGATTTAATGCAATATGTTAAAAATTAATATGAAATGAATGTAATGAAAAAATACATAAAATAAACTAAGTAAAAGTGTAACATAAACTTTTTTAAGCACAATGATTGTACCATTAAACATTTACACTTAAACTTAGGATAAATTGTATTTTATGGGTTTTTTGAGTGTTTATGGATGAAATGAAATTAATTAAGAGGGGATTTTACATTTTCTAAACAAAAAAAAGGTGTTTTACTTAGGAAAAGGGATTATATTTTTGGAAAAGGGTGAATATGTTGAAGAAATGGGCTTTCGTGAAGGGAATCTAGTAGTTTTACCAATCAGTTATTAAACCTTGGGTTTGGTCCCAACAAAGGTCAGAGAAATGCTCTAAGCCTCTTTAACTGCAAGTTTTGAATACTGGATCATTGTGGGGGAGGGGAAATTAGTAATTTTCCAGATGATTTTTTATTACATGCCTTGCACAATTGCTTTCTACCTACCCATCATTATTCTAACATTTTTTACTTCATTTGCATGGGTTCATTTAAGCTTGCAACCATAAATCCATTTTTCTTTTAAAGCATAAACTATCTAATTCTAACCTTATTTCATCCAAGGGCTTAGATTAAACTGTTGAGCTCCTCATTTATTCTCTAACTATCTACTGATTTGTCAAGTTTAAACAGTTTGACATATCTTTATTATCTATCTAAAACCAAAAATTAAAAGCATGAAAAGTTAAGATTAAACTATTTAACTGATCATGGATTATGGCATTTTGAACAATTTGCACATAATCATTGTTTTTGCAGTAAAAAGTAAATAGTAGTAGCATTTTGACTTGCTCACTATCATGTATTATTCTTATCTCTTTTTTCTTTTGGGGTCCATTTTTTATTCTTTTTGATATTTTTCTTTTTCAAGTCCTTTGATCTTTCTTTTAGGACTTTTTACCCTCTTTTCATTTTTTATTATTTCAAAATATGGGAAAACAACTTGCAGAAAGCAAGATATGTACATATTTACAAGACTAATCATCGTCAATTCAAAAATTATGAACCCTATTATTATAAGACCCTAACAGGTTGTACAAATGCACTCGTGTGTAGTCTCACATAAATGCACTGTTGCACAGTATCGCACAAACACACCGAGATTTATAATTGGTATTGGTATTTGTGCGGTGCCCATAGGTCGTATAAATGCACTGGTGCGTAGTCTCACATAAACACTCTAGTGTGCAATATCGCACAAACACATCGATATTTATAATTGGTATTGGTATTTGTGCGATGCCCATAGGTCATAGAAACGCACCGGTGTGCAGTATCATACAAATGCACCGGTGTATAGTAACTGACATGCACCGATGTTCATTTTGTATTTTTTAGAAACATTAACCTGTGATAGTGCAATTATTGTGATTTTTTAAAATTCATTATTCATCAAAAGTCGACACATCTTATAACAATATTCATATTAATTAAATTTTTATTAATGCATTTGAATTTGATGTTTGAATTAATTTGTTATATCATATCATAATTATTGTGATTTTTTAAAATTCATTATTCATCAATAAACGACACATATCTTATAACAGTATTCATATCAATTAAATTTTTATTAGTGCATTTGAATGTGATTTTTGGATTAATTTGTTATATCATATAATCAAATTTCACATCTCTTCATTATAATATTTAATCATCCATAAATTTAATCGGTGGTGTTACATTTCACATCGAAAATGGAGAATGCAATAGAATAAATTAAAACACACACACACACACACATATATATATATAAGCGAGTCTTTGTCATACAAAATGGGACAGTTATTGGTATCCATTTGTCTTTCAATTCGGACACTATGTCCATTACATTAAACAAAAAGTCTGATTTCACAGACAAATATTTCAAAAAATACAACGCCTTGCTTTGATATCCAAACATAATGATCATCATTCTTCACTTGAACTGATGTCACTGCTCAAGCTACTTCCATGAATTGGGTTATTTTCAGAAATGTTTTGTTCATGGTGTTGATTGTGTTCTTCTTCTTCACCTTCCATCAACAAACATAAAAATAAACTATAATGAGTATATATACATTGGTGAGAATAATGAAAATTGCAATATTAAATAATATACATCAATGTAAATCGAAAATAAATGATGTACCATAGCAAAAATTGATTCATGAACTATACACATTCTTTCAAAACCATGTAGTCTGCCATCTTTCAAGATTTCATCTGTTGGCACAATTCCATACTTTGTTTCCCGCAAGTTTTATACCCCATAACAAATCACATATTTAATATAAAAGATTTTTTTGTTCTATTAATTATAGGAGGAGCTAAGTAAAAGAAGATCGAGAGATGCTTACAAATTCCATAATTAATTTCTGATATGCCAACATATACTCACAACCCATATTTAACCCAATGTCAATCAATTCGTCTAATGGTTCTTCCTTGTATGTTAGCATCTATTTGAAGACATTCAATGATTATTTTTGTAAAAAAACTTAAAATATACAAAAATGAAATCTAGTTAAGTTGTTATAAGGAACTAACAATTACTCACAAACTTAAATATCAACCCTTTTCTTCCTTGTCGTCCTGTTTTATGTGCTGAATGGGTTCCATTTTCTTTTCTTTTCTGCAAGAAGATAATTGAAAATTAATATTTAATGCTAAATTGTTTATTTATTGTACCTAATGATCGAAAATTTCAATTATTACATATTACAATTGAAGTACATTGTTGTTGAGATGGCTCCTCCTGCGATGCAATTTCGTCCATTTCTTTGACCATCTCCTTGTACACCTTTTTGGAAATTCCTACTAGCATATTTCTAATATCATTCATCTTTTGAGATTTTCATAATCATCCTGAAAATGTAACATGACAATAAACTATTTAATTTTTATATTGATATATGAAAAGTAAATATAACCGAAGTGATATTTATAAATAATTCTAGAAAAACATTTAAAGGAATATTACTTTTTCATTCCCTTTTTTGTTGTTGTTGTACATTTTTGCTATTAGAAGTTTGACATGTCTCATTAACCAATTCTTTGGAAACTCTTCTTGTAGTTTAGATAAAATCTGGTTCTTGGAATCATTGGATTGATTTTTTTATTGTAAGTGGAAAGAACGTCTATACATTCATTCCACTAGATCCCTCAAACTTTTGTAAAAGTTTCCCCCCTTTTCGTTAACCTCTAGCACCACAACAGATGAGCTAAGGAGCAATTCATTTTCATTTGCATGTTCTATTTTTTTTCTTTTCTTAGAACAATATTCCTTTTCTGAGTTGTTGGTCCCTGTAGAACATTAAATAGACGTGAATTAATAGATTGTTTGAAACATGTTATCTAATAATTTTAAGTATATTATTTATTAAAATTAAAAAAGAAACTCATATTGGATCGATAGTATTTTTTCATTCACTTGATTCATCCTTTTGCAATTTTTCCATCAAGCTTTTACCCTCTTCTGGTCCTAGATTAGAAATAATCTTATCGAGCTTCGTCTTTTTTTGGCTCTGCATGATACATAGTAAACAATACATATTAGTTAAACTTACATATAGTTGAAAAACAATATTTTTTGTAAAGAATTTACAAAGAACTTGCATTTTTTTAATTTTCTTGACGTGTTATCAATATTTTTGTTACTTGATCTCTTGTCAGCCATTTCTTTATCAATATGAAACCTGTACCATATCATTCATTAATATATTTTATAAATAAATTGTCAAATTTTTAGGTTAAAAAAAATATATCAAGAAACCGGTGCACTTTTCATAGTGTACGCACCGATGTCGGTGTGCTTTTGATGGTGTACGCACCGACGTCGGTGCGTGGTGAGCTTATGAACGCACCTCCAAAACAATATAAAACACCGTACGGTGCTCTATTGCAACAAGGAGCATCAGTGCGTTACATGTCAACCACTCCACTGGCAGTCTGTTCTTATAAATGCCCCACGCAAACAAGGGACCACCATACGGTGCTCTCCGTCAACTAGGAGACCTGATGCGGTGCATTATATGTTACATGGTGCACCGATTAACACAATAATTTTTTTTTTTTTTGCGAAACAGTACATTTTCAGTGCGCTATGATGAAATAGCACACCGGTGCCCTATTTTACATATGGCGCATGGATAAAAAAATTTGTTTTAAAACTTTTTATTAAACAATACATACGTGGTGCACTGGGATAATACAACGCACCGGTGCACTAGGTTATGCCGGGTGCATTGATTAAAAAAATTCTATTTTTTTTTTAATTCACGCAAGGGCCAACATGGATTGAGATTCGACTATGCAAGTCGCCTTATGGGTTGGATGTGATAGGCCTATATATAGCAATACAAACCCTATAAATCTAAAATGAAAAGCCCTAATTCTAAAATCATAGAAACAAGGAGAAGAAAGGGATAATGACGGTAATAATTATAATTGTTTGGTATATTGATTAATTTAATTATTTCAACGTCAAACCAATTAATCATGCAATATTGTCAACGTGTTTACTAATTGATATCATATATTTTGTACTAATCATGTTCAAATATTTTTTTTTAAATTATTAGGATTCTAGCGATGATGAGTGACCTACCTACCATCTTCCGTTGCACCCCGCGACAATGTCAAATCGAGATAAGAATAAATTAAGATAAAAATTCGGAGAGGAACGATACCAAGAATGGTTGAATCAACTACCGATTCAATTTCCGCTACATCCAGATTCACCTATTAGGAATGACTACAACAATAGTAGTTCTTCACAAGCTGGTAATGGAGGCAATCATGGACCCTCTAATTCATGGCATTTCAAAGAAGGCGATGTCCCATGGATTTAAAAAAAAGATGATATTTATTTGGAAAAGGAAGTTATAATGGGTGTGAGGGTGCCATCTTCATACGGGTCTTCACTACGGTGCTAATTCACCATGGATGACCATTTGTCAGGGTTGAAATCGCATGACCATTTGAATCTTCTAAGAGTACGTATAATGTCAAAAGCATGATTTTATTATTTTTTATATTAATAAATTTTATCCCACGCGGGGATCATAAAACATAAATAATTTCATATATTATTGCATGTGTTTATAACTTTACAGTGTCATTATCCTTTGTTCGTGCGTGGGTGTGTGAAACATGAATTCCTTCAAGACCTAGGATGTGCCATATCTAAATTATTTTCATTTGTACGTTGGATCACGTCAAAGGAGATTCATGTGGCTAGCATTCCACGGTGGCATCAAGAGAGAGTGGAGATTGTTTGTATGTTTGAGAAGGACTTGCTGATGAGTTTCATGGACTTGTAGGTTCATCTTCTTATCCGCCTAGTAGATGAGGTTGAATTAGTTGGGGTGGTTTCTTGTCATTGGATGTTCTTCTTAGAGAGGTACATGAAGAAATTGAAAGGCTTTGTTCGACAAAGGGAAAAACCCAAGGTGTTTATGGCAGAGGGGTACATATCGTATGGGTCTTTCTATTATTATAATGAGTACAACAAGCAGATCAAAAAGAGACCAGGTGTGGTGATTTGGGACAATGAAAGGGATGAAGATGAAAGAAATGGGGAGTTTCTCCAAACGAGTCGAAAAAACGCTTGATAAAGAGTAAGCGACTTATAATTTTTCAAATTTACACAAAGTAAATATTCATGTTGAACTTCAATATAATGTATATTTTGATCTCTATGTAATATATAATGTCAGTTTGATTTCATCAGCGAATGCAGAAATTGAAGCAATCAATAAATTCATTCTTTACAATTTCGAAGCGACACAACCGTGGGTCGCATTGTACGAAAAAAAGAGGATGAAATGGGATAGTGACAGGAAAAAATTCAGACGGTTGAATGGTAGAAGTGTGCCTTATCCTGATCATTTAAAAAAAAATATGCCAAAAATATGCCCCAACAGTTGGGTTGCTGACCAAGTCAGAGAGAAATACGGTGCAACTGGTCGTTACCTGCGTACTGAAGAGGATGCACTAAACGTAGGGATTGGGTGTAACAACTCGGTAATAATTTATTTAATTTATATGTACATTTGAAGCTTAATAATGCACCTTTAAAAAGTAATTACATCTATATTTCATATTTTAGTTGTTGGGTTATTATAAGACACATGACACTATGATTTTTAAATTTTTTTATAATAGTTGCATTTGTTCCCATCTGTGTGGGCATATGGACACCATTTTTGCACAGAAAATGCCGATACTGGGAACATCACACAAGACTGTGGAGTGGAAATCGAGTTCGATCAATCTAGTCGATCTAGCCACCGTGAACAAAACCTAGTACGATGGACATTAGGTTACGTCGAAAAGATACAAGAGATCATTGAAGTGGATTTCTCTTATTTCCAATGTGTTATTTTTAGGTGCAAGTGGTGGGACACCTTTGATCGGAATAATGTAAAGGAAGATCATGATAGTAGGTTGGTATGTATCAACTCTAGAAAGATGTGGGATGAAGCTAAGGAGCCCTATGGTTTCCCCAAACATTGCAACCAAGTGTTTTTTTACCCAAATGTGTTGGATAGGGATTGGTGGTTCGTATTGAGACATGAACCTAGATCAAAACATATTTTTGAGAATAATAGTGTTATCATGCCATGCGAGTTGGAAGATAATGAGGGTGATCATGAGAACCGAGAGTGATATGGTACATGTGTTATTTCATCAATATTTATACTTTTTAAGATGGGTTTTTCGAAACATTATATAAATATGTATTTTGAATTAATTGGTAATTTGCATTGTGTTAATGTTAAAATCAATATTTCACTTGATAATTTGCAATTATGTTGATCTCAAAAACAATGGCGTACTATATAATTTTTTTTTTTTTTTTTGTATGTAAGATCATAATAAAATAATGATAATTCTAAAGTACATAAATTTATTTGCATTATTTTCTAAACTTTATTATGTTACAAAAATTCATATTATTCTAGATGTATTATTTTACAATTATTTAAAATTTTACAAATTTACAAATTTAAATTTCTTAATAAAATCATTTCACATTAATACAATTAAATTTTTACAAATATTTTACATACAATTAAAATTAAAATTAAAACTAGAATTAGAATTAGAATTAGAATTAGAATTAGAATTTTACAATTACAATCATTTCATAGTAATACAATTAAAATTTTACAAATATTTTACATACGATTAGAATTACAATTACAATTACAATTTTACAATTTCACGTACAATTACAATTACAATTTTAGAATTTTATATACAATTACAATTACAATTTTAGAATTTTACATAAAATTTACATTTACAATTTTAGAATTTTACATACAATTAGAATTACAATTACAATTTTACAATTTTACATACAATTAAAATTAGAATTAGAATTTTATAATTTTACATATATACATTTACAATTAAAATTACAATTACAATCATTTCACAATAAATTAAATATTACAATTACAATTACAATTTTAGAATTTTACATACAATTAGAATTACAATTAAAATTTTACAATATCGTGATCATTTAATATTAAATTAATTAATAAACATCACGATCATGATAACCATCGTAAAAACATCATATTCGACTAAAAAACACATTCAAATTCGCTAACATCATCGTGATCATGATCATCTAACAAAACACAATTAGCATTGTATAACATAATCACAACACAAACATCAAATATACATCTCATTTGAAATAACTGCTATCACATACACATCTATCTGCAAGCTGCACATTAAATGAACATATCTAACATGACCTAACAATATACACATCATGATGATCACCAACATGTAAATTAAGTACAACTGCAACATGAACATAAAATACATGGACTATATATATATAACTGAATAATGTCAAAAATATAAAACTGTAATATAAATGTCATATTTCAGCTTGTGGTACATCATCAATAGCAGTACTAGTCAAGGCCTCCTCAGTCAATGGTGCAGCCTCGATAAGCTCAGATACATGCTGATCATCACGTGCCTGCTGATCTGGTACTGGTGCCTCATGCTGATCAGGATCAATTGTCGGCTTCTCATCGTGATGACTCGACATGATCGATGGTCCAACCTGCTTATGATCATGAGTACCGCTAGATGCTGCAAGCTACTGAATTGACATGGCCGATGGTCCAACCTGCTCTCCATGATGACTATTGGTCGATGCTAGTGGATGTTGCTCATCTGGCACGACGCGAGGTGAATGATAATCACTCCCTTGATCGTGATCATCAGATGATGCGTCGATGCTCGTAGACTGTCGATCACGTGCTACGTCTCAACCATGCCTATAACGTGAAAGGGCCCTCCTCAACCCCATAACTAAGGTCGTAGCTCCTACAACATGCCGCATCAAGCTGTACATGTCATGCAACATGCCTCTCCACATATGTACTAGCCTACCATCAGCCTGTATGTCTCTCATAGTAGCAGTCCTGACTCCCGCCTCAACAAACAATGCACAGAGTTGGTTGCCCAACTCCATCCTCAATCTACTATCAAGCCTACCGCGCCTAGCAAAAGGCAGCATCGGTGCAACAGCAGGAGCAGATCTCTCTGCACCTGTCTTATGATGCTTGGTACCTTCCATATCCTGATTGTCATCAGGATATGGCAGGTACCAAGGATCATAAGACTGGTGCAGAGAGATCTGCTCCTGCTGTTGCACCGATGCTGCCTATCAGGATCCACACCTGGGTAATTTGGTGGCACTGGCATGTCCTCGCCGTCAAAAGGCCCAATGTCTGCAAAACATATACAAGTACACAACAATAATTAGACAATTTCATTACACAATTTAATAAAAACAAGTTAAAGAACATGTTAGAATAAGTTTAAATAAAACAATAATATTACCTCTATCATCTGGTGGCTCATCATCTATGAAGAGGATGTTGGCACACCCTCGCCATTCCAAACCAGCATAAGGACAGGGGACCATAACGAAGGGATGCTTGTCAACACAGGCTAGAAACTCTAGTGCATCATGCGATATCCTCGCGGAAAAATCAGTCTCACTCGTATTGGGCATCATATGTCTCCACATGTGCATATTTGCATCCAGCATCGGCCTACGAGGTTTCCGAACAAAATTAGGCCTCGTCGCTGGAAACATCTAAAAAAATAAACAAAAAAGATTTGAAGCAAAAGGGAATTTGACCCTCCCTTATGCACGAGCACGACATCTATCTAAGGCTGTACAGAACTGCCGCAGAAAAATGGCAGACCGCCTGACAAGTCGTGGCTCATGTACTAAAGAATAAACATAATATAAAAGCAGGAAACTAATGTGTTGCCTATCATTGGTGTTGTGTGAAATGGTTGAAATCATAAGCGAGAAGCACCTCACCTCCTCACTACCAAACACAACAATACATAACTAACCTCCGGAGACCTGAAAAGATGAAGGAGACAATATATCTGTGCTAATGTATCTCTGGGATTACACCAACTGACTCCCTACTGCATAGCCAGTTGGAACCTATAGGAACGAGGGAAAATCAACCCCTCTCCTCGATAGCCCTATAATGAAATAGATGTCCTGCTTAGTGGGCGCATACCACTGGTTAGGACTAACCCGGAAAGCCTATAAGTGGGAATTCCACCTGCGGATAAGATGTCGCAAAAACAAACCATGGTCCTTTAGGGATGTAGTCTCCTCATAGAACTTGAGGAGGCCTACATGCCTTAGGATCCCCTGGGTAGCTGTTGTAATAGGGCAGGGGTACGCATCTCTCTCCCTGTCTCGTGCCTCCCACAAGCGAACCATGTTATACTGGTCTGTTTGTTGTTCCCTTTCTTCTCTCCTTTAACGTCTCTGAAAGATTGACATATTAATAACAATTTTTTTATTAAATGAGACATGTATTTAGGAATATACATATATAAATTTTTTTGAAAAAAAAAAAAATAGTCGGTGCGCCACAAAAAACAGGCATGCACCGATCAGAGTGCTTCTTTTTTTGTCGTGCACTAGAGGCTGTGCACCAGAAAATTTGCAGCACATCGGAGGCGGTGCACCTAAATTTTTTTAGCATACTGACCTCTTGGTATTGTTCCAAAGTCAATGGTGCAGTGGTATAACAGATCACACCGTTGACTATGGACCACCGGCCACCTGACATTAGTACATAGTCAACGGTGTGGTATTTTACCAGGCTGCACCGTTGACCATGTCAGAATGCCGGAATGCGGTGCGCTGACAAAATTACCCGCCCCGAGGCGGGTATTTCAGTCAATGCACCACATTGCCACTATTCCACAGGGTCAACGGTGCCACAGGGTAACCGACCACACCGCACATTTTTTTAATTTTAAAATATCACGGTGTGCCTTTCGGTACCGCCCCAGAACCGGTGTGGATACCGTTAGCATCGGTTGCGGTGTGGCCTGTAAATTTATAGGCAGCACCGCGAACTAGTGCGAGTTGAGCAGCTTGAGCGCACCGCGCGAGATTTTTTTATTTTTTTTTAAGGTTAATTTTAAGCTAATTTACAATTCTAATATGCTAAAAGGCTTAATTATGGAAAAACAAGAAAAATACCTGTACATTTGGCCGTCGAGGAGGCATATTGGCTGTAGAATTTTCAAAACTAAATTTTCCCACCGTTTTGCAAAATTAAAAATGGGGATTGGTGGGAAATGCACATTAGCAGTGCGTGCAATGGGTGCAATGGGAGCACCGATGTTAGGGCGCCTCAGGTAATGAAAAGTTACACTGGTGCTTGAGAGCTCTAGAGCATTGAAAAGTGAAAAATGCGGTTATTTGGCCTTAATTTTTTTTTTTATTTAACCCTGTTCCGGTGCGCGGGGTTTTATAGCGATTTCAGTTTTGACGTGGGGTTTTAGGATGCACCGATGTAGAATCTTTGTAAAGAACCGGTGCACTACAGTAATAAGATGCACCGAGCAGGTTTGTACGGAGCACACGGTGTCCCAGTGTGCCAATGTTTTTTGCGCACCGGTGCTCTCTTGTTGAATGCACTGGTGCGGTTTAGGATGATAAGTGCACCGGACAAAAAACATCCGCAAAAACCTCCACCTGCCAACCTCCTCTAGTAACATCCGCTACAAATGAATATCTGGGGTATTTTTATAAGGGGTTCCTCAAAAGTATCTGCTAGAGGGTCTTTTCCTTGTAGTGTAAGCTCCACACTGTAATTATCAACTATCCAACCTCTATAATGACTTCAGTTGAAGTACATATAGAAAATATAGAATATTCTATCACTATGGGTCAAAACCTGATCCAAAAAACTTCATTAATGCAACTAATGAATCATTACCTAGTTTTTAGGGAAGTTAGAAATAATTCCCCCTATTTAAGATAACAAGTAGGAGTCTTTGTCTCTTTCATTAAATGCAAGATACTTTAATAAGGAGGAACATCAATAGACTCATTTACTATGAAAATTTTTCGTGAGACAACTGTAACCTTGATCCTTTTGACTTTTTGACTTCCACTTGTCCGGTAAACTTTTAACACAAAAGCATAGCTTGCTCAGGCAGAAGTGTAGCGTGAGGTTTGAGGGCTCTTTTGAGTGAGTTTTCTTCATCCATTTTTAGAAATGCAGGAAGATTTGGAAAGCCTGGGATGTATACTTACCCTTAGAACCTTCAATAATGAAAAAAAAACCTCTCCAAGGCTGTGAAAAATCACTTTTCCCATGACTACTCCAGAAGTGCAGCACGGGGTCTGAAACAGTGGCATAAACATGTATTTTGATCTATTTTTTAACTTTTCTCCCAAATGGTGAGCCATCATGCAAAAAAAGTATATATCTATGATTTACTTGTCGATATCTATCCAACCATGCATGTTTGACCTCATTTAGAGCCTTTGAGAATAAGCATAGCGTGGCCACGTTGCGCTCTTGTACATCCAAAATTGCCAAAATTTCCAAAATTTGACCAAAACTTGTTGAAATTTTCTACAAGAATATGGTTCAATGATAGAGAAATATCTGTATAACAATAAAAAAAATTACAAAACTGAGAGACATTTTTTTTCTTTGATATGTTATGAACAAAATCCTCCTCCATTTTTCAAAAATAATTTCCCATTTGATCAGAATCCATGTTTGAATTTGGACACTTAAAAATTGCAGAAGTGCAACGTGCTCTCAACAGAAGCACAACGTTGTCATTGAGAGGGAGTTTGGAGGCGTTATAAGAATATTTTTGGGCTGCAATTGGTATTATTGGAAATATTATGATATTTGATACACAATGGATTCATCAAACACTACAAACCCTTGCTCCGAACCCCTGAAAAATTGACTTGAAGACAAAATTTCCAAAAGTGCAGCAAATGACCTGGAGAAATTGTATTTTGGACGTTTCTCTCAAATCATAACACACGTGCATATAATGAATGAGAGCTTTTTTCTTTGGTCTATGATTGAAACGAAACTCTTTCACTTTTTTCAAATTCATCTTCATTACTTCAGAAATAAAATTTGAAGTAGGATTGTCCCTGTGTGCAATGTAAACCCTAGAAAATGATCACAAAACTCTAAAAATGATGCCAATCACCTCTATTGATACCATGAAGTCCATCCCTGCTATGGTGGTCTTGTCCCTCTTGAAATTTGTGGCAAAAATACTAGTCAACTTGGCATGGCAACCTACCTCTTGAATTCTTTCACAAAACCCTAGGCAACCATTATCTTCAAATGATTTCTTGGTGTAGGATGAATCATTGATCTCTTACAGATTGGATGGCTTGAATCTGGGGACATGACCTCATTTTTGTACTTCCTCTTCTCACTTTATATGGTGTTTGTTTGTATGATAGAAACCCTAGCTTGATAGGAAGGAAGGAAAGGTTGAAACTTAGGAAAACAGGGGAAAATGGGGCATAAATTTTAGGGAGGGAAATGAAGGGGATAGGATTTATGGAAAAATCCTAAAAAATTAGGGTAGATAGGGTAGTGTGTTAGGAACACAGCGCAAGTGGAATTCCTTGAAATGGATAAGGGAAAGAGGGGAAAAGGGACAAAACAAAATGTTAACCCAAAATCTCTGCAAAAATGTAGTGTGGGCTAGGGTTTGTATGGAAAGTGAGGGAAATGAAGGGAAGGAGTATGGAATATTTCTAGGGGAGGTAAGAGAGGTATGGGAGAGGGTAATATAGTAGAAAACCTAGTTTTTTTAACACTGTAATGAAGCAAAAACTCATGTAGAACAAAAGTGTAGCGAAACCCTAGGAGAGGAATTTTCACTAAATTTTCTGAGAAGAATAATGCCAAAGAAAGAAAAAAAAGGTGTAATTACTTGAAAAATAGATGTTGGAACCTGAGAAATATTGAAAAGAATCCATATGATGCTTTCTTGGCCTTCAAAACCAAAAGCACAACACAAGAGCTAGAAACACAACGTAGCAGGCAAAAGTGTAGAGTGAGAGGTAAGCAAGTGGTTTTGAAGATGAATTTCAATGCTCTGGTGGCTGGAATGAAGCTCGATGGTAGAGAGGTGATGAATGAAGGTGAGATGAGAAATTTTAATGCTTGGATAGTCTTTTATTGGTTGAAAAATCGATTTTGTTTGTGATAATGCCATGACATCACATGTCTCTTTAAGAAATGATATTATGTGACTGCAAGATGATCTTCTGAAATGGAAATGTTACCTTTACCTTTATTGTTTTTGTTCCTAAGCTGCTAACTCCCGTTAATGGTGGACCAAGTGATGGACATGAAACTTTTTTCTTTTTATGACTAACATTATAATGACAAGTCAAGTGAAATCCTAAATGATGACATATTAACTGCTCAATGACCCAAGACACCTGGATGATGACATGACCATGATGAGTGTTGATAACCATGAGAAATTGGAGGGATTAGCATGACCTAGACAACAATCAATGATCAAATTTTATTTGAGAACTTATTTGAAACTATAAAGTTTGACCTAGGACCCTATCAAGTAACCTTGAAAGAGTACATTTGATCACTGGTGACTGACAAACACTAACATTGGCTCCAGCCGGGGATGGAATCTCCTTTAGGAGGTGTCAAGAACACCATAGACCAGGTACCATCATCCATTAGGAAATAGAGTAAAAAATAAAACACTAGACACTCAAATGACTAAATGAAATAAAAATTGACTTTGACTAAAAAAATTGACTACTACCTGAACTTACTTATCGCAGAAGACCATCAAGATCTTAGGGCCTTTGCCTCAGGCCTCAAATCCTGATGATAACCTCCCACCTACTGAAGATATATATACAATCATGCGATATGATCCCTCCATTGTAACCAATCGAGAAAATGGCTACTTACTTGAATCCCACTCACACTTTCCTTGAGTAGGCAAAAGAAACAAAAGATAGGCAACTCAAAGTGTCCACTAAACATGTGCTCATGATCCATAAATACAAGAAGATTCATCTTCCCAGATGGTTGCTACAAAATTACCAAAGGATCATGGAGAACATGCAACATAAGCTTTTCTATATGATATAAAACAGGAAAAAAAACATCCTTCCAAATTGTTGTTTTCTCTATGTGCTGAAACTAATCACCTTCATCAATGAAGGCCACAACATCGAACTTCGTTACTGAGTGTAAAATTTTTTCCAAAAGATCCCAACAATCATGAAAAAATAGTTGTTGATTTGAAGGAATCAAGAAACATCCTTCTATTACAACTGGCTTCTCTTCTTGATGAATTTCAACAAGAGTGTGCTCTTGGTCTTTAAAAAATTATGAACATATAGATGAACAAGTTTCCTCTTGAAACACAAATTCAAGAAATGAAATTTTTGAAAAATAATTTTGAATGACAATCCTCATCAATATCTTGGTCTCCTGAACACCGTTGAATATCTTCATATATTTCAAGGGAATGAATGTGATATTCATCAATTGATTGCCGATTATTATTATCTTTAGTCAAAGAAGACATTGTTTGCTGGAAATTATCATGAATACAACTTTATTTTGTAAGATGCTTTATAACAAACTCTTCTCTTTCACTATTCTCTTCTTGAAATAAATATTCAAGAGATGTATGATTTGAAGGGAAATTTGAATTACTATTTTCATCCTTTTCCTCATCGACAATAAAGGGGAAAAATACTGAATGTTGAAGATCTTCTTGAATGTCACGGTTATCCTTACTACTTCCTCTTGATGAGAAAATAAATCAAACAAGGCTTCTTCAATCTCATAATCCATTAAATATTTATCATTAATGTCAATCCCCATATTTTGAATAAGATCATCAATGTTTCCACAAAGGTTTTCTACCAGCACTAGAGAAGGGTAGTTTTGTTTATAATTTTTACAAAATCTGCGTAGAAATATTTAAGAGAACATATACTAGCAGATGGAAACTTCTCATACCAAAACCTTGCTCTTTATTCTAAGGTTACCATAAATATATTCATTAAGAAGTCTACATGAATTTCAACCCCTAGCCTATGTATGTGTATATGAAACTTAATCAAATGTAAAGTAGCATCATTGCCTTCTTCATCCTTAAATTTTGGAAAATAAGTTTTCCAATCAACACAAGGCATATGATTTGGAAAACTAGGAATATAGGTGTGATTCATAGGAGCATCCCTTCTCAGCAACTGAATCCATCTTGAAAACAATAAATTCACCAAAAAGTTCTTCAAGCTACCTGTTTTTGAACAATGGATTCACCATAAAAACTCTGAAATTTTGGATTCTTCGACACTGAAGTCACCAGGTGAAAGATGCACAACCTTCTTGTGCCTGATCATCGTTCACCGTCAACAATCATAGCTAATATCTGTCATTCTTTCCTAGGAAATATTTAACCTTCGCTCGCCAGCAACAATGCCCAAAATGTTATCACTCCCTCTGTTTCCTAAGGTTGAGAAAGGATACTAAAGGAGGTAACCTCAAACCAATCTTTAGGTTTGAGTTGGTAGTACCTATTGCCACCGAGCTCCACTTCTGGGTATCGAGTACAGGTAAAAATTACAGAATTCCATCCCGAAGTTCAGTGGTTAGGTGGCTAATATCTACTTGCTTTAATAGAGCTTATATGAGTTAAATACTTATGGTTATTGTATTGTGACATTGGAATAGAATATGAAGTGTAAGAAACATATAGCGAAGCTATCCAGAGGTGAGGTGAAGGTGGGAAGAGAAGGAGAAGGGAAGATGATGGATATTGATCTCCTGTCAATGAGACTAGCTATCAACCTCCTGGTTATGTCCCCAACCATAGGATATGCTTCTTTCTCCATTGTTAGTTCTAGCCCTTCTCTTGGTACAATTACTTAAACAATGCCTTTCCCCGAATAGTGTGTGCCTTTACCCAAAAAATTCTGTAACAATTACTTTCCAAAAAGATAATTAGAAATGAGCTTGGCTCCTTGAGGAAATTACATGATCTATATTTATTTCTATTACCTCAACATTGGTAGTTTAAAATATGACTATCCTCTTCCATCTATTGACCAGGGGCCTGGTCATATATGTGAAACGAAGACGTGGTCATTATTCCATGGATTGTAGATCTGTGAGATCCATAGTGGATTAGGTACCGAACCAGAGAGGGCTCTCTCGGTATCAATTTCACAGTCAATGAAGTGACTGTAAAGGAAGAGATCTTAGGCTAGATATAAGCTCAGTAATTTTGATTAGGTTTTTGTTTTGAATTTACTGGATAGGAAGTGTCAATCTAGGAACTAGGTCAAGGTTTCAAGGCCAGGTCTCAAATGACCAACTGTAGAAACGAAAATGAGGCTAGGTAGGTATGCTTAGGAACATATTTAGTTTGTCATTGTGGTATAAAGTTTAAGAAAGGAAGAATCAGAATGAGCATATAACTATGAGTTCATTCATTAGAATAAATAGAATAGATACATGAAAATCTCATTAAAACATAACACAAAAACTATGAATTATGATTTAAAAACTCATGAAATCATCATATGAAAGAATACATGTGATTGCAAGGAAGCATAAACATTCAATTTTCTGGTAAAATTGAGAAGAAAAATGCTAATAAGCATACCAATGGAGTCCCAAAATTATAGCCGCAACTTGTTGTTGATATCACTGCAAAAAGATGTACATAAGCTCCACATTGTAATTATAAACTACCCAACCTCTACAATGACTTAAGTTGAAGTAAATATATAAAATAACGAATATTCTATCACTATGGGTCGAAACCTGATCCAAAACACTTCATTAATGCACCTAGTGAGTCATTACCTAGTTTTTAGGGAAGATAGAAACAATTCCCCCAATTTTAGCTAACAAGTAGGAGCCTTTATCTCTTTCATTAAATACAAGATACTTTAACAGGGAGGAAAATCAGTAGAGACATTAAATATGAAAACAACTCATGAGATAGTTGTAACCTCAATCCTTTTTACTTTTTGACTGTCACTTGTCTGGAAAAACCTTTAACATAGAAGCGTAGCATGAGGTTTGAGCTCTCTTTTAAGTGGGTTTTCTTCATCCATTTGCTGAAATGAAGGTATATTTTGAAAGCATGGGATGTATAATTATCCTTATAACCTTAAAGCATGAAAAAACACCTCTCCAAGGCTGCTAAATTTTCTTTTCCCAATATTTCTCCAGAAGCACAACGTGGGGTCTGAAACAGTGGCAAAAACATGTTTTTTGACCTATTTTTTGACTTTTTTCTCCAAAATGGTGAGCGGTCATGAAAAACAAAGTATATGTGTATGATTTAATTGTCAATATATATCCAACCATGTAGGTTTTACCTCATTTAGAGCCTCTGAGAAGAAGCGTAACGTGGCCACCCTACACTTCTGTGCATATAAAAGTGCCAAAATTTCCAAAATTTGACCAAAACTTGTCGAAATTTTTCTGCAAAAATATGGATCAAAGATAGATAAATATATATCTAACAATAAAACAATTTACAAAACTGAGAGAGGTTTACGTGAATTTCTATGTTATGAACAAAAACCTCCTCTTGTTTTCTAAAATAATTTCCCATTTGTTCAAAATCCATGTTTGAAGTTGGTCGCTAAAAAATTGCAAAAGCGCAATGTGCTCTAAACATAAGTGCAACGTGGTCTTTGAGAGGGAGTTTAGAGGCCTTCTAAGAGGATATTTTGGCTGAAAGTTGTATGGTTGGAAATATTTTGATGTCTGCTACACAGTGGAGTCATCAAGCACGGCAAAACCAAGCTGCAAACCCCTAAAATTTGACTTGAAGAAAACCTGTCCAAAAGTGCAACAAATGACCTGTAGCAACTCTATTTCGGGAATTTCTCTCAAATCATAAAACCTATGCATAAAATGAAGGATTTTTTTTTTCTTTGGTATATGAGTGACAAAAACCGCTTTAACTTTTTTCAAATTCATCTTTAGTACTTCAGAAAGTAAATTTTAAGTAGGATTATCCCTGTGTGCAATGTAAACCCTATCAAATGATCACAAAACTCTAAAAATGATGCCAATCATCTCTAATGATACCATCAAGTCCATCCATGCTATGGTGGTCTTGTCCCTCTTGAAATTTGTGGCAAAAATACTGGTCAACTTGGCATGGCAACCTACATCTTGAATTCTTTCACAAAACCCTAGGCAACCATTATCTTCAAAGGATTTCTTGGTGTAGGATGAAGCTTTGATCTCTTGCAAATTGGATGGCTCGAATATGGAAACATGACCTCCTTTGTTTTACTTCCTCTTCTCACTTTCCATGGTGTTTTTTTGTATGATAGAAACCCTAGCTTGATAGGAAGGAAGGAAAGGCTAAAACTTAGGAAAACAAGGGAAAATGGGGCAACAATTTTAGGGAGGGAAATGAAGGGGATAGGAGTTAGGGAAAAATCCTAAAAAATATAAGGGAGATAGGGTAGTTTTTTAGGAACATAGTACAAGTGGAATTCCTTGAAATGGATAAGGGAGAGAGTGGAAAAGGGACAAAACACAATGTTAAACTAGAATCTCTACAAAAACGCAGTGTGGGCTACGGTTTGTAGGGAAAGTGAGGGAAATGAAGGGAAGGAGTATGGGAGATGTTTAGGGGAGGTAAGTGAGGTATGGGAGAGGGTAATATAATAGGAAACCTATATTTTTTACCACTGTAATGAATAAAAAAATCATGGAGACCAAAAGTGCGGCGTAACCCTAGGAGAGGAATTTTCACTAAATTTTCTGAGAAGAATAATGCCAAAGAAAGACAAAAAAGGTGTACTTGAAAAATAGATGCTTGAACTTTCGAAATTATAAAAATAATCTCTGTGATGCTTGCTTGACCTCCAAAACCAAAAGCGCCGCTCAAGAGCCAGAAACACAACGTAGCAGGAAAAAACGCAAAGTGAGAGGTAAGCAAGTGGTTTTGAAGATGAATTTTGATGCCTTGGTGATCTGAAAATGGAAGTACTTGAAAATGTGTGCAAGGTATCCATTTCCATTAAATTAAATGTGTGCAAAATTCTCCATGTCTTGTTCATTAAACAACGACGTAGATCTAATCCAAAGATTGACTGTAGGGGAATTTTCTGGATATGTCACTTTTAATAAAGGATGAGATCCAGAAGCTACCTAGCCCTTTACAAACTCTGTCTTTAGAACTTGTAGAAGTTAACACTCATGATCTCCATCAATTATATGTGCAATCTACTATTCATGTCTTGAAAGTGAAACAAAGTGTTTTTGGTAACTATATAAGAGTTCATGTGTGAAGGCAAGTTAATTTAATTTGTTGTTCAACATATTAAATCAGAAATTTTCAGTAAGATAACTCTAGCATAACATGACACAGATGTTTGGTGAGCAGTTCACCCCTCCTGGGCTACATCTGCTGGATCAAGCCTCCCAAAATGAGCTTGTCCTCTTGTATTAAAATTCTTTCAAATGATAATACAAGTTTAAGAGTGTCTCAATAGACAAATCTGAATGCAAATATTGATTCATAAGAAATGAAAAAGCTAAGAATGCCTTTCCAAATTCACTTAACAGTGAAGAATTACCATAAACAATGATTTCTTCAATAAGGCCCCAACGGCTCTTTGAACTACTCTGAAGATTTTCGGCATATAGAAGTCCTCAAACATATCTGAAAACTCTTCCAATAGGTTCATAAGGTAGGAATTAGCTAAAAATTATCTTTGGTTCACCTCAAATAGAAAGGTACAACTCAAAACAGCTCAAACCCCAAAATGGCCCTAGTGGCCCTGAAAACTCTCCTGAAGGTTTTCGGCCTCTAAATTTTTTTAAACAGTTCTAAAACCTCTTCCATTGGTTTCAAAAGGTGGAAAATAGCTGAGAATGGTCTTTGGTTCACCTTAAACAGAAAGGTACAACCCAATACAACTCTATTACCAAAATGGCCCTAATGGCTCAAAAAGTTTCCTTGAAGCTAAAATGGCTATATAACACCTCTAATACCTCTGGAATGCTGAAAATAGTCAAAAATGACTTTTGGTTCACCTCAAATGGTTAACCATAGCTCAGCACAGCTCCAACTCCCTCTTGGCCCTGATGGCTCTCATTGCTTCCCTGAAGCAAAAGGGACTGAAGATCAACTCCAATGGCTCTGAAACCTATTCCAATGGATTCAGAATGCTCTAAATACCTAAAATCAAAAATAATTTTGTTCCAAAAGGTTCAGACTATCAAACGTTATGACCAAATCCATTTTTTTTCCAATCTCGCCTAAAACAACTCCACCAAATGTGGAGCAACTGGAGTTAGCCCCAGTTAAATTCAGAAAATCCGCCAAATATGGCACACCACTCCAAAATAGGCAGTCAGTTAACAGTTAGCATTAAATTTTTTAAGGTGGTCACATGTCTTCAACGCGGTTTAACTGCCGGCCTTTTAGTTAACAAACCACCGCATAACACAAACTTTGAAGTTTAATTGACCATGGAATATAATGTTAAAATGGTGCTAGCACATTAGACGGTTAATCTAACCATTACTGCCGGTTGGCAGACCCCCAGGTCACGAACTGTGGTCGTATGGCGTTTGTTTAATAGGGGGCTAGCCCACTTTCCGCTGACCAACAAATATTAAAACGTTAAATATATACCATGCCCCATACATAATAAGAACCATGTTATAGCCCGTGTGGTTGGGTCAGAGTGCTTGCTGGAGTGAGGTTGCGGGTTCAGACCCGTGCACTGCCAAAAAATTTTAATACACCACCATTTCAAAATTTCGAAAAGTCAAACCAATAATCCAATCGCCGCGTGCCACTTGTCGCAATACGATTGGCCCAGTTGGAATATTTTGAGGAATATTCCATGGAATATTTCAAGAATATTGCTTGGAATATTCCTTTTTTAATTTTCAAAATTTGGAAGTCAAACCTGGTCAAACTAAATTTTTGCAGTTTACTGAAAACTTCAAACCTACATAACTTTCACATACAGTGTCGGATTTGAGTGTCGTTCACGGCACCAAGATCGTATCACCGAGGCCTATTCGATCATTCAGGTTGCAAGTGATTTTGAACACTTTCAATTTTGAGCTTTTTCCATGGCTTGGACTTGAGCTCCTGATCACACCTCCCAAATGAGAAGCTTTTGGACCCCAAAAGCTCACTAAAATTCTGAAACTGAACTATACTACAGAAAATGAGAGAATAACAACATCCTTTTCTCTTCAAATTCCAAAATTTTTCCTGAATTTCCAACTGTTCACATGGCAAATTTTGTTGAATGAACCAAGTACTTGTGCCGAATCCCGACCAAGTTTTCTCGCCATACCAATCTGCCATACTAAAACTAGAAATGACCCATGCTTAACTTTGTGCCCTCTTTTCTTGCATGCCTTTCCATCTTATGGAATCTTGCACTTCTTTGCACTGACACTTCGTTCTCTGCACCAATAGACACCAAAGGCACCTTGTGCAACATATGACATCAACAACAAGTTGACAATGAAATGCGCTATACAATTGACACACAAAATCTGTAACAAGTGTGCACACAATCGACACAAGTCGAAAATCATGTATGACACAATCGACACAAGTCAATAAACATGTGTGACACAATCGACACAAGTCGATAAATAGGTGTGACGCAATCGACACAAGTTGATAATCATGTGTAACACAATCGACACAAGTTGACTAACAACAAGATACATCTTGACAAACACATGTGTATGTATCATGTACAATGAACTATATACAGTTCGCTAATTACACATACAACCTCTATGTACAGGTGCAACTTCAACTCTTCTTTTCAAATACCAAACAAGTAAATCATCCCAAATACATGTGGGTGACTAAGAGCTAAAACTAAAAGACATTGCTGCAAAATAAGTGAGTATCATACTCATATTTTACACCTCCATGGCGAAACTTTGCAACAACAAAGAAATTCCTTCAACTAAAATTGCTTTTACATGCAATATTTCATCAACTTTTCAACTGAAATACATGCATACAAATATGAAATTTGCATGTACAAAATGAGTATGACTTACTGCATTAAGAAGTTAATCCACTTCCTACCAAGCCAACTCCATGGCATCTTTTGCAGTTGCAATACACCTTCATGTGAATCTTCCATTTCCACATCGATAATGGACTCCATAGATCCACTTGCGCCAAACTTGTTGTCCTCTAGCTGCATTGCTTTGAACAATTTGTTGGATGCAAAGTCCAACAATGAGAGACATCATGTCCCTTCCTTTGAAAAAATGTGCAACTCTTAAGCACTTTCTGAGAAAGTTCTCTTTGCCTCTTCTGCTTCCTGTGTGCTTTCTTTTTCAACCAGCACCTTGAAGCAACATGGTTAAATCCACCACAAAATGTGCAACAAAACTTTCTTTCATTTGAACAAGAAAAATTATCATTCTTTGCTGAAACATAATCAAATTGATCATGTGAATAATTATACCTCTTTTGTTGCATGGAATGTCCATCCTTTTTGTCTTCAAAAGACGATGAACTAGTAGAGGAGACAACTTGCCTTTTCAATCTTTCATCACTGTTCTTGTCTTGAAAACTGTTTACATTTGCATGCTCGCCATAAGCGACATGTTTACCCTCTACTTGTTGCAATGATGTCTTAAAACAATGGAAATCATCCTTAAAACAACTTTGACATATATGCATAGAAGAAGTTGGAATAAATGTTCTCTTTAAATTTGCATCACATGCATTTAAGGATTTGGAGTCTTCGCCATTAAACTGCACATAACCAAGACCAACATTCTTGGGTCGCTCCACAACTGAAATAGGGTCAACCATGCCTTGTGCATGCTTGCCCAAACCTTTTCCTTCATGATAGCCCATCTTAAACATTATTTTGGACCTGATACCCTTGTATGTTTTTCAAAAGAACCAACACACTTTTCAATAAAGGAAATTGAAGACAAGTTGGAATGGTTTACCTCTTCCTCATGCTTGTTCTTGGACAAAGATTCTTGAGCTTGAAGATAATGCAAATGATTTGGATGTTCAAAATCATCTACATTCCACAGATTTATTGTACCCAAAAGTTCACAATTATTATTTGAATGCACAACCAGAAATCATATATGGTCTTTGCATTATTTCTGACACGCCTTCGCTTACAACATCACCTATTAATTTAGAAAAATATGAAAGGAGTCCATTCCTGGGTTTCAGTCTTATGGAAAGGACCATACAAAATTTCAGCCTCTCGGGGATAGCATGCTTATCTATTGGAAGAAATGAATGGAGAAGATTGCATAGGAGGACCAGTCAATGGTAGGCTTCTCAAGCACTACCTTTTTCTGAGTAGTTTTATGAAAGTTTCCTAATTCCATTGTACATATCAGTTTAATTTTTCTGCAAAAGTGTTTTTTTCCAAGGAAAAATTCGTAATTTTGTTAGTGAAAACAAAATTACATGTTACATGTGTTGGTAATTTCAATCAAGACAAACTATGAGGTTGCAAGTAAGAAAAAACAATATTACATGGGAAGAATTTTTTTAAAGTTTTTCTTCCCTTCTTCTTTTCGACCTTCTGCCAAGCACCTTGTGTTGGCGTAGCTGAGATGAGGGCGAGCTGATTCTCTTCAGTGATTGGTCCAATGTCCTGATCTAAATTCTGAAGTATCTGAGGTGTGTTGTCTTTTATTCCCACCTATGTCCTGTGCCCCATGGTCCTTTTCCAGCTGAGTGCTGGTGGTGATGTCGAAAGGGTCTTGCATCTCTTGTTATTTTGTCTCTGGTTTTGTTCTTGTCTGATCATCTGCCTTTGGGATGTGGACGTCATCTTCTTCCTTTGTCTCCTGTTCTGGTTCGCTTGAGGGAAATTGCCAACCTTTTGGAGTTTTCCCTGTTCTCTTATTTTTTTTGTTATCTCTTTTTTCTTCCAGGCATGTGTTTTGCAGGTGACCAGTGTTTCTACAAATTCAGCATCTGAATGCAGTGTTCTCAAAGCCAATATGTTATGTCCATTTCTGCTATTTGTGATTCAGTTGAATACATTTTGGTAGCCCTTTACTGAGGTCCACTTCCACACAGATTCATGCAAAAGTGTAGACACGCTCCTCCAAACGTAGTGTGTTTGTTTTTATGTATCTCCCAATGATGTTTCCTATGCCAAAAAAAACTGCTTCATTCCAAAAATGAAGAGGAAGGCTGTAAAGCCAGACCCAGACTAGCACTCTGGTCATCTCCATGGTGTTTGCATCAAAATTTAGGAACCAAGGAGTGATGAAAAGCCTAGTGGATCCCCAAAACCACGGTCCCTCCCTCATGATGATATCTCTGGCCTCTGAGGTTGTAAAATTGACAATGAAAAGCCCCTTAGAAGAGAGGTGGATTTCACAATCCATAGTCCAATTGGTGAATATCCAATGAAAGAGCTCCATTGGTTTGGGCCAGAAGCTGTTAAATCTGCAGATTATCGCTTGTGATTCAAAAGAAGTTCAATGTTCATATATCTCTGGGATTTCTATGTTCAGTTCTGGAACGGAGTTTAGTTGCTCCACCATATATGGTTTGGGTGCATTTTCAGCTACTATAGATGGAATAACAACTTTTTTTTTCCCTTGCAATATATTCCTGTATGATGGGCCTTTCTGGTGATTAGGTTTTTGAGCTTTTTGAGTGCTGGCTCCCTGAGAAAAACCTTGAGTTCTGTGTTGTTCAGCAGTACCACCCCTCAGTCTCACATTGAGAAAGATAATGGAGCCGGAACAGATGGAGTAATCTTTAATTATGCAGAATTCTTGCAGAGATCTCCCACAATGTATTAAAGATTGAAGGTGGGTGGGATAGCCTGCAACTTGACTAATATTTTGTTTTAGGTTTGAAATCCCCTCATTTTCCTGAGCCCATATTATAATGTTGTTCCCCACAGGGGGTCTAATGAAAATATGAAAACGGGCAGGGCTTACCTCATTGCCAATATTGTCTGTGTGATTTTCCATTTGATTCGGCGCAGGTAGCAGAGTCATGGTCCGCAGATATCCAGAAATGTTGTCGGAACCATAGGGAAATGAGAAAGTCAGAGATCAGAAAGCATGTTGTATGCACTGCAATGCGCTACCAAACCCCAGTGGGTAACTGAAAGCTCTGACCCACCAAAAAACCGCGGTCCCCTGCAGCGGCCAAAACTCCTGCAATGTGAAGCAAAATATCTGAAGCATACCTCCGCATCTGAGAAATGGCTTACTACCGGAAGTGCGGTACCCCAGAAATAGATCCAAGTGAGAGCATGCGATCGAGTCCAGCCGCGGAGTGTGTCCGAGGAAGGCACAGAGGATACGGGATGCGGCCAAAGTGGCTGCTGCGGCTTCTGCAATCCCATCCAGAGGTAATGGAACATGGATGGGACGATCCCCAAACTACAATCCACTTGTAAAATTTTCAAGCGAGGGCACCGACGAGTGTTCATGGGGGCCTACATTTGAAACCCTAGCCACTATAGTATTTTTTCCATAGAGCTCTTGTTCATCTGCCTAACTAGTTCTTCTGCAAAAGTGTTAAGTGAAGAATCATCGAAGCTTGGAGCCCAAAGTGAAGGCCATAAAGTTCCATTGATTTTCTGCTATTTTCAAAGTTCAGTAAGAGTCAATTCAGTCTATTTTTGAGTCAGGTTTCATTATTTATTCTCATATTTTGATTTTGACTCCATGCCCAATGGTTAGGCTACTTGGTTCTTGACACCTCCAAGGAGCTGCCATACCTAGCTGGGGCCAATTTTAGTGTCAGTATATACATCCTATCACCACTGATTAAATGGGCTCTTATCATGTCTTGTTAGGGTCTCATAGTCAATTTTTTGTCATTTCATTAGTTTTTCAAATAAAAATTTGGTCATTGAGTATTAGGTCTAGGACTATGTCCACTCCTTCCAAAATTTTCACATATTGGGCCTTGTCATCACTCAGTTGAGTGTATCATCATTAAAATATCATCATCATCATTGCAGTCATCACCATCATGATTTTATTCAAATCAGTGTCTCCATTAATTAATTAGGGTTTCAAGGTCACCAAATCCATCATTTCATGCATAAAATCCGGCAATTGGAGGAGTGGTAATAGGAAAGTTTGTTCAATAAAGTTTAATTTCAAAATGTAATATATTATTTCTAATATGTAATAAGTTTTTCATGTTCCTAAAGCTACAATTGGAGGTTCCAAAAATCTACAATGTTTCAAATGTTACGAAGTTCCAAAGCTACAATGTTCAAAAATGCAAGTTATGCTTGAAAATGACATGTGGGGCCCATCCTAACTCAAAAGAAGTCACTTCAGTTTATGAAAAGGCCAAAAATACAAAAGGGAAACTCATTTGCACTCTTATAATCTCCTACTATCGAGATCTCCTCTCGTATTGGCAAGAAAAGTCAGGTTGTTACCTCTCACTGGCAAAAACTTGAGCTCGTTGCGCATAGAGACACTACGGTGCACACACGAGAAGCGCGCTGCACACAAAGACACTACGTTGCACATAGGAAGCTTACGCTGTGCATCTGGATTTTTTTAGCAATCATATTGGTATTTGAAGGCTTTACTTCAGCCATTACAACCTCCATCCAGTTCCAAAAGTAATTCAAAGCCTTCCATCTCCTCCTTTTCAATGTTTATCAAGAGAATTTAATTAAAAACCTTTTCTCCTATGGTTTTCTTAGACTTCATGGTTTTCGTTTCCAAATTCCAAATTGCTACAAAAAACCCTAGTTTTCTTTCCCCTACACCTCTATTTACAGTTGATAGACCAATTTCATACACTACACAACTTCATCCCTTCATTTCTATCATTTTCCTTATAAACCCTAGTCTACCCTATGTCCTTCTAGGGTAGGACTGCGTTTTTCTCTTTACCACCCCCTCCCCTCACTCATTTTCCAAATTTTCATTTTCCCCTACTTGCTAACATCAATCCTTACCCTCCTAAATTTTCTCAAAAATTCAGGAAACTCCCAAACCCATCTTATCACCTCATTCACTCATAGCTGCAAATTTCATTATTTTTCTTGCTTTCCACCTAGGGTTTCAAAGTATGGAAGTTAACTCATCACCATCAGAGAAAAGTAAATATAACGAAGGGGGAAAAATACTGAGGTTTGAGACCTCCAATTGCAATGAAATCACTTCCTCTCCATTTATAAAAAAGTGCTTTGAAGATGTCAATTGTTTAGGGTTTTGTCAAAGGGTGTAGGAAGTAGGTTATCATGAGCAGCTCACAACTATTTTTTCCATCACTTTGAAAGCAAAAAATGCTACTATTGCAGGGATTGATTTCATATTTTCAGTAGATGCCATATCTCATGCTACAGGAATACCAAATCATGGTGAGAATTGGTTCAAAGGCATGAACCTAGATCTTGAAGAATACAAGCCCTACTTGAAATCACAGTACAAAGGAACTCATTCACATGTTTTCCCATTTAGATATTTACCGGAGATATGTGCACCATTAATGAAGGTGGTCATGAAGTTATTTACATGCGAGGGCAGATTTTCAAGGATGTATCAATACCACATACGATTACACATGCACTTCACATCTGCTAAATCTCTCAATTTGTGAAATTTCTTGTATAGGAGCATGATTAAAATGTCTGAAAAGGTGGAAGTGAAAGGCAGAGAGAATTATCCTAGCCTTTTTCATCATATCTTGGTAAAGGTTATAATTTTCCATCAGTTAGCAAAAAATAATATGACATGGGATTCCTTCATTGAGGTAGCTTTGCAAATGCCCATAATTACTACACCAAGCCAACAAAAAACCATGTCAACTACCATGCAAGAGATGGGTTCATCAAACATGATGGAAATTTAGTCACCCAAAGAATTAGTGACAAGTAAACCTAGGTCTGAGATCACTCAGACATATCAGAGAGGCAGAAGGCTTGTTTTTTCTCCTCAAATTGAGGAAGGGGCCAAGCTTACATTAGTAGAGCAGGGAACACCATTATAACATGAGACATCCATGCATGAGGAAAATCATGATTTTGACCTAGTAGACTTGGAGGCTAGTGATGAGCATGAAAACCTAGAGAGGATTAAAACCTAGATGAAAACCATGCATGAAAACTTGGCAAGGGAAAATTTAATCATTTCCTTCCTAGAGCAAGAAAACCATCAGCTGAAGGCAAAACAATTATCTTTGGAGAAAATTCAGTTTGAGGCAAGCATGCATGATGTGAAAGGAAAAGTAGTGGTTGACACAAAAGGTTTTGATGAGCATGATGAACATGAAGAACAGGTAATAAGGAAGAGGCCAAGGACCATAGATCTCAAAAGAGCACTGTATAAAGAAAGAGAGAAAAATCCTACAAATGAAGAGCTGAGTTTTGAAGAAAGGATAGCCAATGAAATCGAAGAAAACAAGGAGTTTCGGATTGAGAAAGTCAACATCCACTTGGAGAAGCTCCTTGACAAGGCCAACATGGATAACAAGATGCATAAGAACATAGCTGACCATTACTATGCAAGAAATCAAATTTGTAATCTCAAAGTCAAACAATTACAGGCCAAACTAAAGGAAACCCTAATCAGTCAAAAGGAGAAGGGTAAGTTGGAACTACTTGTTGATGAATCCATGATAGCATAAAACAGCTTATTTTTCATATTTGGACCAAATTTGAGAAAATCCGGATCAATTTTTGCATTTTGGTGAAATTTAGTGCATTTTTGGGAAATTCAACAATTTTGACTAGGTCTAGAAGTGTAGCGAGCTCACACCGCACTTTTTCTGTAGGCCTCCAAATGGAAAAAATTATACATTTTTGGAAATATGGTGGCATCCTCTCAAAACCCATTTTCTTAATGTTCTGGTCTAGGGCAAAAATTTTGAGAAAAATCCAAAAAGTGGTCAAAAATCACCATTCTGCCTCTCTTTTTCACTTTCGTTGCGCACCTGGAGACACCTTTTGAGAATGGCCATATCTCAGCTTAGATAGGGTCATTTTGAATTATTAAATACTATAAAGACATCTGAACTCTCCCATATTTCTAGAATAGGTCTCATATTTGGATTTGGACTTCAGAAAGGCACCCAAAAATGGCCTCCAAGAGCTCGCCGTGCATCTGCAAATTACTAATAATTTTCATGAAATTTCATGGTGTAAATTTTGGAAATTTTCAGTTTGAATTTGGAAAAATTCAAGAGGTTAAAGAAAATGAATGCAAGGGGTAAAATTAAATGTAAATGGGTAAAAATAGGGTTTTTTAGGTGTCTTATCCTCCATTTAATGCTTTGAGTAAATGTCTCATAATGGTTAGAAAAATGAGGAAATTGTTGAGTAACCTCCCTTGTATGTAGTAGACATTGGATAGGTGCATGTATTTGGATTTTCTTGCTCGAAATTCGACCTCCAAGGGAGGATTTCGACCACAGTGGCTATATGAGGCACTTTTTAATCATATTCAAAGGTTGGATGCTGCGGAATTGAGCCTTGTGAATACTAGTGTACTTGTGAATTTGGCAAGGAGTAGACAAAATTTGTAGCTATTGTAATGGGATTCATGTGGTATGTGCTTTAGCAGTTTTTTTCCTTATGTGATCATATGTTTGAATTTATTTTACTTCCATTTCCATTTACTTGCTTCATGTGTTTGTTTTCTAAGATGATAATCAAAATTCATTAATATAATGCTCTGTTTTGGAGAAGCTTTCACATTTTTGTTCATATTCTTCTGATATAAACGAATTCATGAGATTCATGCTCATTTTGAAACCTTATAAATCTAACATATACACAAAGATACCTCAAATTTCTAAATTAGGTGCCTACCTTTCCCCATTACATCTCTGCAAATATGATTTTCAGAGCCCTGACCTAGTCCTCCTAGACCTAAACCACCATCCAGTACAAAACCATAAAATCAACCAAAACATGATCTAAACATACCTAGCCTAATATATTTTATGTCACAGTCAATTCTTGGCTATGATCTCATTAAGAGAGCCCTCTCATCCTAGTAGGGATAGCTACTAGGTCAAAGTGGTTTGTGGTTACCTTTGTTGGTCTCCTTTTCAACCTTCAAAGAACTGGTGGAGTGCTAATATGATAAAATCATCATGTATAAACATATCAAATATGGTTAGCTCAAAACACAACCATTATAGGTCAAATCATGAATCACATGCATTAATCATAAATCTTAATCATAAATTAAATGTAACCATCATAAGTCAGAATTATAGATCACATGCATAATGGAACTGAAATAAAATATCAATTCTTATCCTTCATTGTTCCTTACTTCTGCCTTTGTTCTTATGTACATAGAACATATCAGTTTCTGCACTCGAAAAACAACAATGAATTCTCTTCAACTACATACAAATACACATAGTGTACAACATGTACATCCACATAAGGCGTACAACGCCATAAAATATATACACCCACACCAACATATGACACATACATCTACACCCAGTGTACAATAAAACATAATACATATGCCTACACCGGCATACAACACATACACCTACACTCGGTGTATAATAAAACACAATACATACACCTAAACTGATAGACAACACATACACCTACACTCAGTGTACAATACAACACAACACATATGCCTACATCCAGTGTACAACACAGCACGATACATATACATATACATAGTACCACCCAACGAATACACATGTCATAATACCACGACTACACCATGCACATACATAGTTCTACATGCCCTTAACACAACATGTACGACATGCACACGATACCACATGTATATTAGTACTATATTCACACCACGTACATAGTACCACCTGTAAACAACACTACCTACACAACATGTGCACAGCATCACATGTACATGACACCACCTTCATAATGTGTACACAAAGCCAAATGTACACCGCACCACTTGTACAATGTGTACACGATACGACATGTACACATACACCTACACCCTGTGTACAATACAACACTACACATACACTTACATCCGATGTACAACACAACATGATACATATAAATATACAGAGTACCACCCAATGAATACACATGTCACGATACCATGAATACGCCATGCACATACATAATAGCACATGCCCTCAACACATCATGTACAACATGCACACGATACCACATGTATACTAATACCATATACACAACAAGTACACAGTACCACCTGTACACAACACTACTTGCACAATGTGTGCACAACATTACATGTACATGAAACCACTCGCACAATGTGTACATAACACCAAATTTACACCACACCACCTATACAATGTGTACACAATACCACATGTACACAACACCACATGCACAACATGTACACGACACCACATGTACACAACGCTACATGCACAACATGTACACAACACCACCTTCACATGACACCACATGTACAACATGTACATGACACCATATGCACACAACACCACATGTACAATCATGCACAAAACACCATATGTTCATAGCACCATATGTAAAACACACACACAACACCATATGTACGTAACATTACATATAAAATATGTACATAGCACCATACATACGGAACACCAGATATCGAAAATTCACACAACACCATATGTACACAACACCGCATGCACACAGTACAATTTGTACACAATACTACATATGTTACATGTACACATCACCACAGGTACAATCACTAAATAGACAACATGCACAACAATAACACTGCACATCTAAAACCACATTGTCCCTACCAAGCAACCTTGCTTCCAGTGTCTCTTCGCCATGCATGCTTATCACATCATGCCACCGATCACGTTGGGTTCATTCCACTGATGTATCTCTCAATATTACCTTTCGAACACGTAGGCATAGTATAAACACATAATATCAACTCATGTCCACATGATTTTGACCTCATAAATTTGTCAAGGCTACTCTTCCCACTTGATTCCTCATAAGCCAAGAACCTCTTCATGCCATTCACCTGCATAAGCAATCATTCCTCCACAAGAATGATCCTTGAAAACCCTATTAGATAGTGACATAGATACATACCTACGTACATATATATAGTCATTAGCATAAATCATTCATGATCTTGTCAGAAAACAACATACATACACACATATACATACAAACATTAGCATTAAACAACCATGATCCATGGAGACCCCATCATACACAACATACTTACATACGTACATGTATACATAAATAAACATCAACATGATCATGATCACAACACAATTACTAGATATCATAAGGTCTAGGTTAAGAGAACTTCCTTTATTCGTGCACAACATGCACAACGTTGAGAAAAATAGTTCCCAACATAGCCAAGGCATATAACACCTCATATCCACTTTCTTTACCTTTTATGTTTCCCTTCTCATGTTTGTACTGACACCATCCATTTACCACAATGGACTCAACTAGTCCAACTAGATGTCATATTCTTACCTTCTGTTGCCATTTACTCATGCATCTAGATTCATTCGAATCTTACATTACCTGTTGGGTACCACAAAGCTATCCCCGAGCTTCATTAAATTTCCTCTTTCCCAAGCCAATTCACAAGACTCTCAAAACATAAAAGGAAAGAATAAGAACCAACAATAAGAAGACCATGAGAAACCAAAATCAATATGACATTGCAACAAAGTTGCATGTCCATGCAATAGACACAATCAAGACTGAAAATCAGGCACAATAAATCACAAGATACCAAAAGCACAAGAATAACAACATACACCATGACTCAATCCCCCATGGGTTCCCAAAGCTTCTAAGGGAAAACTCAACCCGAGCCTTTTCAAATATTTCATGGCAGTCTATTTTTCCATGCAATCCCCTGCATCATACTGCCATAAACACATAACTGTCAGTGCATAAATAAACATAACAACAAGCTAGTTACCCTACCGTGTTGTGTTAATCACGCTGACTTGTAACTAAATACAAACATGTCAGCCATATGTATGAACATCGATACAACGTATATATCATTTCGTAATCAAAATTTACCAAGACTAACAACCATGTCATAATCAACAATCAACTCACATTTGTGTGTCGTAATACATAATGATACAACTATCACCTACTTACACGCAAGTATATACCGACTATCTCAGCACATATGTGTTAGCACAACCATCTTAAAACAATATCATTCCTTCATGCAATATTACAAACACATATACTCATATCATGAAATTAATAAAACATTCAAACAACTTGCAAACATACCATGTTAAATAAATCAACTAGATGAAGTAATAGACACCAAATCACTCAAACACCAAATATATGACATAATCAAGCATTCAAGCACCAAGTATATGACATAAGCGAACTCATACCTTAATGTATATTAGGGGAGGCTATCTTATCTGCACAATCAATCTATATTAGCATGATATAACTTCACAACATATCAAATCAAACATAAATAAGGTCATTATATTCATGACAATAACTCTCTAACGTGTTCACATCATAAGCTCATAAACAATTGTCATTCATGCATAACAATCACATATGTCTGATCAGTCTAGAGTACTGCAACACAATGTCACAATAAGTCGACTCATACCTGAACTTCATAACCCTAACCATATGCATAGGTCAATCCAATTTAGCTTGATACATATATCATCAAGATATTAATGCTACACGTCTAATCATCAAGTTACTAGCATATAACAACAACAAGTTATATATCATGCTCATAAAAAAAATGTAACTTAATCATCAAGCTAACTATCATACAACATATAACATAATCATCAATTATCTAACATAAAATATAAATAGCAATGCATACAACCACAGGTTACTTTCATTCATGACTATCCGACAAATGTGCATATGAATACACTAATCAACTAGAATCTATCATGTATGTAACCATGATATCAATAAAATGAAAGGCATACAAATAACCATAGTGCATATAACAATCCATAGCCTAAATACATGCATGCCCAACATCCAAAACTGCATGAAAACATGCTCTTTCCTCGAGGTCCAATGTTGCAACTTCACTTTGATGGTCTGCATCTCCTACTTTACCTCAACCAACTCATTAGCATCATAACATATCAATAACATCATGATGAACTGAAATGCCTACAATGACCTCATGGAAAACAACCATGACAATTCATGCATAAAAACATATAGAAACTGACATGCATAATGATTTCATAACCGACATGCCCTCATGACAATCACATCCAATAACAACACCATCAACTTCAACATGAAATCACAACGAAAATAAGGACTGTAACCATGCGTACATAACAAGTACATAGACCACAAGAATAAGGAACACATATGCAACTGACATGTATGCACGACAAACACATAGAAATGCATACCAATCATACACTCATGATGACACACTTCACAACAATAACATCCTCTTTCACATCGAGACATCACTACAACCATGACTGAAACCATGCATATGCAACAAGCATATAAACCACAAGGATGATTAACACACGTGCAACCGACATGTATGCATGATCAACACACACCACCCATCCAGTCCAAGGGGTGAACCATGCTTTGATACCACTCTGTAACACCCTCCTCCCATATCTACCCAAGTAATCGGCCAATCAAAGTAAACATGTGATGAGAGGATACTATGATCATATTCAACCTTCTAGGTGACCTTAAGGAAGTGGAATTGATGGAAACACATTATACAGACATTCCACCTCAACAACAAGACTCCCAAGAACCATCCCAATCACTCAAGTAGCTAGTCACTGGGTCCCACTGATTTTTTAACCCACTTAACCCCCAGACACTCCCACCGTATAGTCATGGGTGTGTCTAGGAGGCTCTAGAAACTCCCATGACATAGGCATGCATGCGTCCAGGGAACTAATTTCCCAAGCTTTTTCATGCGTTTGCAGGATTTAAGGAAACATTTTCAGGCCTAGATCCCAGGCCACTACCCAAAACTCAATGACAATATTAGACATGAAATATAATAGTGAAACAATGGTGCAAAAGAAGATACTGGAATAAGGACTTGAATGGATCCCTACTATCCATGAAATAAATTTCGTCAAACATGTCACAAATATGTAATATACAAGTTTAAATAACATATATGAACATAGGGGGCTCATACTTATTTGAGAATCACTAAGAAGTAGTGTTCCCTTACATCATTAGTTTCAATATCATCTATTAGGTAATAGATACATTTTTTGTTCATTTACAAATAAAAACATGAGGAGAGCCATACATCATCACTGTCAGAATACATGCTCATAACCAACAAAATAAAAATAAAAATATCAGGAATACATCAGCTATAGGATCTACATATAAAACAATACATTTACACATCAAATGACAAGGGAACAAAATTCTCATTAATGAATGTAAAAACCAACTGGAGATGGGACTACCATGTTCCACCCAACCATACATTGGATGAGCCAAATATCTCTTCAGCTAATCACCCCCGTGCCATATTCCAATCATCAATGTGGGACTCATAACCAACCAAAAAGAACCAAACAAGCATGAATGTTGCTTGTGTTCTCCACCTACACCGTGAGGAATTTTACTACCTCCTAGTCTCTCAGGATTTACCATAATCTATAGTCCGATCTAGGGATCACTAGGTCCTACATATATACCCAATCTCCATGATTTACCATACATCCCATCCTTAGACTACTAGGTCCAATGGAAAGTAATCCACCTCTTTTCTTTACCATATATCCCACCATTCACTGACATGGATTCCTAGTCCCACCGAGGCACACAATCCTGACTTTACCACAACCCACAGTCCAGTTCAGGGGTCACTAGGCCAGTGGCTTTATCATGATCAAAAATATAGTTCAAGGATCACTAGGCCATGTGTTTGTCATTTTAGAGATCCACCTCACTTAGTTTTGAATCCATCCGACAATCCAGCTCAACCAAAGCATGAGAACCCATGTCATCAAGGCTATTTGGAAATGGCAAGGCTAGGATGAAAACACTATCACACCTGGAAAAACCCATGCCATGACACAAAAGAACCACATGCAATACCATGTATGCCCAATCTAGCAAGGAAATCACACATGCAAAGAAATAACTGCAAAGAATCATATTTTAGATGCTTTATCCTACTCTTCCTTCCTTGCTTCTTCCTTCCTCTTTCCTTATTTTCCTTTCTTGATCCAATGCCAAAGTAATCCAAGAAAACTCTAAGTGTGTTAATCAAGGTTGTCATTGATGTCAATATGGAATTTACCAAGATGTCAATATTTTTTAGATTCCTAATACCAGATGATGATGTCATGACTCTTTTTTGACAAGGATGCCATTAATGAAGAGGTCAACCCATGAAGATGTCAAACCACTAATGAAGAAGTCCTAAGAAGTCCTTGAACTAGCTATAATGTTGCATGTGACTTGATTATCTAGACCTTAACCCTTGATGACATATGGAGTCATACACTAAATGAATGAAAAAATTTATGATGGCACTTGATGAAGGTTGAAAGACTAGATGATAATGTGGAAGATACCATTTTATGGTTGGAAGACTATTTTGAAGTTCTCCTAATGATGTTGCACTCTGACATATTACTGCACTATTATTGAATATATAATCTATACCTTCATGATGATACTGGATACTATCATGATGACATGGATGTCCTACATGATGACACTATAATCCTATGATTGATAAGCCAAACAAAGGAGAATTAAAGCAGTGGAAAAGGCATGCTATCCTATTCACCTCCTGCACACAAAAATTAAGGACAATCACAACGAAAATTTTTTTTTACCACCTTGGAGGCATCCTATCAACATGGGTCCTATACCATCTTGTAGAGTATATTTTTCCCATTCTAATGAGCCTTTACTTGCCCCGAAACTCCCAATGTTTGAGGAGATATGGAATTTTTAAGTCTAGAAAAATTAACCTTAGCAGTGAGCCAACCTATCCTTGCCTTCATATTGGCCTACCTTCAGAAAGACTTGTCCTTTCAGTTCAACGTCGAACTCATATAAAAAGGAGATTTGAACCATTCATTTGACAAGGTGAATATTGCAGATTAAAGGTTCAGAAACAGAGAAGAAGAAAGAAGTTGAGAAAACAAGGAAAATAATTGTTGGGCTAATTATATTTTTGAATTATTTGATTGAGTATACCACAAAGAGATAACTGCAGGCCTTGAAGGGAAATCTGGGCAGTTTTGAAAGGTTGTTTTTGTGTTTTTGCAGATCCAAGCTAGAGAGGAAGGATGCCACAGAGATAAGGAATATTCTGGGTTATTTGATATTTTTTTTGTGGCATAATATCGTTATTTGAGGTTGCAAATAAGTACAAGAGTTTGAACAAGAAACCGAGCTTTTTTCTAAGGAGGAAAGTCGCAGCTAGTTAAGGAATTTTAGGAGTTGTTTGGGAATTATATCAGAATTCTATGGAAAACCTACCAGGCAACCAAAGTAACAACAATGTACACTAAACCAGAGTTAGAGAAAAAGGTGGGAGACTTTGAAATGAAGTTGGAGCATCATAAAAGACATCAATGTTGAAACAACCCTTACAAATGTTTTTGAAGAATATCAAAGACACTTTGTATCCCTTGAAAACATAGTTGAAGTAGAATTTAGAGGACAAAATTTGAAGGAGAAATATCATTGAAATCTTGTGTTAGGGCAGAGAAACTTCATTAACGGATCTTGGAGCAGTATGATTGGAGCATCTTTAAGACATTGTTGAAAAGCACCACTGAAGTCTTCTAGCAGTTTTGGGTGTGTTACATTGAGAGCAATATATTGGGCATTGTTTTGGGTAGTCCTTAAGAAGATTTTTGGTGGAAATTTGGAATATATCTTGAAGTGAATTTAAAGAAGTCTCGGGGATCTGTTTAATTAACATATCTTGGGAAGTCATCTTGAAGATTGTATTGAGAGTACCTTAGAGCAACTTATTGAAGACGTCTTGTTGGGAAGGATTGTTGAAGACCCCTTGAAGACACTTGTAGAAGCATACCATGGAGATCCTTGGAGACCATGATGCATTGCTAATGTCATCATGAGGTGACCTTGGAGAAAGTGTTTGGGTGACATGAAGAGCAGTGGAGACACATTCATGAGAAGACAAGTGTTGTCATTGATGACATGACATGGAGACTAAGTGAGGGGATAGTTGAAGATTGAGATGGCTCATTGAAGAAGACTTTGGGAGCTGTGAAGAATAACTAAACATATTTTGACGAAGTGATGTCGAGGGTTGGATCCAAAGAGGTTGGAGCCTCATAGAGACAAGGTCGGTGCCTTGGAAGATAGGATTGGAGCCCTAGAGGATTGGATTCCTCAAGGAACGAGGTTGGAGCCTGTACCAGAAATAGGGTTGGAGCCCTAGAGGTTGGTGCCTCAAATTGACAAGGTTGGAGCCTTGGAAAGACCAAGTTGGTGCTTGGTACGATACAGGTTTGGAGCCTGGAAGATTGGAGTCTTCATCTAGGGTTGGAGCCTTATATCATTATTGTACTTTACTTATTTTAAATAATAAATTAATAAAAGTATTTATTCCATCATTGTTCATTTTGTGTTCTAAATATAATTGATCTAACTGGTAAAATTAATAAATGAAAAGAAATACTAATTCACCCCCCTCTCAGTATTTCCAACAATTGGTATCAGATCCAGTACCTTCACTCAAAGCCTAACATCTTGAAGGTTGATCATTAGAACACAAATGGCAAAGCCAAGGAAGAAAGTCTCCAATCCTCCTAAAGCTATGTCTTCCTCAACCATCGAAATTGAAGTGAATAAATTTGTGAAGGCTCCATTGTTCAATGGAAATTTTGATATATGGGAGGCAAGAATGAGGAATTTCTTGAAGACTCAAGTAATTGAAGTTTGAAAATCAGTGATTATTAATGACACAATGGATGAAGAATCCAAGGAGTACAATACAAGAGCAATGAAGGTAATTTTGAATGGGTTACCAAATTTTGTGAAGGCCAATTTTGAAAAATGTTCGTCAGCAAAAGTCATATGGGAAAAACTTCGTGATCTTCACTCAAAAGGAGCGTTGAAAATGATCTCTAGTCAGAAGATGATGGAAAACATGAAAGAAGTCCAGAATCAGTCAAGGAATTTGAAGATAAGAGAGATGACAACAAGGGTAAAAAAGACTTTGAAGATGAAGAGAACAAAGAAGACTTTGAAGAAGATCTCCTGAATAAAATTATGGCTTCCATGGAAGAGATTAACAATTTGAAAAAGGAAAATGAGGAACTTAAGAAGAAAGCACAAGATGGTAACCAAGATAAGACAAGGAAGGAAGTTGACTTTGTCAAGCTTCAAGTACAAGAAAGGGATGAGGAGCTCACCAAACTTAAGGAGAAATTTAATCAAAACAAAAGAAAGAATCATGAAGAAGTCATATCTATGAAAAATCAATTGGATAAGGCAAAGAAAAGGGAAGAAGCTATGTCAAGCCACCTTGAACAAAGAGTTAAGAGCTTGAACAGTCTTGAAGCAAAGATTGGTCAATACAAGGAAGAGGTCTCCTCTCTTAGATCTCAACTAGAAGAAGCAAGGAAAAAATCACAAGGAGCCGAGAAGGTGATGGAAACTTTGGCATTCATATAAGGACAAGTTGATGAAGCAGAAAATGAGAGAAACACCATGATATGCCAACTATAAGAAAAGGATGAAGAAATCTTCAAACTAAAATCAGACATCAATCTTCTGAAGGCCGAAACATGTGAAGCTACAAGAATAAAAGAAGAAATGGAGAGAAGTCTAGAAAAGAATAATGAATAAGTCTTCATAATTAAATCAAATATCATCTCCCTTAAAAATTAAGCACACGAAGCAATAAGGATGATGGAAGAAATGAAGAAGCAACTAGTCATGAAAGATGAAGATTGTGAAAAATTGAAAGGAGAATTTGTCTCTCTTAAAAGGGAAGTTGACTTGTTGAATAAGAACCTGAAGAGTTCTCAAACCCTAGATGACATCCTAAGTCATCAAAGATCCCCCCTTGATAAATCAGGTCTTGGATATGCAGGTGAACCCTCAAGAAAGAATGATAATGCTTCAAACAACAAGAATGTGAGGAAGCCAAGAAGAAATGATACTCCCGGTTCCAGCAAAGGCAAGATTCAAGATGACATTAGAAGAAACCATACTCCAAGGACACTTATAGATGATGTCTAGAATACAAAAGGAAATGAATATCATCAAAGAATTCCAAGGCAAATAGACTTCAAAAGTACTTCAAGGAACTCTTCATCTCCCAGGTACCAAAGTATATTTTTTGGTTATTTCTATTCTTGTACAAACTTTGGGCATATGGAAAAGGATTGTAGGACATACCATAAGGGAAAATTTAATGGTCCCCATCAATCTCCTAGAAGCATATTTGCAAGAAGAAATCATGCATCCTCATTTATGAGCAGAATGGAATGCTTCAATTTCTATAAAATTGGACATATGGCTCGTGAATTTAACTTGACTTGGGTCCCTGAACAAGCTAAAACTATGACAACCAAGATAGAGAAGAAAGTTACACAAGTATGGAGAAGGAAGCAAATTTCCTCTGAAAATCTTTTGAAGATTCCAACCAACAAAACATGTTGTTGACTTGATGAAGTCATCCTTGATATTCCAAGTGATTGATAATGAAACTCTGCCAAAATGAGACCATGCATACATTTAGGGGGAGTCTGTGATTCTTGAGCTTTTTTGCAAAAGCTATTTGTGAAAGGGCTCTGTGAGATCCTTGATGAGTCACACATGGAAAATCATCCGTTGATAGATCATCTCTTGAGAGAAACTCCATTGAATAAATGTAGACACATCTATCATCGACCACATTTCAAGAAGGAATAGCACCATGACAAGGGGAGTAATATGCCTAGGAAGAATTACTATTGATGAAGAAAAGAAGCAACTCGACAGGGGAAGTACATGAGCACCCCGTTTTCCATTGATGTAAAAGGGGGAGAGAATATTGGAAGCGAAAAAATATTGCCATCAATGAAAAAGGGGGAGTTTGTTAATCAAGGTTGTCATTGATGTCAATATGGCATTGACCGAGATGTCAATATTTTTGAGATTCCTAATACCAGATGATTATGTCATGACTCTTTTTTGACAAGGATGCCATCAATGAAGAGGTCAACCCATGAAGATTTAAAACCACAAATGAAGAATTCCTAAGAAGTCCTTGAACTAGCTATAATGTTGCATGTGCCTTGATGATCTAGACCTTAACCCTTGATGACATATGGAGTCATATACTAAATGAATGACCAAAATTTATGATGGCTCTTGATGAAGGATGAAAGACTAGATGATAATGTGGAAGATATCATTTGATGGTTGGAAGAATATTTTGAAGTTATCCTAATGGTGCTTCACTATGACATATTACTGCACTATTATTGAATATATGATTTATACCTTCATGATGATGTTGGATACTATCATGATGACATGGATGTCCTACATGATGACACTATGATCCTATGATTGATAAGCCAAACTAAGGAGAATCCAAGCAGTGGAAAAGGCATGTTGTCCTATTCACCTCTTGCACACAAAAATTAAGGACAGTCACAAAGAAAAAAAAAATTACCGCCTTGGAGGCATCCTATCAACATGGGTCCTATACCATCTTGTAGAGTATATTTTTCCCGTTATAATGAGCCTTTACTTGCCCTGAAACTCCCAACAGTTGAGGCAATATGGAATTTTTAAGTCTAGAAAAATTAACCTTAGCAGTGAGCCAACCTATCCTTGCCTTCATGTCGGCCTACCTTCAGAAAGACGTGTCCTTTCAGTTCAACGTCAAAATCATATAAAAAGGAGAGTTGAACCATTCATTTGACAAAGAATTTTTGGTGAAGATTGCAGATAAAAGGTTCAGAAACACAGAAGAAGAAAGAAGTTGAGAAAACAAGGAAAATAAGTGTTGGGCTAATTTTGTTTTTGAATTATTTGATTAAGTATACCACAGAGAGATAACCGCAGGCCTTGAAGGGAAATATGGGCAGTTTTGAAAGGCTGTTTTTGTGTTTTTGCAGATCCAATCTAGAGAGGAAGGGTGCCATAGAGATAAGGATTGTTCTGGGTTATTTGATATTGTGTTTGTGACATAATATCGTTATTTGAGGTTGTAGATAAGTATAGGAGTTTGAACAATAAAATGAGATTTTTTCTAAGGAGGAAAGTCACAGCTAGTTAAGGACTTTTAGGAGCTGTTTGGGAAGTATATCAGAATTATGTGGAAAACCTACCAGGCAGCCAAAGTAACAACAATGTACACTAAACCAGACTCGTGGCAGAATTTGAAATGAAGTTGGAGCATCATAAAAGACATCAATGTTGAAACAACCCTTGCAAATTTTTTTGAAGAATATCAAAGACACTTTGTACCCCTTGAAAACATAGTTGAAGCAGAATTTGGAGGACAAACTTTGAAGGAGAAATATCATTGAAATCTTGTGTTAGGTCAGAGCAACTTCATTAACGGATCTTGGAGCAGTATGATTGCAGCATCTTTAAGCCATTGTTGAAAAGCACCACTGAAGTCTTCTAGCAGTTTTGGTTCTGTTACATTGAGAGCAATATATTGGGCATTGTTTTGGGCAGTCCTGTTTGGTCAATTTAGTGTGTCCTAAATTGCTAACATAAATTATCAACCAGGGATTCGTAAGCTGACGAAGTGTGGCGCACTATATGTGCAAGATAACCTATCTCTTACTTTTTGTCGTTTTTGGATTTTTATAAAATTCTAAAAGACAAGTATGGTTATGGATATTCAAGGCAATGATGTCCTTTATAATGATTTACCAACTTGAAACTGAAAAAAGAATTTGAAACATACAATGACAAAACTTGAAAGGAAATGAAAATGTGCTACTGAAATGAAAAAGGTGCTGCTAATCTAATAAATCAAAATAGTGAACTAGTGAGCATGAAACCAAACTATTCTTGCTACTGTCTAAACACAAAAGAAACTATGCTGAAAGAAATCCAAAAGTTGCAATAAAGTAAATCTAAATCAAATTACATCAACTTGTCTTCTGATCCCTCATCATTAGTCCGGCTATGATTTTCGGAAGTAACCATAAACAACTTGAGTAACTGATATCTAACTTGCAGAAAGTAAACTAATATCAAACCACACATTCATAATTCAATCCCTCACCATCAGTCCAGCTGTCGCTTTCGGAGGTAACTGAAGATGTCATTCACAATTTAATATTTCTAACTTGCAGAAAGGAAACTAATATCAAACTACACATCCATAATTCAATCCCTCACCATCAGTCCAGCTGTGGCTTTCGGAGGCAACTGAAGATGTTATGAGCAATTTAATATATCTAACTTGCGGAAAGGAAACTAATATCAAACTACACATTTCATAATACAATCCCTCACCATCAGTCCAGCTGTGGCTTTCGGAGGCAACTGAAGATGTTATGAGCAGTTTAATATATCTAAATTTGTAGAAAGGAAACTAATATCAAACTACACATTTCATAATACAATCCCTCACCATCAGTCCAGCTGTGGCTTTCGGAGGTAACTGAAAATGACATGAGCAATTTAATATATCTAAATCTAACTACTGAAGCAAATGTGCAAGACTGAAATAAACAAAGCAATACTGGAATTAAAAAAAAAACTAAGAAAAAAATAAATTAACAGCAGAACAATATTGATTCCATGTCATTAGTCAAAAGATATGCAAATGCCCGGGCTGCCATGAAAAATTATGTTAAAAGCTATGATTTCAAAAAGCAATCTAAGTAAGGAAATATGACAAAACATAATTGAAAGCAACTTATCTAGAAAACATGTAAAAGCCTCCTTGGATAGCAGGGGCCCTCTGCTACCAATTTGGTGAAGTCCTTCAGCTCCTTAAAGATAAGATCACAATAGCATCAAAGAACTAAGCTTCTTTATTCAAAAACTCATAAATCTACATCCCATTCCATCTTGAACTTTGTTACAAAACTACTTACTCATTACTTTCTCATTACCTCCTCATTACCTATGATAGGAGAAAGCTTCTCCTATTTATACAAAATATGATGAGACATCTCATTAATGGGAGTCCATGAATCTCTCCCTCCATCTCTAGAGTTACAATCAAAATAGGAAATGATAAGACACATGTCTTTCTAGAGTTTTAACACAACTTGAGGAATGAGACACATATCCTCTTAGAGTTTCAATACAACAAGGAAGTGAGATACATATCCTCTTGATCCCATAATCTTCTCCAACCAAATTCGAATTTGGCTTTAGAGTGCCACATAAGGGTCTTCTAGAAGTCTCCTTTTGACCTACACATGTCACAAAACTCATAACACATATATAGATATATAAAACTATGTTAATTTTCTAGTTTATAATCATAAATTCACTTAAAATACATAAAATAAATAACTTTGGAAAACAAGGATCCTAACCCATATATTTATGTAAATGGTTATTTGATGTAGGGTTTTAGGTCAAATGGCTATGAAATAAGAGCTAAATGGTTATGACATAATGGAAATATGTATGAATATGGAGAACATTTTTGAGACTCAACATACCCCCAAACTGAAGTTGTTGCATGTCCTCATGCAACCATTGCAATGATTCATTTGTCCATGAGTTGATCTTTTATGAGTTTTGACTCATATAGATTCATTCCAAACTTTGCTTCTTGATTTTTCCTTTTTGGAAATGTATAATACATTTGATTGCAACTTCTTCTTCTTCTTCTTCTTCTTCTTCTTTTTTCATTGGTTGGTTCTTGTGTGACAACCTTTTTTTTTTTTTTTTGAAGCATTGGTTCTTGTGTAACAATGCTTTATTTTATTTGTTGCATCAAAGTTCATGAAAACATTTAGAATCAATTTCTTCATCAATGAATTGATCATTTGCAAGGCATATAATCTTTTGGATCATGTTGCAACAATAGTTGGTTGGGAAGTATATGTGGGTGGAAATGGAATGAAAATGTGTGATAGTGTATGACATGTGGATATGAAATGATGTCCTTCCCCCCCCCCCCCAACTAAAGATATGACAATGTGGAAAAGGGAGTGAGGAATTTTTCCAAAGTTACAATTTTAGCATTCTAATGAATTACATGACTAAAAATTAGAAAACAACATACCTTCACTTACCCTAAATGTGGATGAGTTGTGTATGTGTGGTGGCTGCAAAATTCTGATCATATTCTTCTTCAAGTGGCTGAACAAGAGGAGTCATGGATAAAGAGATAAGATGACTTTTTATTGCTCCTACTAAAACTTGCTGAATCTGCTCCAAAATGCTGAAAATAATAGTCTTCATGTCTTCAAAACTCATTAGCATAATTCCTACTATGTGAAAAGATGTTCTGATGTCGAACATAGTAGGAAATTGTTGACTTAGTGGCCATTAATGGATGCCACTAGTCAACATGAGAACTCTCACCATTGATGACAATGAGAATCAAGATGCCCAAACACATCTTGCTAGGTACGAATAATTTTGCTGATGTCGAGTCACCTAGAAGATCTGACAAACAAGAGACATTAATGTATTCCCATTGTTTGTCAGCATGAGAATTTGCCATTAAGACATGCAAGCCTCAAGGTGTTTTACAAAGAACTTAGACTCAAAGGACTATAGACTCAATAGTTTGCATTGAAGCAGGGCTTATTTGCAGAATGAAAATGACAAGAAATGGAAGATGGAAATGGAAGATGAAAATGGAAATGGGCAATAAGCATGTGAATGAGCCTCTTGCTTTTATTTGTGGGTTATGAATGGACAAAAAGAAATGGAGAGTGGATGTGAATGTAAATGGAAAACATGAAGTGAAATGAGGTGAATGGTTTATTATGAGGTATGGATGTGATGGAGACAATAGTATCTGAAAGTTTTTCAAGTGTTTGGATCTGATTTTGCATCAGCATATTTCCTCCTCTTTGTTGCTGATCATCCTCTTATGAAACAAGTTGGCCTCTTAAAGAGACACCATTTTCTTGTAGTCATTTGTCCTTCCTCCTGGAACCTGCAAAAAAACTAATACTTCTTCTGCAATGGAATGTAAGATTATCAAAGGGAGAGAGGTGATCAATCTCTCTAGTTATGATATTTACACACAAAACTAAGAATTTGTATTAATGAAACAAGTTCTCAAAGGAAAAATCAAAAGAATTTATACCTGTTTTGAAATTAGTGCCTCAAGTTGAATGTAGCTTCTTTTCAGCAATTTATTTCATCATTTGCCATTTCGAACTCTAATGATGGATTTCTCATTGTATAGATCTTGTTGAGACCTTTTCAACGATACTTAAATCATCAAAATCTGATTTTGTATGAGAAAGTTAGGCTGATTTGAACAATGAGGTTTTTTAGCTGCTAAAAATCTTGAATAAAAAGTTAGCCATTCATCTTTCATCATCAGTCCAAAATTACTCAATACCTTCAGAAAAGTGAGCAAATAACTTATTCATTTCATTGATTCAAAATTTTTTATTTTTTTGAATTTTTTATTTATTTATTTATTTTTTGAATTTTTTTTGAATTTTGAATTTTATTTTTTTAAATGAAATAAAGCATGGATGAAATAATTGTCCTTATGAATATTTTTGAAACAAACTCATGCCAATGCCTCTTTCATGCAAAATAAAAATAAAAAGCTTGAAATTTCTAAAGTCAAATTCCTAACTATGAAGGAGATGAAGGCAGAGTCATTTTCAATTTATACAACTTGCATTTGATGCACATGTGATAATGTGTTTGCCTCAAATAATCCATTTGTCATTCATCATATGCCACCACACATGAATTTTGCCACATTTTCCCTCAAGTAAGGAAATCAGTTCCTTGATTATTTCTCAAAATTGAATTTTATAAAAACCGTGACTGTTTTCATAAAAAAACATTTTTCTCTCACGCACACTGCAAATTAGTGCTCCGAAGAACCCTGAATTTCTCCCAAATGGCTGCGAATTTCAGAAGGTTCTTATAAGATTACCTAATTCACCCCGTTCCCGAAAAAACCCATGTTTTATTTTTTTCTAATTCATCCTGGTTTGCTCAGAAAATTCGTTTTAAAATTGGGGGTTTTTGACAATGACGCATTTCGTTTTCTGGCAATTACTTGTGGTTTGATTTGTTTTTATTTTGCAGGTTTTGAAGTGTAATGGCTTGTATCTCACAGAGAAGTTCAGATTGATCTTCCTCATTCCAATTACTTGCAATGGAATCTACAATCTTCTCTTCATCAACAGTCTGAAATCTTCTCTTCATCAGCGATTTCTTCATATGATACACTTCCATTGTATGTCCCTACAATTGAATTTGTAATCTTCTCTTCATCAGCAAATTGCAATCTTCTTCTCATCAAAAATTTGCAATCTTTTCCTCATCAACAGTTTCTTCATGTGATATACATTCATTGTGTGCAAATTTTTTTTTTAAAATGATTTCTAATAACTGTTGTTTGAGGAAAAACGAATACGAAAAAGAAAAGGTTTTTTTTTTTTTTTTTTTAAATTGCAGTGCATGGGTCTTTGTGTGGATTGAAGGTCTGCATATATGTGTAAAGCCAAGCCAAAGAATGGACTCATGCATATGCGTGAGTCTTATTTCCATGAGATTTTTTTTTTTAATTGATTTGTTAATAAAATTATGTATGTTATATTTTCAAAAAAATTTAAAAATACACATATATATTCATTAAACAAAACAATTTATTGAAATCAAATTTTTTTAAATTGTTGAATCAATTGAAATGATGAAGTTTTATTTTGTCTCTTTTTTTTTCTTTTTCACATAACAATTCTTTTTCTGATCCTCCAGATCACACAAAGTGCAGGAGGAGAGCATACTCAAGAATTATTAAATTTTTTTTTTTACATAACATTCCTTTTTCTGATCCTCCAGATCACACAAAGTGCAGGAGGAGAGCATACTCAAGAATTATTAATTTTTTTTTTAGATGTAAGAAATAAGGCTACCTAGTTACACTTCCCCGGCAACGGTGCCAAAATGTTTAGTCAATTTAGTGTGTCCTAAATTGCTAACATAAATTATCAACCAGGGATTCGTAAGCTGACGAAGTGTGGCGCACTATATGTGCAAGATAACCTATCTCTTACTTTTTGTCGTTTTTGGATTTTTATGAAATTCTAAAAGACAAGTATGGTTATGGATATTCAAGGCAATGATGTCCTTTATAATGATTTACCAACTTGAAACTCAAAAAAAGGAATTTGAAACATACAATGACAAAACTTGAAAGGAAATGAAAATGTGTTGCTGAAATGAAAAAGGAGCTGCTAATCTAATAAATCAAAACAGTGAACTAGTGAGCATGAAACCAAACTATTCTTGCTGCTGTCTAAACACAAAAGAAACTATGCTGAAAGAAATCCAAAAGTTGCAATAAAGTAAATCTAAATCAAATTACATCAACTTGTCTTCTGATCCCTTATCATTAGTCCAGCTATGATTTTCGGAAGTAACCGTAAACAACTTGAGTAACTGATATCTAACTTGCAGAAAGTAAACTAATATCAAACCACACATTCATAATTCAATCCCTCACCATCAGTCCAGCTGTGGCTTTCGGAGGTAACTGAAGATGTCATGCATAATTTAATATTTCTAACTTGCAGAAAGGAAACTAATATCAAACTACACATCCATAATTCAATCCCTCACCATCAGTCCAGCTGTGGCTTTCGGAGGCAACCGAAGATGTTATGAGCAATTTAATATATCTAACTTGCAGAAAGGAAACTAATATCAAACTACACATTTCATAATACAATCCCTCACCATCAGTCCAGCTGTGGCTTTCGGAGGCAACTGAAGATGTTATGAGCAGTTTAATATATCTAAATTGCAGAAAGGAAACTAATATCAAACTACACATTTCATAATACAATCCCTCACCATCAGTCCAGCTGTGGCTTTCGGAGGTAACTGAAAATGACATGAGCAATTTAATATATCTAAATCTAACTACTGAAGCAAATGTGCAAGACTGAAATAAACAAAGCAATACCGGAATTAAACAAAAACTAAGAAAAAATAAATTAACAACAGAACAATATTGATTCCATGTCATTAGTCAAAAGATATGCAAATGCCCGGGCTGCCATGAAAAATAATGCTAAAAGCTATGATTTTAGAAAGCACCCAAGGTATTTTATGACAAAACAGACTGAAAGGCATCGATTCAGAAAAAACATGTGAAAAGCCTCCTTGATAGCAAAAATCAAGCACAATTTGGTAGTCTTCTACCTAAAGATAACATCATAATATATCAAGAACTAAGCTTCTTATTCAAAAACTCACAAAATCTACATCCCATCCATCTTGAACTTTGTTACAAAACTACTTCCACATTTCTCATATTACCTCATTACTCATGATAGGAGAAAGCTTCTCCTATTTATACAAAATATGAGGAGACATCTCATTAATGGGAGTCCATGAATCTCTCCCTCAATCTCTAGAGTTACAATCAAAATAGGAAATGATAAGACACATGTCTTTCTAGAGTTTCAACACAACTTCGAGGAATGAGACACATATCCTCTTAGAGTTTCAACACAACAAGGAAGTGAGACACATATCGTCTTGATCCCATAATCTTCTCCAACCAAATTCGAATTTGGCCTTAGAGTGCCACATAAAAGCCCTTTAGGTTCTTGACTATTATGGACAAGTCACAAAATCAGCACACTACAGAGAGATACAGTAAAACTTAAAGTTAATTTAGGTTTATAATCAAGAAATTCACTTAAGGCACACAGAAATAAATAGAATTTGAACCAAGATCCAACTATACAGATGAATACATTTGATGTATAATGGTAATAAAACACAGGAAAATAAGAGCTAAATGGTTATGACATAATGGAAATATGTATGAATATGGAGAACATTTTTGAGACTCAACAAGTCCTTAAGAAGATTTCTGGTGGAAATTTGGAATATATCTTGAAGTGAATTTGAATAATTCTTGGGGATCTGTTTAATTAGCATATCTTGGGAATTCATCTTGAATATTGTATCGAGAGTATCTTAGATCAACTTATTGAAGACATTTTGTTGGGAAGGATTGTTGAAAACCCCTTGAAGACACTTGTAGAAGCATATCATGGAGATCCTTGGAGACCATGATGCATTGTTAATGTCATCATGAGGTGACCTTGGAGAAAGTTTTTGGGTGACATGAAGAGAAGTGGAGACACATTCATGAAAAGTGTTGTCATTGATGACATGACGTGGAGATTAAGTGATGGGATAGTTGAAGATTGACATAGCTCATTAAAGAAGACTTTGGGATCCGTGAATAATAACCAAACATATTTTGATGAAGTGAAGTCAAGGGTTGGAGCCCAAGAGGTTGGAGCCTCATAGAGACAAGGTCAGTGCCTTGGAAGATAGGGTTGGAGCCATAGAGGATTGGAGTCCTAAAGGAACTAGGTTGGAGCCTGTACCATAAATAGGGTTGGAGCCCTAGAGGTTGGTGCCTCAAATTGAAAAGGTCGGAGCCTTGGAAATACCAAGTCGGTGCTAGGCACAATACAGGTTGAAGCCTGGAAGATTGGAGTCTTCATCTAGGGTTGGAGCCTTATATCATTATTATACTTTACTTATTGTAGAAAAGAAATTAATAAAAGTATTTATTCCATCATTGTTCATTTTGTGTTCTAAATATAAGTGATCTAATTGGTAAAATTAACAATTGAAAAGAAATACTTATTCACCCCCCCTCTAAGTATTTCCAACAAAGTGTCCAAGAGTGAGAGAGAGAGGGACAGAGAATAATGAGAGAGCTCAAAAACTAAACTGACAAAAAGTTTGATAAAAATCTCTCCAACTGATCCTCACAAGCCTTTTTATCAATGAGGCCTCTATTTTCTTCAATTTCCATTATTTTCCATCATTTTCCTCCTCACATGCAACCTATGACCTTTCACCTTCATTTTCTCCTATTTTCCATTATTTTCATAAATAAAATGCCAAAAAAGGCATCTTGCCTTTCCAAATCCTTTTCCATTTACTTTTCCAATTTCATTTAGCCATAATAACCGAAATGAACACCCACTAGGATGTTTTTTCCCAAAATTTAGCTCGGAATAAGTGTCCGATCAACCGTGGTCTTATATTTTTTTACATGGAATTTTAACCAGGGTTGTTAAAATTAGCTTCCAAATAGATGTTGTATACCTCTAGGTGTTGCGATGCAGGGTGTTGTAAGTCATTTATCTAATTTGTAGGGATAGAATTGAGTCCCGTGATGTTGAATGTGATTTTATGCATTATCTATTATACTCATGAATGCATAATCTTGTAGCAAGTTCATGATCATGATTGACTTCCCAGTGGATAATATATGTGTTTATTTTCCTCCATTATGATCCTATATGATTTGTTTACTTGTATTCATGCTTGGTTTTGTAATAGTAGACTTATGATATTGGTGATTATCCCAGTGGGGCTGTTTGCATGTACATTTTCCTTTATGAGTATGCATGTATGCTTGATCACCCATGTGAAGGATGAGAGGACTTGTGAATAATGCGGGGAAAATTTTGTTTGTGTCCCTTAGGACTTATTGAATGCAAATATTGTGAGCAAGAGGACACAAAGTCATTGCCTCTGTGTATAAGAGTAGAAGGCTTCTCTATTGATTACCGCATCTCAGGAGAGATAGTCTCAAATTTATCTAAGTGAAAAAATAAAATTGAAGGCAGGGGGGGAGGGGGCTTCCCATCATATAACAGAGAGATTCTCATTCTTGCCTCGGAGGTTGAGAGCACTTACCATTTTGATTTGGCCCTTGGGGAATTTCATGTCATGATTTTGGTTTCCTAAGAAGGTCTCGAGAGATGGGAGCTAAGAGATGAAGAATCCTTTGATCAAAAGACGGGGAATCTCATGGCATAGTCGTAGGGTCCCATGTCTTAGCAGTCATAGGAAATGGGAGCTAAGAGACAAAATCATCTCGTTAGTGGACAAAGAAATTGGTGTCGCGGTTGTGGGTCCTTTGTAAATTTTGTGTCATAGTGTTGTGATGAGGTGTGATGACATGGATGCTCCACATATTGGGCTCCATAGTGGACCCCGTAAACTCATATAACAATGAAGTTTTTTTCTTGCATAAGGCCCTGAGCCTTGATGGGGCACAAGTTGGAGTTGACGAGGCAGTATGACATGGAAGAGATGCTGACATGACATGAAGATAATTTGATACATGGAATCCAAAAATGGCCTTTTTGATGGTCTAATTGACTATAATCCAGGGACATGGTGCACATTAAGAGGAGGCCATGTATTGGCATGATATCAATGTGATGTCATCGCTATATGACATTATCTTAATGCCAACATGGCATCATCGCAAGTCATAAACCTTAGGAGGCTCAAGTATGTATTTCACAAGTCAAGTCGTGAATGAAAAGGCTAGGGAAACGAGAATATTTCCATCAATTGATGGGTATTTTTTGTCATGATTTCATCGTCGGATGAGGTTAGCATGACATCATCATGGTCCCTGGGAGGATCAAGAGGTGCTTTAAGCAAGCACAACTGCAATTTATCAGATTTGAGGATGGGAAATTTCCGTTACACTTGACAGGAAAGTTTCCATTCAAGGTTGTGGACCCTAGGAGGATTAAAATGTGTGTTTTAAGTGGAGGCTATGGTAATAAAGGTCAGGGAACGAGAAAGGATTCCTAGTAATTAACCTGAATTTTTAGCATTTATGTCGTGAGCCTCTTAGGCATATCTTCAGTTACACTTTGAAATCAAAGGGTGAGGTGTGACGATGTGGCACAACTCGCGATCATGTAGTAGACTGCATGGCAGTCGAGGGTGACATGGCAGGGCCACATGGACCACAAGGTAGTGCCACGTGTCAATAATGTTGACATGGTAGGATTATTGAGGCTAAAACTTTAAATGGCCATAAATTTTTATTTGTAAGCCAAATTTAAATATAATTTATATCGCTAGAAAACTCTTGATGAGTTGAACGTGATAGTGTGGTCCAAAGTTAAGTATGTTAAATTTGGAAATGGAGGAAATTTTGTAACCCAATTTCCATAATGAGACCATGGATGTTGGTTTAGGACTAAGTAACACTTCTCATTCACCTTGGAAGGTCCATAGGGGTGGGATGGAGTGTTAAAAATTAGTATCAAAGCTAAAGGTTCAACAATACTGGACCTTTGGAGATGGGCTGGGGCTCCAACACAATGTGATAGCATGTTAGAAACTATCATAGAATATAGTCATCATTTTGATTGACGTTATGTGATGCACTTGATTGTGATTTTCATGTAATATGAATATTAATTTTGATATGATTAATGCCTCTAACAAACAAGCTAGCTTGAGATGTGATGTTTAAGCTAGCTTTACACCAATAGACGTATAGTAGTAATCCAAGGTGATGATTGATATTTTTCCTATGTTTTGATTGGATAATAGTGGTATATGTATGACAAGAGATAAAAAGACACCACGGGACAAGGGATTAGCAGCAAAATGGTGCAATATAGAACTGATAGATCTCAACCTAGACATGAAGAGGAGTTAGTGGAGAAAGGAAGACAAGAAGGTTCCCCTGGTTGGATTGATACTCTTAGAGTTCCGGGAGTTGAATTTAAAATCTATAAGGATGACAATGATAATATTGTTAGGGCCCAATAAATAACGAAATAAATGAATGTATTCATACTGCAAATCCTATCAAATTTATCGAGACAAAAGTTGCATGGATTAGGAGCTAGCTACAAGTTTAAGTAGAGTTCATCTTGACTTGGAAGACATAAGTTGAAAATTGATGATGTCTAAGGAAACATATAAAAAAAGAGACATAGACAAGGAAGTGAAGACATTGTGAGGGATGGAACTCTTCTAAGTACCCCAAAGGGAAGCAGATGAAGCCTTGAATAACTTCCTAGTGCTACAAAAAAAGGCATTGTAAAAAAAAAAGCAGAGGAAAGGACATTATGTTTGACAAATTCGAGAAGGGAAATCCCCCTAGATTTGATGGAGAGGTGAAGGAGGCTAAAGAAGTAGAGGCATGGTTTCTAGGTCTGAAGAAGTTTTTCAGAGTCCATAACTAGTCTGAAAATATGAAAGCAAGGGTAGACACCTTCAACCTAAAAATACAAGTTTATATATGGTGGGAAAACCTGAAAAATGTCAAGAAAATTCAAGAAGAAGAGTTGTCTTGGAGGATATCTGAAAGATGTTTTCGAGAGAAGTACCTATCTAAAGGGTATTATGAGAATAGGGCCAAAGAGTTTTATGAACTTGAGATGGGGAAATTGTCACCCGATGAATATACAACCAAATTTTTGGAATTGGTGAGATATGTGCCCCATCTTAAGGATGAAAAAGAAAAAATAAAAGGGTTCCTCAGTGGAATGCCACATACATTTAGGGGTAGGATATATTTTGATGAACCAGAAACTACGAAGGATGATATATGGAAGCTGAGGTACTGCTAAGAGAAATCCAATCATAGATCTAAGTACAAGACCAATTGCAAATCCAAGGACAAGTCCAACTATAAAAGAAAGAGGAAGAAGGTCATGAGACACCAATGAGGTGGAAGTGTGAGGCTCATCACTACTGTTAGACATGATTATTACTCTAAACCTATTATAGAAGAAGTTAATGGGTCCCAGAGGAAAACCATAGTATATTGATAATGTGGGAAAGGCCACTTACGAAGGGATTGTCCTTACCGCTTAGGACTACAAAATGTACAGTGAGATGAGAAAATAAACAACATAGATCAAAGTATTCCACATATATATGTTGCATGAGACAATAGGCGGGTTGATCATCAAGTTGCGGTGATCGAAATGGAAGGTATGATTAATAACTTGGATATCTCAGTTTTAATAGACCTGGGTTCAAACTTTAGTTATGTAATCCCCAAAATCACTGAGAAATATGATTTACCAATAAATGCACACACATAATTCTAGTTAACTCAATTATCCATAGGGATGATGAAACAAGTAGAGAAAGTGGAAAGATCATGCCTAGTTACACTGAGTGGCATGCCCACAATTGTGGATTTAAATTTTTTCCTTTAGGTGCATACGATGTCCTCATCAGGACATATTAGTTAGAAAATCACATGACAAAGGTTGAATGATATAGAATTTGATCAATTGCCTCAAAAATAGTGGATAAAAAGGTATGTTGTGAGGAAAAGTAAAACCAACATTAGTCAGATTGGTAACAACGTTGCAATTAAACGGTTGCTGCTGAAAATGGTGCAAGTTATTCACTATTTGAATAACCAAAAACTCATAAATTAATATTGATGGTTTGGAAGTGCATCCCATTTTCAAAAAAAAATAAAGATGTGTTTCTTGAGGAAATTCTTGGATTTCCACCACACAGGGAAATCGATTTCTCCATAGAATTGTTGCTAGGAACAAAGTTGACATCCAAATGTCCTTACGAAATGAGTAAGTCGAAATTAATAAATTTGAAACTACAATTGAAGGAAATGTTATACAAAGGTTATATAAGGCCAAGCGTATCAACTTAAGGAGCTTTGATTTTATTTTTTAAGAAGAAATATGGCACACTAAGGCTGTGCATATATATTAGGAAAATTAATAAAGCCACCATTTAAAAAAAAATACCCCTTGCTATAAATCGATGATCTATTCGATCAAATACATGGAGAAACATTTTTTTTGAAAATTGATTTGAGGTCTAGATATCACCAAGTGCACATTAAAGGCGAGGATATTCACAAAACAACATTTAGTACCAAGTACGAGCACTATGAATTTGTGGTTGTTACCTTTGGCTTGCGAATAACCCAACAACCTTTATGTGTTTGATGAATAACACACTCAATCCATATTTGGATAAATTGAATTAGTATTCATTGATGATATATTGGTTTATTCAGAAACCAAAGAGGAGCACGAAGAGCATTTAGAAATAGTGCTACAACTACTAAGAGAACATAAGCTTTATGCGAAGCTCAACAAGTGTGAATTATTTTAGTCCCAGATTTAGTACTTGGGATATATAATCTCAAAGGAAGGAATGGAGGTTGACCGAAAAAAAGGTTAGGGAAATTATGGAATGGTCAAATCGATAAAATGTAGTTGAAATTAGATAATTCATGGGACTGGTAGTATACTACAAAAGGTCATTAAGAATTTCTCTAAGATTGGGTATCTAATCACTACGTTACAAAGAAAGAGAATTAAGTTCCGGTAGAAATTGAAATGTCAGGCAAGATTTGAGCATCTGAAACACTTACTAACACATGTGTTAGTGCTAAGGATTAATAACCCGACAAGGACTTTATGGTGTGGATGGATGCTTGCAAATAAGGGTTGGGTGTAGTCCTTATACAAGAGGGACAAGTAGTCTGCCATGAATCTAGAATGTTGAATGAGCATGAGAAAAAGTATGTGACTCATGATTTAGAGTTGGAAACAATATTTCATGCCCTAAATATGTGGAGGAATTACCACCTTGGTAGAAATAGACCACAAAGGATTGAAGTACTTGTTTAATCAACCTAAGCTAAATGTAAAGCATGTTAGGTGGTTAGCATTAATTAGAGAATTTGATTTTGAAACCAAATATATCAAAGGCAAGGAGAATAAGGCAGTTGATGCACTTATTAGAAGGTTATAGTTGGCCCATGCAGCTACTGTGAGTTCTTGAAAATTTAGTATTCAAATATTAAAGAGGTGGAGAAACAAGATGAAAATTATCAACATAGAGAGGAGTGAAAATTACTACAAGAACCTTAAGGGGCATTGAGTAAGGAATATGGGCCATTACAAAATATGGGCTGCTAAATTTTAAAGGAAGATGTTATATATCCAACATGGGCGACTTGAAGAATCCCATTATGGATGAACATCATAAAAGACCATATTTTGGTCATCTTGGTTATCAAAATATGATAACAACTATAAAAAGGACATACTATTGGCCAAGCATGAAAAAGGAAGTGGCAGATTTTATAACCAAGTTCTTAAGAATGCTAGCAGGTAAAGGTGGAATGCAAACATCCAATGAGATTTCTACAACCAATCCCTATCCCAGAGTGGAAATGGGAAGTTATTTATATGTATTTTATTACGGGGCTACCAAGGATACCGAGGCAACATGATTCCATCATGGTTGTGGTGGACAAATTGAGAAATAAAAATCACTTTGTGGTTGTCAATTCTACTCATAGAACAAGTGATATCACCCAAATTTTCATGAAGGAGATCATAGTGAGGTTACATGGGGTATGTAAGAAAATTATCTCTTATAGAGATGCAAATTTTACCTCTAATTTTTGGAAGAAGTTGTTTTTTGTTATGGGGATAGAGTTGGATTTTAGTACAACATACCATTCTTAGAGAAATGGGCAAGCTGAGAGGATAAACGTAGTGTTGGAATGCATGTTGAGAATGTATGTCATGCACCATCCAAAGAGGTGAGAAGAATTCATATCTTTGGTGGAGTTTGCATATAACAATAGGTACCAAGAGATTGAAGATGAGTCCTTTTTAGGCTCTTTTTGGAAGAAAATGCAACACTCCTATCAGTTGGAGTGATCCAGTGGACAGGGTCCATATTGGACCTAATATGCTAAAATATATTGAGCAAGAAATGATAGCCATCAGGAAGAACTTAAAGATAGCCCAAGACTGGAAAAAGATATATGCATACCAACATCAAATGGATAAATAATTTACAGTGGGAGATCATGAATATCTTCGTGTCAGACCAAGAAAGAGTTCCTTAAAATTTGGGTCTTGTGCTAAGTTGGCACCATGATTTATGGGCCATTTTAGATGTTAGAAAGAGTAGAACTGATGGAATACAAATTGAATTTTCCACCTACAGTGAAATTTCATGATGTTTTCCATGTTTCTTTACTTAAAATATATGTATATAATGTTACTCATGTGATTGATTGGTCTATGCTACAGGTAGATCCAGAGGGAGGGTTCCAACAACAACCTCTGTGCATCCTATACTAGAGGAATATCATGCTCCAGAATCAAGTAGGTCAAGATGCAGTGGAGACACTTTAGACCAGATGAAGCCGCGTGGGAGATGGCTGAGAAAATGAGGGTATCATACCCATTTTTGTTTTTTGGTTAAGGGAATGTATATATTATTGTAGATATAATTGTGAATAGAGATCGTTATATATAAAGCTCATTGTAAATGGTGTGTGTTCAGATGTAGGACACTGAGGACAATTTTCCCTACGAGGGCAAGGTTTGTGACAACCCTTGTGCTAAAACCTCTTGTAAATATTATTATGAATTTTAAATTAATTTAAATAATACTTAATTATAAATGATGAATAGACTAAGAAGGGGACACAGATTCAAAGGTTTGAAGGAGGAAGAGGAGTTTATTATAACCCATACCTTCAATTTAAGTTATCAACTAAATTCCTGTTGGGAGGGATGACTCTCCTATGAAGCCATTTACTAAGGAGAATGGGATCTTGAACTAGTGGACGAGTCTACAGATTGCCTCATGGATTTTTTTGATAGATTCAACACCTAGGAGGAAAGTCGGGAGCAAGCAACAAGCATGGGGACATTATGCATAAGTCTAGGAGAGACGACGGGGGAGGATAGATTATGAACGGAGCATAAGAATGAGAGACTAATGTTTTTATCACCTATGTATTCCCTGTGTTTGCGTAGGATTCTGTGATTTCCTGTGTGTTCCTTGTGTTAAGGGAGACTTGTAGATGTGCTTGGGTGTTTTCGTGAGTTCAAGAGGCCAGTATTTGTGCCTGTGTATTGCTTTGTTGAGGCCTAAGAAAGCATGTGTGTTGAATATCATAAGGGAGATCAGTGGAGTAGTGATTTTTTGTTAATAGCCAAGTTGAGAAACCCATGGGGCTTGCTTATTGAGAATCACGTGAACCATGACTTTACTTGGGGTTGATAAACCACTAGGAACTAGCTGGGTTGAGAAATTTATTACTTAGTAATTTGTCACCCTGCTCACTTCCCGTCCCTGATCCTGAAGTTCCATGTGACAGATCCTGTGCAGTATATCCACCTAGGAAAAATACATAAAGATATCCTCTAAAGACTCAAAGAAAGCCGCCTTGAAATATCATTGGAGAAAATTAGTCAAAACCCTAATTTTCTAGGTCAATGCTCTTCTCTAGTGGCCTGCCCGTGCTGATGGCAAGTTTATAGTTTTGGCCTAGCACTATCAACACACTTTTTTCTAGGAAGACCGCACTAAAATCTTTTTGACAATATTTCCTCAAATGGAGGAGAAGCTTTAACCTATAGAAGTTCCAGGGTAGCGAGCTGGTTGATATTCGGTGGTGATAGGGCCAAGCTATCTGATTTTAGAGCTTTGATATTATCAATGGGGGATCATCCCTTAGAAAGTGGGCCTTCCTCCTCCTTTCATGGGCTCCCAACCTATTCTCCCTTCCTATAAATTGATCCCAATCCTTCCACTACTGGTTGGTCATTGTTGGGCTGGTATGATCATTCATTCCATTTACACTCTTGTATTATGATAACACCTAAGCTATTCAGGAGAAGAAATGCTTTAGAGCTCCGGTGAAGGACTCAAACATCACCAAAGGGAGGCCTCTAACATCAAGGCTTGGGTTGTAAGCTTTCTCTTTTGTATTCAGTAATAAAAAATCTAGTGTTTTCTTTCTATATTTATCTAATCATTTTCGCAAATAGTATAATGTTCCTTGATTTGTTAGATAGCCGATATTCAATGTATGTTTTGTATTGGATTATTTTCACATTGGTGCCTCTTGTTCTCTTGATGAGGTCAAGATTTACACTGATATTTTTAAGGAATTTCGTGATGTATTTGCATGGTCTTATGAGGAAATTCCTAACATAGACCCTATTATTGTCGTGCACGAAATCCCTATATATTTGAACTCGAAGCCCATTCGTCAGCGACTTCGTCCTGCGCACCCAAGAAAGGCTACTGCCATAAAAGGGGAAGTAGAAAAACTTATTAAGGTTGGTTTCATCTATCCCATACCATTGATGGATTGGGTCTCCAATCATTTGTTCCCATTACTAAGAAACAAGGGACCATACGAGTTTGTGTTGACTACTGTGATATCAATCGAGCATGTCCTAAAGATAATTACGCCACACCCTTTATTGATCAAAATCATTGACGAATGTGATGGGAGTAAGATATTTTATTTGATGGATGGTTTTTATGGTTATAACCAGATCAACATAACACCTCCAGATCAACATAAAACTGCTTTTATCTGTCGATGGGGAACCTTTGCCTACAAGAAAATCCCTTTTTGTTTGAAAAATGACGGTGCCACTTTCCAAAGAGCTATGTGCTATGCCTTTCATGATATTAAACACATAGTTTAACCATATCTCGACGAATTTCCAGCCCATTCCGCGAAATGTCAAGATCACCCCGAAAATCTAAGGGAAATATTTCTTCGTTGTCGACACTATAATATCTGGTTAAATCCTCATAAATATTTTTTCTGCATAGAATCAAGTCACCTCTTATGTTTCATGGTGTATAAAGAAGGAATTTAGTTAGATCCTCTTAAAGTTGAGGCAATCATCAATTTTCCTCCTCCCTCTTTCGTGCATCAATTGCAAAGCTTGCAAGGGAAGGCCAATTTTCTCTGTTGGTTCGTCCCAAAGAATGATGAGCTTGCCAAAGGATTCACTCGCTTATTGAAAAATGGAATCCCATTCATTTGGGATGAAATTTACCAAGACTTTTTCGATGCTTTGAAGAAATCCCTGATCAATTCTCCTTTAATGCATCCTCTTGATTATCATCGCAATTATTTCCTTTATTTGACCGCCACAGAGAGCACTATTGGTATGGTGTTTGTTTATGATGATGATGAAGGGAAAGAACATGTAGTTTACTACCTAAGCCGAAATCACTTCGATGCTGAGACCCGCTATGCTCATGTTGAGAAACTCACATTGGCCGTTGTTCATGTTGTTCAATGTTTTCGTCATTACATTCTCATGCGTAAAACTATAGTGATTTCCGAGTACATCCCCATGACTTAAATTCTTACCCGTCAGTTTCTTGGGGGAAAATACTCAAAATGGATTGTTATTCTCCAAGAGTTTGAATTAGAGTTTGTTGTAGCCAAATCAAAGAAATCACTTGTCTTTGCTGAGCTGGTTTGCGATCTTCCCATTATAGTTGATCCCACTCCCTTCGAAGAATAGATTCAAGATGAATTGATCTTTCTCATAAGTACTGTTAGCACTATAAATGTTAATAGTCTGACCACCATTGTATTACTGTTTTTGAATTTTTTCTTATTCCCTAGCCTATGTCAAAGTTCTAATCATGTTCAATAAAATCCGAAAAGAGTCTCAAAACTAAAAATATTTTCAAGTTTTATAGGTGGTATCGTGTCTTAGATTCATAAAAAAAATTAAAACCGTTGTTTTAACTTAGGTTAGAGTCAAAGTTATTGGTCATTTTAGTAATAAAATAATAGCTGCTCTTTCTGAAATAATAGCTACTCTTTTGAAAAGGCAGTTATTTCTTCAAGAGTTTGGTTTTGGTTTCATTGGTGATGTTATCACTTATAAGTTTTTGAAACATTACTTGACATGATTATTCAAGTTCATTTATCAAAGGTCTCAAATTGGTATAGGAAATTTCATTTTTTCATATTTAACCTATCCTAAGTTTCAAGACCACCTTCATTTCATCTCAATCCACCTCCATTTAGGTCATGTCTTGTCCCATCAGTCATCATTTGCTGACATGTCTCAATTCCTAAGCAATTAAATTCAAAAAGGACACTTTAGCCAGTTTTTCCTCTTTTTGTAGCATTTTACATTGTAAAATAGCAATTTTCACTACGAAACTGCCGAATAGTTTCATAGCAAAACTCCTAGGAAATGAACTAGCTATGCTACGAAAAAATAGTTTTTGTGTCTGTCTTGTCAAATCTGATGCAAGGTGTTAGTTCATGATTAGAGGAGTTAGGGTGGATGTCATTCGAGTCAGTTAGGGTTATTTCAAAGGTACAAGGTCATGCCTGAGGTCATTATTACCGTTTTTAGCATGCATGAGTCATGATTAGGGTATGAGTTGTCATCGAAACCATAAAACATTACCAAATTGAATCTTGTTGTCATTATCTTCTTTATCCTTGAATGTTATCGATTTTTTAGAGAGCTGCTTCATCGAGCCAAGCTGGTTACTGGCATTTTCAAAGGTTGCAGGTGTCTCTAATCAAGTGAGGCTGAGAAGATATAAATTCACCATGGCTACAAGGAAGAGGACTAAAAAAGGTGGTCACTTCCTCAGGTATGAGCCCATGGACATGAATTTTTTAAATGATGATCCAACTACCTTGGAAGTGTTTAGAAGAATAGGGTGTTTTCAATTCTTCCGAAGGCTGCAAGGTTTCCATTTGCAAGTTTCAAAGGAGTTTGCTTAAATTTTTACTGGAACAGCTTCAAAGGTGGGAATGCTAAACCTCACAGTGACACCAGACATCATTTCAGCAGCAACAGGAATCCCAAGAGGAGGGGAACAATGGTTTAAAGGCATGAATTTTAACATGCAGTACTGCAAAGAATTTATCAAGATAGAGCATTATGAAATTGATATCACACATGCTATTTCAAGGAGCTACATGAAGGACAAATACTCAAAGTTTTTGATGATCATTCAGAAGTACTTCACTTGTGAAGGAAGGTCACATGGTCTACTCCTACCATCTTAGGCTTCTGTTGCATTTTTTGGGTAAGAGGTCTCTTGACTTGCCCTTTTATTTATATAGAATTCTAACTAAAATTTCATATAAGGTCCAAGTTAAAAAAGAAGGAAATGAAACTACTATGTTTCACCATGGTTTGATCAAGTTGTTGGTGTTAGAGGAGTTAAAGAGATTAGGCAGAGATTGGAAATCCTTTCTGTTCATAAGTGGTTTTGAATAAGATGATGTCACTCCTAAAAGAGTTCCCAAACCTAGAGATGTTTCGTCACCTACAGTGGCAGAGCAGTTAGAACTGGTGAGCATGGAGACAGAGCCTTTGTAGAAGTTTGACACACCCAAAGCTACAATTGCAAAACAAAAACCAACAGTCAGAAAACATGGTAGCAAGAGAGTTACAAGGAGCCAAAAAATGGTTAAGGGTAACTTAGAAGACAACTTGCATGCAATTGATATTGAAGAAACTCCCATTGTCCAAGCTGAATATGTTGAAGAGGGAGGAAGGAAGCTTAAGAAAGGAAAAACAGCTAAAAAATTGGAGTTTGCAGGTGATGATGTTGGATTCATGTTTCAACCTAGAAAAACAATGACTAGGCATGCAAGAAAGGTCATGGAAAGTAGCAAAGAGATTCAAAAGGTCAGTGAAACTGCTCAGCCACCACCAAGTATCATAGACCTCTCCTCACCTGCAAAATAAGATCTAGTCATAAAACAGAAGAAGGGTAAAGAGAAAATCACTGAAAAAGCAGAAGTGGAAACCCTTAAAGGAGCAGTTGAAAGAGGCAAAGGAAGATATAACAGTCTTGAAGAAAGAGGAAAAGAAGCATAGAGCTGAAAGGGTTCATTTTGAACAAATGAGAAATACATGGGAAGATCAAGTCACAAGTGTCTCAAAGACCTTGGACAAAATAGAAAAACTGACAAAGTGGACTCAGCCACTAAGAGGAGAAGTCAAGCACATAAAAAAGAGAAACCTTCACTTGCAATCCAAGAACAGGGCATTGAAGGATCAAGTGAAATACCTAGAGTAGCAATTGGAACTGATTCATGAAGAGTTGGAAAAGAAAGGTTTGAAGATGAGAGTGGTTGAGGAGCCCATTGCTCAACTAATTGTTAATGAGGAGGAAACACCACAAGAGTGATAAGGTAAGATAGAATATGACTTAGGAGGCCCACAACATGAAGAAAATCAAATTTTTGTAGCAGGAGATCAATTTTTGAAGACTTCTTTGAAAGGGAAATTTCTGGGTTTTCACACAGTCTTGTAGCGTTCCTCAGGCTTGAAGCCAAGAATACGTTACAAAAAAACCTATAGCAGCCTTTTTGCCTCTAAAGCCAGTTTTTGTTTGATTCAAGGAGGGAGATTCATGGTGGTGATGTGTCATGACTTGATTAAAATCATGGAACAACAAAGAAGCGAAGTTAATGGATGCAGAAGCCACTTTTTCAACACTACCAAAACTCGCTACGAAACTGTCCTGTTTTCATAGCGATCAATTGTTGAAGGTTTTTGAGCATCTTAATGACAGTTTTGGCTAGCTGGAGACCTCCAGCATTTCAAGGGAGCTTATCAACAGATAATTATGACTCGAAGGGAGTGTTATGAAGACAGGTCATCACCCAAAGCAACTTTGAAGATAAGGATCATGCATTCCTAAAAAGTAGGGTTATGTTCCATAGATCTAGGATGGTTTTTAATATGTAAAGTGGTGATGAACTCTGTTACAGATTTTTCGAGCATGTGATACTTAATTTGTAACCATCATGTAACTGTTTCGTAGATAGGATAAGTTCAATGTAATAAATAGGAGTTATAATCCTATTAGGAGATGGTTTCTTTAAGGTTTAGCTGTCAATTTTATGTTAGAAGTTATGTATTTTAGTTATGAAATGTATCATGGGAGAATTCGACGATCTAGCCACTAGGCAGATCATCCTTGTTGTAAATAATGTCTATTTAAAGACAAATAATTGAAGTAGTAAAGGGTTGGAGAAAATTTGCACCAAACTACTGGTTTTATGTATTTGACCTATATCAGTAATACAAAGTGATTTTCTTCTTGATAGACCTGAGATTCTCATGAGTTTTTTAATGTCTTATTGATATACATCTTTAAATTTTACCACTTGCAGTAGATCTCATCTCTATTACTCAAAATTCATAACTTTATGCTCTGACTTCCTTTAGTGATGAAATGACTGTGTTTTCCTATGTTTTAAGTGTGAGTTGCTTTTGTTAAAGACATCTATCTACCTTAGCTTCCATGTTTAAGAAACTTCGTCACTAAAAATACTGATTGTTGACTCCATAATCCCAATGGTAGCAAACCTACATTCTTTTCAACATGCAATCATAAAAAACAGGTTACAATTTCCATAGAGTTAGCCACCTAGTACTATCATTATTCAATATCATAAAACCCCCTTGAGAGAGCCCTCTCAAACTGAAGAGGCTAAGCTTCAATTAGAAGTGGTTTGAAAAAGTTACCCTGAGTTGTTTGATAAGCAGCCAATCAAGTACAATTTTGTGATAACAGGTGACACCGAGATAAAGGTAACTATTTCCATGAAACTGCATAACGAGCTGCAAGGATCATTTTTCAGAGAAAATATCATTCTCCTTTGAAATTAATTGAATATCTTCTATGTTATGAGATATTATTATTTTTTAAAAGGGTAATTATTTCTAAATTAGAATTAATACTATAAAGGAGTGATTATATTATTGTTGGAGCTAACCTATAGCTATTAATTATAGTTGAGGAAGAAAATGAGGTACAAGGTATCAATTTATTAATGATACAGAGGAGTGACATATGTTATGGGGTGACTTGGTGCTCATTTTTGAATCATTTCAAATCGTGTCATTTAAACCACACTGGGATTAAAGGCGCACAGAATCCAGAAGATTATGCTTGTTGTTTTTCATGACCAATTTCTCCATGGAGGTTACAACTTATAGGGTTACGTTTTCTAGCAAACAACTTGTCATCTCAAGCAAGAAATTAGGGCTGCGTGTAGGGTTTCTACCTCCAGTTTGAAAAACTGTACGTAAAGGAGGATCTTAGATGTCAAGCAATATTGGTAAAGGTGGAAAGGTTAATCGCTATGAGCCCGAAAATACCAGATTTGTCGATGCCAGAGCAAAGTCCCAATTTCAAATAACAAGATGGTATAGGTTTCTACAAAAATTCTCAGGGGAAAATGTAGTTGTTGCACAGGCCTTTACTGAAAGTTTTGACGGGGAGAAAGTCAAGCTTGGAAGAAAAACTTTTAAATTCACCGAGACCATTATAGCTAGGGCTACTTAGACCTCAACTATTGGAGAATGTTGGTTCAAAAAGAAAATGTTACAAGAAGATGCAAGCTCTTTCTTCAAACCTTAGCATGTAAATGTCAATTGGACTCCAACTGTGCATATTTCCTGTTTTAGGCCAGAATGGAAACATTTCATAACCACTATGCAACGCTATATCACTTGTGAGGGTAGATTCTCCATTGTTCATCAATATCAAGTGAGATTTCGCTCTCACATATGAGGTGTCAAAACTATGAACTTGCCTTTATTTCTCTACAAATCCTTGTTAAAAATGTCTTTGAAGTTGCAGAATATCCCTAGCTATTCCCCGCATAACCTATATCATAGAGGCTTAATGAAGATGTTGGTGGTCTATCACCTTAAGAAAAAGAGAAGTACCTAGGAAAAGTTCCTAACAGATGAAGGATTTGGTAGCATCAATTCTAGGAGGAGGGTAGGGAGACCTAAGAAACAAAATTTCCAAGAACAAACTGGCTCAAACCCTGTGCCAAATAGTTCACAAGCAGCTCAATATATTCCATCAAAGAGTAGACATACTAGAATTTCAGCTAAAAGAGCTAGAACTGAAACTGTCACTCCCATACCAATGGTACAGCCAGAAGAAAGGGTTTATAAAGGAAAACTTCAAAATAACCCCAAAATTTAGAATCATTCTAATCCGTATTTTATGTAGGAACGCAACAGGATACACACATAACCATAGATACAAAGATGTAGTGGAAATAATGCTTCATTTTATTAAAATCAAATTCCTGAAATATATAGCTAAGGCGCTAGTAGGCGTATCTCTGAGAAGAGATGTGGCGGATACATGCCTATGAACTGTGTTACAATGAAAAATAATGGAAATGAGTGAGCGAGGGCACTGGTAGCGTATCCCTGAGAAGAGATGTGATGGCTACAGGCCTCCCCACTATGTTACTGAACTGAAATGATGGAAACAAGTGAGCTAGGGCACTGATAGCACTTATCTCTGAGAAGAGCTGTGTCGGCTACCAACCCCTGAACTGTGTTACAATGAGGCTCAAAGGCCTATTTATTTTTGAGAAATAATGTAAAATAAAAAACGTCCAAAAACCTAACCCTAGGAGATGATGCACCAAAATTGTGGGCCCCGTTTGGGTAAGTTGGTATTTTAACTTCCTGGGGACGTAACGTTGGCATCCGATCTCCATTTGACACACTCAATAGCTCATTAGAAAGATATATCTAAGGACTACAAATTTTGAGTGAGCAACATGGGTCATACAAACATGGTCTACGAACCATGTTGCTCCCCGTTTTCCCACAAAGCATCGTTTAGGGCCTTAAAACAGCTCCGGAAGTTCAGGACTCGAAAAACTGCTATAAATAGTAAGTTGTGTTGAAAATTACAAACTGAAATAACTGATGGTGAGGGTTCAAATGGACTCGGTGGGTGGCCACCAATGTCCACCTGGATCATTAAGTCCCCAAAACGGTTCTGGGATTGCAGGACTCGAAAACCTGCTAAAAATAGTAAGTTGTGCTGAAGCTGAAAAACTAAAAGAATTGATGTTGCGGGTCCAAATGGAATAGGTGGGTGACCACCGATATCCACCTAGATCACATTCATAAGAGAACATTCAATTAGATTTAAGCAAGGGAAAACTCAGCCTCATAAAGAGGTTAATTCTACCATAGCCTCTTCCTCAAGACAGAAAGGCAAAAGGAAATTAATCCTAGCAGAAGAAACTTCAGAGGAAGTCAGCCCTGAAGTACCAATTCAACACTCTGTTCCAGAGATTGCAAAAAAGCAAGAAGAAAACAATGACACCCCTTCAAAAGGAGAACCAACATTATCTCAATTATTTCTTCTCTTAAGACATCCAAGACATCCACCAGAAGAAAGGACAATAACATCATTCAATCTTATTCATATTTCAAAGAAGACAGTACTGAAGATGATTTATCAGAGACAAAGTATGAGGCAGGTCAGTCTAGCGGTATGATGCAGAGAAGAAGAGGGATTTCTTATATTCCCAACCCATACCTCAAAAGGCCTCACACTAGGCCTAAAAACAAGCTAAGAATGAACAACAAACTCATTGCTAATCCTAGATTGAAAGATGAAATTATAAATGTTGATGAAATCCCAGGAAAGGAAGCAAAGAAGACTAGAGCCCATAAAGATAAACATGCAGGAAAAGGAAAAGATAAAAGACTCTCTGAGGGAGAGTCCTTAAAATCTTTGCTTCTATACTTGATATTATTTAAAAATTTCAGACAAATCAAAGAAGGAGAAGCACAAATTTTTGGCTTAATCAATAAATGTAGCTATTTATAGGGTTTCCAATAATAGCTACCTGTTTTTGAAGGGTAGCTATTATTTCCTAAATTTTTGTATAAAGGAAGTGGAGGCAATTTTTTTTCAAATCTCGAAGGATGATGCTGAGGGGTAATTACATGCATGCAATATCAATAGAAGAAGCTACTGCCAGGTGTCAATTAGCCAAGTTCTTACAAATGTTATATTCAGTTGACAATTTTTGCACTTTTTGGGGAAGAGAGCTAAATGTCATCTTCAGCTGTTAGTTGCACTTTTTGAGGAAGTGGTTATACCAGAAAAGAGGAGCAGTTTGCCAGCAATTTGCCACATCACTCCAGCCACTTCGAACTATATGCCATCATGTTCTTTGCATTTATTATGTTGCACTACTTTGTATTATGATTAAGGATAAGCTTCACCTTATGTATAGGAATATGATAACTCCTACAAAACATATTCACACTTGTTGTCGAAATATCAACATAATATATCTTGTATATATAGGATGAAACTCAATAGAGAAAAGGTTCGTGGTTTTTTAATCTTTTACTCATGTGATCAATTTACTCTTTCAGATAATGATATTGAAGAACAATTTTGAGGACTTATTACTATCTTGATATGCATATTGTTGATCCTTCTTATGTGTTTCCATACCTAAATCTCTTTAGTTCTAGTTTGTAATTTCAAATGTTGTTATATGTTTTTATGAGCCTCTTGATGTGTTTATGTACCTTATCATTTTTTATCAGTCTTACTTAGTAATATTTCTTGATGAGATGTGCATAATAGCTGGTTAAAAAGCATTCTTTATGACAATGAATTTTAATGATGTTCAACAATAATATTGTAAGTCTTATGATAGCCTTCTCTTATTGATATATTATCAGACTGGTTCTTGTGTTGTTTTTCATCAAAGCAATGGATTTCTGCCTTGCAGACCCACTGTTCTTTCTATTATTTCATTCTTTCTTCCTGCCATAGACTACAAACTTATATTTTTCTACCATATTAGGCCTAAATACCCTCATTGGTGTGACAGTGAATTTGTCTAAAACCCTTTTCAGTGATTGAGAGCTTTAACCACCTACCAATTACATAATTTAAATCATTAAATTGCCTTAGATATTATAATGTGACTAGTCAAGCACTTGAAGCAGTCCAAGTGCTGATTCGAGCGCTAACATATTTTGGTGCGTCTGCCAGGAGACGAAGATTATGAACTCATTATTCTCTCGAAGTTATTGTATGAATGTTTAGTACTAGTTTTAATGGTGGATAAAAACTAGTTTATTTTTTTTACTGCAAATTGGTTCACCAGGAGACTCCACAAAGAGTATGAGGGGTTTCAAACCTCATACTACAAGAAGAAATCAAAGATTACCTACTGTGACTCCAATTGCTGACCTAGAAAATATCATAAAATATGCAAAAGGGAAACAGAAATCAGCTGAAGCTACATCTCAGTCAGTGAAGAAGGTACATGAAAATTAATTTCCAAAGCAAAAGGTACCCTCATCTACTTTAGAATCAAAATTAGTTCCAGTTTCAAAAGATTCTGCTGAAATATCTCAAGTTAAAACTTCTTCCCTAGAAAATAAAGTAGATGATTTTAACCTAAGATTAGTTGAAAGTATCTCTCAATCACCATTTAGTAAATCAGAGATAAGTAATATTCCATTGAAAGAAGAAAAAACAGAGGTTTTAGGTATCAGTGAAGAAAATAAGGAATCAGAAGACTTTGTGTTGATAGAAGGATAATTAGAACAAGTATTGGCAGTTACACCTTTTATAGATAGAGATGTTTTAACTGAAGAAGGTTTTAAAAAAATTCTTTGAGTAGTAGTCCTTTTATACTCGTGACTAAGAGTATCTTCCTTTGTATCGAAATCCAGCTGTTGGTTCATCCTCTTCTCATCAATTAGAAGGGAGTTTTCCTGAAGGTCTGACTTTCAATCTATCAAAATTTTTAGCTCAGCAAAACAAATTCGAAGTTACCTCATCCCCCCAGGAGACTACATCTAAACCTGATTCTTCTATAGAAGGTGAAACAAAGGCCTCCTCTGTTCATCTCTTTGGAAATACACTATTTTCAATCCCAAATCTTGAAGAACTATCCCAAGAATTCCATTTTTTTGTTATTCCAAAGTAGATTCAAATTCCACAGATTGTAATTCCTAGTTCCCAAACAACTACATCAACCAGTCATCCATAAATTATCCATCAACAAGCCATGTCTCAGTCGACCCTTACAAGGATGCAACAGATAGTTTCTACAAGATATTCACCACTTGCCCTTCCTCGACCTTTGCATCCTCTTCCTTAAGGGGATTATCTAAAATATCTGCAAAAATACGTAGGAGAGGGAGAAGGAGTACTTTCTGCTGAGGAACATTTGGTTGATTTCTATAGTTATGTTGATAATCAAAACATTGAACATGAAGATGTCTAGTCAAGACCCTTTGTTCAGAGCATGGATGGAGAAGCTCGTAAATGGTTTAAAAGTCTGCCACCAAACTCAACAACAGGAATATATGAATTGGAGGAAGTATTTGTGAAACAATGGGGTGATAGAAAATATTATGTATACTAACTTATAAAGTTCAGAACTCTATAAAATAAGACTGATGAGTCATTGGATGATTTTACAAAGAGATTCAATAAAATTTATCAAAAAAATCCTGAAGAAATCAAACCTCCTAAAACCACAACTATGATAACTTTTGAAAATGCCTTAGATTCTAAGTTTGCTTTGTGGTTAAGAGATAAGAAAGCATGAACATTGATGGCTATGCAAGAGGCTGAAATTGGAGTGCTGTCTAATCTGATGGCCTCAAATAAATTGAAAATGGAAGAGGAGAAAGCAACAAAGGAGAAATAGAAAATGAAAGAAGAAAAACCTTCTTCCTCCAAAACTTTCATAGCAGAAGAAAAGATTGATCAAATGTCTAATTTGATTAAAGAAATTGCTTCTAAGATGATGAAACCGGAGTTGAAAAACAAACCTGCTGTTAGAGCCAATCAAAATGAATCCAATGGAAATCAGGATCCCTTCAAAAGGCCTTTACAACCTCAAAAAATATTACAACGCCCAAGAAGGAACGTTGATGATCAAAATGTTCAGCCTCCACTAAATAATTTTGCTGAAGAAGAGCAACAAGAACATGAGGAAGAAAATGAATACATAAATCTTGTAGGAGAAACATCATAGTCAACATTTTTGACTTTGTAGGAATATGAAGATCAATCAAGGATATATCTCTTTTCAGATGATGAGAATGCCCAAATTCATGCACAAAATGAGAAAAATCCGTAAGAAACTCAATCTAGAAACTATCCTCTAAGGTCAAAAGGTCTTGTCCAACAACCTCAACAAAATTCAAATTCTGGCAAACAAGCTGCTAAACAAAAGGAAAAAGTCAATGATGTCCCTCCACCTCCTAATTTTGCCCCAATCATCAAAATTTCCGCAAAAAATAAAGAATTAACTCCTCTTTATTTCAGTTTCAAGTCAGAGCTGAATAAAATCAAGATCCTCATCCCACTTCTTGAATTGTTGAAAAATCCAGCATACAAAGAGTCATTGAAAAGTTTGTTACAACCACCTCTCACTCTTGATTCAGTCAACCTGGAAGATGAACATCCTACTATCTACTTAGGCAGCCATGTCCAAGACCAGAATGATGATAATTCACCACCTTTATATCTTTCACTCAATATACATGACAAATTGCTGCATAACTTTTTATTAGATTCTGGGGCTTCTCACAATCTATTTCCAAAGAAAGTGATGGATGAATTAGGATTAGAAATCAAAAGCAATACCACGACCTTTACACTTTTGATTCTAAAAGAGTCAAGTGTTTAGGAGTGATTAAAGACTTGTTTGTTTCTCTTACTCAGCTTCCTATGAAAAGTTTAGTGATGCACATAGTAGTTACATACATACCTTCTAGATTTGGGATGCTGCTTTCTAGATATTGGTCCAAAAAATTGGGAGGCACCCTTCAAATGGATATATCATATGCCACAACCCCATTGCTTGGAGGAGAATTCAGGAGGTTGTATAGCGAAACGCAAATGGCTTATATCATAAGTGATCAACATAATCCCTTAAATCATCCTATGTACATAGAGGAGAAGGAATTAGGGTCATCCATATTACACCTTGCTGCTGATGACAACAATTTCCAGCCTGAAATCAGTGAAAGACAACATTTTCAAGATACAAAGGAGTAACATTCAGAGGGAGGAAATATATGGAAATTATACTTTGATGGAGCCTCATCAAGAGAAGGATCAGGAGTTTGTGTAGTTCTCATTTCTCCCACTCAGCAAATGGTAAATTAACATATAAACTACAATTTTCTACCACTAATAACACTATTGAGTATGAGGCGCTTGTTTTGGGTATGAAGGCAGCAAAATATTTGGGACCTGAACAACTAATTAATTTTGGTGATTCGGAATTGGTGATAAGGCTGGTGAGAAATAACTATCAAGTGAAAAATTCCAAATTGAAAAATTATAGAAATGAAGTGTGGGATTTGATTGAGCATTATTTTGCAGCATTCAATTTAAATTTTGTCACTAGAGAGGAAAATCAAATGGTTGATTCACTAGCTATAGCTGCTAGTAATTTTAAATTTCCTCTTGATGTCAAGGCAACACATGATGTTCAAATAAAAAACAGACCTTCTGTTCTTGACAACATCAAATACTAGCAAATATTTGAAGATGAAAAAGAAATTCAAATTCTTTTGGAATGTGTAGAAGATTTTGCAGACATCCAAATTGATAATGAGCAGGACATTGTTGAAAATCAAAACAGTAAGTCATTCAAAAAGGCCATGGATGGGAAAGACATTATCGATATTAAAATTAACTAAATTCCTAAATCCCTTGTTCCTTTAGAGAGATTGTTTGACAATAATGATGTCTTTTTAAATCCTGAAAGTAAAGTAGATGGAGAGAGTACAATTGACTGCAATATTGGTATAGATGATCAGCCTAAATTAGTTAAAGTTTATAAATTTCTTTCTCAAGAAACTAGAACTAATTATGTCAAGTTGTTGAAACAATATGCAGACATTTTTGCATGGTCCTACAGTGATTTGAAAACCTATGATAGATGTATAATGGAACATAAAATTCCTTTGAAAGCAGAAGAAAATCCTGTAGCGCAAAAGATGAGGCATATCAATCACATGTTTCTCCCTTTTATTGAAAAATAGATCAGAAAATTATGGGAAGCAAAAATAATTCTTCCTTTAAGATTTTCCAATTGGGTAGCTAATATAGTCCCGGCTCGAAAGAAGAATGGTGAAATTAGAATTTGTGTTGAATTTTGCAATCTAAACTGGTGTTCACTGAAGGATAATTATCCATTACCCAAAATGGATTACATTTTGCAGAAATTTGTAGGCTCTAAGAGATTGTCAATGATAGATGGCTTTTCAAGGTTGAATCAAATCTTAGTTGATAAACAAGACATAGAGAAGACAACATTTACTACACCCTCGGGAACATCCATGTACAACAAGATGCCATTTGGTCTAATGAATGCAGGCACAACATTTCAACGGGCAATGGATATTACCTTTGCAGGAGAAAAATCAAAATTTGTAGTCATTTACTTGGATGACATTACAACCTTTTCAAAATCTGACGAAGATCATTTGAAACATTTGAAACAATTTTTTGACAAATGCAGAAAATTTGGTTTGTCCTTGAACCCCAAGAAGTCATGCTTTGTTGTTCAAGAAGGAAAATTATTGGGACACATTGTGAAAGAAATTGGTATCTCTATTGATCCAGGGAGAGTTGAGGTTATTCAGAAGATTGGTTTACCAAGGATTAAAAAATAATTACAATCATTTTTGGGGAAAAATAATTTTCTAAGGCATTTTTTCCCAAATTTTGCAGACCTAATCAAACACATAAATGTCTTGCTGAAGAAAGATGCATAATTCAAGTGGCGAGATGAAGAAAAAAACTCTTTTTCAGCAATCAAATATGCCCTGATTGAAGCTCCAGTTTTAATCAACCCTAATTTTGAGAAATATTTTCTGATTTTTTCATATGCTTCTGAAGAAACAATTGCAATTGTTTTGTTACAAAAGAACAAGGAACTCTTAGAACAACCTATTTCATTTTTCAGTCGTGCTTTAAGAAATGTTGAGTTAAAGTACAACTTGATTGAAAAACAAGCATATGCACTACTTAAGGCTTTAAATTATTTCCGATTTTATGTGTTACATTCAAAAATTGTTGCTTTCATACCAAATATTATTGTCAAATATGTATTGATGCAGCCAGACACAAATGGCAGGAGGGGAATATGGTTAACCAAGATTCTGGAATTTGATATTGAGATCGGACCTACTAAATTGATGAAAGGACAAGGCTTAGCTTGCTTGATGGTTGAATCTAATTGCAAAGCTCTAGATCTAAACATGGAGGTAGCTGAAGAAAAAGATGGAGAAGGTATATCTAATTATCCGAAAATATTTCATTCAAATTGGTATAAGTATATATATAGTGTACTTTTTGTTAAATTTTAGTTGTCCCCTAGAAATGGAGAAGTCAAAAAGAAGGGCTTTTAAATTGAAATATGTTAAGTATTTCATATTGGAAAATCATCTTTACTGGAAAGACCCTATTTGAATCTTATTAAGATGTGAAGATGAAGTTGAGTCACAGAAAATTATGTCAGAGATACATGCAGGGGTGTGTGGTGGACATTTGTATTGGAAAGCTACTGCAAACAAAATTTTAAGAGTTGGCTATTATTGGCCAACTTTTTTCTCTGATATTTTTTCCAAATTCGGGACTTGTGTTGAATGTCAAAAGTTTGTTGGTAAGAATAAGCTACTTCCATTACCTCTTATTCCTATCTTAGCAGATGTTCCTTTCCAGCAATGGGTATTAGACTTAATCGGCGAAATTCATCTTCCTTCATCGGGACAACATAAATGGATTCTTATAGCTACAAACTATTTTACTAAGTGGATTGAAGTTGTTCCAACCAGGAATGACACTGACACGGTAATAATCAAATTTTTGTTGGAAAATATTATTTCTAGATTTGGTTTGTCCTCAGAAATTGGTGAATGAAAATGCAATAGATTTTAAATCCACCAAGATGAATGGTTTCTTTCAGAAATATGGTATTTATTTGACTCATTCTACACCTTATTACCCTCAAGGTAATGGGTTAGCTAAGTCATCCAATAAAATCTTGGTGACAATCATTAAGAAGATGTTTCCTGAAAATAAGAGAAACTGAGACACTCAACTAGTTCATGCTCTTTGGGCAGACAGGGTAAGTAGCAAAAGGTCTATTGGAATGTCTCCCTTTCAACTCGTTTATGGTATTGATGTTGTAATGCCATTACAATTAGCCCTTCCTGTTATGAAGTTTCTGCAAGATTAAATTGATGATGCAAATCCAATTCAAAGGAGAATGCTGCAGCTGATAGAAGCTCATCAAATCTGAGAATCACTGATGGACAAAGTACAGAAATACCAGACCAAAGTCAAATCTGTTTTTGAAAAAAGAGCAAATCAACAATTTTTCCAGGAAAATGATTTGGTGTTGCATTGATATGTCAGAAGGGAAGACCATGGAAAACGTGGTAAGTTTGATAGGGCCATTCTGAATTGCTCAAATTTTGGAAAACAACACATTTCTGCTCAAGCATCTAGATGATGATCAGCTGACTTGAGGTCCAGTTAATGGTCATTTTCTTAAAAATTTCCATGTTTGATAAGTTATTTATTCATTCCATTGTAAACATCTTGAGTGATGTGTCAATAAAACTCCATGCCTAATGGTACTTGTGTCTGTAAATATAGTCATTCTTGAGTCCAGTCAATGAAAGGTCAGTTCTAATCATAATTTCCTAAAGTTTTCTAAGTCCTAAAAGTTTCAAGGCACTGAGTCTACAGTCCTTGAAGCCTCACAGGGAGGAGTTCATCCCCAATAGGAGCTACTGTTAGCACTATAAATGTTAATAGTCTAACCACCATTATATTATTGTTTTTTAATTTTTTGCTTGTTCCCTGGCCTATGTCAAAGTTCTAATTATCTTCAATAAAATCCAAAAGTAGTCTCAAAACCAAAAATATTTTCAGTTTTATAGGTGGTATTTTGTCTTAATTTCATAAAAATTTAAAACCATTGTTTTAACTTAGGTTAGAGTCAATGTTATTGGTCATTTTAGTAATAAAATAATAGCTACTCTTTTTGAAAAGGAAACTATTTCTTTAGGAGTTTGGTTTTGGTTTCATTGGTGACACAGAGATAAAAGTAGTTATTTCCACGAAATTGCATAAGGAGCATCAATCAGAGAAAATATCATTCTCCTTTGAAATCAATTGAAGATCTTCGATGTTATGAGATATTATTATTTTTTAAAAGGGTAATTATTTCTAAATTAGAAGAAATGTTATCAGGAAATTATTATATAGTTGGTAGATCTAACATATAGCTACTCATTATGGCTGAAGCGAAAAATGGGGTACAAAGTATTAATTTATTAATGATGCAGAGGAGTAATATGTTTGATGAGGTGACTTGGTGCTCAAATTTGAATAATTTCAAATCATGTTAATTAAACCACACCATGTTTAAAGGTGCGCAGACTCGAGAGGATTACATTTGTTGTTTTTCATAACCAATTTCTCTAAGAATATTACAGCTAATAGGGTTACATTTTCCAGAAAACAAATTGTCATCTCAAACATGAAAGGAGGCATGCATGTAGGGTTTATGTCTCTAGTTTGAATAGCTTTGCATAAAGGTTGAGCTTAGGTGTTAAACAGGATGGGTAAAGGAGGAAAGTTTAACCATTATGAGCCAGCAAATACCAGATTTTTCGATTCCAGAGCAAATCCCCAATTTCAAGCAACAAGATGGTACATGTTTCTAAAGAAATTTTCAAGGGAAAATGTAGTTGTTTCAAAAGCCTTTGTTGAAAGTTTTGACGAGGAGAAAGTCAAGCTTGGAATAAAACCTTCAAAATCGTTGAGACCATTATAGCCAGGGCTACTCAAACTTCAGCTACTAGAGAATGTTGGTGCAAAAAGAAAATGAAGCAAGCAGATGTAAGTTCTTTCCTCAAACCTGAGCACCTAAATGTCAATTGGACTCTTACCGTGCATATTTATTGTTTTAGGCCAGAATTGTAGCATGTCATAACCATTTTTCAATGTTATATCACTTGTGAGGGTAGATTCTCCATTGTTCATCAATATCAAGTGAGATTTCTCTCTCACATCTCAGGTGCCAGACCAATGAATTTTCCTTTCTTTCTCTATAAATCCTTGTTAAAAATGTCTTTGAAGTTACAAAATATCCCTAATTATTCCCTCCATGACCTCTATCATAGAGGCTTAATCAAGATGTTGGTGGTCTATCACCTTAAGAAAAAGAGAATTACCTGGGATAAATTTCTAACAAATGAAGGATTTCGTAGCATCAATTCTAGAAGGAGAGTAGGGAGACCTAAAAAGAAAAATGTCCAAGAAGAAAAAACTAGCTCAACACCTCTGCCAAATAGGTCACAATCAGCTCAGTCTATTCCATCAATGAGTAGAAAAACTAGAATTTTAGCTAAAAGAGCCAGAACTGAATCTGTCACTCCCATACCAATGGTACAACCAGCATAAAAGGTTTATAAAATAAAAACTTCAAAAGAGACCCAAACTTTAGCATCATTCAGAAGAGAACATGCAATTATATTCAAGCAAGGGAAAACTTAGCCTGATAAATAGGTTAAATCTAAAAGTGAGGAAAACATAGCCTCTTCCTCAAGACATAAAAGAAAAAGGAAATTGATCCTATCAGAAGAAACTTCAGAGGAAGTGAGCCTTGAAGTACCAGTTCAACACTTTGTTCTAGAAGTTGTAGGAGAGCAAGAAGAAAAAAGTGACACCCCTTCAAAAGGAGAACCAACATTAGCTCACTTATTTTCTTCTCTTAATACATCCAATACATCTACCAGAAGGAAGGAAAAGAACATCATTCACTCCTATTCATCTTTCGAAGAAGACAATACTGAAGATAATTTCTTAGAGACAGAGTATGAGGCAGGTAAGTCTAACAACATGATGTAGAGAAGAAGAGGGGTTTCTTATATTCCCAACCCATACCTCAAAAGTCCTCACACTAGGCCTAAAAACAAGCCAAGACTAAAAAACAAACTTATTGCTAATCCTAGACTGAAAGATGAAATTATAAATGTTGATGAAAGCCCCAGAAAGGAAGCCAAGAAGATGAGAGCTCAGAAACAGAAACATGCAGGAAAAGTAAAAGCTAAAAGACTCTCTAAGGTAGAGTCCCTCAAAATATTTGCTTCTATACTTGATTTTATTTAAACATTTAAGGCAAATATAAGAATAAGAAGCACACATTTTTGGCTTAATCAATTAATGCAGCTATTTACAGAGTTTCCAATAATAGCTACCTGTTTCTGAAAGGTAGCTATTATTTCCTAAATTTTTGTATAAAGGATGTAGAGGGAGTTTTTGTTCAAATATCAAAGGATGATATTGAGGGGTAATTACATACATGAAATATCAATAGAATAAGTTGTTGCCAAGTGTCAATTGATCAAGTTCTCTTCCAGATATTAGGTTCAGTTGAAAAAAATTTCACTTTTGGGGGAAAGAGCCAGATGTCATCTTCAGTTGTTAGTTGCAATTTTTGAGGAAGTGGTTATACCATAAAAGAGGAGCAGTCTGCCAGCAGTTTGTCACATCACTCCAACCACTTCGAACTATATGCCATCATGTTTTTTCTCTTTATTATGTTGCACTAATTTGTATTATGGTGAAGGATAAGCTTCACCTTATGGGTAGGAATGTGATAACTCCTCTAGAAAAAATTCACACTTTTTGTGGAAATATCGGCATAATATCTCTTATATTTATATGATGAAACTCAATGGAGAAAAGGTTCATGGTTTGTGAATATTTTACTCCTGTGTTCAGTGTATTCTTTCAAATAATGATATTGAAGAACACTTTTGAGGACTTATTACTATCTTGCTATGTGTATTGTTGATCCTTCTTATGTGTTTCCATACCTAAATCTCTTTAGTTCTAGTTTGTAGCCTGTTATATGTTTTTATGAGCCTTTGATGTGTTTATGTACCTTACCAACTCTTATCAGTCTTACTTAGCTTTATTGATGAGATGTGCATAATAAGTGGTTAAAGAGCATTCCTTATGACAGTGATTTTTAATGATATTCAATAAGATTATTGTGAGTCTTATGATAGCCTTATCTTATTGATATATTATCAGACTAGTTCTTGTTTTGTCTTTCATCAAAGAAGTGGATTTATGCTTTGCAGACCCATTTTCCCTTCTTTTATTCCATAATTTATTCCTACCATAGGCTATAAACTTATCTTTTGCTACGATATCATGTCTAAATACCGTCATTGGTGTGACAATGAATTTATCTGAAACCATTTTCAGTGATTGATAGATTTAGCCACCTACCAATTATATAATTCAAATCATTAAATTTCCCTAGAGATTAGGATGTGACTGGTCAAGCACTTGAGTCCAAGTGTTGATTACAGTGCTAACACATACATATATACATATGTGTGTGTGTGTGTGCCTCAAGCTTAGGATGAAGTTGTGCCTAAACTCTATTAAGTGTCAAGGGAGGAGCGAGCCGAGATGGAGAAAATTTCTTAGTAGTTAACGTAAATAAATCCCCATCTAGGGGCCTCGGGGAGCCCTCAAAGGTGTGCACAATTGTGGTGGTGACAGATAGAGGGAGAGACGAATATTTCTCCAACAAATTCCATAAGGAATTCTCGTCTCCGACCTAAGGGTTGTGTGGTGGACCCCAGAGACAATTAACAAAAAAAGTACAAGGATGGAGGGCTTAAGGCTAGAAACTATAAAGAGGGGCCAAAAATTCATTATAACATGAAATTGTCAGAAAACTAGTTAAGGGTCAATCAGGTGGGACCCTAATCGTATCATATGTGGCTTGGTGACATGGTAAGTGGTTTGACATGGCAAGCAGAGGGATTTCTACATGGTGACTATTATTGGCCATTTTGGAGGGCCAAATGACTTATAAATGCATAACATGTGGCACTCACATGGTGGGACACATGGCCAAGGTGACATCATCATGATGTCATCCTTGGCGTAAGGATTTTTGGAGGTTGCGAGTGATTGGGTGGTTGTTTTCCTATTTGGGCCCAACCTCTGGCTTGTTTGGGGTCGAATAGGGCATTGACTATGGAGACACTCGAAGTAATGAACTGTTCAGGGGTTTAATGTCTAGGTCTCAAGAGGGTCAATGCAGTGGTTTTGGAAATAGGGGCCCCAACCCCAAATACAAAAATGTGTGTGTGTGTGTGTGTGTGTGTGTGTGTGTGTGTGTAAATTAACCATGGTAGCTACCTGGTGGGGACATTATGGGGAAGACGACGTGGTTCATGTTGCATGGATATATATGTTAGGTTATTGAAATTATGTGGACCACCTAGAGTGGTGGATCAATAATGTGAGCACCACGTGAGATATCATGTGGGTGCCATGTGGCGGATAATTTGATGTGACAGGATTAAACGGGCCAGATGTTAAGACAGACATAAATTTTGATCTAGAAGTTAGTTTTTGATAAATTTTATATCATCGGAAAGTTGTCGATGATCCAAACGTGATAGAAATGTTTATTTTAGGTTTAAAAAATATATAAATATGAGAAATTTTTATGACGGGACTATGTAGTTTAGGCTAAATGAAAGTAACACCTTCCATTGAGTTGGTATAAGCTAGTGTGGTGGAAGGGAGTATTACATCCTCTCTGTCCAAGGACTGGAATTGGAATCTCCTCCCAATCTATATTAATATCTCAACCATGTATTCCTTTTGTTAAAAACCTATAAATATTTTTACCTTTGCTTGAGAACTAAGAAAAGTTTCCTTGTTTCCTGAATAATTCGGAAAAAAAAAAATCACTTTTCCTTGACAACCCAGGAAAATATATGCATGTACTTGAAAAACAAAAAAATTACATTTTTGAAAATAATATGTCCAAACTATGACTTGGTTTCCACTCTTCAGAGATAAAGCCCTGGTACATTGTTATTTTTCTCCTTCAATTGTCCAAAACCCTATCCATGTAATATGTCTTCTCTTCTTCCATTTTTTCCTTTTATCTCTTTAATGGCTAAATGTCTAACCCTAGATATCTAAATATATGGATTTCTAATCATTAAATCTTTCCCTCTTGAGATCAACGGTTGTTACTTATTCTTCCATTGTGGCAACTTAAGTCACTTTTAGTCATAAATTAAAAGTTACTTTATAAATATAAAGTCATATTGAGAAAAAGTATGTGTTGGACCACTTCCACATGCCAAGACACCAAGCCTATGTGGAAGCACTTGTATGTACTGACTTCAACATAGATCCTATCCCCCCTTAATAACAACTTCCTAAACTCATAATATAGATTGAAGTTTGGAAAATTTTTATTCCAAACTATGAGAGACTTTGTGAAAAAATCTACAACTTGATCATTTATAAGGAAAAAGAGCACTTCAATAAAACAATCATGCATGAACTTTCTAATGAAGTGCATGTGTAGATCAATGTATTTTCTATGTTGATGGTGAACTAGATATTTGGTGAGCTTGATAGCACTCTAATTGTCACACCAAAACTGTGTGGTCGAATATTACTATTGGAATCCAAACTATGAAAGGATTTATCAAAGCCACAAGGTGTTTAGATTCAACAAGATGATGAGCTTAGTGAAAAGAGTCACCTTCACTAAGTGGGCCCACAGGCTATTTTTGGCGCAAGTCTATTTTTAGACATGATGATCATATTTCAGAAGTTGCAGGATGCTATTTGTCGATGGTTGATCAAGTTGGAAAAATAGATGAAATTCTATTTTTAGAATATTGGGCGAAGTCTATTTATAGATCGTCGATCTAAAAATAGATGCATGTCGATTATTATTAGCTCTTAATAATAATCAAACACTAAACAACAACTTATTCTCTTGGAGCACTTTGTTTCAGTGCACAGATGTGAGATGTCAGTGGACTAAGGGAATTACGCAATTCCCAAGGGTTTGTTGGAGCTAATGCATGGAGGACTCAGTTAGAACTCAAGTGGCAGAGTTATGACACAGTTGGAAGAAGTAGTTATGGAGTTGTATTCAGTTTAACTCAGTTAGACTCAGTTGAGCTAGTTGTATCTAGTCTAACTGATTGATACACTAGTGAGAGTGGAGTGAATCAATTAGTTAATTAATTCACAAATAATAACTCATTAATCAACTGAACAATACAATAGTTAACTACAGTGCATGGCAGTTTCAGTGGAGACCCAGTGGAGAGATAGGTGAAAGGGCAAGATGGACTATCTGTTGTGACTATAGTGATGCATTGATTGCATCACACACACATTGGAGTTTCCAATGAGGATTTCGCAGTCAAGGCAAGGGTAATTCGAATTCATTCAGAGCTATTCTTCAGCAGGGATTGCGCAGTGGAGGCAGGCTAGCAGGAGGGCACAGATCGGTGCATGGATTTGCAAGATTGTTCCTGATTAGTGTATGGCGATTGTACTGTACTGAGAGCTTGATAAGCTTTGTATGAGGATTGTCATATGATTCCATGATACATAATATGTAGTTGGGGTTTTTAGCTTCAGGCTTTCCCGGTTAAAAACAATTGTGTTATGTGCGATTATTTTTATTTATGCTTTACATGTGTGTGCAATTAATTTTCCGCAAAATATTAACAAGTGGAATGATTCAGTATCTTGCATAAAGTTAAATAGTGTGAGATGAGGTGGACCTAGGACATATGCATGCTTAGTGCATATAATTTCTATATGGTATCGGAGCTTTGTTGATTGAATATTGCAATTGTAAAGTGAGGTTGTGCTGGTGGACAATTCGAATTTGCTACAGAAGATTCTTGGTGCAGAAGTCGAGTGTACATTAAAATGTATTTCAATGGGTTGAGATTGGAGTATGCCCTTGATGGGAGCTCAAATTAAATAGCCTGGAAGGACAGGATGGAGGCAGTGTTGGACGATAATGGACTAAAGGATTTCATCGATAGCGATGTTCCTAAGCCGGGATCTAGCGATGCTGCATTACTTGACGCATGGAAAAAGAAGATAGCAAAGACGAGAAGGATTCTGTTGGAAGGTGTGAAGGACCATATTGTGTCCAACCTTCACGGGAAAGCCACTCCATTCTTAATTTGGAAGGCTATGACAGATTTGTTCCAAAGCAGAAGTGACCAGAGGAAGTTGGCACTTATAGACAAGCTCAGAAAAATAAAAATGGAGAAGGGCGACAGTGTTCCAAAATACCTCACAAAGTTTGTCCACTGCAAGGATGAACTGGGAAGTGTGGGGGTTACTGTTGATGATGAAGACTTGGTGAGCTTGGCTCTCTTTGGGCTTTTGAAGAGTTGGCATAGCTATGAAGACTCTATCAATGGATGGGAGAAACTACCGGGATGAGAGCCACTTTGGTCGGATCTTGTGCAGGAGGAGATAAGGCGGGGTACCAGGGATGGATCTTCATCGAAGAATGAAGATGAATATAATTGTGCTTTGGCTGCCAAAGCAAGGAAAGTGAAGGGGAAGAAACATCCTTAAAAATACGATGCTAAATGCAAGAAGCAGGATTTGTCCAAAGTGAAGTGTTTTCACTATCACGAACATGGACATTTCGCCACTAACTGTCCACAGAAGAGGAAGAACAAGAAGGGTGCTGGATCTGCAGCTGGAGAGGCCTTAGCCTCACAATTTGAACTTGATTTCTCCTTGATCGCATGCTTGGTTTCAAGCTGTATGGGATCGGTGTGGTATCATGATAGTGGTGCGTCTTTCCATATGACGAGAGACAAAGAGTTGTTTAGTGACTTGGAGGAGAAGGACCTCCAGATGCATATAGAGATGGGCGACGATGGTTGGTACAGTGCGACTGGCATTGGGACCATTACCTTTGAGAGGGAGTTCGGTAATCCATTCTTGTTGAAGAATGTTATGCATGTTCCAGGTCTGAATAAGAACTTGGTCTCAGTCACAATGCTAGAAGACAAGGGTTATGATGTTGTTTTCAGTGAGGGAAAAGCCTTCGTTCGACATAAAACAACGGGTCAAACCAAGAAGATAAGGGTTCGAATTAAGAATCTCTACAAGATGGAGGTAGTTGGTTGCGCTGCAATGGTGGGCAAAGCAGAAGAAGTGGTGAGCCGAGATGAGGGCGAATTATGGCACAGGAGATTGGGCTATCTTCACCATGGTGCTTTGAAGATTTTGCAGCGTATTTCTACTGAACTTCCCAAGGGTACTCTTGTGCAGTCAGATCAGTGCAAAGGATTTACTATGGGTAAGTTTGTGAAGACCACCTTTCATGAGAAGGAGAACTGTGCTTTAGTGATCCTGGAGAGAATTCACACAGACGTGTGTGGACCTTTCTCGGTTGCTTCAACAGAAAAACACAGGTATTATGTTATATTTGTTGATGACTATTCTCGTAGATGTTGGATCTTCTTCATGCAGAAGAAGAGTGAAACGTTCTCAAAGTTCTGTGAGTTCAAGGCATTGGTGGAGAAGGAGTCGGGGAAGCAAGTGAAAGATCTACGGAGCGATAATGGTGGTGAATACATCTCGGGTGAATTCAAAGACTTCTATAGCAAAGAAGGAATTCGAAGAGAACTCATAGCGCCTCATAACCCACAGCAGAATGGGGTCGCGGAGACAAAGAACAGAACGATCTTGGGTGCTACACAAGCTATGCTTGAGAGGGAGCTAGACTTTCATGCAGTGAAGGAACTACTTGTTCTGAAAGATGAGCCTCCGGATGTGGATCAGCCATAAGAGGAGATTCATGGAGTGGAGGATCCCACCCATACAAAACCAAACATCAGACAAGGTAGAAAGCATACCACAGAAGCTGAGAGACTAAAGCTTGATGCAACACAGAATGTAGGAGTCCCTACATCACAGCGCAAACAGAGACAGTCACCTGACCGATTTATTGGATACATGGCTCTTATGAGAAAGTGTATCGTGACAGGGCCATCTTCTTTCGAAGAAGCAGTGCAAGAGCCCACATGGGTAGATGCCATGGTGGAGGAGTATGACTCCATTGTCAGAAACAGTGCTCGGGAGATTGTTCCAAGGCTGGTGGGAAAATCAATTGTAGGATCAAGATGGATCTACAAGGTAAAGCAAGTTGCTGATGGGAGCGTAGAGAAGTATAAGGCAAGATTTGTTTCTCGGGGCTTCTCACATATTGAGGGGATTGACTATGAAGAAACCTTTGCACCTGTCACACGGTATTCTTCCATATGAACCATCCTTGCTCTCTCAGCGCAGATGGGTTGGCACATTCATCAGATGGATGTGAAGACTGTGTTCCTTAATGGGATCATTGAGGAAGAGGTGTACATTGAGTAGCCTGAAGGATTTGAGATCTTCAGTAGTGAGTCGCATGTGTGCAGACTCAAAAGAGTGTTGTATGGGCCGAAACAAGCACCCTGTGCTTGGTACACTCGGATCAACAGCTATTTCACTGTACTTGGCTTCACCAAGAGTGAGGCGGATGCAAACCTGTACCAGATTGTGGTGGAGGGTAAGCTTTTAATCATTATACTTTATGTTGATGATTTAATACTAACAGGTGATGAGAAGTTGATACACTCATGCAAGGCAGATCTTGCAAAGAAGTTTGAGATGAAGAATTTGGGCCTCCATCATTATTTCCTTGGACTGGAAATATGGCAGCGGGAAGGTGAACTGTTTGTGTCTCAAGGCAAGTATGCCCAGGAGATACTAGAGAATTTTCACATGCAAGGTTGCAAGCCTATCAACACTCCTCTTCCGGGAAATTGGAAGAAAGAGGATGCTACATCGGCAGAGGTAGTGGATTCCACTGTTTATCGACAGTTGGTGGGTTCGCTCATGTATTTAGTCAATACAAGATTAGACATATGCTATGCGGTGAACTAGCTTTCACAAGCGATGGTTAAGCCTACCAAGCTCTTTTGGAAGGCAGGCAAGCATGTCCTGAGATATCTCAGGGGCACATCTGAGTATGGTTTATGGTACAGACAGACGGATGAGGTGAAGTTGCATGGCTTCACGGATGCAGATTGGGCAGGAAGCCCAACAAACAAAAAGAGCACATCAGGAGGAATTTTTAGTATCAGATCTATGACAGTTTCTTGGTACAACAAGAAACAAAGATTCATGGCACTCAGTTCAGCAGAAGCGGAATACATGGTAGCAAGTTTAGCTGCATGTGAGGCTATCTAGATGAGGAAGATTCTAGTTGGTTTTTTTGGTTCACATTTAGATCCCACGGTGATACATTGTGATAATTAGAGTTGCATTAAACTCTCGGTTAATCCTGTGTTTCATGATAGATCTAAACATATTGATATCTGGTATCATCATATTAGAGATTGTGTGCAGCGGAAGATCATGTTGCTTCAGTACATTCCTACGAAGGATCAGGATGCAGATATTCTGACGAAGGCGCTCACCATGAGCAAATTTGAATACCATAGAGGCAGGATCGGGGTGAAGGATAATCCCTATCTTGTTCAGAGGGAGTGTTGAGATTCAACAAGATGATGAGCTTAGTGAAAAGAGTCGCCTTCACTAAGTGGGCCCGCAGGTTATTTTTGGCACAAGTCTATTTTTAGACATGATGATCATATTTCAGAAGTTGCAGGATTTTATTTGTGGATGGTTGATCAAGTTGGAAAAATAGATGAAATTCTATTTTTAGAATATTGGGCGAAGTCTATTTATAGATCGTTGATCTAAAAATAGATGCATGTCGATTATTATTAGCTCTTAATAATAATCAGACACTAAACAACAACTTATTCTCTTGAAGCACTTTGTTTCAGTGGACTGAGGGAATTACACAATTCCCAAGGGTTTACTGGAGCTAATGCATGGAGGACTCAGTTAGAACTCAAGTGGCATAGTTATGACACAGTTGGAAGAAGTAGTTATGGAGTTGTATTCAGTTTAACTCAGTTAGACTCAATTGAGCTAGTTGTATCTAGTCTAACTGATTGATACACTAGTGAGAGTGGATTGAATTAATTAGTTAATTAATTCAAAAATAATAACTCATTAATCAACTGAACAATACAGTAGTTAACTATAGTGCATGGAAGTTTCAGTGGAGACCCAATGGAGAGATAGGTGAAAGGGCAAGATAGACTATCTGTTGTGACTATAGTGATGCATTGATTGCATCACACACACATTGGAGTTTCCAATGAGGATTGCATAGTCAAGGCAAGGGTAATTCGAATTCATTCAGAGCTATTCTTCAGCAGGGATTGCGCAGTGGAGGCAGGCTAGCAGGAGGGCAAAGATCGGTGCATGGATTTGCAAGATTGTTCCTGATTAGTGTATGAAGATTGTACTGTACTGAGAGCTTGATAAGCTTTGTATGAGGATTGTCATATGATTCCATGATACATAATATATAGTTGGGGTTTTCAGCTTCAGGCTTTCCCGATTAAAAACAACTGTGTTATGTGCGATTATTTTTATTTATGCTTTACATGTGTGCGCAATTAATTTTCTGCAAAATATTAACAAGTGGAATGATTCATTATCTTGCATAAAGTTAAATAGTGTGATATCAGGTGGATGTAGGACATATGCATGCTTAGTGCATATAATTTCTACACAAGGCTCCTTGAGTTTCATTATCTATAGCTTGGTACTCTAGTTAGAATAAAGAGAGCTTTTTGTCTCTTACAAACACAAGTGATAGGTCCATAGCCAAGATTAAAAATATAACATATAGTAGACTTCTGATCATCATGGTTGCTAGCCCAGTTGGAATTAGTGAAACCAACCAACAAAGGAGAATCCCATGAACTATTTATTATATATCCCAAATTGAATTGTAGTATCATTTTTTCTACTTTCCAATTGATTTCATGGAGAGTTTTCATATATCAAGCAAAAAGACAAACAAAAAAGGAAATATCAAGATGACCGAGTCAAATATAAGAGTCAAATTTTTTAGGTGTATTATAGACGATAAAGTGGAAACCATTTTAGGTTTAGTATGGACAAAAAAAAATATAGATCTAGACTAGAAGGGATAAGGGACTATTTTACAATCATCTATGTGAAAGTAGTGAAAAATGTCACATGCATACTTAGATTACGAAAGGAAAATTCCTTCCCGGATTTGCAATACTTGGAGGCCAAGGAGATAATGCAGATAACCTAAGTCTATCATTTCAAATCTATTTTTAAGGACGGATTACACATCATTTAAAATTTTAGGGTCACCACCAATGAGGATAAGGTCATCAACTTAAAAAAAAGGTATTCTAAGATGGTTTTCACTTGCCTGGTATAAACATTGGGGCTAGAATGATACCTAGAAAAGCCAACTTCAAGAAGAAATGTATCCACTTTAACATATGAAGCTTGAGGAGTTTGCTTAAGACCATAGAGGGATTTATTAAGGTAGAAAAAAAGGGTGGAGTCATTCTGAACATAGCTAGGAGGTTGTTCCATATAGATTTCTTCTTGTAAATCCTCATGAAAGAAGGTAGAATTAACATTCATTTGATAAACTTCCAAGTCTGTGAGGCAACAAGAGCTAGAACAAGACATATAATATTAATTTTGGCTATGTTATGCAACTAGATCACAAAAAAGATAGATCAATGACTTCAAAATTAGCCTCTTCGAGGGGGAAACCTCCTTTACATCACATAAATGAACATTTCTTGGATGATACAAATGATAAGACCTCCTTGGTATATATAGGATTCTATTGGGTCACAATATAATTAGAGACTACATAACAATAATAATGTAAGGGCACAACAATAAAAATAGGAGCTACACCAACAATAATAATAAGGGGCTACACTAGTATTATAGGGACCTAACATGCCCCTTTCCTTCAAAAAAGTGTTGTCCTTCAACGCTTCAGTATTTTTGGATGATTATGTATAAAATTATCATCCTCCTATGTGGAATATTTAGCGGGTAAGTTCTTCCACTTAATGAGATACTCTAAAATTAATCGATTTCGTAGTTGTTTGGTTCTTGTTTTCATGACTACTTTAGGCTCAAATATGATTTTTCCTTCCTCTTGAAGTTATGGAAATACTATTTGAACCGGGAACTTGTCACCTATAACCTTCTTTTTGCATGAAACATGAAAAATTGGGTGTACTCGGGAAGATGCAGGCATCTCCAATTTGTATGCCATAGTACCAATATTTTGCAACACCTTGTATGGACCATATTATTTGGGTGATAATTTATTATCCTTCTTAGCTTTCTTGAGGGACATTTGTTTGTATGGTTGTAGTTGTAAAAATACTCAATCGCCTACATCAAAACTTATTTCACTGCAATGTTCATATGTATGTTGCTTCATTTGATTTTGTGCCAGAGTGGGGCTATCCTTTAAGAGTTGGAGAACTTGTTTTTGATGCTTAAGGTGATCTTCCACTGCTTGAACCTTATAATTTTCTCTTAAAGATGATGTGATGTATGGTGGATGATATCCATTAAGTGCCATAAATGGGGTCATTTTTGCTACAGTATGACAGGAACTGTTATACCACCATTCAACCAGAGGTAACCATTTGACCCATTGTGTTTGTTTATCATATACAAAGCAAGGAAGATATCCCTCCAAACATTTTTTCACTATCACAGTTTTCCCATCAGATTGAGGATGATAAGATGAGCTAATAGCTAATTGAGTACCAAGACAAGAAAATAATTCCGTCCAAAAATTTCCAGTGAAAATTGAATCTCTGTCACTTAAAATAATATTTGGGTTTCCATGTAGCTTTTAAATTGTTTCCATAAATGCATTAGAAAATGTATTGGATTTAAAAGGATGAGATAATGCACAAAAGTGTGCATACTTGGTAAGTCTATCAACTATCACCATGATGATACTATTTCCTTCAAATTTGGGTAAATTTGAGATAAAATCCATTGATACCTCCTCCCAACATTGACCTGGAATGCCTAAAGTTTGTAACAAACTCGGGGGTTTAATTGTGTCAACTTTATTTTGTTTCAAAACCAAACATTCTGCTACAAAATTTTGAATATCAGATTTAAGGCCATCCCAAAAAAAAATCCTTCTTGACCCTATGGTAAATTTTTAAAAATCCTGAGTTCCCTCCTAAGGGGGAGGTGTGCAATTCCAAAAGAATTTTTTGTTTGACTTGGCAATTCTTACAAAGATATAAGAAATATTTGTACCAAAATGAATCATTTTTCCAGATAAATGTATCAGATGCACTGGTATCTTGCTATAACTTTTGAATGAATGTCCATACCTCTTTGTCATTCTTCCATTCATCTCTTGCTTCAATTATCCAATCAAGGTATTTAGTAGATATGGAACAAATAAATGCTTCCACATCCTCGTCCTTTCTTGAGAGTGCATCTACAACAACATTTTGCTTCCCTTTTTTGTAGATGATTTCAAAGTCATAACTCAACATCTTTGTGACCCATTTTTGTTTCTCTTTTGAAGATAATATTTTTCCAAAAAGTATTTAACACTATCATGATATGTTTTTACCTTGAAGTGTCTTCCCACTATGTAAGGTCGTCATTTCTTTAGTGCATGTAGTATTTCCAACATTTCATTTTCATAAATAGGTGTGTGTAAATACATTCCCTTGATTAGACGATTTTTGAAATCAATGGGTCTTCCTTCTTGCATTAAAATATAACCAATTCCATTTCCTGATGTACTACATTCCACAATAAAGGATTTTGTGAAGTCAACCATAGCTAAGATCTGTGCTTAGCACATTTCCTCTTTAAGATGTTCAAATTCCTTGGTTGCTTTTGGAGTCCAAGAAAATGCATCTTTCTTCAATAAAGTTGTCATAGGTGCTTGTATTCTCCCATAATTCTTAACAAACTTGCGATAATACCATGTCAACTCGAGAAACCCTCGAATATGCTTTATGGTTGTGGGGATTTTCCATTCCTTAATGGATTTAATTTTGTTACGGTCTACCTTAACACCATCATGAGATACAATATGACCCAAATATTCCACCTCTTGTACTCCAAAAAACATTTGGAGCTTTTTGGATATAATTGTTTCTCCTCCAATGATTTGAGCACCCTGTCAACATGTTGAACATGATCCTTCCAAGAATTGTTGTAGATTAGTATATCATCAAAAAATACTACCACAAATTTTCTAAGAAAGGGTTTGAAAATGGAATTCATCAAACCTTGAAATGTGGAAGGTGCATTAGTAAGGCCAAAAGGCATGACATAAAATTCAAAATGACCTTCATGAGTTTTGAATGTTGGTTTTGGAATGTCTTTAGTTTTCATTCTAATTTGATGATATCTTGAACAATGATTGATCCAGGTGGATATTGGTGGCCACCGGCCTAGTCCACTTGGGGCCCCACCATTGTTTCTTTCAGTTTTTCAGTTTCCTTAATTGTAGCACAGTTTACTAGTTTTAGCAGTTTTTCGGGTCCTGAACTTCTAGAGCTGTTTTGAGGCCCTAAACGACGTTTTTTGGTAAAACCGAGAGCAGCAAACAATTTCCTTCAATGTTTTTGTATTCCTAGGATAGATATGTGTAACAAGGTATGATGCACGTCAAACAGAAATCGTATGCCAAAGTTACGTCCCCAAGAATTTGATGCACCAATTTACCCAAATGGGGCTCATAGTTTTGGTGCTTCATCTCCTAGGGTTAGCTTTCTGGATGTTTATGGTTTTCCATTGTTTCTCAATAATAAATAGGCCCTCGAGCCTCATTTTAACATAGTTGAGAGGCCTATAGCCACCACATCTCTTCTCATAGATAAGCTACCAGTGCCCTAGCTAGTTTATTTCCAATCTATCTATAAACAAATTTCGGTTCTTTGATATTAATGAAATGAAGTGTTATTTCTATTGCATCTTTGTATTTATGGTTATATGTGTATTTTTTTGTGTTCCTGCATAAATATGGATTAGTGGTATCAGAGCAGTATTCTCTTTCTTGATCCTTCTTTGCATGTCCCAACGAGGTGGGGTATAAGGAGTTAGGGCTCGATCTGGTTGAACCTTTGTGAGATCAGCCTCGCAAACCCTGACAATCACCCATGGGGGACGAAAAGAAAGATGATGGAACAGGATATCCTATCAAAATATTTCTCGGGGAGGCCCTCAAAAAAAAAAAGAACGCAATGATGGATAACTTTTCCTAGATCCTTCAACGACTTCCCACCAGAGGCACATTTGCATCCAGTAGCCACTCTGGAGGTGTAACTCCTTTTAAGGTACAAGTAAACTTTGACATTCCCATATTTGAGGGCCAGATGTATGCAGACGTCGTAGATAGATGGTTGAATCAATTAGA